>CM036773.1:6839581-8039581 GCA_020796225.1 Arion vulgaris
TTGCTTTGAGGTTAAAACAGAAGTTAGACAGGGATGTATTCTTTCACTATTCTTGTTTAACCTTGCTACAGACTGGTTGATGAGAGAGACCATAAACTCACTTTCCTATATACCATTCTGTCTAGCATAAGTAGTTTGCCTGACTCTCACCTCTATTATTCATTCTCTATTTATCATCGTTGGTAGTCTGCCATCTCCGCAACCTCTGGGATCAAACCGGGTGCTCCGTATCTCTCTCACACCATTCTTGTATGTAAACCTGCTCCTTAACTTTTATCCTTTCTCTCTTCTTAATTTTTATATATTTTCATTTTTCAACTTCTCACAACTTTCGTATTCGTTACATTTCTATAATATTCTTCATCGTTTCTTTCCTCTTTTTCTCTCTCTCTCTCTGTCTCTCTCTCTTCTCTCTCTCTCTGTTTCTCTCTCCATCTCTCTCTCTGTTCTCTATGTCTTGCTCTCTTTCTCACTCTCTCTCTTTATCCGTCTCTCTCTTTTGTCCTCTCTCTCTCTCGCGCGCGCTCACTGTCTCTCTATCCATCTCTCTCTCGTCCTCTCTCTCTCGTTCTCTTCTCGCTCTCTCTCTCTATCCATCTCTCTCTCTCGTTCTCTTTCTCGCTCTCTCTCTCTTTATCCGTCTCTCTCGTCCTCTCTCTCTCTCGTCCTCTCTCTCACCTCTCACGCTCTCAAGTTCGCTCCCTCTCTCACTTCCTCTCTCGCTCTCTTTCTCTCGCTCTCTTTCGCTTCTCTCTTTCTCTCGCTCACTCTCTCTCGTTTTTCCCTCTCTCTCACTCCCTCTCTCGCTCTCTCTCTCGCTCTTCTCGCTCTCTCTCTCTCTCCTCCCACACTCTTTCTCTCATCTTGTGTCACTATCTGACGTCATAAGTACAAGTTCGATGTAAACACCAAGATTTATAGCAATAAATATTCTCGACATCCGATTGGACGATATAAATAAATAGCATGCAAGTGGCCAATAAAAGTTGTCATATACAAAGGAGTAACATTGCTGTTTGACCCCAAGTCCGGTTACATCAATAAAATGGATTGAAAAATGTCCGAGAAGTTTGGCAAAGGATCAAAACACGAAATTAAATAATTTTATATTTTTCAGCAGCTCGCTAAATCTCTTTCCTTGAAAATATCCCGCCCATGTGGTTCCGGGGCCGGAAAGGGGACTCAAACAATAGTACCACTGCCACCTACAAGGCATGTCGTAAGAGGCGACTGATGTAGGGAGCTGTGGAAGTTACGCTAGTAAATAAAAAGCGTCACAGAAATCGGATGTGCTGGCTTACTTACTTATACCACAACATACAGTCGCTCTTAGGCTCAGATCATATACAAATTACATAGAGTAGTTAGCATGTAATCGATATGGGCGTTCGAAGAAAAGAAAGAAAATATCTTGATTAAAAAAAGAATGCAAAATACAAATAAAGTACGATGAAGCAATATACAGGGTGTTCAACTTAAAAGCAGCCCATGAATGGAGCTAATCTGGCATATATGTATGGAAATGGAAGGTTCAGTTATGACGTAGTATAGGTCAAGGTTGTGTGACGGTGTGTAATTGTAGTGCAGGAAGGGACGATGAACAAATGTGACGTAGGACGAGCTAGTCAGAACCGGTTTAAATAGTAAATAAACACAACTCAATGTGTACCTGGCAACATTCGAATTGTCAATGGGGCTGCAATTATCTTGAACACCCTGTAGAACAGTTGCGGTGCTGAAGGTTGGTGCACGTACATTACGTTCTGATGTTTGGCTGTTTATATATCACAATAGAATGATAAAAATGGCTTTAGAACGATCGCAAGAAGAAGAAGAACAGCTGCATAAAAACAGTAGTGTGAAGAGAGGGAGAGGTGTCTCTGTTTGGTGTAGAGGTAAAGTGTTCGCCTCTCGGTCGAAAAGCGCTAGGTTAGTTTCCAGCTGGAAGCTATCGGTATATTTTACCAGAGGTCACTGCTCTCAGTGTAGGTGAGAATAAGGTTCTTATACTATAGGAGGCTCGTCTGCCCAGCGTGTTCGTAGTGCGTTGGACTACGGGTGACTATCCCTCTGTGTGTGCGGGTTCAATTCCGTGGGATGGCAGAAAAGCCACAGGTTCCCCAGATTCACGGTGTTCGTGGCACCGAACCGAAGGGTTACGATGTTCATGACACCGAGCCGAAGAACTGAAAGCTCAAGTGCTTCTGGATCGAGAAAAAAAAAAGGAGACGCGCGATAAAACCTATTTCCCATGTACAAGCTGAGCATGTAAAAGAACCTTTAATAGCTTAGAAAATCTATAAGAGTTATATTATGTTATGTTATGTTATGTTATGTTATGTTATGCGATCGACGTCATGGTACATTGGGCATTTCCATTCGTGCTCTGTCCTCCGCTGCAGCAGCCATCTTAAAGTCCATTTGCTCACCGTACCCACAAGAAGTTGATTAGTATATCTTCTATCTCTACCACGAAAACGACATTGTCTGGCATGTTCAAACTTAACGCCTAATTTTCGAATTCGTTCTAGTGTCTGAGACTCGCCCATGTCACATAAATGAGAGCGTACCGCATTGATGATATCGACTCTGTCCAACCGCATTGATGATATCGGCTCTGTAATCTATACAACCTATACGAGTAGTCTGCGAAGTCACTGTCTGAGCAAAACTCCACTATCCTAAGGAGTGAGTTCACTAGCAGATACGCTTCTGTTGCTCTTTGTAGTTATCAATAACGATCATTAACCCTTGCGCTCCGTAATTTGTTTTTACTATCGGATACATTTTCAACTCCCGTCTCCTTGTGTTTTTGTGTCTTCCCGTACTTCCATTGCAATAGCGGATCCATCGAAGAACACATTTTCTGTGCCACCTGCAAGATTCTTGCCAGATTTTAACATCGTGCGGAAATTCCTGGTGCCAATCCTGGAGATCTTCCAAGTTGAAAGACGGTGAGTTGGCAGCCCGATTTCTTCATCGGGTCGCTTTTTGATTCCCTCCTTGCGGGTTCCTTCTTCTTCTTCTTCTTCGAGTGTCGAGCTATGAATTTTCTTGGTTGTGGTCTCTGTAGCTATTTAATTGTATGCATTGAGTTAATATTAACTCATTGCGGATCAAACGCCACACTACGTGGCTTTGGGTTGATGTCTTTTACCAGTAGCCACATTAAAGGACGTTTTATATTCTAAAAACAAATGGCTGGTAAAAACATGGCTTTTGCCCTGGTACACTAAAAGTTAAGTTTTATTTTGAGTATATTGTGGAATATTTTTCTGACTGCACTGGCTTTCAGGTCGACCCAGCCACAATTGCGTACTATGAAAAGCACTGGAAAGTGTAGGCGGCCGGCGTGATGTTGACTCTATCATCCGTCGTGTGCAGACGGTCAATGAAAAAAAACAAGCTTAACACAGTATTAACAAATATACATCGAAGTATGTACAGAAAAAATGAATATTAGGAATCCCATCAATGGCTGGACATGTCAGTAATAACTGTGGTGGATATTATGCGTTAAGCATGGGACACTAACTCAAATATATGTAGATATAGCGAATGGGGGGATTTGGGACCAGCACGTTCTCGTTCTGTCTGAGACTCGAACAAGGGTTTTGATCCAGAACTCCCAACTGTTGTAATTATGCTAGTGTAGTGTGGAGAGTCACATATTCCCTCGTCTCATATACATAAAAACAGTGTCCTGTGAGTGTTATTATACAGTAGTTAGCCATGGTAATGTCTCATGATATCATACACGAATTGGAGACATTCCAAAATAAATGCTTAAGAAGATTCGTGTCTGGATAAATGTTATAGAAAGAGGTATCTGTGGCTAAGTGGTTAAGCCCTTTGTCTTGTGAGTCGAATGTCGTGGGTCTGAATCCGGACCGCGCCGTTCTGTTCACGAACGCAATTTTTCCAGAGACCCTAGCATTGTTGCTGGAGCTACGGAGTTCGTGCTTTGTGCAATACTCTCGGCAGGTGGCTGCCATTTCTGCTGAGAGGGACCGAGCCGTATGTGGTAAAACCCGGTGTAATGAAGTCAATCCTTCTGCTTTAAACCCTTTAAACATTTTTAGGAAACTATCATTAAAAGATAAAGATACAGGTGGAGTGTGTATGTATGTTGTATGCTAGTTTGGGGCGTTTTCTATGACATGTTTTCTATGACATGTTTTCTATGACATGTTTTCTATGACATGTTTTCTATGACATGTTTTCTATGACATGTTTTCTATGACATGTTTTCTATGACATGTTTTCTATGACATGTTTTCTATGACATGTTTTCTATGACATGTTTTCTATGACATGCTTTCTATGACATGTTTTCTATGACATGTTTTCTATGACATGTTTTCTATGACATGTTTTCTATGACATGTTTTCTATGACATGTTTTCTATGACATGTTTTCTATGACATGTTTTCTATGACATGTTTTCTATGACATGTTTTCGATGGAAAACGGATGAGAAAAGAAAGTATGGGCGTCCAAGGTAAGCACAGTAAGAAATTTTTTTTTAGATCCAGAAGCACTTGAGCTTTCAGATCTTCGGCTCGATGCCATTGACATCGTAACACTTCGGTTCGGTGCCACGAACTTCGTAAATCTGGAGAACCTGTGGCTTTTCTGCCAGCCCGTGGAATTCAACCGCACTCACAGGGGGCGTGTCGGCCAACGCGCTACGAACACGCTGGGCAGACGGTCACTGGAAATAGAGATAAATGATTCTGGCTTAGCGTGAGAAACGAGTAGTAAACAGGCGACAGAATGGCAAAGATGGAAATTATACCTGCACATCCGATTTCTGCGACACTTTTTATTTACTAAGGTAGTTTTCCCTAGGACACTACATCAGTCGCCATTTTTTTTTTCTTTGCGTTCGTTTTTTACGACCAATTTTAATCACTCTTTATGATATGTTTGATCTTTGCCAAGAACGTGTATACGTTGCACATTGGTTTGGTAGGCCCTAAACGCATAAACTTCTACACGTTTAGGACATGTGCATCCGATTTCAGCCAAACCTCCTTAGTCGTCTCTTACGACATGCCTGGCAGGTAACAGTGGTTCTATTCTTTACATCCCAAATTTGGGCCCGGTAACACAAGGGGGATATTTTTCTAACCTATGCATGTAATCATACATACCATTAGAAGATTGCTGTCTGTAATACCTCTGTTTAGGGCGGTGTAGGCCAGGACGAACAGTTGCCTGGTGAACTTAATGGTTGCATGGCTAGTGCAGTCGTTTCGAAGCTGTTTAGGTTAGATTTTATTAATGCTCATGAAAAAAATTTCCAGCCATAACGGGGATGGAACTTGGTCTCCTGAATGGGAGCACGCGCTCTAATCCATTCGGCCTGACGTGTTACCTGCATACGATAGAGAGGTATTAAAGAGAACGGTCAACCAAACGAAGTTTTAGTAAGGGATATTCTATTGAATCTATGACATTTTGAATTTTGTGACGGTTCGTTATCGCCATCGTCAGTAGACGACGCATTTGATAGAGAGAGAGAGAAGAAAAAACGAAGTTTAAACTTTGTCTCAGTATGTGTACGTGTTTGTACGTTTACGTTTGTGTGTGTGTGTGTGTGTGTGTGTGTGTGTGTGTGTGTGTGTGTGTGTGTTTGTGTTTTAAATAGTGTATAACATGAACTGGAGACACATGTAAAAAAAAACACCCGGAAGTACAACATATTTGAAAGGTGTTTTAAAGCCAAAGTATTTACCTCATTGCACCGGGTTTTATCCCATATGACTCGGTCCCTCTTCGCAGGAATGGCACGCCACCTACCGAGAGCACTGCATGAAGCACGAACTTCGTAGCTTCAGCAACACTCCTAGGGATCTCTGGGGGAAAAATGCACTCGTCATGAACATAACGGCGCGGTCCGGATTCGAACCCACGACCTTTGAATCGCAAGGCAAGGGCTTAATCACTTAGCCACAGAGATTTATAAAGTACAAAAACAATGTACAGCGACATTTCGACTAAAAGCTCTTTATCAAGAAATGATAGAACAGAAGTGAAGAAATTGAGACTTGTTATACAGCAGACACAACGTACAATCAAACAATGAATACCCAACGATGATGAAATGAAAAATATGTGACTAAATACGAATATTATTTTGTTACATGTTTCGCCATTGCTACATAGTTTTACTGCAGTATTTCATTATATTGATAATTTAACATGAACTGAAATTTGCAACATTATATTATAATAATAATAATTCCTATTGTATCATTATACGTTACATAGGGCCTGCAAACAATTTCTCCATATCACTTTATCCTGGGCAGCTAGCTCAATCTTCTCCATGGAGCTGAGACCGATATTTCTTGCTTCTCTCAGCAAAGTTTGTTTCAGGGTCTCTTTACTTAGGTCGTCGTCTCTGTCTTGGGCCCTCCGCATCCCACTTCAATGCTCGCTTTGGTATTCTTTGATCATTTGTTCTCCAGGTGTGTCCAACATATCTCCATCTTCTCCTTCTTATAAAAGTTGTTACTAGTGGTTGACCAGTGGCGACATTATAAAGACCCCAAAAATCAGTTTTGACATAAAATATCTGAAAACAACTGGCTCATAATAATAGAGATAATATATAACATCACGAAATGTACTAACCAAATAAAGATTGCATCTAAACTACTGTTGTGCCAGTTGGCACAAGATCAAACCAAATCGCGAACAATAGGCTTTACTAGGATGTCAGGACAAAAGGCGCTAGCATGACCGAGGTAATAGCTAGAGGGATTATTCCAAATGTTTTGAAAAAAAAATATTAAAATAATCAATACAAATGTAATAATTATGGAAATAACATTTCAGATCATATGAACAATTTAATATGAGATGTTGTATATCTTAAGACATGCGCAATTGAGGATCTGTAGTTACACATTTTCAAACGCAGAAAATCGATTTGGGCTGATGTTGTAGATTTGTGATATAGTTCTTGTTGTTTTTTCCCCTCCAGATCACGCAGCGTAGTCATGAAAACAATGTTCATCACGTTTCTGCAAGCCAACTCATACAGACAAATCTGGCGATACGCCTTGTATGTTTTCGGCTCAGTTTCCATTTTCGTAAGATGTCCAAAAGCACATATATTTTTCTAGAGATCTCTGATCTGAGTGTAGCTGAGATTGAATTCCGAGTCCTATCGGAGACGGACGATAAAACGGAGGTCCCATGTTTCAGTTGAGCACGTAAAAGAACAATTGGCAGTTAAAAATTGAGAAGAACAGGTTAGAAACCACTTGCCCCGGAACAATTCATTAATAGATTTGAAAATTAATATTTCTACAAAATATTTTTACCATCTTCAAAATTACATCGGGGACCCTCGCCGGTGCTACGGTGTTCGTATTCTGCAGCTGTGATCTTGCTTTGTATGAAAGAGATCGTAGTACACATGGTTACTCATCGAAGTGAAATAATGATGGTTATATCAATCAATAAATCAACCAAATTGGGTATAATGATGATGATAAGGAACTTGATAACTCTAATGGTGATGAGGAGGACGACCTAAGGAAACCCTCAAACGAACTTTAATGAGAGAGACAAAAAATATCGGATTCACTTCCATTGAAGAGATTGAGCGAGTTGTTCAGAACAAAGCGGTATGGAGAAATTACTTGCAGGCCCTTTGTACCGTGTAACAGTACGAGAGAAATTTACATGAATATTCAAAATGGCGATGATGATAATAGGGATGGTCATAGGATGTTGATAATTGCATTTATGATGTTGATGATAAAAATAATGATGATGGGGATTGATTGATTGATTGATTGATTGATAGAACTATGATCATTGCATTTCGGTGAGTAGCCATGTGTGCTTCAATCTCTTTCTTATACAGGAAGATCTCAACTGCAGTACACGGGCTTCGTATCACTTATCGATACTTATGAAGAGGATGATGGTGATGATCATATCTGTCTATTCTCTAACCCTGTTTTGTCTTTCATCGTCAGGTCGACAAAGGAGACACACGTAGCGAGCCTCTCTATGCGCCTTGTCCTTCTTTCTCTTCTCCAGTCTTGATTTGCCTCACAATTTCAGGTTAAGACGAAATTTATAGAACGGGCTTTTGTGTGCTCTTCATAAACAGTGTCTTTCGCTTTTTTCTCTGAGGCTCACCTTTTTCGTGGCCATCCTTTTACTTTGTATCCACTGTATCGGAGTAACATTACTCTTTGTGGCGTACTGTCTGTTGGTAACCCACTTATGTAGCCGAACCATTTAATTTGTTGTTTCTTGATAAAGTTCAGTATTGATGTTGTACCCACTTTTTATCCTTATGTCTTCGATACTTAATAAGATGATGATGAATATCACAACGATGTTAATAATGAAAACAAAGTCGACGATGCGGATGATGATGACATAGATGATGATAATGATGATAATAACACTGCCGGCTTGCACACAATATTTGTTTCCACTTCCACTACAATTTTCAGCAGAGTTTCAAGGGCTCTTTAATACCACATTTTAAAATTGTATTTGTTTTGTAAACTGTCGTTACTGCCTGTGATATCGCTACTTAGGGAGGTGTAGGACAGATGGGACGAAAGTCTGAGGAATTTAATGGTCACATGGCTAGCGCAGTCGTCGCGAAGCAGTTCAGGTTAGGACTTTTCATTCATGCTCCTACAGAAAAAAATCATTTGCTTTACACACATTTGAATTGAACACGAGTCTCCCGAATGGGAGCCGCACTCTATTCCATTCGATCAGACGCTCTACAGTTTCTTTATGTGCCCAAAATATTTTTTTTATTTCGGTTTGATCTTCTTCAACGAATTTTTAATGAAATCTGGCCAACATTACGTAATGTTTAAAATGAGCGTCTTGACGAATTATGTGCAACTTTTACAATGGCGAATGCTAATTCCTATTTTATATTCCTTTATTTGGATGCTATCTTTGTGTGGTTTCTATTATATTATGATTGGAAGTCTCTGTAGCGAAGTGGTTAAGCCATTGCTTTGTGTTCCAAAGGTCGTTGGTTCGAATGCGGGTCACGTTGTTCTGTTCATATTTTTGAAATGATTCCTATGATTGTTGCTGGAGCTACGGTGGTTCGTGATGTGTATCGAAATAGGGGAAGACTGCAGTAAAACTTGGTAAATAGTGAAACACGTACAAACAAAGTACTATAGTTTTACAAAATACAGAAACAGTGACGATAAACAGCAACGTTTCGACCAACAAGGGCTTTATCAAGCAAACGAACAAACAGGTTAATCCTTCGGCACATTTTTAATCCGTATTTTTTATTGACCGTCGGCACACGATGGGGAATGTGATCAGCATCATGCCGGCTGCTTTATTTCCCAGTGCTTTTACTGTTGCATAATTGAGGCTGAGTCGACTTGAGAGCCACTACGGTCGGAAAAAATATTCCATGCCCATTCTGAAATTGCGGCTCTCTTCTTCTTCTTCGAACGCTCCATATTAACCAGTCTGTGTGATTTTCATGTGATCTGAGCCCAAGAGCGATTGTAGTTGTGCCAGTTATGCGCCTACAAATATGCCAGAACATCCGATTTCTGCGATGCTATTTATTTACTATGGTTGCTTCCCTATGTCCCACATCAGTCGCCTCTTACGACATGCCTTGTAGGTCACAGTTGTATTATTCTTTGCTTCCTTTGCGGGTCCCGGCACCACACAGGCGTGCGGTTCTCTAAATTTTCTTTTCAGGCATTAGGGTACGACGTCACTTCAGTTTAGATTTCTATGCATTAGTGTTCTAGAGGGTGGCGTCTGTGGCTTAGGGGATAGTGACTCGGTCTAGTAGCCCCGACGTTCTGAGTTCAAATCACGCTGCGGACATTTTGGTTGCAAATTGTTTCGCGTGGATTTTTACAAAGGACGATGACACCACCCGTTCAGAAAGGAATGGTAAACTACTGCTTAGAGCACCAACCACACTAGAAATGGGAGAATACTGCAGTGATGACCAATTATCCCTACCTGGGTAGGAGTCTCCGCAGCACTAAGCACAGCACTACACGCCTGGAGCTGTTGGAGGTTTCTGGGTTTTCAAGAAAGCTCGCCCTCCCCCCTACTGCTTAATGCCTAGACAAATCCCAAATAGCGTTAAAAAGCTGAGGTTGATTCGCAATGTCCAGTAAAGGATATTCAATTACCTTTACTAGTGTCCTAGAGACAGAAGAGCCAATTTTATTCCTCAGGTGAGGAACTTCTAGTGTGGTATTAAACCCACAACCCTCGTGTACGAGAGTAGATAGGCTAACGCTTATGTTTTAAGCCAATCTGTCCCCACGATACTACGCTACAGTATAATTCCAAATGGATGCTCTTAAACACGTTTTTTTCTGTTTGTAAAATCTTATAGTTGTTATTAATGGAATAGATACAGCTTACAAAGGGTATTAGAACAAGCATACACAACATCACTAAATCCCCCTTTAGGCCCCTACTAATGTAGGGCGAACACATCCGAAACAGAAGTTTTTGGTCTGTAAAATAGAATATGTATAAAGAGATAAATCCTAGAGCGGACAAGAAATCTATAAAGAGACAAATTTAGAATAAATAAAAGATAAACACGAAGATTTATTTGAGATCAACAAATATCAAAGCAGGCATTGAAGTAGGATGTAAAGGGTTCAAGAAAGATAAGACGACCTAAGGAGACCCTGAAACGAACTTTGATGAGAGAGACAAGACATATCGGTTTCAGTTCCATGGAGGAGATTGAGTGAGTTGCCCAGGGTAGAGCGCAGTGGCGGATCGTCATTAAGGGCCAAAGGAGCCGGGCCCCACCAAAAATAAAATGTAACGTGTATTTATTATTTAATAAATTAAAATATAACATAACCCAAAGTCATGATTTTCCGAAAATGTGTCTGGCCCCACAAACAAAAACAATCACGAGCCGCCACTGGTAGAGTGATATTGAGAAATTACTTGTAGGTCCTATGTAACGTATAACGCTATGAGAGGAATTATTATTATTATTATTAAACGAAGATAAAGTTGACGACAATAGTGAAGATGAAAGCAGTCTACGTTAATGATTAAAGTAAAGTAAAGTAAAGGAACCCTTTCATACCTCGTGGTATATAGGCAATACAGTGTTAGGCCTGTATTTTTCATTGACCGTCGGCACACGATGGGTGATGTGGTCAGCATCACGATGGGTGATGTGGTCAGCATCACGCCGGCCGCCTTTACTTTCCCAGAGCATATCTGGTACCCAGTTGAGGCTGGGTCGACGTGAGAACCGTCGAGGTCGGGAAAAATTCCACGCGCACTGCAGGAGTTGAACCCAGACCACCAGCCTTGAGAAGCGAGTTCACTAACAACAACGCTACCACGGCTCTCACGCTAGTGATTACATGTCATGAGCATTCCGGGTTTCAAGCCAGCTCGGTCACAAAAATGATCGGTGTGTGCACGGTACGCTGTTCGGCTACAGGAAATCCTTATCCCTTGGTGGCGTGAAATGGTGGCGTGCCATTTCTGCGGAGAGGGACCCGATCTATATGGGGTAAAATCCCGATGCAAGGAAGTTAATCCTTCGGCTTTAAACCTTTAAACCTGATCCTTTACTCGTTTCTTTTTCTCCAATCCTGTTTTGCCTCACAGTGTCATGATAAGAAGAGATTTCTTGATCCTTTACTTTGGGATCTAATTACAAGTACCTCTGAGCTAAGAGAAATGCTCGCCTGAATATTGAGGGGCGCTAGAGATAAGGAGAACCCGCCTTCACGCAAAAATAAGTGAAAGGTGACATATTATGCTTGCTAACTGCAGATTAATTCCTAACGGGTGAACCCCCCCAAAAAAAACAAGAATAAAAATGATTCATTAATTGATTGGTATGACCAACATTATTGCACTTCGGTGAATAACCAAGCGTGTTCTAATCACTTTCTTACACAGGAAGATCTCATCGACAGTACACGAATTTCGTAGCACCGGCAAAAATAGGCTATTTAACTTGGAAGCTTATGAAAATATTTTGAATGTATTTTTATTTTATTTTTGTCTAATGAATTTTGCTCGGGCAGCAGCTTTCCAACCTGCGCTTCTCGATTTTGAGCTGCCAATGGTTCTTTTACGCTTTCAACTTGAACAAGGGCACTACGTTTTTTGTCCGTCTCCGATAGGATTAGGAACTAAGTGCATGATAGAATTGATCATTTATAAAGAGATAAAACTGTCAAAAAAATGATAAATCGGTAAGAATATAAATGATGTAGTAGGTAAAAGATATATATCTCTTTCTTCTTTGAAACAATGATAAATCGGTAAGAATATAAATGATGTAGTAGGTAAAAGATATATATCTCTTTCTTCTTTGAAACAATGATAAATCGGTAAGAATATAAATGATGTAGTAGGTAAAAGATATATATCTCTTTCTTCTTTGAAACAATGATAAATCGGTAAGAATATAAATGATGTAGTAGGTAAAAGATATATATCTCTTTCTTCTTTGAAACAATGATAAATCGGTAAGAATATAAATGATGTAGTAGGTAAAAGATATATATCTCTTTCTTCTTTGAAACAATGATAAATCGGTAAGAATATAAATGATGTAGTAGGTAAAAGATATATATCTCTTTCTTCTTTGAAACAATGATAAATCGGTAAGAATATAAATGATGTAGTAGTTAAAAGATATATATCTCATTCTTCTTTGAAACAATGATAAATCGGTAAGAATATAAATGATGTAGTAGGTAAAAGATATATATCTCTTTCTTCTTTGAAACAATGATAAATCGGTAAGAATATAAATGATGTAGTAGGTAAAAGATATATATCTCTTTCTTCTTTGAAACAATGATAAATCGGTAAGAATATAAATGATGTAGTAGGTAAAAGATATATATCTCTTTCTTCTTTGAAACAATGATAAATCGGTAAGAATATAAATGATGTAGTAGGTAAAAGATATATATCTCTTTCTTCTTTGAAACAATGATAAATCGGTAAGAATATAAATGATGTAGTAGGTAAAAGATATATATCTCTTTCTTCTTTGAAACAATGATAAATCGGTAAGAATATAAATGATGTAGTAGGTAAAAGATATATATCTCTTTCTTCTTTGAAACAATGATAAATCGGTAAGAATATAAATGATGTAGTAGGTAAAAGATATATATCTCTTTCTTCTTTGAAACAATGATAAATCGGTAAGAATATAAATGATGTAGTAGGTAAAAGATATATATCTCTTTCTTCTTTGAAACAATGATAAATCGGTAAGAATATAAATGATGTAGTAGGTAAAAGATATATATCTCTTTCTTCTTTGAAACAATGATAAATCGGTAAGAATATAAATGATGTAGTAGGTAAAAGATATATATCTCTTTCTTCTTTGAAACAATGATAAATCGGTAAGAATATAAATGATGTAGTAGGTAAAAGATATATATCTCTTTCTTCTTTGAAACAATGATAAATCGGTAAGAATATAAATGATGTAGTAGATAAAAGATATATCTTCTTCTTCGAAAGCTCCATATCGACCACAACCACTCTGTGTGATTTGTATGTGATCTGAGCCTAAGAGCGATTGTACGTTGTGCCACTTATGTGCCTACAAGTAAGCCAGCACATCAGATTTCTGCGATGCTTTTTATTTACTAGGTAGCTTCCTAGGTCCTACATCAGTCGCCTCTTACGACATACCTTGTAGGTGGGGGTCTCTATGGCTAAGTGGTTAAGCCCTTTGTCTTGTGAGGGGAAGGTCGTGAGTTCGAGTCCGGACCGCGTCATTCTGTTCAGGAGTGCAGTTTTTTCAGAGACCCCTAGGATTGTTGCTGGAGCTACGGAGTTCGTGCTTTGTGCAATACTCTCGGCAGGTGGCGTGCCATTTCTGCGGAGAGGGACCGAACCGTATAGGGTAAAACCCGGTGCAATGAAGTCAATCCTTCGGCTTTTAAACTCTTTTTTTTATACCTTATCGGTTGCAATGCTACTATTCGTTGCTTCCCTTACGGGCCCCGGCACCACACGGACAAACTGTAGATAAAATGATAAATAGGTAAGAAGATAAATGATGAAGTAGTTAAAAGATCTATATTAATTGTTCCATTTATAACTTATCCAGTTTCAGTTCAGCAAATACTGTTTCGGACAGAACTTCTACAAATTACTCCTCTCTACTTGCGCCTCCAAAATAACACAGACCTAATCTAACCCAATCGATACTTGTTTTGTGCAATGTACCCTTTATGTTTAAGTGTATATAATTCGATTAATGCTGTGGTAACGTGATTATTCTCCACCGCATCGCGTGGTTGTCCTATTTACTGATGTTTTCTACAGCAACTCCATGTAGTATTTTGTTTGAAGTATTGAGTATTTCTTTGTCTATGTTTATGACATTTAACAAGGCAATGGAAAAACATATATATATATGTATATATATATACATATAAAAATGATCACGAGTTGCCCCTGTATATATATATATACATATAAAATGATCACGAGTTGCCCTGTATATATATATATATACAGGGCAACTCGTGATCATTTTTATTGGTGGGGCCAGATAAAATTGTTCAAAAAATCATTGTTTTTGGGTTGTTATATTTTAACTTATAAAGTAATAAATACACGTTACATATTATTTTTGGTGGAGCCCGGTCCCACTGGCCCTTAAAGACCAGCCGCCACTGTATATTTATATATATGCTTTTGTGAATATAAGAGTTGAGGAAGAGTCTTCCGTATATAACGGACAGAGAAGAGATAACATATATAACGGACAGAGAAGAGATAACATATATAACGGACAGAGAAGAGATAACAAATAGATCTATTCAGAAGGAATTCAGAACAAAAATAACACGCTAATGCTACAAATACAAATTTGGAAATTGAAGGATTGTGGGCAGTACTTACAAGCACTGTTTTAGAACCCACAGGGATAGAGGAATAGGGGAAGGCCTAGACTTACCTGGTGAAAAGAGCTGGAGACTGGTATTAAAAGGATAGGTAACATTTGGAAGGGATGGTAGGAGAGAGGAAAAGCTGGAAGAAATTTGTTGAAGACCTGGGCTCCATTGGGAGTTGAAAGATGAAGAAGAAGAAAAATAGACCCCCGCCGTTCAGAAAGCAATGGCAAACTACTGAACGTATAAGTGATGACTAGAAAATTACCACAACGGAAAAAAGTCATTGGTCTTACCGTGGATTGAACACGGGTCCCTCGCATGGGAGGGAGCAACGCTCTAGTTCATTCAGTCAGACTCTCCTCATCCATAGTGATAATTTAGATAATTAAAACGATATCGATGACGATAGTGGTTGATATGACTGATAACAATTAAATGATAAAAAGAATTACCCAGAAGACGAATTTCATAGCTTCGGCAACAATCCTAGGGATATTTTGAATCAAATGGACACGTGAACAGAAAGACGCAGTTCGGGTACGAACCATAGACCTTCGAAACGCAAAGCAGCGGCTAAACCTCTTAGCCAAAGAGATATACTAGGTCATCATCATCAAGGTGCGTATCCTTTATATGACGTTGCTCTCTGTGCAGCACATCTGAAATTCACTCTGTCTCTTGTAGTTCACTTCGTCGATGGTCATGTTCATGGTTTCTTTAATATCTTGTAGCCATCTTCTTCTTGGTCTGCCTCTACCTCTGCGTCCTGGGACCCTGCCCTCTAGTATTTTTCTTTCCAGGCCATCGTGACGCTTGATGTGACCAAATATCTACTAGGTGTTTAAGGTTATTATTGAAGAAGTCTGCTGAAGTTCAGAAAAATTATGGTTAAGATGTGGACGTCTGTAGCTTAAGTGGTAGTGCGCTCGATCACAACCCAAGAGTAACTGGTTCAAACACGGCGGCGGGCAGTTTGAAGCAATTAGGTCTTGTGGATTTTTAGGAATGGTAAAAATCAACTCCACCGTTCAGAAAGCAATGGTAAACTAGTTAACGTATAAGTAAGTGGACCTAGAAAATAGACGACTCGTTTACTTTGGGTAATAGCAACGTCATACGACGATCTTCATTTTATTGGGACGGTAATTTTACGTATAGTCGTCTGTGTGGGGTCGGGCTTACAAGGGATGTCGAGAGACGACTGATGTACGACCTAGGGAAGCTACCCTAGTAAATAAAAAAAGCATCGCATAAATCGGATATTCTAGCGTGCTTGTAGACGCATAACTGGCACAACATACAGTCGCTCTTAGGCTCAGATCACATACAAATCACACATAGTGGTTAACAAGTGGTCGATATGGAGCGTTCGAAGGAGAAGAAGAATACGTATAATAATAAAAGTGATAATTTAGATAATTCAAACGACACTGATGATAATTGTTGTTTTGGCGCAGCTAGCGATAACAATTGTATGATGAAAATCATAACGATATTACTGTTCAAAATCAAGAAAACAGCGATGAAAAAATACATTTTGTCGCATTTCTATGAATAATTAGATAAAAGAGGATAATAACAAAGATGAAAATGATAAGAAATGTTCAGATAATGAATTCGATATTAAAGATAACAAGAAGAGGTATTATCTTACCAAACGCCAGTACAATCCAACCGATCATCTCGTCAAAACACGCTAGATACACAACCGGGCTACAACGAAATGCATTTATTTAACTGCCTGGTTTGAGCCTCTCTGTTTCCGGACGTCCCGTGGCACTCTGCAGGCGGTTCTGGTGGATGGTAGAATTTCAAGAATAATATATATATAAGATTATGGATGAATTCCATTGATGTTTCTGTTAATCCTTAGATGTTGTTTTCGTTTGTTGATGTGTCTGCAAATTTTGCGTGCAGATATTTGTTTTATGTGTTGTCTTTATTCACAGGTCTCTCTAGCGTAGAGGTTAGCTGCTCATCTGTCGGGGAAAAGGTACCACGGTGGTTCCTTCGTGGAGCCACCTGGATATTTTTCCAGAGATCACCGATTTTAGTGAAGGTGAGATCGAGGTCCTTATCGGAGACGGATGACAAAACGTGGGTCAATTTGAACACGTTAAAGAAAGATTGACTGTTCAAAATCGAGAAGAGCAGGCTGGAAAGTCGCTGCCCGTGCAAAATTATGAAAAAGATAACAAAATAAAAGTTCCTACAAAAATGTTTTCACCATCTTCAAAATTATGTCGGGCACCCTCGACGGTGCTACGGAGTTCGTGCACTGCAGCTTAGATATTCCTGTGTAAGAAAGAGATCGGGGCATACATGGTTACTCACTGAAGTGCAATGATGATGGTCATATCAATCAATCAATCAATCAATCATGGATGTTTTGTCGCCCGAGTGGCTACTGGGGCCCAAATTTGGGTGTAAAGAATAGAACCACTGTTACCTGCCACGTATGTCGTAAGAGGCGACTAAGGAGGTTTGGCTGAAATAGGATGCATGTGTCCTAAACGTATAAAAGTCTATGCGTTTAGGGGCCTACCAAACCAATGTGCAACGTATACACGTTCTTGACAAAGATCAAACATATCACAAAGAGTGATTAAAATTGGTTGTAAATAACGAACGCAAAGAAAAAGAAGAAGATAGATAGATGTTTTGTTCGTTTGTTGATGTGTTTGCAAATTATGCGTGCAAGTATTTATTCTATGCGAGCAGTTTTTGTTTCATAACGTGGTAATGATCTATGAATATGTTCCTGTAATTCATGTATATGTTACTAATCCATATATTTCCCTGTAATCTCTCGGTATAATCTTAATCTATTTATGTTTCTATAATTCCTGGGAGTGTTCTTAATCCATTTATGTTTCTATAATTCCTGGGAGTGTTCTTAATCCATTTATGTTTCTATAATTCCTGGGAGTGTTCTTAATCCATTTATGTTTCTGTAATTCCTGGGAGTGTTCTTAATCCATTTATGCTTCTATAATTCATGGGAGTGTCCTTAATCCATTCATGTTTATGTAATCCTTGGGAGAGTTCTTATTCCATTTGTGATCCTGTAATTCGTAGATGTGATATTTATCCACAATCCCTGGAAATACTCTTAACCCATTTACTTCTCGGGGCCGATATAACGGCTAGCAGTCATTTTTGAAATAAAGTTTAGCCAATATACAGTTTAATTTAGTATGCATTGTCAAATAAATGCTTCTGGAGATGGAAGACATTACGGAGGGAAAGAGTTAACAACATACACTGAGACTAGGGGTCTCTGGAAAAATTCTCGACGACTCTACGAGGGAACGAACCGAGTACCTTTGGAACACGAGACGAGCACCGAACCTCTACGTCATAGAGACTCCCATAAAACTTCATTCAATTTTATAACTACAACATCTCAATTTCTTCTATATTTCCCTCCAACTATTTAATTTGCAAAATTTATATTTCTTCTACATTTTCCTCCAACAGTGTAATTGCAACATCTCAATTCCTTACGCTAACTCCATCTAACTTATTGAATACACATTCTCATCATCATCATCATCAGGTGCCGTCTCCACATCGAAGGTTGGCTGCAATGAATCTCCAGCATCCTCTGTCTTTCGCCTTGGTGTTGCACACTGCCAGACTGTAACCTGTCCATTTCTTAAAGTTTCCTCCCACTTATCTCTCGGTCTTCCTCTTGTTCTTCCCCCTCAAATTTTCCCTCTAGTAAATGTTTTATCATGGTGTCATGTCTTTTATGTGCCCAAAATACTTCACTTGTCTGAATTTTATTTCTCTTAATAATTGTTTCTTCATGCTTAGTTTTCCTAAAACTTGTTTATTTATCTGTTTTTCTGTCCATGAAACTCTGCCTATTCTTCTATATATCCACATCTCAAATGCATCAATTCTAGATTACACATTCTACATTACTTAAATCTCCCTCCAACAATGTAATTACCAACATCTCCATGTCTTACGCCTACTCTATCCAACTTTATGACTACAAATTCTCCATTACGTACGACTCCGTACAATTATTTAATTAGCAGCTTCCCAATTCCTTACGCTAATTCTATTCATCTTTACCTCTCCACGATCTCCATTTCTTAGACTAGCTTCATCCATATTTATGGCTGCAAAATCTCCATTTCTTAGATTAGCTTCATCCATATTTATGGCTGCAAAATCTCCATTTCTTAGATTAGCTTCATCCATATTTATGGCTGCAAAATCTCCATTTCTTAGATTAGCTTCATCCATCTTTATGGCTGCAAAATCTCCATTACTTAGACTAGCTTCATCCATATTTATGGCTGCAAAATCTTCATTTCTTAGACTAACTTCATCCATCTTTATGGCTGCAAAATCTTCATTTTTTAGACTAGCTTCATCCATATTTATGACTGCAAAATCTCCATTTCTTAGGCTAGCTTCATCCATATTTATGGCTGCAAAATCTCCATTACTTAGACTAGCTTCATCCATATTTATGGCTGCAAAATCTCCATTTCTTAGGCTAGCTTCATCCATATTTATGGCTGCAAAATCTCCATTTCTTAGATTAGCTTCATTCATCTTTACGGCTGCAAAATCTCTATTTCTTAGACAATCTATTTGATTTACTTAAATAAGCACGTTTGTATATCTTGTGACCAACTTGTTCCAGCTACATTTGCCCAACTTTCTTAAACTTCCATCCCCGCATCCTTCTCACCCCAACTTACAAAATCAATAAAGTCTGACCCCCTACATCTTCATCGACCGCCCCTCTTCTCCACTCTCCGCCCCACCCCTCACAAGAATCTATGTATATCTCATCCCTCTAAGTTTAAGTTGTACATTCGATAGATTGTAAGAAATAGAATTGGGCTAGTCTGAGTGGCGCTGTTTCTTTCCTTGCCTGGGATCTTTCTATGTTGACGGGTATCTGGTTGCGGTACGAGAAGGAAAGATTAAGCCGCGTTAAAGGTGCTGATGTAGACGATAGAAGTGCTGAAAAGTTAAGCATTTTTAGTAAGTACGATACATTAAGGGTACCATTACTGCAGTCATTATACACAAGAAACAAAACATACAGCACGGCTAGTGATATATCTATCAGTGGCGGCTCTTAATCATATTTGTTTGTGGGGCCAGGTAAACATTTTCGGGGAAAAAATATTTTTGGGTTAGGTTATATTTTAGTACTTACTATTATTTGTTTTTTGTTTTTTCTCCAATCCTGTTTTGCCTCACAGCTTCAGGATACGAAGAGATTTATGGAACGAGCCACTGTGTGTGCAACAGTGTCTTTCGTCGCATCTGTTTATCTATGAGGCTTACCTTTTGCATGGCTGACATTTTGCTTTGTATCCAGTGTATAGGAGTAACATTGCTCCTTGAGGTGCACTGGCTGTTGGTAATCTGCTTATGTAGCCGGACTATTTAATTTGTTGTTTCTTGATGAATTTCACTACTGGTGTAACACCCACCTTTTTCCTGAAATCTTCATTTTTCAACTGGTCTTTTCTTGTTATCCCCAGCATTCTGCGTAGACACTGTAGTATTGATTTAACTTTAGCTGCGTCTATGATGAACCCGACGCCATGCTTAGCTCTTACGTTGTTTTCTACTCCTGAGTACGCGTATGTGTAATCTACTCCTGAGTACGCGTATGTGTAATCTACTCCTGAGTACGCGTATGTGTAATCTACTCCTGAGTACGCGTATGTGTAATCTACTCCTGAGTACGCGTATGTGTAATCTACTCCTGAGTACGCGTATGTGTAATCTACTCCTGAGTACGCGTATGTGTAATCTACTCCTGAGTACGCGTATGTGTAATCTACTCCTGAGTACGCGTATGTGTAATCTACTCCTGAGTACGCGTATGTGTAATCTACTCCTGAGTACGCGTATGTGTAATCTACTCCTGAGTACGCGTATGTGTAATCTACTCCTGAGTACGCGTATGTGTAATCTACTCCTGAGTACGCGTATGTGTAATCTACTCCTGAGTACGCGTATGTGTAATCTACTCCTGAGTACGCGTATGTGTAATCTACTCCTGAGTACGCGTATGTGTAATCTACTCCTGAGTACGCGTATGTGTAATCTACTCCTGAGTACGCGTATGTGTAATCTACTCCTGAGTACGCGTATGTGTAATCTACTCCTGAGTACGCGTATGTGTAATCTACTCCTGAGTACGCGTATGTGTAATCTACTCCTGAGTACGCGTATGTGTAATCTACTCCTGAGTACGCGTATGTGTAATCTACTCCTGAGTACGCGTATGTGTAATATAGATGTAATTCTCTGCAGCCGTGTCCCTTGGTCTATATCTTTATTTGATCATGTTTGGTTTAAAATGTAACAATTAATTGACAATTGTCTAAAACAAATAAGACAGTTAACAATGTTATTTATTAGTAAATCTGCGATAAAGAATAATTCGTTTTAAGAAACCCCAGGAAAGCACTGAAGCCACTGAATACGATAAATATATAGACATTAAATAATCATTAAATGTCCGAGCAGTTACAGGGACTTTCATTAGGTTGTAAAGAATATAAATACTGTTACCTGCCCCGTATTTCGTAAGAGGCGACTAGGGAGGTTGGTCGTGGGGCTAGCTATACCAAACCGTCTTCTTCTTCTTTGCGTTCGTTCTTTACGACCAATTTTAATCACTCTATGTGATATGTTTGATCTTTGCCAAGAACGTGTATACGTTGCACATTGGTTTGGTAGGCCCCTAAACGCATAAGACTTCTACACGTTTAGAACACATGCATCCAATTTCAGTCAAACATCCTTAGTCGCCTCTTACGACATGCGTGGCAGCTAACAGTGGTTCTATTCTTTACACCCGAAATTTGGGCGCTCGTAACCCCTCGGGCGTCACAGGAACCTTCATTAGGTCGTAAAGAATATAAATACTGTTACCTGCCCCGCATTTCGTAAGAGGCGATTAAGGAGGTTGGTCGTGGGGCTAGCTATACCAAACCGTAAAAACACTAGAGACTGCTACAGAAAATACAACCAAGGAAATTCATAGCTCGCCAGCCAAGAAAGAAGAATGAACCATAGCTCGCCAGCCAAGAAAGAAGAATGAACCATAGCTCGCCAGCCAAGAAAGAAGAATGAACCATGAAGTGACCCGATGAAATTCGAATGGAAATCGGTTGCCGGGGACAGAATACAAGAAAAAGTGGAGAGATCTGGAAAAGTTGGCCTTAGATAGGATGGTTTGGAAGACCTTGGTTACGGACCTATGCCTCGCTAGCATGAAAGTGTCAAGAAGAAACAAGCATTAATGGTTTCCTCGCTAGCATGAAAGTGTCAAGAAGAAACAAGCATTAATGGTTTCCTCGCTAGCATGAAAGTGTCAAGAAGAAACAAGCATTAATGGTTTCCTCGCTAGCATGAAAGTGTCAAGAAGAAACAAGCATTAATGGTTTCCTCGCTAGCATGAAAGTGTCAAGAAGAAACAAGCATTAATGGTTTCCTCGCTAGCATGAAAGTGTCAAGAAGAAACAAGCATTAATGGTTTCCTCGCTAGCATGAAAGTGTCAAGAAGAAACAAGCATTAATGGTTTCGGGAAAAAACAACAAATTACCAAACACAGGATTCGAACCCTAGAGAGCCGCGGTGGCGTAGTTGTTAGTGAACTCGCTTCTCAAGGCTGGTGGTCTGGGTTCGGCTCCCGCAATACGCGTGGAATTTTTCCCGACCACGACTGCTCTCAGGTCGATCCAGCCTCAATTGGGTACCAGACATGCTCTGGGAAAGTAAAGGCGGCCGGCGTGATGCTGACCACATCACCCATCGTGTGCCGACGGTCAATGAAAAATGCAGGCCTAACACTGTATTGACCTATATACCACGAGGTATGAAAGGGTTCCTTTACTTTAGGATTCTAACCCTAAACCTGCCAGTGTCTTGCTGGGGTCCACAAGTGGATCAAAGAATAAAGACTAGTAACATTGTGACCTGCAAGTCATGTCGCAAGAAGAGACTGAGGTAGTGGTCTAGGAAGCTACCCTAGTAAATAAAATGTATCGCAGATATAAAATTGGGCTGGCCTACTTGTAGACGCATAACTGGTACAACTTACAAACGCTCTTAGGATCAGATCACATATAAATCACACAGAGTTGCTTAACAAGTGGTCAATATGGAGCGTTTGAAGAAGAAGAACCGCAAACATTTCTTTCTTTGGCACCCATTGCCTACAGATGAGCGTTGTTTAAGAACACAGCCAGCTAGCTCTCCTAAAAAAAGAGCTGCACTAAGTCATGTCTTTTATAAACAACGTCGCATATAGAACAAAGACTATTCAGGTCAGATTCATTCCATTAGTGTTTGCACAAACACATGCGATAAATCTTCTCTAATATTCTGCTCTTTTTGGGGGGGATGTTGTTGCAGTAATTTGCCCTTCATGTCTCTTGCTTGATCTATGGTGGTTTCTTTGCATATGATGTTTCTATAAGTTATAAATTAGAGAGGATGCAGGGAACAATGTTGTCGTACTCAATATTACATTGGGAATGACTCAGACCAGCCTGTATGCAGTGATGGGTACTATGGTCTGTGCCGGAGTGAACAAGTTACCATATTCCGCCTCCGTACCCGCCACAACAGACTCCGAGCCCACATGTTTAACAAGTTTAAAATTGGCACAACTAGCCTGTGCCACTGCGAAAAGGCGGAAATGACAACAGAACACATACTGCAAGACTGCCAGCGGTTCGCAGCCCTAAGAAAAGAAACTTGGCCCGATAACACTGAGCTCCGCGGGAAGTTGTACAGGGGGACGGAGTCACTAAAAGCAACGGTTATTCATGATAAAAGTTGGTTCATCAGTCTAGGCCGGGATCGCGAGAGAGAGACCAGCCTGTATTCGTTCTATATTCGCTATTTTATAATTGGCTTTCACGTATCTTGATCAAGTGCGTGTTCCCATCGTAGTTATTTAGGATTTCGCACAGCTCGTACAAAGTAACAGGAAACAGGGAGAGATGTAATCTAATCTAGAGCTGGTCTAATGGAATAGTTGAGCCGCTGGTCGTCTCTATATACGAGAAGCATAAGATAAGGATACCCTTTCATGAACCCTTCAATTCTCCACGAGACAGTAAGCGTACAAGATAAGCGAGATGAGACGACGATTATTGTATCTTGACAAAGACTTATGGTTGAAACATCGATTCTAATTTTTCATATTTGATTGTTTTTCCCATAGTTTATGTAAAACTGCAATCAACACGTTTTCGTTCGTGCAGCGTACCGTTTTCGTTTGCTTAGTTTTACAGCAGATTTCTCCTCAGTACATCCCTCGAAAGTGAGTTCAGCTGAGAGATATGATGTGCATAAAACGATGTTAACACGTACAACTTTTAAAACTTGAATGTAAAATGACAGTGTCACTAAGGACAAGTCACAATGAAGATGTGTTCATATAAAACTAACATAAGTATTTGAAATGTCCGACACGATGAAAAATAAAAGAGACGAAGACTTAACATTTTGCATTTTTGTTTCAATACTAAGTTCCGAGTTATGATTTTTTATGATTTAAAGGGGCAATAACCAAGTTGAAGAATATAAACAAGCAGCAGGAAACAAGTTTTCATCAGCAGACGAAGTTATTAGTTAAACTTGATAAATGATGAGCGAACATAGTGGGGGGATGGACAGCGAGAAGATTAGTGACGTTGTCACAGAAGATGATATTTCAAAACTGCTGAGACATTTTGTAAAGACAAGTCATCGTGTTAAAAGTGCTGATGTAAAAGTGAGCATTCTTTCCTACACTACACCTCCTACTTTCAATATAGAATATAATATTCTATCATCACGTCAGGCATTGACTAAAGTATTGACACAGTAGAGTATTCGTTGTTAATGAATTATATTTTCTTCTACACAGTGTGATGTTGATAATTCATTGAAAGTGACATGATTATTTAAATAAATGCAGTATAATTTCTTCTACACTTTTTATTTGTTTCGATCCCCAAATGAGCACGAGTTTGCATTCCTCTCTTGTCAAGTTGAATGATAATCAATGCTGCAGTTTGTACATTTCACTGTAGTTGCACTAGTTGATAGATCTCTTAACTGATTCACTACCGGGTTTTTTTGGGCCTCTGGACGGAATTATTTTTAGTTTCCAAATATTGCACACATACTTTAGCTAAACTAAAATATTGTTTCTAAATATGATTTAAAGTTGAACTTATTATATATCAAATTAAAGATAAATGAATGTACTTTCATAAAATATTATTGTGTCCAAAAATATAATGTCGTGTTGACTATGATTGAAAAATATTAGCATGTATTAAAAAAACTAATTGAAATTGTGAGAACAAAAATGTAACTTTTCAACGGCCTTGATGAACATTATGTGGAATAAATCAGTCTAACTGCTCTCTTTATATATGTAATCCATTTATGAATACACAAACGTTAAGAAAATAGTGAAGGAGTGTATGGCTTATTAACTGTTCACAAAGTAGCATCATGAACATTCATAAAAATCTCTAGTTTTTTACGGTCACTGGCTATCCTAAAATGATTGATAAACTCTGTTTCAATTAGAATTCTAGCATAAGCCATGCTGCTATGTATTCATTATCGTTTACACATCACTTCTAAGTAGTTTCCGGTTAATATAAATCTTCAATCTGAACAAAAAATAATAAAAACTCAACAAAATAGTAATCGTCTTTTGAGCGACGCATGGTCCAGACAGATAAGAAATAGTTACACTTGAGTGTTCCACGGTACGGAATCAGTTAAGACTATTTTTTGATTGAGTAGGTGTACAGAGCTTACTTTCAAATACCAGAAAGCTGTTTGACTCAATGTGATGAAAGGTGCAATGCCACCAGCTTGATAGTCTTCTACTTCAAATAAATTGGATATTGCTGTGAATACAAATCTCAGGTTCTCTGAAAGGAGTTAATTCTTATTTTTCATGTTTGTTGGCATACACTCTCTGATATAACCAATAAAAGGCTCACCTTATATTGAAAGAGAATACCTCGGCTTAAAGAGGCTTTAATTCCGTACTTAACATGCAAATAATTGCTGTGACTCTCCTACAACTTCAAAGTCAATTAAGGGATTCCTTCTCACTCAACGGCCAACCATGTGTCAACAGAATACTTCATCCCAGCAAACTTATGTCAATCTTTGTTTCATTATCCAGACATGTATGTATCTGATGTTCACTGCAACAAAGTGAAGAAAACTCTTGACAGTATGTTTCCTGGCTCCTCAGGACAATCACAAATCATCTCTATCACCATCTCAGCTGCTCTATAATCGATCTTGAATATGTACTCTAGGGAATGCTAACCCGAAACAAATGCTTGCAGAAAATGGATGCACCAGGCCATAAGGCGCATAACATGGTGCAACGACCCTCACAATGAGGAATGGGATAACGGATTCTACGGTCGCCAATCTACCTCGGATATTTAGCCAAGCAGTAAAAATGTCAGACCTACCATCACGAGGGTCGCCAAAACTTACTGCAGGAAGAGGTCGGCACAAACTGGGAAGCAGAAATCATAGGAATTATATCCTACAGAACTGCCCCCAGTGTGCAGACTTGAGAAGAAAGCGGTGGCCCACTTAAACTCCAAGTCCAAGACAAACTGTATAGCGTGGCTGATAATCTGAGGCAGACGGCTGCCTTTATTAGAGAATCCGAAATCCCAATCTAGTGAGAAAGAACACAGAAGAAGAAGAAGAATATGTACTCATAGATTTTCATAGCATGATGATGAGGTGCTCATCTTTTGCTCCAAAGGTACTTGGTTAGTTTCTTGGAAAAGGGATCAGAATATTTTTTCAGAAATCCCTGTTCTCGGTGTAGATGAAATTTATTTCATAGTCTTATCTGAGACAGAAGGTAAAAGTTCAAGTTGATCTCTTGGCAGCTGGTTATTGGTTACTAAACTGACGTCATTGCACTCCGGACAGACCCATAGGTGCTCAGTCTCCCCAACAGATATCGAAGAGTATGCATACTGATAGTTCCGTAGCTCGCTGATTAAACATGCCTCTCAGGCATCCAGTTTGGCTTGTACAATGGGTAACTCCAAACTGCCTAAATCGCTTGATCGATTCAACATCGATTTTAGTGTCCTCATACAAGAGACAGTGGCGAAGAGACCGAAGAATATCCCCTTATCCATCTTCAACTCCCAAACAATCGATGCTGTTGATGCAAGCCTGTCCACTCTCTCATTACCGTAAACACCCGCATGCCCAGAACAGTATATCCACATAAGCCTCTGGAGGTTAAAAACTTCTATAGACGACATCCACTCATACCGAAACCTGCCCTTCTGGATCTTGTGAAGCATCGACTGACAGTCAGATACAACAACGACCTCAGTAAATGAAGTCCCAGAGATCCAATGGAGGGCAGCAGTAACGCCTCAACCTCCATCCTCATACTAGAAGTAGTTGTCCTGTATGCCCCACTTCGCTCTGCAACAACCCTACCATGCGCATTAGCCAAGAAACCCCAGCCGGACTTCTCACCACAATGAACCGACCGAATCAGTATATACAACAACATCATCATCCCTTGCATTATCTTGAAAATCCATAAAAGTAGGTCACAACATTGCTGCCTTGGCAAAATTCATTCGACAAATTATAATAATGTTCACAATTTTAACCATCGTAAAAGTTACATTGGTGACACGCTGGTGCTAGAGTGTTTGAGCACTGCTGCTGAGGTCTTGTGTATGAAATATATTGAAGCACACATTGTTATTCACAGTAGTGCAATGATAATAGGACAATCAATCAATATGTACTCAGTGATGGTATATTTCAACTAGTAAAATTGTATATGTTATCATCATCAAATAGGTTGTTCTGATCAGAACTTTGCCACTCTAACAGTCCTTCAGAATTTCTCTCTCATAGACTAGCTGAGAGTCTCCGCAAACATCATGCTCAAATCATCAGTTACATCCTGAATCCATCTTCTTTGTGGTTTTCCTTTTTGGAAAGATGCTTTCTTCCATAATGGTCTCAAATCCTTCATGTCTTTTTATATGTCCACAATACTTTCTTATTTGTAGCATCAGCCAGTTTTCTTAGATTTGGAATTCTTTCTGGCTAGACCTATGTGTATCTCTGTCCATGAAATACTAAGGACTCTTATGTAACAGTTATATTCAATAGCATTTAAGTTAAAATTGTGAATATTTTATCCATTTCTGTTCCTTCTTCTAAAAATTAAGAACGAAAATCCTGTCCTTTGATACTAAATGCTACAGAAAGATCCTACGAATACAGTGGACAGAAAAAAGAAAGAACACTGATGTCCTGAAAGAACTAAATGTTAAAGAGAATTGACTGATAAACAACGTACTATACAGAAAAATTACATACTTTGGTCACATCAAGCGTCACGATGGCCTGGAAAGAACAATACTAGATGGCAGGGTACACAGAGGCAGACCAAGAAGAAGATGGCTACAAGATATTAAAGAAACCATGAACATGACCATCGACGAAGTGGGTGAACTGGCAAGAGACAGAGTGAATTTCAGATGTACTGCAAAGAGAGCAACGTCCTATAAAGGATACGCACCTTGATGATGATGGTGATATTCCTTCTTCTAAGTACAGGATAATAATAATCTTATGGACATAAAACATACAAATAAAGAAGTATTGGATAACATAGAAATGAGTAGAGAATTACTGAATGCAGTAAAACAAGTCCAATATTTTGACCACATTGAAAAACTGAGCCAATTTGTTAAAGATGATACTATAGGGAAGTAAAGAATTGAAAATTGACAGACAAGAGAAAGATATTGAGTGTGTGGATAGTATCATGAGGTTCCAATCTATCTGCATGCAAGATTGTACCGACAGGTCAAGGGGCAGATAATATTGATAAATTTGTTGCAGTCAACCTTCAAAATCAAGTTTTTACATTATCTGGTTAAATGGTGTAGAAGTTTATCTTTGATTTTATTTTAGTGTCTGTGGCTAAGCCTTTGCCTTGCGTTTCGAAGGTCATGGGTTTGATTCCAGACAGCGCTGTTTTGTTTGCAAGTGAATTTTTTCCAGGACCCAGAGAATTGTTGCAGGAACTACAGAGTTAGGCTTAATGTAATATTCTCGGCAGTCGCGTGCCATTTCTGCGGAGATGGGTCTAGCTATATGGGATAAATTTCGTAGCAATCAAGTAAATCCTTCGGTTTGATACCCTTTATCTTTGATTTTATTTTCTTTGCTATTATATCTATCTATATTATCTTTTAGTATAATATTTTTGAATATATGGAACTCCAAGTTATACAGTTATAAAACTAAATTACAAATTTTAAATACCAATGTTGTATCAATCCAAACTATGTATAAACATATGCCAGCATGTGTTGGGAAAGGACTACAGACATATAGAGAATAAGTTGATGCATTTGAAAATAGGTGTCTGCAAAAAATAGTTAACATAAAATGGGACCAATTCAGAAGTGAGGAAATCTGTGAAATGTCTGGTCAACCACTAGTAACAATTGTTATAAGAAGGAGAAGATGGAGGTATGTTGGGCATAGTCTTAGAAGAAATGATCAAAGAATCATAAAGTGGGCATTGAAGTGGGATTCAAAGGGATCAAGATTGGCTGAAATCGGATGCACTTGTCCTAAACCTGTAGAAGTCTGTTCATTTAGGGACCGACCAAACCAATGTGCAATGTATACACGTTCTTGGCAAAGATCAAACATATCACAAAGTGATTAAAACTGGTAGTAAAGAATGAACACAAAGAAGAAGAAAGGGATCAAGAAAGAAAGGACACTCTAGGAAAACCCTGACATAAATTTTTCTAAGAGAGAATTTTACATATCAAGATCTCTGGTTGATAGAGTTGAATTGTCTAGGTACTGTAGTAGTTAAATATATTACTAAAATACTTCTAACATATAGAAATTATTTACTCTAGCTGTTATTAAATATCTTTCAGGGAGAGACAATTATGGAAAGATGCATATTGCTGTATGGGAAAGACTACAAGTATACAGTGAGTAGATTTGTGTATCATCATCATCAAGTAGCTTGTCCATTCTGAAACCGGCTCCCATGACAGCAGTCCTGAAAAACTCTCTGTTCTATGCAAATTTACCGGCATCAGCAGCAGTCATTCTCAGATCGTTAATGACATCTTGCGTCCATCGTCTTCTAGGTCTTCCTCTAATTCTTCTTCCAGGCACCATTCCCTCTAAAATTATCTTCTCTAGGCACTCATGTCGTTTGATGTGTCCGAAAAATTTAATTTTCCTTGTTTTTATATTCTTTAATAGCTAAGTCTCATTAATATCAAGCTGCTGCAGAACAAAAGCATTTGTTCTTTTCTCTGTACATGATACTCTAAGTACTCTTCTGTAGCATTTGCATTCAAAGGCATTAATGATCTTCGCCACTTTGTGTATAATCTACAGAATTTATATATAATGAGTTTAGATTTAGTATAGCTAGCTGAAGATTTCATGGACAGCGAAGAAAACAAATGATGAGGTTTTAAATCATGCCTGAACACAAAGTAACCTTATTAAGAAAATAAGAATCAGACAATCAAGGTTCTTTGGGCACATAATGCGGTGTTATTTAGAAAAGTTGGTGACAACAGCTAAAATGTAGGGAAGGAGAGATCGTGGAAGACAGAGGGAGAAGATGTTGGATGGTCTGACATATTTGGTTTAACAAAAGATTGCCGTCAGAACTGATTACCTGCACGAAAGAGAGTTGTGGAGAGACATGATCGCCTACGCCAACGGGCTTGGCACTTGATTGATTGATAGCTAGCTGAAAGAACAGTGTTTTCATAATTGCGACCCTACCAAAAGGGGAAGAATGGATCTCAATAGATGGTAGCAGGACCAACTATCGCAGTGTTGTCATTACTTTTGGAAGAGAATGTAGAGTTTAGGGCAACATAAAGGATGAACTCCCAATTAAGTAGCTGATAAAAGATAATGCAAGGGATGATCATGTTGTTGTATATACCGATGGGTCTGTGCATCTGGATGAGAAGTAAGGCTGGGGTTTCTTGGCTAGCGCGCTTGGTAGGGTTGTTGCAGAGCGAAATGGAGCATTCAGAACAACTACTTCTAGTATGAGGATGGAGGTTGAGGCCATTACTGCTGCCCTCCACTGGCTCTCCATTTACTGGAGCTGTTGTTGTTTCTGACCTTTAGTCAATGCTTCGAAAGATCCAGAATGACAGGTTGCATTATGAGTGAATGTCTTCTATAGAAGTTTTCGACCTCCAGAGTAAAAGTGGATCTAATGTCCTGGGCACACAGGTGTACACAGCAACAGGAGGCTTGCGTCGATTGTTGGGGAGTTTAGAAGGAGTAAGCGGGATCTTCCTCGGTCTCTTGGAGACCTACTGTTTGAGAAGGACACTAAAGTTGACATTGAATCAATCCAATGATTTCAGAAGTTTGGAATTACACTTTATTCAAGTAGACCTGGATGCAGGAGGGGCAGAGAGAAGAGTGTGTTTAATCAGCGAGCAACAGGAACCATCATGATATATACCCTTCGACATCTGTTGGGGACACTGTGCACCTATGGGTCTGCCCGGAGTTCTGTGACTCAGTTCAGTAACCAGTAACTTTGATTAGGGGCAATCAAAGTCTAGCGGATCAAACCGTACACAAAACTAGATTGCAGACAAACCAAGTAGTCCAAAAGAAAGACTGGTAACCTGGGCAGATGACGTTCAACAACCCGGCGGGATGGAAGGTTTTCTAAGGGTAGCTACCCTAAAAGAAAATAGCTACCTGCTGCTTTGCAGGTCGGCTGAGGACAGCCCAAGGCTAATGGAGAGCAAACCCAGTAAACGCAGGTTAAAACCGGACACATCGCCGAAGGATAAGCACCAGAGCTGTAAATGGCGCTAAAGATGTGACGAAGCACACCCATGCTAAGGCTGCATGAATCAGATTTCCACATGAATAAGAATTTATGGGAAATTCTGTACATCAATCAAGCAGTGATCGTCGGAGAGACTAACCAATAACCTGATTGTAGCTGGTAATCATGTACAATTTGTTTCATTTCATCGTTCCTCATTTTTGATATTTTCTAACTAAAGTGTTTGTAGTATTATTCTCACCTGTGTGTTATGGGGCTCACAAGGGAGCAAAGAATAGTAACACTGCGACCTACAAGACATATCATAAAGGTGACTGAGGTAGGAGCCATGGGAAGCTACCTAGTAAATAAAAGTGTCCACAGAAATTGGATGTGCTTCCCTTCTTGTAGGCGCATAACTGACACAACGTACAATCACTCTTAGGCTTAGATCGCATACAAATCACAAAGAGTGGTTAACAAGTGGACGATATGGAGCGTTTGAAGAAGTAGAAGTATTTTCGAATGCATTTTTTCTAAAAATCGCTAATTTATATGTATTGATAACATGAAGACTGATGCCTTATGTTTCCAAAATGTTGTCCGTTGCAGTTATTTCAAGAATTCATTGAACTTGTTTAAGGCTATATTTGAATAGGTTTGTGCAGGGTTAGGGGGGTCTATGAGCAGGATTAAACCTGCTGCCTTGCAGGTCAGCTGGGGACAGCCAAAGGCTGACAGAGCGAACCCAGTAAACGCTGGCTAAAACCGAACACATCACCGAAGGATAAACACCAGATGGCGCGGAAGATGTAACAAAACTCACCCATGCTAAGACTGCATGAATCAGATTTGCACATGAATGAGATTTATAGGGAAATCTGGTACATCAGTCTAAGGGTGATCATGAGAGAGAGAGAATAGGGTTGGGTGGTCTCTGTGGCTACATGGTTACGCCTTTGCCTTGTGTTCCAAAGGTTGTGAGTTCAAATCCAAACCACTTTGTTCACTAGCGTATTTGTTTCAGAGATCACTAGGATTGTTTACGGAGCTTGTGCTTTATGCAGTACTCTTGGTGTGCGGAGTGCCATTTCTGTGTAGATGGACCAAGCATGTTGTAAAACTCGATGCAATGAAGTTATTCTTCTGGCTTTAGACCCTTTTTTAGCAGTTTGCAATCATAGTGACATGTCCATAACTAGACTCATATTCTGAAGGTTGTTCCAAACTTGAATGGAGAATTGTGTGGTCACTACCCAATGAAGCTCATCATTGCTGAGTTTGAAAGAGATTCACAGTCCAGTGCTGAAAAGTGAGTTCACATTTCCAACTATTGAATATTTTGCATTTTTGTGTGTATAATTAACCCTTTCGTTCTGTAATATTTTGACCTATGGACGCATTTATTTTGCTATTCAAATTTAACATTCAATGTCAATTAGTTTAAACCTTTATAACTCTAGTACTGTTTCTCTAAAGTATGACATATTATATATTAAATTGTTGCTAATTGGATGTGGAATACATTAATATAATAATATTTTACATCAGGTGATATACATTTGAGAAAATTAGATTATTGTAGCATGACTATTTTGAAAAAACAGAAAAACAATAAATATTTTTTCTCTCGGGTTTGTATTACATCTTAATATTCATATATGTTTCCAAAAGTAGCATTTAAATGAAGATAATCCATGTGTGAACATATTCTATAAGTTTCATCTAACTAGGTGCAGTAGTTTTTATAATATTCAATTTTTAGTGCGGACACGTCAATAAATGGAATGGGGAACACCCATTCTTTAGATGCAATTAGTACATTAGACTTACAACTATCGATACTGCATTTCATAAACAATCAAATGTCATTATTACCATCAATTAAATCTTCTTCATTACTATCAGAAGTTATAATTTGATCTAACAGTACTCAAGATTGCACTGTAAACATCGTCGAATCATTAACGTTTTTAAAAAATGTCTCGACTTGAACACAATAATACACTGCTTTCCCTCTTTCACATCTTTGTTAAATGGGGATAGTAATGTACCCACATATATGTACTTTCCGTTTCTGAAGATTTTTTTAACTTCAGTAAATGGGTTGTGAAGATACATTCGTTTCCGTAAACAGACATCCAAAAGCCGATATATCGGTTTTGCGACATCACAAACATTACTCTGAACCGATATATCGGCTCTGCAGTCCCGTTGGGTTAAGAAAATTAAGTATATAATTGTGGGTGCCTGTATCTTAGAGGTAGTGTGCTCGATCACAACTCAAGAGTACCTGGTTCAAACTCTCCAATGGACAGTTTGGAAGCAAATTAGTACCATGGAATTTTGCAACTTGTTAACCACTCTGTGATTTGTATGTGATTCAAACTTTAGAGTGATTGTATGCTGTGCTGGTTATACGCCTACAAGTAGGTCAGCACATCCGATTTATGCCACACTTTTTATTTACTAGGGTTTTCTAGGTGCCTACCTCAGTCGCCTCTTACGACATGCCTTGTATGTCGCAGTGTTACTATTCTTTGCTCCCTTGTGAGCCCTGGCAACACACAGGCGGAAAAGATACGCTGGAAGAACTTCAACAAACATGGAAAGTGCAACTAAAAGAAGAAACCTAACTCAACTATCCGAACCAGGGGAAGGTCCAACAAAGAGGAATATGGCATAAAGATTGATTAATGATTGATTCGTTAGTTGATCATCATAATTATACTTCAGTGAGTAACCATGTGTGCTCCGATCTCTTTCTTACATGGGAAGATCTCAGCGTCGGTGCAAAAATTCTATAGCATCTATGAGGGTACCCGATGTAATGCAGAAGGTGGTGGAAATATTTTGGAGGAATCTTATTTTTAAAACTTTCTAATGAATTTTGCCCAAGAAGTGACTTTCCACCAGCCTGCTCTTCTCGATTTTTTTAAACTGCCAAGGCCTTTTTTTTACATGCTTAACTTCACCACAGGGCCTATGTTTTATCATCCATCTCCGATAGAACATCAATCTCACCTACACTGATATCAGGGATCTCTGGAAAAATATCCTCATAGGTCCATAAAGGAGCAAACCGAGTACCTTTGAAACGAGAGGCAAGCATCTACTCTCTACACCACGCTACCCCAAACACTTATTACAGATGTGTTCCATACTACCCAAAATCCCATTCAGAATTTATTTCATCTATACTGCCCTAAATCTCATTACAAATATGTTCTATTATTGCTACCTCAAATCCCATACCGAATGTGTCCTACATTTTTTCAAATGCCATAATAAAGAATACACTAAATAACATTGAGTTACATTGTATTGTTTTTGCAGTGTTGAAAGCCGATATAACCCAAACATTGTTATGCAGAAAATGAAAAATGCAAGATGTGCTCGTTGCAGATCCAGATTTGTTGTCCCTGTAATTCTATACCAAGGAAAGGTTGGTATCTTGAAACTTATCTCATTCTTCCCTGTCATGCTATCTTTATCCTGTTCTTATCAACTTTTGTGCGTGTTTTTCAGTGTTTTGAGAAGCTCTTCAGCTAAATAGTGTTTGCTGTTTTTTCTTATATTTGATATTATTTATAATCGATATAGGGAAAGACTGCGGTAAAACTATGTAACAATGGCAAACATGTAATAGCAAAGTACTGTAGTTTTACAAAATACAATAACAATACACAACAAACATCGAAACGTCGTTGTGTATTGTTTTGTATTTTGTAAAACTACAGTACTTTGTTATTACATGTTTCACTATTATACATAAGCAGATTACAAACAGATACACAATGTGGGATGTTGTCAACATAATTTTTTTTAAAAGTAAAGGAACCCTTTCATACCTCGTGATATATAGGTCAATACAGTGTTAGGCCAGTATTTTTAATTGACCATCGGCACACGATGGGTGATGTGTCAGCATCAAGCCGGCCGCCTTTACTTTCCCAGAGCATGTCTGGTACCCAGTTGAGGCTGGGTCGACCTGAGAGCCGCCACGGTCGGAAAAAATTCCACACGCACTGCGGGAGCTGAACTCAGACCACCAGCCTTGAGAAGCGAGTTCACTAACAACTACGCTACCGCGGCTTTCAAGTCAACATAATGCTGGTCACCTTGACTTTCCAGTGTTTCTCTGGTACCAGAATGAGGCTGGATTGATGTAAGAGCCGCTACGGTCAGAAAAATACCCACTTCAACCAGGAAATTTGATCCTGGTACCACCATCTTAGATCGATCCCTCATGGAGCCATGTGGATATCTTTCCAGAGACCTCTGATCTCGGTGTAATCGAGTTCCTAGTCCTATTGGAGACAGACAATAAATGTAGGTCTTGTCTTCAGGACTACAAACTCGATCTGACCTACACTGAGATCAGGGATCTGGAAAAATATCCTGATGGCTTCACAAAGGAGCGAACCAAGTACCTTTGGAACAAGTGGCAAGCACCTAACCTCTACGCTACAAAGACCATGATTGACTTATTTTGAAATAAACTCTCTGTTTCTTACTCAGTTTTTTTTATTTCCTAACTTTCAATTTCAGCATATCTGTCGATCAGCAACATTATCTGGAGCAGCGGAGATGTTTGGAAGGTCAACTACAGATTACCTGTTATCAAGTAAGTTTATTTCTGGGTTTGTATGAATTTTAACCCTTTAGCTGCTAAGGGCGTATATATATACATTTTCCCATTCACTTCTAAAGACGCATTAACATGTCTGTTATTATCTCTCATCTCTGGGCTAAAGACATGTTAACACGTTATACATTGCTACTGTCACTGCTATAGGCGTACATTCACGTTTGTGACCTAGAAACAAAAAGTAGCTATTTTTAGCTCAGCCTTCAGAAAGTATGTAGCAGCGAAAGGGTTAAAAGTTGATGTTGCTTTGACAATTCGTATCATAATTTCTTTTTTAACATTTCCAGTACAATCAAAATTGCTACCCAAATAGGTGAACTGTTCTGTTATTTTTATCATTATGGATTCCAGTGTGATATCTACCTGTTCTGTTATTTTTATCATTCTGGATTCCAGTGTGATATCTACCTGTTCTGTTATTTTTATCATTCTGGATTCCAGTGTGATATCTACCTGTTCTGTTATTTTTATAATTCTGGATTCCAGTGTGATATCTACCTGTTCTGTTATTTTTATCATTCGGGATTCCAGTGTGATATCTACCTGTTCTTTTATTTTTATCATTCTGGATTCCAGGGTGATATCTACGTGTTCTGTTATTTTTATCATTCTGGATTCCAGTGTGATATCTACCTGTTCTGTTATTTTTATCATTCGGGATTCCAGGTTGATATCTACCTGTTCTGTTATTTTTATCATTCTGGATTCCAGGGTGATATCTACGTGTTCTGTTATTTTTATCATTCTGGATTCCAGTGTGATATCTACCTGTTCTGTTATTTTTATCATTCGGGATTCCAGTGTGGTATCTACCTGTTCTGTTATTTTTATCATTCGGGATTCCAGTGTGATATCTACCTGTTCTGTTATTTTTATCATTCTGGATTCCAGGGTGATATCTACCTGTTCTGTTATTTTTATCATTCTGGATTCCAGGGTGATATCTACCTGTTCTGTTATTTTTATCATTCTGGATTCCAGTGTGATATCTACCTGTTCTGTTATTTTTATCATTCTGGATTCCAGTGTGATATCTACCTGTTCTGTTATTTTTATCATTCTGGATTCCAGGGTGATATCTACCTGTTCTGTTATTTTTATCATTCTGGATTCCAGGGTGATATCTACCTGTTCTGTTATTTTTATCATTCTGGATTCCAGGGTGATATCTACCTGTTCTGTTATTTTTATCATTCTGGATTCCAGGGTGATATCTACCTGTTCTGTTATTTTTTATCATTCTGGATTCCAGTGTGATATCTACCTGTTCTGTTATTTTTATCATTCGGGATTCCAGGGTGATATCTACCTGTTCTGTTATTTTTATCATTCTGAATTCCAGGGTGATATCTACCTGTTCTGTTATTTTTATCATTCGGGATTCCAGGGTGATATCTACCTGTTCTGTTATTTTTATCATTCTGGATTCCAGGGTGATATCTACCTGTTCTGTTATTTTTATCATTCGGGATTCCAGTATGATATCTACCTGTTCTGTTATTTTTATCATTCTGGATTCCAGGGTGATATCTACCTGTTCTGTTATTTTTATCATTCGGGATTCCAGTGTGATTACCTGTTCTGTTATTTTTATCATTCTGGATTCCAGGGTGATATCTACCTGTTCTGTTATTTTTATCATTCGGGATTCCAGGGTGATATCTACGTTAAACACAGATAATTCTACTTTGAAAAAAATGAAAATCATAGCATTTCATTTACATGACATCTCCATCATCCACAGTAAACAAGTTGTTGATTTTCTAGGCACCACTTATACTTTCAGTAGTTTGTCTTGTTTCTGAACTCTGAGGTCTATTTTTACCATTCATAAAAATCTACAACTACGAATTTGCTTCCAAACTGCCAGCTGCAGGATTTCTTCTTCTTGTCGATCGTTCTTTTTGGCCATATTGATCATTCTTATTGTGATATATAAACAGCCTTTGCCAAGAACGTTTTTTACATCACATCATTCAGCGCATTTGGAGCTGTTGTGCTTATCCTTCGACAATGTGTCCGGTTTCAGCCAGCGTCTACTGGGTTCACTCTCCGTCAGCCTTTGGCTGTCCCAGCCTACCTGCAAGGCAGCAGGTTGCTATTTTCTTTTATGGTAACGACCTTCCCTCCCAGGTTGTTGAGCGTCATCTGCCCAGATTGCCTGTCTTTTTTGGGACTACTTGGTTTGCCTACCGTCCAGTTTTGTGTATGGTTTGCTCCTCTAGCCTTTGATTGTCCGCAATCTAACTACAAGGCAGTAGTATCCACAGGGTTTGAGCCAAATAATCTTGGGTCATGATCAAGCTCATTACTGCTAAGCCACACAGTAAAAATCCATGGGGATGAATTTCCATCCAAACTGCCCGTCGCAAGGTTTGAACCAGGTACTTTTGGGTTGTAATCAAGCTCATTACCACTAAGCCACATGCCCCCACATTATGTTATGTTATGTTATGTTATGTGATCAACGTCACGGTACATTGGGCATTCCCATGCATGCTCTGTCCTCCGCTGCAGAAGCCATCCTAAAGTCCATTTGCTCACCGTATCCATGAGAAGTTGATTACTATATCTTCTTTCTCTACCACGAAGACGACACTGTCTGGCATGTCCACACTTAACGCCTAATTCTCGAACTCGTTCCAGTGTCTGAGACATGCCCATGTCACATAATTGAGCGTACCGCATTGATGATATCGGCTCTGTCCAAACTTCTGCCCGTTTGAGTCGGGGCATTGTTTGCAAGAAAGTCTGCACGCTTGTTACCCTGCACTCCAGCATGTCCAGGTGTGTGCCCCCACATTATATTTCCACATATGCTGAATTACACTGTAGGATGGTATCAGATCTGCTTGGTCTTAAGAAAAACTATCTGAACTAATTTAGGTCCCATTGTTTGATATAACTTTGTATTTTTCTTATCATTTTTGTTTTCTTTGTTGCTTCTACAGATCAGAATGTTGGCATGCAAGACGTAGGGTAAGTAAAGGCATTGCATTTATTCATACATTTGTTTAACAAATCAGATGAGAACAAGGAGTTTGTTTTGCAAGAACCCCAGATGAAGCAACGGAAGTAACGAATATGATCAACAAGTAAACAGTGTACAGGTATTAAGAGCTTCCAAAAAAACAAATAGACAAACACTGGATTCGACCCACTTACCCTCAGATTCTTACGACACCCATCGCCTAGCCTAGCAATACAAGCGTCCTTATGAACACAACCAGCGAGCCATTCTAAAAAATGACTCACGGGGGAGTGTCTTTCTCAAACGCTTCATTACAACTAGACACAGAATAATCAGGTAAGGTTCGATCGAACAGTGTTTGCACAAACACATGCTATAAGCTTATTGTGCCGGTGGGTGTAGTAAGAAATGAGGGTACGTGGTTCGAATTCCGTGTTTGTCTATTTGTTTTTTCAGAAGTTCTTAATACCTGTACACTGTTTATTTGTTGATCATTTAACAAATCACTCACTTTATACAGAAAATGAAAAAGTTCTACAGAAAATGAAAGATACAATTCACAAAAAAGTATTTAAAAATTACTGAAAAAAATGAAAATCGTTGCATATCCTTTACATTATGTCGCCATCAACCACAGTAAATGAGTCGTTGATTTTCTAGGCACGACTTGTACGTTCAGTAGTTTTCCATTGCTTTCTCAATGGTGAGGTATATTTTTACCGTTCGTAAATATCCATGGGAAAAAATTTGCTTCCAAACTGCCTGCCATGGAATTTGAACCAGGTACTCTTGGGTTGTGATCGAGTTCATTACTGCTAAGCCACAGACACCCACAGAGAAAAAATGACTAACACTCACTTAGTTGTAGTAATGTCTATACTCATCTTTTTTCTAATAATAATAATAATAATTCCTCTCATACCGTTATACGTTACATAGGGCCTGCAGGTAATTTCTCCATACTGCTCTATCCTGGGCAACTCGCTCAATCTCCTCCATGAAACTGAGACCGATATTTACTTCCTCTCTCAGCACAGTTCGTTTCAGGGTCTCCTTAGGTCGACCTCTCTTTCTTGAACCCTTTGCATCCCACTTCAATGCCTGCTTTGATATCCGTTGATCATTTCTCCTCAAGGTGTGCTCAACATATCTCCATCTTCTCTTTCTTATAACAGTTGTCACTAGTGGTTGACCAGACATGTCTCTGATTTCATCACTTCTCCTGAATTCGTTCCATTTTATATTCATTATTTTTCGCAGACATCTATTTTCAAATGCATTCAACTTGCTTTCTATATCTTTAGTCATTTTCCAACTCTCGCTGGCATATGTTAGGATTGATACAACATTTGAATTGAAAATTCGTAATTTAGTTTTAATACTATATAACTTGCAGTTCAATAAATCTTCTTCTTTACATTCGTTAATTTTATGATTATGCCATCAGATGCATTTCAGTTTGGAATATTTTCATTGCACTCCGGACATGTCCATAGGTGTCAAGGGTGCGTTATTATAATGAAGTCGACTGTTGTCTGGAGCTCATCTCTGGTGCCATGTAGTTTTGAACGTAGTGTTGTGTTGTAGGGTCAGCGTCGCTTTCTAGAGATGACATACAGGGGACAGTATTGCAGGACATGTTCTGTGGTTTTATCAGAATTGTCACAGGACCAAAGGGGGAGGGGGATGGATTCAATCATAGCCTGTGCAAGTATTTATTCAGTCGGTTATGCCCTGTCCTGAGACAGAAAGTGATGATCTGTCGAGTGTGTGATAGTTGTCACTGGATAGTTTCGGTTCTTTTCTAGTCTCCAAAATAGCTCTATTTTCCTTCAAAGTATGTGATTTTATTTTCTACCTGCTCACATTCTCCTCCCTTCTTTGTGAGTTTGTCTGCTTTCTCATTGGCACTCCACAGTGTCATGGTACCCACTGGAGTGTAACTTGCTTGTTGGCGAATTAGAAAATTAGAAATGTTTATGCACTTATTTCCTAGACTGAGGTTTTATGGTTTGGACCACAGATCCAGTGTGATTTTCCAACTGCAGGTGGCTCTGAAGTTGACCCAGACTCAATTGGGTGGTAGAGAAACTCTCCGGAAGGATTCCTTACCGTGTCAAGGTGGTAGAGCGTGAACTTCCCTAAGTGCTAGGATGGCAGTAGTATATCTATCAGAAAGGCCTCCGAAGTCAGATGGGTCAGAGGGTAGAGAACAGACTAAGAGTATCTCCTTTTCCTCCAGGTTGAGAATTTAGCATGGTTCTAATGACCCACTTTTAGGGGTCTCTGTGGCGTAGAGGCTAGGTGCTCCTCTCTTGTTGCAAAGGTACTTGGCTCACTCCCTCATAGAGCCATTAGGATACTTTTCCAGAGATCCCTGATCTCAGTGTAGATGAGATCAAGTTCCTAGTCCTATCAGAGGCGAGCAATAAAATGAAGGCTTCCGCTGTTCAAGTTGAGCACATAAAAAATCCTTTTAGTTCAAAATCGAGAAGAGAACAGGCTGGAAAGTCGCTGTCCTGGCAAATTTACTTTGCAAGATTAAAAAATAAGAATGCTACAAAATATTTTTACCATCTTCTAAATGACATCAGGGACTCACACTGGTGCTAAAGAGTTCATGCACTGCCGAAGAGATCTTCTTGTGTAAGAAAGAGATCGGAGCACCTATGGTTACTCATCGAAGTGCAGTGATGATGGTCCTATCAATTAATCTAATGACTCAACTTTGTGAAATATTTATTATATATGCCTTGTAATCTATATGGGTATATGTTGCATGTATTCAAGTTATATATTTACTAGATTTTTCATCGTTTCTCTTCCGTTCTACTTCTAGTTTTTATGTGTGTTTTTTGTGTTACATTTACAAGTATTTCGTTATTCGTTTTATTCCCAGATTTTCATTAGAAACGTTTGTATTTGGTCGTCCATTTGTTTTTTAAATTTGTCACGCCTGTTGTTCGTTTGCTTGATAAAGGCCTTGTTGGTCGAAACGTTGCTGTATTTTGTCATTGTTTTTGTAATTTGTAAAACTACAGTACTTTGTAATTACATGTTTTGCCAATGAAACATTTATTACCATTGCAAATTGAATACCTAAGTCTTCAAATTAAACAGACAAAAATTAACAACTTGGAATAGAAAAGGATTTTGAAATTTGAAACATGGAATGTACGAATCCTTTATAGTAACACTGCGACCTACAAGGCATGTCATAAGAGGTGACTGAGGTAGGAGCCTAGAAAGCTACCTAGTAAATAAAAGCGTTGCATAAATCGGATGTGCTGACCTACTTGTAGACTCATAACTGGCACAACTTACAATTGCTCTTAGGCTCAGATCACATACAACCGGAGCGTTCTTCTTCAAACATTTCATATCAACCAGTTGTTCACCACTCTGTGATTTGTATGTAATCTGAGCCTAAGAGCGATTTTCGTTGTGCCAGTTATGCGTCTACAAGTAGGTCAGCACATCTGATTTCTGCAACACTTTTTATTTACTAGGGTAGCTTCCCTAGGTCCTACCTCAGTCGCGTCTAACAACATGCCTTATAGGTCGCGTGGTACTATTATTTACTGGTCCTGACACCACACGGGCGAAGGAGAGTTTGAAAAAGAAGATTTAGAGAAGAATTGTTTATGTTTTTATTTAACATTTGCCATCTCTTTCGCAGACGAACAGACATGTTTGATAAATTCCGTGGCCATGATATCCAACTGCTCAAATACTTTGATGTCGAGTATATCTGCGACTTAATGGTTGAGAAGAAGAAAACTAAGTTTGGAATGCCGTAAGTCTGATGTATGATAGAGAGAGAGATCGTAAGTCTGATGTCTGATAGAGAGAGACCATTTTTCTGATGTCTGATAGAGAGATCATGTCTGATGTCTGATAGAGAGAAATCTTAAGTCTGATGTCTGATAGAGAGAAATCGTAAGTCTGATGTCTGATAGAGAGATCATGTCTGATTTCTGATAGAGAGAAATCGTAAGTCTGATGTCTGATAGAGAGATCATGTCTGATGTCTGATAGAGAGAGATTGTAAGTCTGATGTCTGATAGAGAGAGATTGTAAGTCTGATGTCTGATAGAAAGAGATTGTAAATCTGATGTCTGATAGAGAGAGATTGTAAGTCTGATGTCTGATAGAGAGAGATCGTAAGTCTGATGTCTGATAGAGAGAGATTGTAAATCTGATGTCTGATAGAGAGAGATTGTAAGTCTGATGTCTGATAGAGAGAGATTGTAAGTCTGATGTCTGATAGAGAGAGATTGTAAGTCTGATGTCTGATAGAGAGAGATCGTAAGTCTGATGTCTGATAGAGAGAGATTGTAAATCTGATGTCTGATAGAGAGAGATTGTAAGTCTGATGTCTGATAGAGAGAGATTGTAAGTCTGATGTCTGATAGAGAGAGATTGTAAGTCTGATGTCTGATAGAGAGAGATTGTAAGTCTGATGTCTGATAGAGAGAGAGAGAGAAATATATAACTACATTGATTGCTTGCTGTCCTTATCTGAGTTGATGTTGTTTACCACATACAGTGGGCTTCCTTAACTTTTTTTACTTCATTTTTTGTCTCTTACTTGACTTATTCCTTTCTGCTCCCCATGGAGCATAGGGCATCAGTTGTTTGCCACTCTTCTCGGTCTCTGGCTGTTCTCTTTATGGTCTGCCAGGACAATTCAGTACTCTTCAGTTCCTCAAGAAGATTTCATCTCCAGGTCTGTTTAGGCGTCATATTTTTGTTTTTCTTGTGGGTTCTACTCAAGTGCTTGTCTAGTGACACTTGACTGTGTCTTCCGTTGGGTATGCCAGAGTCATCGTTATGTTCTTCATTTGATCTGGGTCGTCATGGGGTCCTGTCCGGTTCTAATCCACAGGTCTGTGTTTGTAACTATCATACCATCTCAGTCTGAGAATCTACCGAAGATATCCGTTGACAAAGGTCTGAATCTTATTTGTACTTAACTTGGTAACTTGTCAATTTTTGTCTCCTCTTCGTCTACTTATTCTTCCCCGTCTTTTTATTCTTCTACTTTTTGTGTTCTCCCACAATGAATTCAGGCATAATCAGGGTGCCTGGCATGATACTTCTGTCTGATTTTTGTCTGAAGACCTGCTTTCCTTATTATCAGTGTCACCCGCCATATAGCCGTGCCTTCTCCGACTGTAAAGTTAATTTTTTTTAAATAGTTATTCTGCTTTGTTATTAGTACAACCACTTTATGATCAACTCTTTGGGATTTTGTTCCTAGTGATTTGAGCTATTTGTCCATCAATAAGTTGAGTTGTGCTGTTTTTTTCTTTCTTAATCTTCCTCTTCTGCTTCCTCTTAATTTTTTTTATTATTCTCACTTTTCTTGTTCTTTTACTTTACTTCCCTTTCTTGTTCTTCTTCCTTATCCTCTTCTTCCTTATCCTCTTCCTTATCCTCTTCTTCCTTATCCTCTTCTTCCTTATCCTCTTCCTTATCCTCTTCTTCCTTATCCTCTTCTTCCTTATCCTCTTCTTCCTTATCCTCTTCTTCCTTATCCTCTTCCTTATCCTCTTCTTCCTTATCCTCTTCTTCCTTATCCTCTTCTTCCTTATCCATCTTTTTCTTCTATCTTATTTTTTGTTTGCATTGTCATTTTCTTCTTATTCTTTCTCTTCATTTTCTGTCCCTTTTTTTTTCCCCCACTTTTTTCTTTTTCTCCTTTTCTTTTTTGAATTTTTTTCTTCATTTTCCTCTTTCTCTCTTCTCTCAATTTTTTTGTAATGTACATTTTTGTCTTCTTCATTTTTTTCCTGTTTTCTCCTTCTGATTCCTCTTTTTCTTCTACCTCTTCCCTTATTTTTTCTTCTTTATTCCTAATTTTCTTCTTCTTCTTCCCCTTATTTTTCTTCTCTTTATTCCTAATTTTCTTCTTTTTCTTCCCCTTATTTTTCTTCTCTTTATTCCTAATTTTCTTCTTCTTCCCCTTATTTTTCTTCTCTTTATTCCAAATTTTCTTCTTCTTCCCCTTATTTTTCTTCTCTTTATTCCTAATTTTCTTCTTCTTCTTCCCCTTATTTTTCTTCTCTTTATTCCTAATTTTCTTCTTCTTCTTCCCCTTATTTTTCTTCTCTTTATTCCTAATTTTCTTCTTCTTCTTCCCCTTATTTTTCTTCTCTTTATTCCTAATTTTCTTCTTCTTCTTCCCCTTATTTTTCTTCTCTTTATTCCTAATTTTCTTCTTCTTCTTCCCCTTATTTTTCTTCTCTTTATTCCTAATCTTCTTCTTCTTCCCCTCATTGTTCTTCTCTTTATTCCTAATTTTCTTCTTCTTCCCCTCATTTTTCTTCTCTTTATTCCTAATTTTCTTCTTCTTCTTCCTATCATTTTCTTTCTCTTTTTTTATTCCTAATTTTCTTCTTCTTCTTCCCCTTATTTTTCTTCTCTTTATTCCTAATTTTCTTCTTCTTCCCCTTATTTTTCTTCTCTTTATTCCTAATTTTCTTCTTCTTCTTCCTCATTGTTCTTCTCTTTATTCCTAATTCTTCTTTTCTTCTTCCCTATTTTCTTCTCTTTATTCCTAATTTTCTTCTTCTTCCTTATTTTCTTCTCTTTATTCCTAATTTTCTTCTTCTCCTTATTTTTCTTCTTCTTCTTCCTAATTTTCTTCTTCTTCATTCCTCATTTTCTTCTCTTTTTTCCCAATTTCTTCTTTCCTTATTTTCTTCTCTTTATTCCTAATTTTCTTCTTCTTTCCTTATTTTTTCTTCTCTTTATTCCTTCTTATTTTCTCTTTTTCCTAATCTTCTTCTTCTCCTTATTTTTTTTTTATTCTATTTTCTTCTTCTTCCCTATTTTCTTCTTCTTTATTCCTAATTTTTCTTTCCCTATTTTTTTTTATTCCTAATTTTCTTCTTCTTCCCTATTTTCTTCTCTTTATTCCTAATTTTCTTCTTCTTCCCTATTTTCTTCTCTTTATTCCTAATTTTCTTCTTCTTCCCTTATTTTCTTCTCTTTATTCCTAATTTCTCTTCTTCCCTCATTGTTCTTCTCTTTATTCCTAATTTTCTTCTTTCTTTTTTCTTCTCTTTATTCCTAATTCTTCTTTTTTCCTAATTTTCTTTTATCTAATTTCTTCTTCTCCCTTATTGTTCTTCTCTTTATTCCTAATTTTCTTCTTCTTCCCCTTATTTTTCTTCTCTTTATTCCTAATTTTCTTCTTCTTCCCTTATTTTCTTCTCTTTATTCCTAATTTCTTCCCTATTTCTTTTATTCTATTTTCTTCTTCCCTTATTTTCTTCTCTTTATTCCTAATTTTCTTCTTCTTCTTCCCCTTATTTTTCTTCTCTTTATTCCTAATTTTCTTCTTCGTCTCCTTATTTTCTTCTCTTTATTCCTAATCTTCTTCTTCTTCCCCTTATTTTTCTTCTCTTTATTCCTAATTTTCTTCTTCTTCTTCCCCTTATTTTTCTTCTCTTTATTCCTAATTTTCTTCTTCTTCCCCTTATTTTTCTTCTCTTTATTCCTAATCTTCTTCTTCTTCCCCTTATTTTTCTTCTCTTTATTCCTAATTTTCTTCTTCTTCCCCTCATTTTTCTTCTCTTTATTCCTAATTTTCTTCTTCATCCCCTTATTTTTCTTCTCTTTATTCCTAATTTTCTTCTTCTTCCCCTCATTGTTCTTCTCTTTATTCCTAATTTTCTTCTTCGTCCCCTTATTTTTCTTCTCTTTATTCCTAATCTTCTTCTTCTTCCCCTTATTTTTCTTCTCTTTATTCCTAATTTTCTTCTTCTTCTTCCCCTTATTTTTCTTCTCTTTATTCCTAATTTTCTTCTTCTTCCCCTTATTTTTCTTCTCTTTATTCCTAATTTTCTTCTTCTTCTTCCCCTTATTTTTCTTCTCTTTATTCCTAATTTTCTTCTTCTTCTTCCCCTCATTGTTCTTCTCTTTATTCCTAATTTTCTTCTTCTTCTCCTTATTTTTCTTCTCTTTATTCCTAATTTTCTTCTTCTTCCCTTATTTTCTTCTCTTTATTCCTAATTTTCTTCTTCTTCTTCCCCTCATTGTTCTTCTCTTTATTCCTAATTTTCTTCTTCTTCCCCTCATTGTTCTTCTCTTTATTCCTAATTTTCTTCTTCTTCTCCTTATTTTTCTTCTCTTTATTCCTAATTTTCTTCTTCTTCTTCCCCTTATTTTTCTTCTCTTTATTCCTAATTTTCTTCTTCTTCTTCCCCTTATTTTTCTTCTCTTTATTCCTAATCTTCTTCTTCTTCCCCTCATTGTTCTTCTCTTTATTCCTAATTTTCTTCTTCTTCTTCCCCTCATTGTTCTTCTCTTTATTCCTAATTTTCTTCTTCTTCTTCCCCTTATTTTTCTTCTCTTTATTCCTAATTTTCTTCTTCATCCCCTTATTTTTCTTCTCTTTATTCCTAATTTTCTTCTTCTTGTCATAGTTTCCCAGATGGCAGCGGAGGAATGGACAGTTAGCCATATAGTTAGTGTAGTATGTAATTAGATAATTAATAGTTGAGACTATGTGTTGCGCCTCTGCTTAGAGAGTTCTTCTCTTTATTCCTAATTTTCTTCTTCGTCCCCTTATTTTTCTTCTCTTTATTCCTAATCTTCTTCTTCTTCCCCTTATTTTTCTTCTCTTTATTCCTAATTTTCTTCTTCTGAAGAAGAAAAAATAAGAAGAAATAATTAGAAATATTTACAGATAGGTTGCGATATCTACCAACCACCTACTATGGTCTCTGGTGGTTGTATGAGATTCTGTCAGTGGTTTTTGTTTTTATTCTTCTGCAGGATTTCCTCTTCAGAAAAAGTGGACAAAGAGAACAGATACTCACACTTCAACATTTTATGTATGCCATATCCAGGTGTGTTAACATGTTTATGATGTGTCCAGGTGTGTTAGCATATTTATGATGTGTACAGGTGTGTAAGCATGTTTGTGATGTGTACAGGTGTGTTAGCATGTTTGTGATGCGTACAGGTGTGTTAGCATGTTTGTGATGTGTCCAGGTGTGTTAGCATGTTTATGATGTGCCCAGGTCTAATAGTATGTTTCTTTGTGATATGTCCAAGTGTGTTAGTATATTTGTGATGTGTCCAGGTGTGTTAGTATGTTTGTGATGTGTCCAGGTGTGTTAGCATGTTTGTGATGTGTCCAGGTGCGTTAGCATGTTTATGATGTGTCCAGGTGTAATAGTATGTTTCTTTGTGATGTGTCCAGGTGCGTTAGCATGTTTGTGATGTGTCCAGGTGTGTTAACATGTTTCTTTGTGATGTGTCCAGGTGTGTTAGTATGTTTGTGATGTGTCCAGGTGTGTTACTATGTTTGGGATGTGTCCATATGTGTGTACTCTTTCCTTGCACAGTTATTTCCTCAGTTATACACAGTTAATTCAAGTGTGGTAAATAACAAATTTTAAAAAATCATAATTACTCATCAATAAATATATATATATATATATATATATAATTATATACTAATTTAAAGAAACCGGACAACCTATTAGAATAACAAGGTTAAAAAGTCAGTAATAAAATAGTATAAGTAAAACTAGAAAGACTTGTATAAGGGAAACAGTAGCGCAGTATACGGCTATTGGCATTCAAAGGAAAACACGGTGGCGCAGTGTGCGGCCATTAACATAGAAAGAGTAAAAACACACATATAGTCTAGATTCTGGAGATAGCTAACATAATGAAAACTTGGAAAACAATTTTCTTATCTTTTTTGATTGATTTGTTATGTAATTTCTGTTTGTTTCTTGATCAAATCATACAGGGTGTGAGTTTTTCAAAGATTGGAAGGATAACTCGTATATGGCAGAGACAACTATGTATGATTGGGGGCAGGTAAGAGTAGTCTTGTCTGTACTTGTTTTTTTCTCGTTATTGTTACTCTTACTTAATGATTGCGCAATGCTCGGATCCTGCCCTCCAACCAGTGTCCTCTTTTTTGTTCTCCAATCCTGTTTTGCCTTCACAGAATCAGGATAAGAAGAGATTTCAAGAACAGACTTTTGTGTGCGCTTCATAAATAGTCTTTCGTCGCCTCTGTTATCTCTGAGGTCCATCTTTTGCGTGGACGGTCTTTTCCTTTGTATCCATTGTATTGGAGTAACATTGCTCTTTGGGGCACACTGTCTGTTGGTAATCTGCTTATGTGGACAGACCATTTAATTTGTTGTTTCTTGATGAAGTTCAGTATTTGATGTGTACCTACTTTTTCTGATGTCTTCATTTCTAAACTGGTCTCTTCTTGATACTCCCAGCATTCTGTGTGGACACTTCATCTTTGTCATGACAAGTTTTCTTCTATCATTTTATGTCCAGTGTCCAAGTTTGATACTGGTAGCGACTATTTAAATATTCTTCTTTGAACGCTCCATATCGACTACTTGTTAAACCACTCTTTGTTATTTGTACGTGATCTGAGCCTAAGAGTGATTGTACATTGTGCCAGTTATGCGCCTACAAGTAGGCCAGCACATCCGCTTTTCTGCAGCGCTTTTATTTACTAGGCAGCTTACCCAATCTCCTACCTCAGTCACCTCTTATGACATGCCATGTAAGTCACAGTGTTACTAATCTTTGCTTCCCTTACGGCCCCGGCAACACACAGGTACTATTTAAATGATATTTTTTTAACCATTAAAATTTTATCACATCTTAACTTCTCAAAATTGGTTTCCACTGAATCTATTGTGTTTTTGTGATCATTTTTTGTTTATGTAGAATCAATAGTCAACAATAACAGCGACTGCTCCAGCGACATCTCAAGAATCATATTTTGAATATTGAGAACTTGCATTTGTTTCCAGTGGCTTCTTATGGTTGTGAATCATGGACCATTACACAAACAATGAGAACGAAAATTAAGTCCTTCAAAATGAAATGCTACAGAAAGATCCTACGAATACCATGAACAAAAAAAAGAAAGAACACTGATGTCCTGAAAGAACTGAATGTTAAAGACAATTGGCTGATAAACAATATACTATACAGAAGATTTAAAAACTTTGGTTACATCAAGCGTCACAATAGCCTGGAGAGAACAATATTAGAGGGCAGGGTTCCAGGGTGCAGAGGCAGACCAAGAAGAAGATGGCTACAAGATATTATAGAAACCATGAATATGACCATCGACTAAGTGGGTGAACTGGCTAGAGACAGAGTGAATTTCAGATGCTCTGCAAAGAGACCAACAACCTATATACGCACCTTGATGATGTAGAATCAATTTATTTCTATTTGAATTTATTCAATTGTTTTGTTGTTCTAACAGGCACTTAATGATTCATCCTTGGAGCTACCACAGACTCCATTAGTTGAAGATTTAGGCATTAACTGGTCCAGATATACAGTAAGTGAAGGAACATATTCTTTAGATTAAACCGTAGATTCCCAAACTTTTTTGGCCCACCATTCACTTTGCACAACATAAACTTTGTAACGCCCCTCCACATTATAACAGTTTGCCAACGCCCCCTCCCAAGTATATACATACTCTGTTTTCTCTTTGACATAGAAAATTGATATATTTTTCTGTAATACATGATCAATTTCCAAATGATTATATGCATGAAATAGAAAATTGATGAAAAAATGGATCCTGTAAGACGGGCATAAGATGAATAAAAATGCAGAATTCAAATTTAAAATAATTATTTAATCGCAAAATCACAAAAATAATTTATTTTAAAATATTTATTTTTAATTTCTCCTTTAAGGAGCCACCGACCCCTAATCACCTGAACACCCCCAAATTCGTCTGATCCCACTATTGCTCCCCCAGAACTCTTCAACGCCTATTGGGTGGCGGACCGCCCACTTTGGGAAATGCTGAAATGGACAATTAAACAACTCTACTGTACGCTCTCATCATCATCATCTTTAAATTAGAGAATACAAAGACGTGATAAAATTATCTAATCATATCTGTCTACTGTACGATCTCATCATCATCAGCTTTAGATTAGACAATACAAAGACTGGTGATAAAATTATCTAATCATATTTGTCTACTGTACGCTCTCATCAGCTTTAGATTAGACAATACAAAGACTGGTGATAAAATTATCTAATCATGTCTTGTCTACCGTATGATCTCATCAGCTTTAGATTAGACAATACAAAGACTTGTGATAAAATTATTTAATCATATCTGTCTACTGTACGCTCTCATCGTCATCAGCTTTAGATTAGACAATACAAAGACTGGTGATAAAATTATCTAATCATGTCTGTCTACCATATGATCTCATCATCATCAGCTTTAGATTAGACAATACAAAGACTGGTGATAAAATTATCTAATCACATCTGTCTACTGTACGCTCTCATCAGCTTTAGATTAGACAATACAAAGACTGGTGATAAAATTATCTAATCATGTCTGTCTACTGTACGCTCTCATCGTCATCAGCTTTAGATTAGACAATACAAAGACTGGTGATAAAATTATCTAATCATATCTGTCTACTGTATGATCTCATCAGCTTTAGATTAGACAATACAAAGACTGGTGATAAAATTATCTAATCATATCTGTCTACTGTACGCTCTCATCATCATCAGCTTTAGATTAGACAATACAAAGACTGGTGATAAAATTATCTAATCATATCTGTCTACTGTATGATCTCATCAGCTTTAGATTAGACAATACAAAGACTGGTGATAAAATTATCTAATCATATCTGTCTTCTGTACGCTCTCATCATCATCATCATTAGGCTAGACCACATGTGTTGCTGGGGCTCAAAAAGGTAGCGGAGAATAGAATCACTGCAACCTACAAGGCATTATTTAAGTGGCGACTGAGGTAGGGCCTAGGAAGTTACCTAGTAAATAAAAGCATCACAGAAATCGGATATACTTTCCTTCTTGTAGGCGCACAACTGGCACAATGTACAATCGCTCTTAAGCTGAGATCGCATACAAATCACACCGACTGATTAACAAGTGCTCGACATGGAGCGTTCGAGGAAGAGGTAATGAAGATGATGTTGTCATTTACACTGATGGATATCAGGTGTATGGGTTTTAAAGTAAAGTTTGCTTAGGGTTTCAAAGGTTTTTGATTGTTGCTGGAGCTACGGAGTTCGTGCTTTGTGCAATACTCTCGGCAGGTGGCGTGCCATTTCTGCAGAGAAGGACAGAGCCAGATGGGGTAAAACCCGGTGCAATGAAGTCAATCTTTTGGCTTTTAAACCCTTTTAGGTTTTTTAGTTTTTTTTCCGATCCAGAAGCACTTGAGCTTTCAGCTCATCGGCTCGGTGCCATGGACATCGTAACCCTTCGGTTCGGTGCTATGAACACCATAAATCTGGAGAACTTTTGACTTTTCTGCCAGCCCGCGGAATTGAACCCACACTCACAGAGGGCTTGTCACCCGTTGTCCAACATGCTATTAACTTGTTTGGCAGGCGAGCGTTTTAAAGGGTTAAAAACAATAGTAGTTCCGCTGTTTGCAATGTATCAATTACTCGTATTTTGTATAATTAAGACTTTATTGTCAATATTTGCAGGAATGGAGCCTTGTAGAACTGACCCAGAATTACCTGAAGTTATTATTGCAGTACATAAGAAAAGGTAGGGATTCTTCATCTTCTTCTGTGTTTCGGCAGAGTGTGAGTGCTTGTCTTTCTGTCAGATGTATGTTGTATAAAACATTGACCACTGTTTTGGTAACAGAAATTGGTAACATCATTCTGAAACATCTGTCCAGCACAGCATCAGAACCAAGATTAATGTATACCACAGTTGGGGACTATTGTCTATTCCCAGGTGGAAGATGTAGTTGGCCGTCCACTCTTGCCGTTAAGCGTAGGGATGGGAGCTTTAATTTGCATTCTAGGGTTAGATGAGTCGCGCTTGTTGTGTTGTATCCGTGTTCATGTAGTGTGGTCTTGATATTGTTGAGGACTTTCAACTTTAAAACAAATAAAATGAAAATTGTGGCATATCAGATACAGGATGTCATCATCAACCACAGTAAACGAATCGTTGGTTTTATTGCCACCACATGTACGTTCAGTAGTTTGCCATTGTTTTCTGAACAGTGAGGTCCATTTTTATCCTTCGTAAAAATTTACAGAAAGAGATTTCCTTCCAAACTGCCGTCCACAGAGTTTGAACCAGAAACTCTTACGTTGTGACCGAGCTCACTACCGTTAAGTCACAGACAACCACTTCAACTTTACTAAACATATCAGAATGATGGAGAATGGCAGAATAAGATATGTCCTAACTTTCCATCTTTCATACAACTTATCTGTGAATGATCTTACTCATTTTGTGGCAAACAACTATCTCTAACCAAGAACTGTTTACAAAGTGTTAACAAGAGAATATGAATACTATCATCCAAATGAGAAGCTGGAGATGGATCAGACTTATACTATGCATGGAGGTTAACTCTGTCACAAAACTGCACTGAGATGAGCACCAGAGGGTAAACAAAAGTGGGAAAGACCCGAAATCACTTTGAGTAGAACCGGAGATAAAGGCGAAGGATTGATTTGATTACACCAGGTTTCCCTAAATGGCTCTGTCCCTGTTGACATAAATAACACAACATCTACCAAGAGTGTTGCAAAAAACATGAACTCTGTAGCTCCAGCAACAATACTAGGAATCTCTTGAGAAAATTGCACATGTGCACTAGCTATCCAGATTTGAACCAACAACCTTCAGAAAACAAGGCAGACATCTTGACTACTTCACAACAGAGAAGTTACTCAAGTTAATCTTTAATCTGATCTTTCAATTGAGTCTTGCTGGGGTTAATCTGCAATCTCTTAGGCTGTCTCTGATAGTTTTTATATATTTTTATAATTCACTCATGCATGCATGCTCAGTGACTCTATGAGCATGATACAGAAGATCAAAACCGGTTATATACAAAGGCAGTGGATGCAATTAATACAAAATGCGACAAATCCAGACACTTACCTTCATCTTTGTCCCAGGGGTGAAGGGCAATGAGAGAGCGGATGCACTGGCGAGCAATGCTGCGATCGAGAATGAGTTTTCTATGGACAAAAGCGACATCATCAACGCTCTAAGAGAAAACATGCGCTCTGAAGATTTCAACGAAGAAAATAAAGGGTATTCTCTATCTCGGTTGCTATGTACACCGATAGGTGCTGCAAGATGGTAAAACCACAAGAGAAACCCCAGTAGATACATCAACCGACACAGAACAGGATTTGTTAGCCCAAACACTGAAATACCTGCTTGGGAGGAGATCGGAGCAATTATGGACATGTCCAATGAAGATAATCCTCAAATGAACAATCTGTTTTAATTTCTAATGTTTTCCCTTTTCATTACAGTAAACCATAATAATTGTGATAATATTTAATCTAATTTATGATGTTTTCCCTTTTCATTACAGTAAACCATAATAATTGTGATAATATTTAATCTAATTTATGATGTTTTCCCTTTTCATTACAGTAAACCATAATAATTGTGATAATATTTAATCTAATTTATGATGTTTTCCCTTTTCATTACAGTAAACCATAATAATTGTGATCATATTTAATCTAATTTATGATGTTAGTACTTTCTTACTAGGTACAAAAGGTCTCCTGATACATTGCATCTCAGGTTGGGATAGAACACCTCTCTTCATCTCTATCCTACGTCTTTCACTGTGGGCAGATGGAGCTATACACCGGTCACTTTCACCTATAGAAATACTGTATTTGACTTTAGGATACGACTGGTACCTCTTTGGGTATAATGTTTTTTTATGTTTCATCATTTTGTATCATTATGAAGTGGTTTGGCCACTTAATAAGAATGCAAACATATGCGGTTACTCGGATAAGAGACATCCACTTCACAAGAACACTAATGATGTTAAGGGCACGAGAATCAAGCGTGGCATGTCGTGGATGGCCCAGGCTGAGAGAACAATTGGCCAGGTGACTACGGTTGCGACTCTACCAAAAGGGGAAGAATGGATCCCAACAGATGGTAGCATGATGAACTATCTCAACGTTATTATCACTCTTGGAAGAGAATGTAGAGATTGGGGCAACATGAAGGCTGATCTCGCAGTTAAGCAGCTGCTAGAAGATAATGCAAGGGATGATGATGTTGTTGTATATACTGATGGGTCGGTTCAGCGTGGTGAGAAATCCGGCTGGGGTTTCTTGGCTAATGCGCATGGTAGGGTTGTTTGCAGAGCGAAGTGGGGCATACAGGACAACTACTTCTAGTATGAGGATGGAGGTTGAGGCCGTTACTGCTGCCCTCCATTGGATTTTTGGGACTTCATTTACTGGGGCCGTTGTTGTATCTGACTCTCAGTCGATGCTTCACAAGATCCAGAAGGGCAGGTTTTGGTATGAGTGGATGTCGTCTATAGAAGTTTCTAACCTCCAGCTGCTTACGTGGATATACTGTCCTGGGCATGCGGGTGTTTACAGTAATGAGAGAGCGGACAGGCTTGCATCAACAACATCGATTGTTGGGGAGTTGAAGATGGATAAGGGGATATTCTTCGGTCTCTTCGAGACTCTCTGTTGGATGAGGACACTAAAATCGATGTTGAATCGATCAAGCGATTTAAGCAGTTTGGAGTTACCTGTTGTTCAAGTCGAACTGAATGCCTGAGAGGCAGAGTGAGAGGTGTTTTTAATCAGCGAGCCACAGGAACCATCAGTATGCATACTCTTCGATATCTGTTGGGGAGACTGAGCATCTATGGGTCTGCCCAGAGTGCAATGACGTCAGTTTAGTAACCAATAACCAAGCAACCAAACTACACAGTATACGGAGTCTCGGGAAAGAAGGCGAGAGGAAGACCACTGAAAAGATGGTTAGATGGCATAACAGAATCCTGTCAAAGAGCAAAAATAACAATCACCCAAGCCACCAGAACAGTGCACGACAAAAACAGAAAACCGTGACACTGGACAACAACCTGGTAGCAGTGTGAAGACAGAAAAAGAAGATTTTGTATCATTTTCATCATTCAATAAAAAATGTCCAAAAGGCAAAGGATTGACTCCTTGCACCAGGTTTCCCCATATGCATCCGTTCCTTTAACTCTTTCCACGCCCATTTATTTCCTCAATTTTTAAGCAGTTAATTCAAGGAAAGTAAAAAAAAAAAAATTACGATCCCAACTACTTATCAAAAATAAACATATATATATTATTATATACTAAATTGAAGTAAACTGGACAACCTAACAGAATAACAAGGTTAAAAAGTACTATAAGTAAAACAGAAGAAGTAAAACTAGAAAGACTTCTTATAAGGTAAGCAACTCTATGGCGCAGTGTGCGGCTTAAAGCGTGCAACGGACTTCCGCCATGGCGCAGTGTGCGGCTTAAAGCGTGGAAAGAGTTAAGCAGAAATGGTAGTCCACCTTCCGAGAGTATTGCACAAACTCTGTAGCTCCAGCAACAATCCTAGCGATCTCTGGAAAAAATTGTACATGTGAATCGGCCTAGATTCAAACCTACAACCTTCAAAACACAAGACAAACATCTTAACCTCTTCACTATAGAGACACCTAACATGTGTCAATTAAAAATACAGGCCAGACACTGTATTACCCAATATAAATAAATAAAATTATCCAGTTTTTTTTCAGACTGTAGGGTATAAAGTACCTGTCACTTCATATTTGTTGGTCCTAGTATGCAGGAAGTAGATGAACCAATTCCTTTATTGCACATGGAACGTCAAGTGTGGGATTGAATCCATAACCCATCTGAGCCGATAGACGAACACTTATGCATATACTATCCATCCAACGTTCCCCAATATACCTCATGGTATTTTTCTTTGAACTCTCCATATCAACCACTTGTTAAACCACTCTTTGTGATTTGCATTTGATCTGAGCGATTGTACATTGTACCAGTTATGCGCCTACAAATAGGCCAGCAGATCTGATTTCTGCAACGCTTTTTATTTACTAGGGTAGCTTCCTTAAGCCACTACCTCAGTTGCCTCTTACAGCATGCCTTGTAGTTCACAGTGTTACTATTCTTTGCTCCCACTGAGGGCCGCAGCAACACACAAGCACCAACCTTATGGTATTAAAACTGGTTTCTTTACTTTGCGGCTTTTAGTAGGTAATGTGTTCATATTTTACGCTTGATTTTTCTGTTATGCAGCGAATATTTGTATCTCCATTGTTATTAATGTGAGATGTCGTTGTTATTAATGTAAGATGTCGTTGTTATTAATGTAAGATGTTTAACAGTTATTCATATATCATATACAGACATGACTTGCCAGATAGGCTGAGTAATGAACAAGAAGTAAGTACTGGTTTTTTTTTTTGGTCATATGTTTACAGTTAATGTCTCTGTACACAGAGTACTGCTATAGGTGCTTAGTGTGTTCCAGCTGATTGAAAGCAGACTTAGTGTAGTTGCAGTGTTGTACATTTTGTCCATGTTTACAGTCAGTTTAATCTAGTTTTGTTTAGTCGACGAATCATCATCATTGCACATTGAACCATTAGTCTATAAGTTTCTGCAAGGGAAGCAAAGAATAGTAACACTGCAACCTACACGGCATGTTGTAAGAGGCGACTGAGGTAGGGGCCTAGGAAGCTACCTTAGTAAATAAAAAGCATTGTATAAATTGGATGTGCTGGCCTACTTATAGGTGCATAACTGGCACACTGTATAACCACTGTTATGCTCAGATCACATACAGATCACACAGAGTGGTTAACAAGTGATCGATATGGTGCATTCGAAAAAGACGAGAATATAACCAAAATACCTCAATTTTTTTATGTGTAGCACCAGCCAGTTTGATTTTGAGCTCTTTCTGGATAGATCTATTTATTCTCTTCTCTGTCCGTGATATTTTATTATATCTTATCTAAATTATATAGAAAGTAAGATTAACTCATTTCAAATTTAATGAACATGAAATGTAACGAATTCAGGAGAAGTGATGGGATCAGAAAAATATCTAGTCAGCCACTAGTAACAACTGTTATCAGAAGGAAAAGATTGAGATATGTTGGGGATACCTTGAGAAGAAATTATCAAAGAATACCAAAGCAGGCATTGAAATTGGAGGCAAAGGGTTGAAGAAAGAAAGGGTCGCGCTATGGAAACCTTGAAATGAACTTTGTTGAGAGAGATGAGAAATATTGATCTCCCAGGACAGAACGGTATGGAGAAATTACTTGCACTCCCTATTTAACATATAACCGTATGAGAAGAATATATAATATCTAATCTTATAATCTTGTTATTTTTTATCTTGTTATATCTTATCTCATTTCTTATCTTATATTTTGTTCTCTATCCTCTCAGTTATCATGTTTATTTGTTAGTATGTATTGTTACTATGAATATATTAATTTCTTTGTAGGTATTATATTTCTGCTTTAAAGTCTTGAAAGATATTTCTTCTGATGAGTTCTCTGTCTTACCAAGGTAAGTTGTCACCCTGTACATATACATATATATATTAGTTTATGTAACATCATAATCTTCTATATGTGTAAAGGGTCTAAAGTAGAACGGATTGACTTCATTGCACCAGGCTTTATCCCGTTTGACCTGATCCCTATCCACAGAAATGGCACGCCACCTGTCGAGAGTATTGCACAAATCACAAACTCCGTAGCTCTGGAAACAATCCTATGGATCGCTGGAAAAACTGCACTTGTGGATTGATTGGCGTGAATTCGAATCCACTACCTTCAGAGTGCAAGGCACAGACTTAGCCACAGAAACCCCCAATTTTCTGTATGGATGGATAATTAGCCCTTCGCACAACCCCCAATTGGAGGACCAGAGGGCTTCATTTAGTTTGACCTCTCTCTATTTAACCTATCCGGTTTGGACAGCACTATCATGAATAATATTTATTCGGCGTAGCTATCCAGGTCATTGAGGCACAATGGATACAAAGCAAAAGGTTTCCAGCCTAAAGGTGGACCACCGAAATAACAGGCAGCATTGGGCACTACTTGTGGAGTGCAGAAATTACAGAGGTATTGAAAATACACTATTTATGAAGTGCACATAAAAACCTGTTCTAGAAATCTCTCCTTATCCTGTCGCTATGAGACAAAACAGGATTGGAGAAAGAGTAAGATATTTAATACATCTAGTTGTTACCACTACTTACCATCCGTTTTTATTTTCAGTGTCCCTTCACTTCCTCGATCCCACTGGAGTCATCTCAAAGGATCATCTCCGCCAGGTGATGGTTTACCATCATCTAGTCCTTCTGTAGTAAGGCAAAATGTTAACTGTCGTGTAGATTCTGATATCAATCTAGGAGTTCATGGAGGTGTGTTATTAGGTAAGTTTATACAACTTTTAATATTTCATTATATTTCAATATGCTGTTCTTCATTGGCTCTCTGGGAATCTGTTTACTAGGACTGTTGTTGTATCTGACTCAGTCGATGCTTTGGTTATAGGTTACTGAACTGGCATCATTGCACTCCGGGCAGACCCATAGGTAGTCTTCCCCAACAGATATCGAAGAGTATGCATACTGATGGTCCTGTGGCTCGTTGATTAAACACACTCCTCACTCTGCCCCTCTGGCATCCAGTTCTACTTGTACAACGGGTAACTCCAAACTGCTTAAATCGCTTGATCGATTCAACATCGATTTTAGTTTTCTATCATCCTACAGGCAGTTGCGAAAAGACTGAAGAACATCCCCAATATCCATCTTCAACTCCCCAGCAGTCAATGCTGTTGATGCAAGCCTGTCCACTCTCTCATTACCGTAAACACCTGCATGCCCAGAACAGTATATTCACGCAATCATATCCTCTGATATGCTTCAAATGACTGAATCTAGAAGTATGCATGTGGGATGGGTGGACATCATTCGGAGATCACATCTCAAGAAAATAACTTGGCTGTACACACTGGAGTGCAGGGTAACGAGCGTAATGACTTTCTTGCAAACAATGCCCCGACTCAGGCAGAAGTATGGACAGAGCCGATATCATCAATGCATTACGCTCTCAATTATGTGACAGGGATGAGTCTCATACACTGGAACGGGTTCTAGAGTTAGGTGTTAAGTTTGGACAAGCCAGACAGTGTCATCTTCGTGGTAGAGAGAGAAGACATAGTAATCAACTTCTCATGGGTTTGGTGAGCAAGTGGACTTTGAGATGGCTACTTTGGTAGAGGACAGAGCAGGACTAGGAATGCGAAATGTGCCAAGACATCAATCGCATAACATAACATCCACGTAATTCTTTGGAGGTTAGACACTTCTATATATAATAATAATTCCTCTTGTACCGTTATACGTTACATAGAGCCTGCATGTAACTTCTCCTTACCGCTCTATCCTGGGCAACTCGCTCAATCTCATCCATGGAACTGAGACCGATAACTCTTGCCTCTCTCAGCAAAGTTCATTTCAGGGTCTCCTTAGGTCGACCTCTCTTTCTTGAACCCTTTGCATCCCACTTCAATGCCTGCTTTGATATTCGTTGATCATTTCTCCTCAAGGTGTGTCCAACATATCTCCATCTTCTCTCTCTTATAACAGTTGTCACTAGTGGTTGACCAGAGATGTCTCTGATTTCATCACTTCTCCTGAATTCATTCCATTTTATATTCATAATTTTTTGCAGACATCTATTTTCAAATGCATTCAACTTGCTTTCTATATCTTTAGTCATTTTCCAACTCTCGCTGGCATATGTTAGGATTGATACAACATTTGAATTGAAAATTCGTAATTTAGTTTTAATACTATATAATTTGCAGTTCCATATTTTATTTAGACTTTTAAAAGCTGATGTTGCTTTGCCAATTCGTATCATAATTTCTTTTTAACATTTCCTGTGCAATCAAAATTGCTACCTAAATAGGTGAACTGTTCTGTTATTTTTATCATTTTAGATTCCAGGGTGATATCTGCGTTACTTGCCATAGGTGTCTTCATTATATTTGTTCTTTCATAGCTTATCTGCAGTCCAACTTTTGATGCTATAGATGACAAGTTGTCTGTTTTTCTTTGCATATCTTGGTTGTTTCTACTTAACAAGGCAATATCATCTGCAAAATCCAAATCTTCTAGTTGACTATTTTCTACCCAATCGATGCCAGTTTCACCCCAGCAACATTTTCGCATCACCCATTCAATGGCCACTCCAAACAATAGCGGAGATAGAATACAGCCTTGCTTTACTCTGGTTTCAACCATAAACCAATCGCTGTGTCCACCATCAGTGCGAACTGCACACTGTGAACCATCATAGAGGCTTGTAATAATTATTATTATTTTGTCTGGTATTCCATAGCATCTCAGAATATTCCACAGGGAGATTCTGTGTAGATTATCAAAGGCTTTTTTAAATCGATGAAATTTAGTATAAGTGGTTGTTGCTTCTCAATATGTTCCTCCAAGATTAGTCGTAGGGTAATTATTTGGTCTAAGAAGCAACTCCCAGGTCTAAAACCAGCTTGTTCTTCTCTCAGGGTTGTGTCCACTGCTCCTTTGATTCTATTAAGAATCATTTTGCAGAAAGTCTTGGTCATTACTGATAATAGGGTGATCCCTCGTCAGTTGTTACAATCTTTGAGATCACCTTTTTGGGGATCTTAACAATTATTCCCTTTTTCCATTGATCTGGGACAGTTTCTTCTTCCCATACTTTATTAAATAGTTCTTGCACCTGGCTAATAGTTGTATCATCAGCTGCTTTGAGCATTTCTGCAGTAATGTTGTCATCACCCGCTGCCTTATTGTTTATCAAGGAATGGTTTGCCTCCATGACCTCAGCTACACTTATCATTTCTTCGTTAATTGGTAGAGAGCTGTTTCTTACCTCTTCGTCAAACTTGAGTAGTACTGGTGGATCAGGTCTATTTAATATTTCTTCAAAATGTTCTTCCCATCTTTTCTTCTGCTCGGTATCTGATGTTAGAAGTTTACCATCTTTACTCTTGATTGGGCCACCCTTTGAAACAAAAGTTCTAGTAAGTTGTTTTAGTGTATTTTATAGCATTTTACTGTTTCGAGTCTTAGCTACCTTTTCCCCTTCTTCAGCCAGTCGATTGACATATGCTCTTTTATCTCTTCTAGCCGCTCTTTTCACTTCCTTGTCTTTTAGTCTGTATTCCTCTTTAGCTTGGATTTCATCTGTTGCATTCTTAGTATTAAATATCGCTAGTTTCATCTTTCTTCTTTCTTGAATACATTTCTATATACGACATCCATTTATACCGAAACCTGCCCTTTTGGATCTTGTGAAGCATCGACTGAGAGTCAGATACAACAACGGCCCCAGTAAATGAAGTCTCTGAGAACCAATGGAGGACAGCAGTAAAGGCCTCAACCTCCATCCTCATACTAGAAGTCCTGTACGCTTCACTTTGCTCTGCAACAACCCTACCATGCGCATTAGCCAAGACACCCCAGAGCGTCGCTGTTTTACAAGATTGCAAGTCAATGTGTTCAGAATGTCAGCTCTATTCATTGGCTGGTCCCCTGACATGGTGGCAGAGTCAGCCAGCCTGTCTGCTCTCTCATTGCCAATGACCGCCTGTGTGGTGCTGGGGCCCATAGGGGAGGCAAAGAATTGTACCACTGCAACCTACAATGCATGTCGTAAGAGGCTACTGATGTAGGCCCTAGGGATGCTATCCTAGTAAAGAAAAAGCAGCGCAGAAATCGGATGTGATGGCCTACTTGTGGGCGCATAACTGGCACAACGTACAATCACTCTTAGGCTCAGATCACATACAAATCACACAGAATGGTTGACAAGTGGTCGATGTGGAGCATTCGAAGAAGAAGAAGAATTGCCAATGACACCCATGTGCCATGATAGAAAAGTTCTTAAATGAGGCATTGCAGACATCCTTATATCTGAGTAGTGGTCTACCTTGGCGCCTGTTCCCTTCCAACTCTACCAATATCGACACTCATCTCTCACAATCTGATCAGTCACTGGGATTCACAACCTGGAAACTCATCCGTTCTGAAAGACTCTCTCAATTCATTAAGAATGTCATTTCAGTCCATTGCAGCTTCCTCTGATATCATAACCAAGCCAGGCAATCTATCAACTTGTTCATTACCCCTAACTCCTGCGTACCCAGGGACAAAATGAAGGTGATTTCTCTGATCCTTGTCTGTACCAATACCTCCACCCAGTTTCATCTCACCATTTCTGTTTCGACTTTATGAACCATACTCATGGAGTCGCTGAGTATGAAAACACTGGAGTAGTCATGAGATGCCAACCATGTCAACATCTCTATAAGTGCCCGTACTTCCATTGTCAAAATACTTGTGATTGTTGCATAGCACCCACTGATCTCTCTTATTATTTTTCCACCTAAGCGTGCTGAAAAAGCCCTCGCACAGCGTTCGTACTTTACTCTGATTTTACCATAAATGTATTAGTAAATTTGTGTGTGTTCTTTTTTTATCTCTCTTTCTTTCTCTGACACAGCTGATGAGCTTATGATCTATCCCGGCAAGGGCAGCAGCAGTAGTTTAAACAGTATTAGTAGCTCTGAGCCACAGGACCACATCAACTTTGATATTGGCATTGACGAGGAGAACGATGAAGAGGAATGGGAGTGGAGTAGGAAATCAACTTTAACTAGGTCAGAATGGCTGTCGGTTGTTTTGAATGTTCTTTCAGTACAAGAATTTTATTTAATATATATTAACACATTCCCTACTAACTGTCATAGTGTGCGCCAAGATTGTCTATTGAAATAACCGAACTGCCGTACACAGTGCCAAGAATTGTTTTATGTAGAATTAATGCTCAATTTACATTCTGGTCCAATTACCAGTTTTTCATCTACATTAAAGCGATCTATTTCTACATTAGGACTGCATCAAGAATTTGGTAATAATCGTTAATTTGATTAAAAATAGATATTTTTCAGCTCGTTACCAAAGTATCAAAAATAATTTACCATGTCAATCACGGTTAGTGTCACAAACAGCATTTCTACACACTGTCTAATTATTAACTGATTAGCTACAGAGTTTTTTTGTAGAAACTCCGGACAGAATTATTTTTTATTCGGTCCAAAAAATTGCACTCGTAGTTTAGCAAAACTGCAAGAGTTCGGTATAGTCATGATCATCGCCAGGTGGCGGCTGGCATAGGCGATTAAGGATCTCCACAAATCTATCCCTTGTATTTACTATCGCCCATGTGGTGCCGGGGCCTGCAAGGAAAGCAAAGAATAGTACCACTGTGACCTACAAGGCATGTCGTAGGATGTGACTGAGGTAGGACCTAGGGAAGCTACGCTAGTAAGTGAAAAGAATTGCAGAAATCTGGCCTACTTGTAGGCGCATAACTGGCACAACGTACAATCGCTCTTAGGCTCAGATCACATACAAATCACATATAGTGGTTAACAAGTGGTCGATATGGAGCGTTCGAAGAAGAAGAAGAAGACAGTGAGCACAGTCCCGTTGCCATCTTTTGGCTGAAATCTTGAATAGTTCAAGCCAAGCCATTTCTTTTGCTTGTCAGTCTGTCCTCTGTCTGGCACAGAAATAGCTGGCACAAGGTACAATTGCTTTTAGGCTCAGATCACATACAGATCTAACTAGTCCTTGAAGGGTGAGAATGTTTTTAATCCGAAACAACCTCACCCAGTCACAAAAAATGGAAAGAAGTAAATGCTCTTTGGCGTAGATCCAAGCCCAAATATACAGCATTAAAAGATCATTAAAGAGTGTTTATCATACAATGCAAATAAGAACAACCGCACTCAGTCAGAAAGGTTGCAATGTACACAAGGCTCTTTGACGTAGATCCAAGCCTAAATATATGGCGTGAAACGGATCATTAAAGAAAAATGTACACGCGAAGGAAAGAAAAGTGTTTGACTGTCAGCAAGTCAGACTCTACATTTCTTTAGGTCGAAAATAAATAATTTAGGATGCGCCTGTCCAACACTATTTGGGGCCTAATGGGGGTGCAACGTTATAGTCGTTCTTGTCAAAGATCAATTATATATCACAATAAGAATGATCAAATTGGTCGTAAAGAATGAAGGAAAAAAACAATACAGATCACAAAAAGTGATTTAACAAGTGGTTGATATGGAGCGTTCAAAGAAGAAGAAGTATAGTAATCTCTGTTAATTTGTTATTATCTCTTTAACAGCATGTCACACCGGCGGTCATTGTCACCTGCTCAGATCACCTCGCACACTGTGCGTCACAGTTCCCCTGTCCGTGCCGGACAGCGACGCAAGTCATCTGACAGTCAGCAGCAGCTGTCTATCAAATCCAACCACTTCATGGGCAGCCCTTTGTTACGTGCATCTAGTCCTATGTCTGTCCCACAGAGAGGAGACCAGTCAGGGGTAGCTAACAGTATAGGAAGGTGAGAAAACTGCACTGTTGACGTTATCATATAGTATGTTGGAAAATCTTAATGTAATGTCATCTTTTTTTTTAATGCCACTTTACTTTAGTCTAGTCTAGTTAGTTGGGGGTCTCTGGGGTTAAGTGGTTGGGCCCTCGCCTCACAGGTTCGAAACCGGACAGCGACGTCTCTTTGCAGGTGTATTTTTTCAGAGACACCTGGACCACTCGTGTGTTGTAGGGTCCACAAGGGAAGCAAAGAATAATAACACTGCGACATATGAGGCATGTCGTAAGAGGCGACTGAGATAGGGGCTTAGGAAGCTACCTAGTAAATTTAAAGCGTTGCAGAAATTGAATGTACTGGCCTACTTGTAAGTTCAGAAGGTCGTGCTATTGAATCCGGATAGTGATATTCTGTTATCGGGTGTATTTTCTCAGCGATCCCTAAAATTGTTGCCGGAGCAACTGAGTTTGTGCAATACTCTCGGCAGATGACATGCCATTTCTGCTGAGAGGGAGCAAGAAGCCATATGGGGTAAGCGTTCGACTCGTGCGGCAAAGACTTAGACACAGAGACTCCAGAGTTTAGTCTTGTTGAGTCTAGTCTTGATATATTGTAAAACTACCTTTGTTTTTGCCTTTGATACATAGCTTTACTGCAGTCTCCCTTTGTATTAATAATAGTTGCCAAACACTGAGATTGAACCACATACTTTATTTCTCTCACTCTCATCACCTAGACATTATCGACCATCTAGCTCTCTAAAAGAAAAGAGCCTCTCCTTGTTGTTTCTTTCCATCAGCGTGAGAATGCTTCTTCTTTTCCACCATTTAATTCTTTATAAAAGTGGGGGGGGGTTGTAGTGATCGTGTGTGTGCTTGTTGTAATACACTTTGTAAGCTGTTATTCATTTTCTTAAGGCTGTTCTTGATCCATTCGATCCATTTTTTACTTAGTCTTTTTCTTGTTCTGTACTCATTATACTTTTTCTGTGTGGCTCTCTGTGGTAGTCAATACCAGGGCATTCTTTTCAGGTGTCCAAACCATTTGATTTGTTGTTTTTTTATGAATTGCATGACTGGTTTCACATCTCTTGCTCTGTACTCATTTATACTTTTTCTGTATAGCTCTCTGTGATGGTCGATACCAGGTCATTCTTGTCAGGTGTCCAAACTATTTAATTTCTAATTTTGTCTTTTATTGTCACTCCTGCAGTGTTGACTGCACTTCTTTCTTTTGTCCTTCTCTGCTTTTTGCTGCTAGGCATAGCAGGTTTAACTGATGATCGGTTGCTAAGATAGTGCACGCTCGGTTGCTTGACATGCTGTGGTATTGTGGAGTTTTAAGATGTCTGTAACTCCATCAGTCCATCTTTTACTTCATCTGCCCCTTCCTCTTGATGATTCGATTTTCGGGTTGTACGCTCTTGCATCTGGTGCATTCGGTTCATTCTCACCAAGTTGCCAAACCATTTGAGTCTCTTTTTTTCAATGAATCTAATAGCAGGTGTTGTTCCGACTGTTCTTCTAATTTTCTCATTTCTTATATGGTCTCTTCTTGTTTTACTTAAAACTTTCCTCAAGCATCTCATTTCACAGGTGGTAATTTTCCTTTCTTGTTCTTTTGTCAGTGCCCACGTTTGGCACTGGTATCACAGTGTTGGTATGAAGATTGCATTTATAATCTGTCTTTTAGTCTCTACTGGAATTGCTGGATGTTTCAAGATTGGTGGGTAATGTTGTTGGCGTGCTTGATTCTAGTTTTGCAGAACATGGTAGACTGCACAACATGGACAATCAGGTCAAATTTGAACAATACTAGCACAAAGTAATGAGTCAACTATTATTCCATTAATATTAATTACTGTAATTCTTCTGGTTTTTCAGCTGGCAGATAATTTCCGGTTCTGATAACCCACAGAATATGACAGGCGATTCAGCTGACCTCCGTCCTGGCATTGAAAGACTAAGTAGCCATGTTAGCCCGTGAGTTGGTTGCCTTCTTCAACATAAATAACTTTGTCAGCAGTTTGTTTTAAACATTGTAGTATGTATATCATCTGCTCAGCATATTTGTAGCACGTTGGACGAGTGACAAGCCCCCTATGATGGTGGCTCAATCCCGCGGGCTGGCAGAAAAGCCACAGGTTCTCCAGATTTACGGTGTTCACGGTACTGAACCGAAGGGTTATGATGTACATGGCACCAAGCTGAAGAGCTGAAAGCTCAAGTGCTTCGGATCCCCCAAAAAATCTTTCTCTCATAGGCCAGATGGTCCCGCCTCTGCAGTCGTCATGCTCAAACCATCAATTACATCCTGAATCTATCTTCTCCGTGGTCTAAAGCCGAAGGAATAACTTTATTGCACCGGGTTTTACCGCATATGGCTCGGCCCCTCTCCACAGAAACTGCACACCATCTGCAGAGAGTATTTGCATAAAGCATGAGCTCCGTAGCTTAGCTGCCTGTGAAATTTTTGGGTGCCTTAACAATGGGGCTAGCAGGTAGGTTACAGCATTTGCTTTTTGTACTCTAGCCTCTATCTCTCTATCCAGTTTTCCATCTTCTGTGAATATGCTTCCTAAGTATTTGAATTCTTTCACTTGGTTTATTTTAGTGCCATTGACATGGATGTCTAGATTATTATGTTTTCTTCACATATTCATTATTTCTGTTTTAGTGTTGTTGATTTTCATGTCATGTTTTACACAATTTTTGTTCAATCTCAGTGTATGGCAACTAATAACACCAGTTCTATATTGGATTACTATTCTTCTTTGGCTTCCAGTATAGTGGTCTTGTCTAGCCACACCATATTTGACTTGGAATTCTTGCAATCTGTTTAGGGATGTAGATTCACCACAATTTTTTTTAATCCTTTGCACATCCTCTCTCTCTCTCTTAGGGAAATCAGAATATCAGCCTGGTCCATTGCTCTGCCACTTTTTACAGCAGTTATACCTGGAAACCTATTGTCATGTTTATTTCCCCTTATACCTGCATGTCTTAACAGATCTGATTGGTTATAAGGAGGCCTTCAGAACTGGGACATGCCAATTAAAGGGGGCTCTGTAGCTAAGTGGTTACGCCCTTTCCTTGCTTTCCGAAGGTTGTGGATTCAAATCCAGACGGCGCTGTTCTGTTCATTAGTGCATTTTTTCCAGAGATTCCTAGGATTGTTATTTGTGTTTTGTGCAATGCTCTCATCAGTTGACATGCCATTTGTCAGAAGACGGACCAAACCATATGGGGTAACACCTGGTGCAATGAAGTCAATCCTTCGGCTTTACACCCTTTTAATATTCAAATCTTTGGTCTCTTTGCGACTGTCTGTTGGCAGAAGACACTAAAATAGATGTTGAATTGATCCAGCGATTTAAGCAGTTTGGAGTTACCCATTGTACAAGTAGAACTGGATGCCTGAGGGACAGAATGAGGAGTGTATTTAATCAGCGAGCCACGAGAGCCGTCAGTATGCATACTCTTCTATATCTGTTGGAACTTGCAGGTTGGCTGGGGACAGTCAAAGGCTAACGGAGAGTGAACCCAGTAAACACTGGTTGAAATCGGACACATCGCCGAAGGACAAGCACCAGAGCTCCAAATGGCACTGAAGATGTGACGTATAAAAACGGTCTTGGCTCAGGCTATTTATATATCACAATAAGAATGATCAAAATGGCCACAAAGAATGAACGCAAGAGAGAGAGATAGAGATATCTGTTGGGGAGACTGAGCACCTATGGGTCTGCCTGGAGTGCATTGATGTCAGTTTAGTAATCAATATTAATATTTAACTAATATTTGTCACTTCTTCAGGTGCAATGAAGCCCTGGATATCAACATGTCAACGATGAGGTGGTGCCGTCTGGATGCAGTCAGTCAACTATTCTACATGGCATATAGCAGCTCAGTGCAGTCACAATGTTTGAAGCATTCCTCCGGAGGAGGTATCACATCACTGTTGGATCGTTTTGCTGAGCAAGTTGGTCTGAAGGGTCGGCCACAAGGAAATGGGACTAGCGCAAGGACAGGAGTGTAGTGGTCATCGAAGCAAAAATGCAAGAATACAGGTAAAGTAGCCACTAGGCTATATGGTTAGTACTGATAGATGTAACCGCAGCTTTAGTTAACATTACAGACAGGTATAGCAGTACATGGTGGCGTCTGTGGCTTAGGAGATAGTGACTCTGTCTATTAACCCGACGTTCTGAGTTTGAATCACGCTGCAGACAGTTTGGTTGCAAATTGTTTTGTGTGGATTTTTACAAATGGACGATGGCACCACCGTTCAGAAAGCAATGGCAAACTACTGAATGTAATAATGCCTAGAAAAATCACAAATAGCGTTAAAAAGCTGGTGTTGATTCGCAAAGTCCTGTCAAGGATATGCAATTAACATTTATAGCAGTACATATACGACTACACTACTCTCTCTCTCTCTCTTCATACATACATATATGTATATATATTGTATAATAATATATAATTCTATATATAATATGTGAGGCTGTATCATGACAGTTGGTGGTACCATCTGCAACTGTTAAACCCACTGCCTTTTGGAGAGCTCTTTGGCAAGGGGAGTAAACCCTGATAGAAAATCCCCACTGCCTTGTAGGTGGTCAGAAGGGCTATGCAGAAGATTAACTCTTTCCACGCCCATTTATTTCCTCAATTTTTAAGCAGTTAATTCAAGGAAGTAAAAAAAAAATATATATATTTTTAATTACGATCCCAACTACTCGTCAATAAATAAACATATATATATATTATATACTAAATTGAAGAAAACTGGACAACCTAATAGAATAACAAGGTTAAAAAGTAGTAGAAGTAAAATAATAGAAGTAAAACTAGAAAGACTTCTTACAAGGGAAGCAACTCTATGGCGCAGTGTGCGGCTTAAGGGGGGACTCTGGTCTGGAAACTGTTTTCTTTGCTTTGGTATTAATGTAGAATTTGTATAACAATTTTGAAAGATTATGACTTAGAATAGTAGAAAAAATTAGAAAAAAAAAAGTCAAGCGTTGCCATGGAAACAATACAAAATGGCCGCAAGCAAAAATTTCAAATCCCTAAGGCTCTGAAGTTAATGAATATAAATGAATTCTGTTTTCACTCTAAGGTGCGCAATTGTAATTACAAAATTACACATCCTTTTAGGATATATTAAATATTACATTTTTATGAATTTTTGTGTAAACACACCCTCCAAAAACAGCTTTTTTGACCACATTTTGAGGAATTTTACCAAAAATTTATAAAAATTAAATATTTAATATATCCTAAAAATCATGTGTAATATTTTAGATATTACAATTGGCACCTAGAGTGAAAACAGAATTCATTACATTTATTAGATTCAGAGCCTTAGGATTTGAATTTTGTTTTTAGCGCCATTTTGTATTGTTTCCATGGCAACACTTTGACATTTTTTTTTACTAATTTTTTCTACTATTCTAAGTCATACTCTTTCAAAATGCTTATACAAATTTTATATTAATATGAAAACAACGAAAATAGATTCTTGATTTTCAAGACCGAATCCCCTTAAAGCATGCAACGGACTTCGCCGTGGCGCAGTGTGCGGCTTAAAGCGTGGAAAGAGTTAAAGGAGTAAACCTTGACTACAAATCCAGAGGGACGGACCTTAAGGCAGTTGATGGTTATGTATGGATTCCATTCCATCTTCTGGCATCCCCTGCAAACCCTACTTGATTCCAAATGACTTTGTCTTTCCTTTGGTTGAAACATTAGAGTATAGTGTAAGGTTTGTACAAAATGGGCATGGTACATTCCCCATATCAACTGCCCAGGCTAGACATCAATGTAGATGACACTTCATCGTTGCTTTCAGCTTGGACACATCACGAAGACTTAGGGATGAGATGAAGGGTAAGAAAGACTAACACAATCTCAGAAGTTGTTACTGTAAAAAAACACATGCAAATTCACCGTCTGTAAAGACAAAAAATGTCATATATATCAGTCTATATATTATATGTGGGGCTGTATGAGTCTATATATTATTTGTGGGGCTGTATCAGTCTATTTGTCATATATGAGGCTGTATCAGTCTATTTGTCATATATGAGGCTGTATCAGTCTATGCTATTAGTTATTGGTTAATGAACTGACGTCACAGCACTCCAGGCAGACCCATAGGTGCTCAGTCCCCTCTAACAGATTTCGACGGGTATGCATACTGCATCGTTGATACTATACCATGCATACAGTACATCGAGAAGCAAAGAATCAAGTGGTTCGGCCATCTAATGAGAATTGAACCACATTTACTACCATCATGTGCCTACAATAATCGACACTCAGGGCACGACGCAGACCAAGAACACGATGGATAGATAACATCTCAGAGTCCCTGCGAAAGCATGGACTGACAACGTCAAGCGCAACACGCCTGGCACAAGATAGAAAACTAACTCTCCCCACGACGCTTCACAGCAAATGTGGTTAAGATAAGATAAGATAACATGCATACTCCAACAATCGATGCAAGCATGTCAACTCTCTTGTTGCTGTGAACACCCGCATGACCAAGACAGTCTATGTATCATATGTGAGACTGTATCAACCTCTCTATACAACCTTCAGCTATATAGCCTATCTATAACTATTTATAAAATTGAGATATTTTGGACATATAAAAAGACATGAAGGGCTGGAGAAGACCATCATGGATGGAGGCATACCGGCAAAGAGAAGAAGAGGAAGACCACGGTGAAGATGGATTCAGATGTAACTGATGGTTTGAACATGACGTCTGCAGAGGAAGGACATCTGGCCTATGAGAGAGAGAAATTCTGGAGGACTGTTGGGGTAGCAAAGTTCTGCTCAGGACAAGCTATTTGATGATGATGATGATAATAACTATTTATCAGTCTATTTATCATATGTCAGACTGTATCAGCCTCTCAATATAACCTTCAGCTCTATAGCCTATCTATAACTATACATTTTCAATAGAATTGACTTTTTGCTTAACATTTTTTCAGATGTATCACTCCCTGCCACACCCATTTCCACACCCCAGGTCCACTTGTGTCCTGAGAAGATGTTGACCACAACAGTTGACCACACAGCTTTACAATTCATCCTTTTTCATACACTAGTTATTTGTTTGCAAAATCTGTTCAAATGTTGTCAGGGATCAAATAGTAACTTTTACAGTAAGATTTATGTGTAAATTCCATATATGTTTAGTCATGTTGTTTACTGTAATTTTTTTCATTTTTAGCCTTAGAATAATAATACAATAATTTTTGTTATATAAATTAATACTAACAGCCACCCCGAAGTAGGCATTATCGTTTTGTACTTCTGCGATCTTCTTCTTCTGCTCCGTATCGACCATGTGTTAAACCATTCTGTGTGATTTGTATGTGATCTGAGCTTAAGAGCAATTGTACGGTGTGCCAGTTATGTGCTTACAAGTAGGCCAGCAGCACATCTGATTTCTGCAATGCTTTTTATTTACCAGGGTAGCTTCCATAGTCACCTACATCAGTCGCCTTTTACAACATGCCTTGTAGTTTGCAGTGGTACTTCTTCTTCTTCTGCGATCAACTTCTGTCATGCGACTACTCCGGTATATGTCATAAACAGGGCAGTGCGCTTGACATCTTCATCTGTCCCCCATAATTTGTTTTTTATGTTTGTTTCGGTTGGCCAGATTTCCATTCTCCCTGCTCAGGAACGCAATGGTACTATTCTTTGCTTGCCTTGGGCCCGGCACCACACGGGTGCAATGTTGGGGTGTCTTAAGCAGTTCTATTATTTGTAGTATTGTTCACATTCTAAGTCATTTTTTTTTTTTTTTTTTTTATTGTAATGCAAACTGCTATCTCAGCATTGAAATCTGAAAAGAACACAGTACTAAGTGATCTCAGATCTTAGCCCAGTTATCCCATGATTCTGAGAGGGTAGTAATCCAGTGGATACCCTCACAATGAATATACTGACAGATTGGCTAAAGAGGGAGCAGGAATGCCTCAAGATGACAACCTGGTCAGCTATGAAGAAGCAAAAACCATCTCCAGAGGGCACTACAAACCAAAATGGGAGAAAGAACACTCAAAAAACACAACAAGAATGATAGATATTACCAATTGTCCAGAAGGGACCAGACTCTCATACTTCGCCTCCGGACAGGTCACAACTGAATGAGACACCACCTGGACACTAAATTCAAGATAGGCACCAATGACATGTGACTTGGCGAGTATAACAGAGCTTATCCTACAGAACTGCCCCCAATATGCAGACCTGAGAAAAAAAAGGTGGCTCACTTACACCAGCTTCCAAGACAAACTGTATTGCGTAGCTGATAATCTGAGGCAGACGGCTGCCTTTATTAGAGAATCGAAATCCCATTCTAGCGAGAAGCAGAAGAAAAATAATGCAAACAAGTTGTGGTTTGTGTTGTGTAAATTCTACAACAGTTATAAGAAGCATGCCCTAAAGCTATGCATTTAGTAGTTTAGTTTATGTAGACTAACGTAGTATTTGCCATTCTGAAGAACATTTGGAGTTCAAGAATAATCAGGAATCATCATCATCATCATTGGCCTCTTTGTCTCAGGAGACAATAGGTGTTGCGTCGCATAGTATATTCTGTTCTGAATCACAACGTTTCATGTGGCTGTAATGGCCTATTCTGGATTGGCAATCCTTGCCACAGTTGCTACAGGTAAAACTGGAGACTAGAGCCGATGCATGGGATGTTCTCTCTGCTCTCTGTGCTCTCTTTTGCCTCCACATGTGATGTTGTTTTCTTCTTTTCTTTTGAGCCGCCCCTCACTGCCGCTCGCCATGCTTGCCTGTCTTTGGCTAGCCGCTCCCAGTGTTTTTTGTCTATGCCGCATGATCAGGAATAAAACTAAGGTAAAGATATTTAACTTAACTCTTTCCACGCTTTAAGCCGCACACTGCGCCATGACGGAAGTCTGTTGCAGCTTTAAGCCGCACACTGCGCCATAGAGTTGCTTCCCTTATAAGAAGTCTTTCTAGTTTTACTTCTTCTGTTTTACTTATAGTACTTTTAACCTTGTTATTCTGTTAGGTTGCCCAGTTTACTTCAATTTAGTATATAATAATATATATATGTTTATTTATTGATAAGTAGTTGGGATCGTAATTTTTTTTTTTTTTTTTTTACTTCCTTGAATTAACTGCTTAAAAATTGAGGAAATAAATGGGCATGGAAAGAGTTAAATGTCAAGGCTGTCCTTCTATATGGAGCGGAGACATTGAGAACAACTAAGGGGAACACTAAAAAGTTGCGGACATTCATCACTAGATGCTTGCAGATACTCCATCTGTGATGATATGACAGGACCACCAACAGGAAACTGTGGAATAGAGTGAGACACTGGCAAGTGGAACAAGAGATAAGGGGCAGAAGATGGCGATGGATAGGACACACACAGAGGAAAGCTTCATGACACAGGCTCTTCGATGGAACCCCCAGGGCCATAGAGGTAAGGGAGACCCAGGAAAACCTGGAGATGGTAGTTGGAGACAGAATGCAAGAAAATGGGGAGAGATCTGGAAAAGATGGCCTTGGATAGGCGGGCTTGGAAGGCCTTGGTTGTGGACGTATGCCTCCTAGGGGAATGAGTGAAGATGACCAATGTAGTATCACTGAGAATCCAGAAATTCTACAACAGTTATAAGATGTATGCCCTAAGGCTATGCATGTAGTAGATTAGTTTATGTAGACCAATTTATCACAAAAATGTACACAATGTACTTGGTTCAAGCTTCGCTTCAGGCAGTTTTGTTCACATGGAATTTTATGAATGATAAAAACACACCTCACTGTTCATAAAGCAATGGCAAACTACTGAGCGTATAAGTAGTGCCTATAAAATTGAAGACTCATTCACTGCGGTTGATGACGACGTCCTGTAAACATATACCATGATTTTCATTTATTTCAGACCAATCTGGTATCAATGAGAACCCAGGAACTCTAGAATAGTTATAAGCTGCGAGCCCTAAGGCTATGTATTTAGTAGTTTAGTTTAGGTAAACCAACTTAATATCAATGAGAATCCAGGAAGTCCAAAAATTAAAGGAAATTAAAGAAAATCTAAGGATATACGCACACTAGAGCCTCCATAACATAGTGGTTAGAGTACTCGCTTTGTAGGTTCAGGGTTCAATTCCACAATTGAACAGGGTTTCTCAGGTCAACCAAACCCTGATTTGATACCATAGAAAAACTAGGAAGTAAAGTAGGCCAATGGTTATTGTTGTGGTTCGTGATGTGGTTTGTGTGACTATTGATGCTGCCAAATAGGATAGTCATGTGGCTTGTCATATTGTAGGAGTTAAAGAGACTCTAACTTATTAACTCTTTCCGTACGCAGTTATTTTTTTCAGTTTTACACAATTAACTCAGGGAGGTATAAAAAAAAGCAATTTTTAATAAAACGTACCTACTCGTTAATAAATAAACATATATATATATATATGATTATATACTAATTTGAAGAAAACCGGACAACATTAGAATAGCAAGGTTAAAAAAATAGTAGAAATAAAAATAGTAGAAGTAAACTTAACCCTTTCGCTGCTACATACTTTCTGAAGGCTGAGCTAAAAATAGCTACTCTTTGTTTCTAGGTCACAAAGGTGAATGTACGCCTATAGCAGTGACAGTAGCGATGTATAATGTGTTAACACGTCTTTAGCCCACAGAGGAGAGATAATAACTGACGTGTTGATGCGTCTTTAGAAGTGAATGGGAAAAACATATATATACGTCCTTAGCAGCTAAAGGGTTAAAAAGACTTGTGTAAGGGAAACAACTCTAATATTGCAGTGTACGGCGAATGATATGCAACAGAAATACGCTGTGGTGCAGTGTATTTCGGCGATTGGTGTGGAAAGAGTTAAAAGAAATAAAAAAAATTGAAGATAATCTATAAAGAATGTGGAATCCAGTGTCCTAGCTGCTTTAAGAATGCAGTTAGTTGATGGTATTGTTGGATCGGATGAGTATCCACTTCCAATGTATTAGTTGTTTTGTTTTTGTCCGATCCAGAAGCACTTGAGCTTTTCAGCTCTTCGGCTCAGTGCCATGGACATAGTAAATCTGGGGAATCTGTGGCTTTTTCTGCCATCCCGCAGAATTGAACCCGCACACACAGAGAGATAGTCACCCGTAGTCCAACGCGCTACGAACACGCTGGGCAGACGGGCAATTAGTTGCTTTAAGAATGCAGTTAGTTAATGGTATTGTTGTATCAGATAATTCAAATATGTCTTTATCAACTCAATAATTATATGAAATATATGATTATATGTTGCTGTTATATCTATGCGTATGTATGGTATATGTTACTGTTATATCTAAGCGTATGTATGTTGCTGAGTCAGTAATGTGTGTTTATGGGTAAGTCCCCCAATGAAAAATGGCATATTGATCGTTTTGGTAATTTAGTATGTGTATTATATGTTGATAGTGATGTTTGGAGATAAGTATGATGTCACATTGTGATGTTTGGAGATAAGTATGATGTCACATTGTGATGTTTGGAGATAAGTATGATGTCACATTGTGATGTTTGGAGATAAGTATGATGTCACATTGTGATGTTTGGAGATAAGTATGATGTCACATTGTGATGACAATGTTGGATGTTGACACTGATGAAAGAGGCTGACATGGATGTCAGATGTTGACACTTACAAAAGATGTTGACACTGATGTCAGATGTTGACACTGATGTCAGATGTTGACACTGATGTCAGATGTTGACACTGATGTCAGATGTTGACACTGACAAAATATCTTGACACTTATGTCAGACATTGACACTGACAAAAGATGTTTACACTGACAAAAGATGTTTACACTTACAAAAGATGTTCACATTGACAAAAGATGTTGACACTGATGTCAGATGTTGACACTGACAAAAGGTGTTGACACTGACAAAAGATGTTGACACTGACATCAGACATTGACACTGACAAAAGATGTTGAAACTGACAAAAGATGTTGACACTGACATCAGACGTTGACACTGACAAAAGATGTTGATGCTAATGTTTAATCTTCACATTTTTTTGGGGCCTATTTGTCTTATACACTTCATCCACCCAGTTCTCTCTCTCTTTCTCTCTCCCTCTCTCTCCCTCTCTCTCCCTCTCTCTCCCTCTCCCTCTCTCTCCTTGCCTCTCTCTCTCTCTCCTTGCCTCTCTCACTCTCCCTCTCTCTCCCTCTCTCTCTCTCTCTCTCTGCATACATTATCCATGTATCCCATCTAGCTCTGTCATTCTGTCTATGCATTACATCCATGATAACCACTCCTTGTATCCACTTCTAGCACCCAGTTCCAGTTCTCTCACCTTCTTTGTTATTATTCCTGATGACCATTGGTCATGTCCATTACTTTGAGACAGTTCTCTCTCCTCCACTCAGCATATGCATGATGTTTCAAACAGAACTTCTGTCCTAATGGATTAGAGGTGCGAGATCCCATGTGGGAGATCAGGGTTCAATCAACAGTACAACCGAAGGAGTTTTCTTCTATCAGGAGCATAAAGAAAAATCCTAACCTGAACAATTTTGCACAGACTGCACTAGTCATGTGGCCATTAACTCTTTGTGGCCCAAATGCCACACTATGTGGCTTTGGGTTGGACGCCTATTTACCAGGAACCTCACTAAAAGATGATTTTTAAATCTAAAAACAAATGGCTTGTTTTAAAAAAAACATGGCTTTTGCTTTTGTTCACTAAGAGTTAAATTCTGCAGGCGTATTCCCCCTCCCTCCCCCACTCAGCTAAAAAAGCGGTATTACAGGCAGTAACGAGTTTTTTTTTGTTGAAATTTTCTGTATCATTTTATATGTTATCTGTCTTGTCTTGTGACATTTCCGAAAGACATCTAGTTTGAGAATGCTGGGAAATGTTGGGCATGACCGTAGAGACAAAATAGTGTGTGTATCTACCTACCTGGAAGTAACTCTCTTTATTGTGCCATATATATATATGTGTGTGTACATACATGGTATTGTTTATCTGCATTATCTTATATGGGGTTTCTACAGGGTGTTCAACTTAAAAGCAGCCCCAGTGATAAATATAAATTTGCCAGGTACGCATTGCATCTCGTCTATTTACTATTTAAACCGATTCTGACTAGCTTGTCCTACATCACATTTGTTCATCGCCCCTTATCGCACTACAATTACACACCATCACACAACCTTGACCTATACTACGTCATAACTGAACCTTCTCATTTCCATACATATATACCAGATTAGCTCCATTCACAGGCTGCTTTTAAGTTGAACACCCTATATATGATGAAGTGGTTAAGATGTTGGCCTGGCATTCTGAAGGTTGTAGGTTTGAATCCGGACAGAGTCACATACGTAATTTTTTTCTCAGAGCTCCCTAGGATTGATGCTGGAGCTATGGAGTGTGTGATTTCTGCAACACTAACAATAGTTAGCATGCCAAAATTGTTGAGAGGGTCAGATCGATAAGGGCAAGCCTGATGCAATTATGTCAATCTTTCACCTTTAGATCTTTTGTTATGTCATATATATGTTTACCTGAATTTACCTGTCTTTATTAGATCCTATATGTATGTGTGTTTACCTGAGGTTACCTGTCTTTATTAGATGTATGAGGGAAGTCTATATGTATGTATGAGGGAAGTCAATAAGTAAGCACAAATGGCTGTAGAAAAATAACTAAACATGATAACAACTTGAAACCAGTTTATTTTTATACATACATTGTTCCTTTATTTCTCAACATAATTTCTACCAACATTGATGCACTTATCCCATCGTTTTATCAGTCCTCCCAAACCGGCTGCATAGAACTGCGGGCTCTGTTTTCTAAACCACGTTTTCACTTCACATTCAACTTCGGCATCATTCACGAAATGTCTCCTGCCAAGGTGGGTTTTCAGTGGATCAAAGAGGTGGAAATCGCTAGGGGCTAAGGTAGGGACTGTAAGGTGGATGTTCCCACCTTAGTTGGTTAATTTTCTCCTGAGTTAATCGAGCCGTATGTGGTCTGGCATTGTCATGAAGAAGCAACACTCCTCTAGTCAGCAACACTGGAAGTTTTTTTTTAATTGCATCATGAAGCATCGATAGAACTTCACAGTACGATTCGGAATTCACATTGTCACCTTTCTTCATGAAATTTGTTAATAGCACTCCCTGACAATCCCAGAACACCGTCAACATAACCTTCCCTGCTGATGGCGTAACCTTGAATTTTTGACACAAGGCGAAGAAGGATGTTTCCACTGCATTGAAGCACGCTTTGATTCGGGCTGGTAGTGATGCACCCATGATTCATCTCCAGTAACAATCCTGTTCAGCATCTCTTCTCCTTCATCTTTGTATCGACAGAGATGATGCAAGAACAGGCCAAATCGGTTCATTTTGTGTTCCTCTTTCAATTGTCTGGGTACCCACCTTGAGCACACTTTCTTAAATTTCAATCGATCATGCATTATGCTGTATGCTGAACCATGTGAGCACCCTATTGCAGATGCTACAGAGTCTATCGTTACTCGTCTGTCACCTCTAATCATCTCCACCCGCTGCACTGATGCTTCTGTTGGAATCTCAACAGGACGACAAGATCAGATTTCATCAACAATTTTAGAGTGTCCTTGAGAAAATTTTTCTACATAACTATGCACCGTTTACGGGACAAACATTTGTCAGCATAAACAGGAAGCATTTCCTTATGAATGTCCTTTTGCAGGCAGTCCTTTTGCCCACAAAAAACGCATAACAGCACGTTGCTCTTTGGTTGTACTCTCCGTAAGTACAGTCGCCATTTTGTTTATGCACTGCGCATGCGCATGAGACACATAGCGCCACCTGGCAAACGGAAATATAAAGTTGGATGTTGCTGTCACCTAATGACACTTTTAGAAAACACCAACTACATTTACCTACCATCTCACATAACTTTGTGGCTTACTTATTGACTTCCCCTCGTATGTTTACCTGAGGTTACCTGTCTTTATTAGATCCTATATGTATATGTGTTTGTATGTGTGTTTACCTGAAGTTACCTGTCTTCATCAGGTCCTATATATGTGTGTGTATTTATGTGCTGTCTTCATTAGGTCCTCTATGTATCTGTGTTTACCTGGTGTTTACCTTTATTCAAGTGCTGACATTCCAAGCATGTACCCCTTGTTGAGTTAGTGATGTCTGAGATGGCTGGGACACGTGTGCCGTATGAGCGATGATAGAATCCCAAAGAACATTTTATATGGTCAACTCGCATCTGGTGCTAGACAGCATGGGCGCCCATTATTACGCTTCATTAACACCTGAAAGCGTGATCTAACTTTATACGGCATAGACAAAAAACATTGGTAGCAGCTGGCCAAAGACAGGCAAGCATGGCGAGCGGCAGTGAGGGCGGCTCAAAAAGAAAAGAAGAAAAACATTGCATGTGGAGACAAAAGATAGCACAGAGAGCAGAGAGAACATCCCATGCATCGGCTCTAGTCTCCAGTTTTACCTGCAGCAACTGTGGCAAGGATTGCCACTCCAGAATAGGCCATTACAGCCACAAGAAATGTTGTGATGCAGCGCAGAACATACTACGTGACGCAAGACCTATTGTCTCCTGAGACAAGGAGGCCAATGACATGACTTTTCTTCATTAGGTCCTCTATATATGTGTGTGTACCTGGTGTTTACCTGTCTTCATTAGGTCCTCTATATATGTGTGTTTACCTGGTGTTTACCTGTCTTCATTAGGTCCTACATATATGTGTGTTTACCTGGTGTTTACCTGTCGATATTAGGTCCTACATATATGTGTGTATGTATGTGTGTTTACCTGGTGTTACCTGTCGATATTAGGTCCTATATATGTGTGTGTATGCATGTGTGTTTACCTGGTGTTTACCTGTCTTCATTAGGTCCTACATATATGTGTGTATGTATGTGTGTTTACCTGGTGTTACCTGTCGATATTAGGTCCTACATATATGTGTGTATGTATGTGTGTTTACCTGGTGTTACCTGTCGATATTAGGTCCTATATATGTGTGTGTATGTATGTGTGTTTACCTGGTGTTTACCTGTCTTCATTAGGTCCTACATATATGTGTGTATGTATGTGTGTTTACCTGGTGTTACCTGTCGATATTAGGTCCTATATATGTGTGTGTACCTGGTGTTACCTGTTGGCATTAGATCTTCTGTATGTGTGTGTATCTATGTTTACCTGAAGTTACCTATCTTTATTATGCTACTTGTGTATGTTATTATTCACAGACAAATCTGTTATACAATTCTATAATTTACCTGTGATAACGTCGTCCGAGACTGTCATGATATCAATACCAATTAAAAAACAATATTTTACCAGTTGTCACCTCTTCAATTATTGTCTTTTATTTTAACCTGTTTCGTTGTCTTTTTTTATAGCTCTCTACATCCTTGTTATTTGTTTTGATTTATTTTTTGTGATTCATTTGTTTTTAAACGCACATCCCCATGTTTCACTATTTCCCACATTCCCATGTCTCTCTATTCCCTTCATCCCATGTTTCACTATTCCCCATGTCTCTCTATTCCCTTCATCCCCATGTTTCACTTTTCCCCATGTCTCTCTATTCCCCATGTTTCACTATTCCCCACATTAACATGTTTCTCTACTCCCCATGTCTCTATTTCCCACATCACCTTGTTTCACAATTCCCCACATCCCCATGTTTCACTATTCTTCACATCCCCATGTTTCACTATTCCCCACGTTTCTCTACTCCCCACATCTCCATGTCTCTCAACTCCCCACATACCTGTGTTTCTTCTTTGCATTCATTTCCATCAGCCAAGTTGACCAGACTGTGATATCTCCAGTTTGCACCAGGAATATGAATATCCCCCTCCCATCCCGGTTTATCGACCCCTACATTATGTAGGATAAATGCAGCTGAATTTCTTGTGTTTCACTATTGCCTTTTGCTCAAGATATTCAGCTCAACTAGGAAATCTGTGTTGTTGTATGGCTCGGAAACGTGTCGAGTCACCAAGTTAAATACAAATAAGATTCAGACCTTTGTCAACTGATGTCTTCGGTGGATTCTCAGACTGAGACGGTATGCAAGTGACAAACACAGACCTGGGGATAAGAACCGGACAGGACCCCATGATGCCCCAGGTCAACAGGAGAAATGGCTATGGGTCAGGCGTACGCTACGGAAGACACAGTCGAGTGTCACTAGACAAGCACTTGAGCGGAACCCGCAAGGAAAACAAAAAAGAGAACGTCCCAAACAGACGAGACAAAGTCTTCTTGAGGAACTGAAGAGTTCTCGAATATCCTGTGAGACCATAAAGAAAACAGAGGAGAGTGGTGAACATCTGTTGAGGCCCTATGCTCCACGAGGAGCTGAGAGGAATAGGTCAAATAAGTCACTACTACCTACATCTTGATATTTAATATTCTCCTACCAACCCCTGACTTTTCAAGAGATCAAAACCCTCATAAAGAGAAATTCTTCTGAAGACTGGAAGACAAACACTTGATATAATATAAAGCAAAACAGACCAGGTTATTATATTTTGACTATGTACCAGACACTTCAGACTCAACGCAAACACTTATATAGACTAGGAATAAGTCAAAAGCTCTGTACTAGTGTCAGCAGGCAGAACTCGCCGTGTGGTGCCGGGCCCATAAGGGAAGCAAAGAATAGTACCACTGCGACCTACAAATCATGTCGTAAGAGGCGGCTGATGTAGGTCCTTGGGAAGCTACCCTAGTAAATAAAAGCATTGCAGAAATCGGATATGCTTGCCTACTTGTAGGCATATAACTAGCACAAATTGCAATCGCTCTTAGTCTCAGATCACAAACAAATCACACAGATTTGTTAACTAGTTGTCGATATGAAGCGTTCGAAGAAGAAGAAGCAGATGGAACTGACACTGGAGCATGTCCTGAAAGAATGTACCTCTCTTGGGTGATATGTGGCCACACCCAGTCGACCTAAAAAGCTAAGCTTTGGGGAAACCTGACAGACCTGAAGCTGACTGCCCAGTTTGTGGTCCACAGTAAACTAAGCGCTTGACCAGAGGTCGCTGAAGAAGGAAACCTGACAGACCTGAAGCTGACTTTGTGGTACACTGTAAACTAAACACATGACCAGAGGTCGCTGAAGAAAGAAACCTGAAAGACCTGAAGCTGACTGCCCAGTTTGTGGTCAACTAAACGCATGACCAGAGATCGCTAATGAAGGAAACCTGACAGACCTGAAGCTGACTGCCCAGTTTGTGATAAACAAATCAGAAATTTCTGAATAAGAAGAAGATATTCCCATACATCAAGGATAGACAACCTATCTTTGGTTATTGGTTATTAGACTGATGTCATTGCACTCTGGGCAGACCCATAGGTGCTCAGTCTCCTTAAACGGATAGCGAAGAGTATGAATATTGATGGTTCCTATGGTTCACTGGTTAAACACACTCCTCACTCTGCCTCTCAGGCATCCAGTTATACCTGTACAATGGGTAATTTTAAACTGCAATCTATTTTAGTGTTTTCATCCAACAAGCAGTTGTGAAGTGACTAAAGAGCATGCCCCTTATCCATGTTCAACTCCCCAACAATCGATGCTGTTGATGCAAGCCTGTCCGCTCTCTTATTGTCATAAACACCTGTATGCCCAGAACAGTAGATCCTTGTTAGCCTTTGGAGGTTAGAAACTACAATAGTCTTAAGATTAGAAGCAGAATTACCCAGCAAGTAGTTTGTCTGTACTAAAATAAAACTTATGATAAATATGATGACATCAGTTGTAAAACAGTAGTTGTATTAAAATACACAGGGAGAATTGGAATTTAAAAAGACCAAACATTGTCATTTGAAAAGGGACATAACTCTTTAATGCCTTAAAACACAAAATAATTTTATTGGTTATGTACCTTTGTTTATTTTAATTTGTTTTGATTGATAATAGCCCTCCATCGCAAGCGATGATGACAACAATCTCAGACGTGTACTGTTGCACCTCTCTGGTGTGTGCGGAGGTGACTGTAGAGTCCAATCCTAGAACAGAATCCCCGACCACAGGTGGGGCATACATGATCAAGGTTAGACATGTGCGTGTTGTGTGCTCTGTCTTTCGCGCTGCTCGTTTTCTCTGTGACTCAACAATACGATGATTCTCAGCTATTCGGGTTCCTCTTTGTTGTTACAGCGCCACATTTGGCGATCTTGCGCAAGGGATTCCCAGCACGTATTGTCTATATCGAAGCATTTCAGAGACACTTTAAGAGTGTCTTTAAATCGTTTTTTCTGTCCACCAGCTAAACGTCTGCCCCCTTCAAGCTCGCCATACATCAACTGTTTTGGGATGCGTTTATCAGGCATTCGAGCAACGTGACCGACCCATCTCAGTTGGGCCTTCTGCAACAGGGTGTTGACGCTTGGGATCTTTGCTTTTGTGAGGACTTCGCTGTCTGGAATTTTGTCCTGCCAGTTTATTTTTAGTATTCTGCGTAAACAGCTTGTGTGGAAATGGTTTAATTTTCTTCCGTGTCTGCTATACACTGTCCATGTCTCGCTTGCGTACAGCAGCGTGGTTGATATAACCATCATCACTGCACTTCGGTGGGTAACTGTGCATGCTATGATCTCTTTCTTACGCAGAAAGATCTCAGTGGTAGTACACGAACTCTGTAGCACTATGATTTTCACTGATGTAAGTTAGAAGATTGTGAAAATATGTTGCAGGATTTTATTTTTTTTTATTCTTTCTAATGAATTTTGCCTGGGCAGCAGCTTTCCAGCCTGCTCTTCTCGATTTTGAACTGGTATCTTTTACATGCTCAAATTGAACACGGGACCTACGTTTTATCATCCGTCTCCGATATGACTAGGAACTGGATCTCACCTACACTGAGATCAGAGATCTCTAGAAAAATATCCTGATAACTCCACGAGGGAGCGAACTGAGTACTTTTCGGACGAGAGGCAAACCACAGAGAATGGTGCTGTTATATTTTCAATGACTAGATGGTATGATATTTGTCAAACATGACACAAGGATATATTTTATCAAAGGGGAGAACATGTAGACGGAGTTTAATATTTCGGTTCACTGCTAAAATAAGATGGCGTAGGATATCATCAATATCAGGTGCCGTCTCCACATCGAAGGTTGGCTGCAATGAATCTACAGCATCCTCTGTCTTTCTCCTTGGTGTTCCACACTGCCAGACTGTAACTTGTCCATTTCTTAAAGTTTTCCTCCCACTTATCTCTCGGTTTTCCTCTTGCTCTTCCCCTCAACTTTCCCCTCTTGTAAAGATTTTATCATGGTGTCATGTCTTTTTATGTGCCCAAAGTACTTTACTTGTCTGAATTTTATTTCTCCATGCTTAATTGTTTCTTCATGCCTAGTTTTCCTAAAACTTGTTTATTTGTCTGCTTTTCTGTCCATGAAACTCTGCCTATTCTTCTATATATCCACATCTCAAATGCATCAATTCTGTCTTCTAACTGCTTGTTCATTGTCCATGTTTCCGAGCCATACATTAATATAGGATATATATAGCATTTGATCATACTCATTTATAGCCTGTTTGTAATTTGTTTGAATGTCAGTAATCTTCTCATACTATTTATCCCTGGACATTCCTATTCTCTTTTTAATTTCTGTTATACATTTGTCATCATCTGTTATTATATGACCAAGATATAAGAAATTTTTCGTAGGATATAAAGAAACATCAAAAATTGAACAAATTAGCCTTGCAAATACTTGACAGATTGATTGATAGGAACATCGCCATTGCACTTTCATGAAAAACTATGTGTACTATAATCTTTTTCTTACATAGGAAGATCTCAGCGGTAGTGCACGAACTCCGTGGCGCCGACAAAAGTACCCGATGTAAATATGCTCAGATATCTTAAAGGTAATGCGAGTTGCACTGTGGATCATACAGAATTCATTGAGGTGGCTATCTCTCGGTGTGGACTTCTCAATACGAGAAACTGCTGAAGAAGAGTTTCCTTGATATATTCAGTTGTACTACGTCATTATACACAACTTACTATTATGCTTTTTGATTTTTTTACTTTTTGTATCTGTTCTTAGCATCATTAAGTTTCCTTGAGATCCGGAAGATGGAAGCGTTTGATGAAGTGGACTGCAAGAGGAAGGTAGTGGAAAAGTTTCACTTTTTGATATCAAACTACATTGCGTTGATGCAGCTAACGTAGATGGTGAAGAGTTTAAAGCTGTGCGTCTGCTTTCGTTACTGACTGTCTGTACATCGAAAGGTTTGTTTGTAATACTACATTTGTCGTCTTTATAACGGTGACCCACATGTTCTTCCACATTTTCACTGTTATCTCCCTTAGATGGAAGAAGAAGAAACTTTGTTTCAACATTATCACTGTTATCTCCCTTAGACCGTAGTAAAATATTTGTGTCAACATTATTATGCTTGTCTCCCTTAGACCGATGCAGAATTTTTGTTGCATCATCGTCGAGAGTTAGTTGTCTTGACAAATCGAGAATAAGGTGTTCGTTGTTAAATGCCACATCTTTAAGTGGTTTTTGCTTGACTACATAACTCGGAGATTTGAGATCTGTATCTTCTTTACCTGCTGGAGAATTCCCTTGACGATAGTCATTTTTGAATGGACCATTAATGTAAACGCAATCTGCAAACGGTGTGGATACAATTGATGTGGTTAACACGCAGGGAGAAGCGTTGACAACTGTTGACTTTGATGCGTTGTCAACACTAAATCTTGTAGAGTCTTCAGTGTTTGGTAAGTCTTGTAAATGTCGAATGCTTTCAATGCTCCATCGATAATTTGGTTTACTTTTGACAAGGCTTGGTTGGCTATCAAGACTCGTCATCTTATGTAGGTCACCACGTTTGAAATTACCACGTGATCTAGTATTCAATTCCGGGTTATTCAAATCTCGAGTTTGTGGGCGAGGCTGCATGTTGTCAATCATGTCAATTGTGTGTGAACTGTTGAAAACGTCATCACTAAACAAGCAGGGTGTAGACCAGTCATTGAATTTGTGTCTTCGTTGCCATCATCCACAATTTGTGGGAAAGGGATAGCGTCCTCATTATCTGAATGTGTATCTAGTTTTGTAAAGTCATTCTCGGAGCTGTCACGATGCATGTCCAGCTCGGTAAATTCGTCCTCAGGGTCCTTCAGCGTTCGTTCAAGGTGACCACACAGGAAATATGTGCTCATCACACCTTTACCCTTGACCTCCATCTGACCTCTGTGTTTAAATACATATCCGCACCTACGGAGTGCTCTGTGGACAATTAACAAAATTTTTATTAACAATAATTCTGAAGAAGTTATGAAATCAGAGAAATGTCTGGTCAACCACTAGCATCAACTGTTATACGAACGTGTTTCTTTAGTGCTTTTTTGGAACTCCATAAATGTATGTATGCTGATTTCTTTGTGTTCTCATACTTTTCTTGTACACGAAGATCTTAGCGGGAACTCCGTAGCACCGGCGAGGGTCCCCGATATAAATTTGAAGACGGTGAAGATATTTTGGAGGAATTTATTATTTAATCTTTCTAACGAATTGTTCCGGGGCAGAGGCTTTCCAGCCTGTTCTTCTCGATTTTGAAATGCCATGGGTTCATTTACGTGCTCAAATTAAACACAGGATCTACGTTTTATCGTCCATCTCTGATATAACTATGAACTCGATCTCAAGAGATTAAAGATCTCTAGAAAAATATACTGATGGCTCCACGAGGGAGCGAACTGGGTACCTTTAGAACGGGAGGGGAGCACCTAAAGTCTACGCCACAGAGACCTCCAATCCGTTGAGTTTAACAGATTGACTACATCATTAAAAGAAAACCTACTGCGGTTGAATAATGTGTGTTCACTTTTACACTCTACATGAGAAGATACAAATTAAAAGCTGTAGTGTTTGTTTGGTTTTTTTTAACGAAATTTCTTGAACGAAATGTAAAATTTGAAGATAAATATTTGAATATTAATTTGTCATAAGCAAACAGAATGTAAAATAATGCATTGAGCTGCGTTCAGAACGCTTTCAACTATATTTTAATCTAATTTGACGGTTAAACAAATCGTGACACAGTCTGCGACATGTGGTCTGACGGCACAGACAAACTGACGCATACTGCGACACTTGGTAGATAATATGTTATCAGTGTTTTTACCTGTTCTAGTTGTTCTGATTAGCTTCTACTTACTCGTAGGCTGTAGGACTGAGATGAATTCTGCCAGGGACTCCGTGAGATTCCATACGAGATGCTGTGTTAACTGTGTCTCCAAAGAGGCAGTAACGAGGCATTTTGACACCAACGACACCGGCAACAACCGGCCCCGTGTGAACCCCAACTCTGATCTGAAATGTTGATCAAGTATTAAAGAGATGTACGTGAAATGTTGATCAAGTATTAAAGAAATGTACGTGAACTGTTGATCAAGTATTAAAGAGATGTACGTGAAATGTTGATCAAGTATTAAAGAAATGTACGTGAACTGTTGATCAAGTATTAAAGAAATGTACGTGAACTGTTGATCAAGTATTAAAGAGATGTACGTGAAATGTTGAGGTATGATTTATATTTGGCTCAGATTTCTGGTCATCTGTGGTTTGTATAAGTAAATAAGTACGAGGGTGCATTGAAAAGTAATGCCTCCAAGTCCATAACTTTGTTAATAGTGGTCGGAGGCAATTGACACCGATATCAGAATAAAGTATATGTAAGTGTGTTTTCAGGACAGTAAGTGTGAAGTGTCTGGAATGTTGCGCATGCACACAACATTATCCAAGATGGCGTCATACATGGAAATTCGGTTGAAGCAAAGATCTGTGATTGAATTCTTGACGGCCGAAGGTTGTGTTCCCATCGACATGCATCGGAGAATGAGAGCGGTATATGGTGACGCCTGTGTGGATGTGAGTACTGTTAGGAGGTGGGCAAGGACTGTTAAAGGCGACAATCCTTTAAATTCAAAACTGTCACGTCAGCGGGAAAAGTTTTGATGACCATTTTTTGGGACTGCCAGGGCGTAATCCACAAAGAATTTTTGGAACGCGGCAATACTGTCAATTCTGATCGGTATGTTGAAACGATGAAGAAACTACGGGCAAGACTGCTACGTGTTCGTCCTGGAAAACACGCAGTCCTTCAACATGACAATGCTCGTCCACACACCAGTAGACAAACAGCGGCAGCATTAGAGCGTCTCAATTTTGACGACATTTTAGCGCACCCACCATATAGCCCAGATTTGGCACCTTGTGACTTTTTCCTGTTCCCAAAGCTCAAGGAACATCTCAAGGGAAACAGATATGCTTCTGACGAGGATGTGGCAGCAGATGTGCGTACCTGGCTTCGTGAAAAATCATCAGATTTTCACTAGTCATATACGCGCACACAGACAAAACATAACGCAACTACATTCCCTTGGATGAAAATGTGTGTGGTCATTATCACCCGTGATGGACGATCATCATCATATATATATATATATATAAAGTATATTGAATGACAGTAGTAGATGACTAAGATGGTTGACCCTTGCGCTCCGTAATTTAAAAAAAAATACTCTGGTTTCCTTTATATTTTAATGTAAACTGAAGTAGCTAGTATATTGGCTTTGTGTCATCTGAATAAATACATCGGATCAGAAGGTCGAAGGGGTTAAGTTCATGTGAGAAGAATGGACAATTGTTGCATAACAATACAAATGTTATTCTGTGAACTTTCGAAGGGGAAGAGGTACCAGGGCAGCACTGTTCAAATATACAGATGTCTACAAGGCCTCAATGAAAAACTGTTCAATAGGTCCCAGCATATGGGAAAAACTAGGCGATGACAGAGTTGTATGGAAAGCGATATAGCGCAAGGGCGCAGAGTCTTTTGAGAAGAGACTTATGTATGAGCTGAAAGAAAAGAGAGAAAAGCGACAACTCAGAAGTTGTCACAGTAAAACACTTGCCAATTCACCGTCTGTAAAGACGACAAATGCCATATATATATATATATATATATATAAGAATCTTTGAGGTATAACAGATTATGGTGTCATAAAATAATTGTGGTCAGAACTTAGAAGCATTCATGGTATGGGATGAGTTAAGCAACATACTTGTAATGGCAAGCCAGTGGCTGGAGATCGGACATGGCCAGCATCTTCTACCATATCCATCGCAAAGTTAGCTACAGGTTGAGCGTGGCTAGTGGTTCTCTCTGGCACTCCACTGACAATCATGTAGGCATCTCCAATAGTCTCCACCTTGTTACAACAATTGAAAACGAAACGTTAAATTTAACATCTTTTAAAAATTGTTCAACTGAACAAAGTCTGAAAAAATATATTGACACTACAATTTGCAAGTGCCATCACCTGTTCATTGAATCAATGTTTTAGTCTCCATGCGTATCACATGTCCGATCCATCTCGAACGTCTCTTTTCAATCGATGGTGCTCATATCCTCTTGTTGACACTGTGCAAGCAGTTCTTGGTTAGAGATAGTATTTGTATGATGGTGCTCATATCCTTTTGTTGACACTGTGCAAGCAGTTCTTGGTTAGAGATAGTATTTGTATGATGGTGCTCATATCCTTTTGTTGACACTGTGCAAGCAGTTCTTGGTTAGAGATAGTATTTGGCCAGAGCATGCATAAGATTTAGCATTACAAAACTTTCGGAGACAAATTTTATGGAAATTGGGAGTTTGAACATATTTTCTTCTGTCATTCTCCAGCATTCGGGTCCGTATAGTAAAGTTGATAGCACTCAGCTGCGGTATATATTGCTCTTGGTTCTGATGCTGTATTGGGCTGGTTTTTAGACAGTCAGAAGGTTCATGAATGCACTCCGTGCCTAACTCAGTTTGCTTGTAGTGTCAGATCCAGTTCCTCCTTCGTGGCTGATAACACTTTCCAACAAGTGTCTGGTCCTGACATCCGTCTTTCCATTGTCTTTGACCTCTGCGTGCTTTGGCTGAATAATATAGAAAACTGCATAAGTCCATGAGGCCACCACTTGAGGTCACCACATGAGGCCACCACTTGAGGTCACCACATGAGGCCACCACTTGAGACCACCACATGAAGCCGCCACGTGAGGGCCCACCATAAGGCCATCACATGAGGGCCCCACATGAGGCCATCACCTCAGACCACCACATGAGGTCCCCACATGAGGCCATCAAATGAGTCCATCACATGAGGGCCCCACATGAGGCCATTACATGAGTCCACCACATCAGACCACCACATGAGGTCCCCACATGAGGCCATCAAATGAGTCCACCACATGAGGGCCCCACATGAGGCCATTACATGAGTCCACCACATCAGACCACCACATGAGGTCCCCACATGAGGCCATCAAATGAGGCCACCCCATGAGGCCACCATTTGCGGTCAACACATGAGGCCATCACATGAGGCCAACACATGAGGTCACCACTGTGTTCTCAGTTTGATCTTCTGTAACGCTTATTATGTCACTTGAAAATGAAACAACAGATACAGCACATATCACGACGTAGTCGCTAAAAACAAAGTAATAACCCATTGCTCTCGTGACCACTTGACGTAGACATTCTGTGGTTCGATACCAGCTTGGTTCCAAAATTATCAGTGTGCACATGATAGGACCACATGAAACCCTGATCCGCTACTTAACTAAATATAATTTCCTGTAGTCTTCTCAGACCTTAGGGTATTAAGTCACTTCACTTCACATTTCTAGACCCTAGTGTGCAGGAGGTAGGAGGGCCAATTCATTTTCTCACGTGTAGAACATCGAGTGTGAGATTGAACCTACAACCCTCTTGTACCCGAGTTGACAGATTATGCATTTCGCTAACACGTCCCACTTGGAAGTCTAAATTGCAGGTACCTCTGAAGTCGGAACAATGCTCGCCCGAAGGGCGAGGGACTCTGATTTGAAGAAAAAAAAGCCTTCACGCAAAAATGAGTCAGAGGCATCATATTAGGCGCCAAGAGTAAACTGGAATTTATTAGGAAGGGCGGAAAACAACAATGATATATCATAAACTTAAAACAAACACGTTACATACTACAGTACACACTGCATACACACATAGAGCACATTAAGAACGACACAACACATTAAGAACGACACAACACATTAAGAACGACACAACACATTAAGGACGACACAACACATTAAGGACGACACAATCATTAGGACGACACAACACATTAAGGACGACACAACAGACCTTATAGACATTATGTTGAGACGTCCTGGCATCAAATCTCTGATACATGTCATTCAGTAGATTTACAATGTCCATAGGGCTGCAGGCGGAAGCGATGTTGGTAAATGTTACTATGTCGCTAAATAGAATAGTCACCTGATCAAATTTTTCTGGAGGAAAGCATTAAAAAAAACATGGATATGATATTACACAGTTTAAGTCAAATTTGTTATAGGCATCAACTTTGTTTCTTTAAGCCCCTGACGGAATAAAGGACTGCAATTTATCATTAATATTTATATGGTTTTTTTTACAGTTGGTTTCTAGTGGAGTGGTAGTCTATAGTGATGGTGGTGGTAATGCCTTTAGCTGCTAAGGGCGTATATATACGTTTTCCCATTCACTTCTAAAGAAGCATTAACACGTCTGTTATTATCGGTCCTCTGTGGGCTAAAGACGTGTTAACACGTTATACATTGCTACTGTCACTGTTATATTCGTACATTCACGTTTGTGACCTAGAAACAAAGAGTAGCTATTTTATCCCAACCTTCAGAAAGTATGTAGCAGTGAAAGGGTTAATGATGTTGATGATAATGCTGATGATCATGGTAGTAATATTGATGATGATGATGATGGTAGTAATATTGATGATGATGATGATGGTAGTAATATTGATGATGATGATGATGATGATAATGATAAAGAACCAACAAAAGGATATGCAAAAAGCAAGAAACAGGACTGATATGATGTTCTGAAAATATCTCACCGGCTTCCACTTTCTGTCCATTTGTAAGAGCTTTGGCGACATTCCTGGGTAGCATCTGGTGCAGGAGAGTTTCAGTCTTAGACTTTTCCTCGGCCAGCGCTTGGGATGTTTTCTTTAACTCGGCAGTTGTCTCGTCTAATCGTTTACTTGACAAAACAAAGATGTACTTTAATGTATACACAGGATAATATATGCAAATGATACAAAAGATAATCTTTACACAGGATACCCAGGATACACAGAATGATATATACACAGGATAATTTATTAATATCATCAAATAGCTTGTCCTGAGCAGAACTTTGCCACTCCAAAAGTCCTTTGGAATTTCTCTCTCTTATAGGCCAGATGTCCTGCCTCTGCAGCCGGCATGTTCAAACCATCAGTGGGGTCAAAGGCGCATGGCGGCAACATGTCCCAGGGTTAGTGAAGGGCACTTACAAGACCCTGTCACCTACCTCTAGGTGGTGACCCTGGAAACATACTTTGGTTCCGGTCTGTTTAGGGTGGGGAGCAGGAATCGGGAGAAGTAGTGTAGCAGTGCAAGCACGGTCTTTTGCTGCTATAGTGACTTGGGTGATAATTATGTTTGCTCTTTGACAGGATTCAGCTATGCCATCTAACCATCTTTTTTGTGATCTACCTGTCATAGTTCCCCAGATGGCAGCGGAGGAATGGACAGTTAGTCAGATAGATAGGTAGTATAATTAGATATTTAATAGTTGAGACTATGTGTTGCACTCTCTAAGCAGAGGCGCAACACATAACAACAAGACATTTTGACGTAATGAAAATTACGTAGTTGTGTAGTGACAGTCAGTTAGTAACGAATTAGAAAGACAGAGAGACAACATGAACCATTGGCACGGACAGACGTATTTTGCCTTGCCACACGAATCTAACATCACTTAATACAGAAACATGAACTCACGATGGAGTTTGTCTTATTATTATGCTCTGTATCATCGTTTGTTATTGTTGGAAATAATATATAAGAAATGATTACATGCTCATGGATGGGAAACCAAACTGTCACAGTAATGACATTCACTATTAGAAACGGAATCATGTAGAAACCAAACCAAACCACAAGAACAATAGTTATCCAAAAGATACTACGACCAAAGGGGACCTCCGTTAACAGGGGACCTACTACAAACTGTCACATCACCGCCATCCTGACACGCAATCATAAACTGGTGGAATGCCAAAGGAGACCCCCTCCTTTAACAATGGTGTCCAGAAGTAAAGAAGATCTGCCCTCCTGCTTGAATGGGCATTCGTGGACCAGAATCATGGACCAGACGTTGTAAGTCTGCCTTATTTTTTTTCATAATTGCTTTACACATCGTACTATGTCTGTGTCTACTGGTGTTGCTATCTATTTGTCGAGTAATAGACCTGCGTGACTCCCACCGGTCTATTTAACCATAATTGCACTACCGTGATCTTCAATCAACTAGGATCCAACGCTTATCCTTTACTCCATCATAATCGTCATAGTCTTCAATCAAGTGGCAGCCAACGGTTAGCTTACTCCATCAACCGCCTGATCCGTCGGTTGTCATCATCTTCTATCAACCACCTTCGTTTACGAACACTATGAACATTACAAGAACCGATGCTGGTTCCTCCATTGTGTGTCTATCTCACGCTTTGAACACCTGCACCACAGGCAAGACTTGTCTAGAACAATAATAAACATTGTTATTATAAATTGCCTGGGATTCTTGAACGTGTTGGACTGTTTTCCGGACGAGATGCTATTTACATATCCCTCTGTGTGAATTGTCGCCTACATCAAAGTTTCCTATGTCTAGTACAATGAACGTTGTGAATTTTTACTCACGTAACATGGTGAATGATGATTGCCTAATTATGATCTTTATAGTGTAAGTATATCTTTTTCAATTGGCTACCTTTTGTATTTGACTATGTTTTTTTTTTAGCTATTCATTAACTGGTAGCCTTTCTACTGATGTTTTATGATTATAATTGTTGGTAATTTTGTGCTTAGTGGATCATTGACCGTAATTTTATACTAACATTTGTACACTTTGATTTGATTTACTCACGTCTTTTCTGATTTGGAGACACATATTTTTGTCGGCGTGAATATTATTTAATATGGCTCAGGAATACGAGAGGTGGAAAATTGTGTGAAGAGGGTATGTTGGAGGTTGCACCTCCAGAGCCATCGCGCCCCGCTGCTGTCCTGTCTGAACCTCAGTTTCAGATACGGGATACTTGTACAGAGGTGCGGACATCGCCACCAGCTGCGTGTCACTTCCCACGTCCGCCTTGCAAGTCCGTGCGGACATTCGGAGATCGCGACGGTCCTTCAGTGGACGAATTTAGAAAGAAATTCGCCTATACTGGCGTTATTATGGCCTACAGGGTCAAGAGAAAGTAGACACCTAATGGAGATGTCTCGAACTCTGTTCGAGAAGAGCTAGAGATCCAGCTTATGACGGCTCAAGATCCTGAAGTTTTGTTGGCTGGTCTACTACGGGTCTTTGGGGATAATAGGTCCGCCCAGACCCTGCTGTCAGTTTTTTTTTGGGTCCTCTCAGGGAGCTGGAGAGTCGTGCCTCGACTACTCTCATCGGTTGGCCGGCCTTTTCGCGAAGGTGACTGCAGCTCAGACCCGGGGAGGGTCAGTACCCCTCGATCCCAATAATCTCAGGGATCGGTTTATTGCGTCCCTGCGCGACAGGCTCTGTGCAGGAATGTTGACATCTATGGTAGCAGGATCGCCCTTCACCACATTTCTGCATTGCCGTGATGCGGCCATACGATGGGAGCGCAGTCCCATTCCCGCGTCAGACGCCCATACAATTTCTGTGATGCATCGTCGTATGGACGTCCTGGAATCAAAGGTGGCGGAACGCCACTCTGAGATACGCTGCCCAAACCCTGCTAGGCCCCTCCCCACCACTACTCATCCGGAGAGAAATTTTCGTCAAAATCGACAACGGGGTCATGGGAGGTCCACTGACAGAGACAATTTGGGGGGAAGGTATAATTGTTCTTCTTTCCACAGTCAGGACATAAGAAGGAGAGCACAACCCTGGGTGTCCAGGGGCATGACCAGAAAACCAAACCATTGACACATATGATGTGTTTGGGGATGAAGGGGAAGAGGAGCAGCATTTCTCTCCCATTAGTCCCTCTGTATCAATAGGCAGCTGCCTGATACCAAGATTTAATTGTTCTGATTTACTCGGTGGTGAGTCGAATGAGCTTCAGAAATTTTTACCAGTTTCAGATGGCAAGCGCCAGACGAAACAATATAATAATTTGATTGTTTCAGATGTTGATGGGCTAAGTACCATGCCTAATTTTTTATTAGATTTTCCCTGGGTAGAGGAAAATCACGATTTGATTTCAGTTATTAAAGATTCAGATGCAAAGCCGAATTTATTTCTACATTTTTCCTGTGTAGAGGAGATTGATTCTAAAGATTGCGATACAATGGAATCTTTGGTGGAGTGGTCCAATATTGATCCCATTGCTTTGATATCATCCGACGATGTGACATGTGAAGAACCGAACTTCTTATTGCAGTTTTCTTGTGTAGAAGTGGTTGCTTCTCAAATTAGCAATATAGTTGAATCCGTTGTCGATTGTCCCGATAATGAGCCTTATGTCTTAACGGACCCTCCCTTGGTAGCGGAAGTAAATTTTCAGGAAATCCATAGAGTGAATGAGTCTTTCATCTGTGAGACAATTGTAGCGCAGGATATAAAAGAGGATATCGGTAGAGAAAATTACAGCTTGCTTGACAATATGGGACATGAGCAGGAGGAAGCTGAAATGCAGGAGGTCGCTGGTGCATCAGGTGAGAAACAGATGGCGGAACCTACAAGCGCTGCGCCACCCTCTGAAAAGTCCCCCCACTTCAACGACCGACAGATAGGTAATTTCAGTTCTGTAAGTTTTCAGCAATCGAAATTTAACAAGGATGGAAATCCTATACTCCACCCTCACGGTACATCATGCGTTGTGTCACAGAACGTGAAAGCAACCAGTACATGTTATATTATTACTAAAACAAGTTCCAGTAAAACGAACAATGTTAAATCAAAAGTCAAACGGCGAGAAAATCACAAAACAGTCCGGGTTACTTCGAAAAAATTTAAACAAGCTTCAATGGACAAAAATAGTAGGAAGTGTATATTTAGAAAGAGTGCTGACCGTAGCGGTCAGTCGGAGAGAGTGCGGAGGAAAGAAAGGTGGCCTAAATCTATATTTAGAAGAGATCCTGCAGATAATTTAAAACAGGAGAATAATCAACTAAAGATATCTTGTCCCAGTGATACTTCGACAAAACGAGTAATTGAGATCCCTGAGGATGAGTTCAACGATGACGATATAAAAATTTCAGGATCCAGCGAGTGTGCCTACGTGCATACTGCTTGTGGTAACCCCCCAGTAGACAGTGGTGGTAAAAATAAATGCACCTCACTACCAATAAGTTCGAAAATGTATAGGACAGATGCCAAATCCCTATACTCAGATTATGAACTAAATATGAACTGCAATGTTAGTTTTGATTATCAAATCTGGTCAACATCAGATCCAGTACGATCTGGTTCTGATGTGCAAAAAGTTGTGCAATTTGAACGGAAGTTTCTTAATAACATAAACAATGCGTCATTTTGGGGGAAGTATTCTGTCCATTCTACGACCAGGCTGTTGCGATGGAATACTGTGGTAATTGGGTTCCTTATACTATTTCTTGGCGCTGATGCCCTGTGTTGCCATCAGCATTGTTTGAAAGAATTGACTCTTTCATTCTACGAACTACGGTTTAGTCCTGGCTTGCTCTATTTATTGTTGGGGGTCTATGTTGTCCTTAACAATATCCTTAAGGATATACATCGTGGGGATGGTACAGATGATACCATTACTATTGCTCCCCGGGATGGTCCGTGGGAAGATATTAGATCATGACGAGGACAACCTTTATTTATGTGATTTATACACAACCACATGGAGTTGTACCACCGATGGGCCTGAAGTTTGGCTGGGACCCTGGCAAATTGACGGTGATTTGTATAAAACTCCAGAAAACCGAGTTTTACAAACGCCAGGACTGCTGTTAGGGATGAAATTGAATCAAATAAGGAAACTATTTGAGTTTTTGTTTGGGACCTGGGGAACTGAAAGATGGATCGTAATAGATCTGTCGAGATTAATAGTATACCAAATAAAGAAAATCATTGGGTTTTTGATCGGGTCTTTAGACTATGAAGGACGCATTGTACTTCCTCATTTATTGAGTTTATCTGATATTGAGCCCGATAGGCAAATCCTTTGGAATTGGCTTGATTCCTTGTGGGTTTAGATGGGTTGTAATTTTAATAATTTTAATAATACCTGTGGTTATATATTGTGGAGTAAAATTTTGAATATTATTTGATTCCGTTTGTTGGTTGAACGGACAATGAAGTCTCATTAACTTCAATGTGATTGCTATATGGGGAGGATTGTGGATTGTGATACATTGTTGAGGCTGCATGTTGGTAAATTGCAGATATTTGATATATTTGGGATGTCAATTTATTCCTGGGGGGTTGTGGGGTGATTTTATTGCCTCCTGATGGTTATATGATGTCGATCCGAGTATTTTGGATTCTTGGATTATTTATGCCCCGGGATTGGGGGTTGGTTAATATTCATATATGATGTTGGCAATTAGGCATCATATATATGTTGTTCCATAATTGTTGGTCATATGTTAAATCTTGGGAGTTCATTATTTTCCCTGGGTTTGGGGGTTGGTTGATATTACCTCGTTGAGGACATATAACGTGAAAAGTTAACGTTATATATATGTTTTTCCTTTTAATTCGATTTGTAACTTGTTTTTTGTTTGAGATTTCAGATAATGTGACAAGACTCTGACATGCAAGAAAGACATAGTGTTAGTGACATACTGATGCAAGCTGTCATCAAACCCGTACTACCTCATGTGAGGAATGGATGTCCAGTGCAGCCACCTCACATTGGCCGAGTGTTATGCTGTTGGGTCGCCGTCGGAATCATAGACGCATATTTTCCATAATGCTAATTAATTAATATAATGCTGATTGATTTCTAGTACTATGGTTTCAGCACAAGAGCACAGAGGGTTTACTGTTGTTGTTAACCATGGTCACCTATGGCCAGTTGATGAGTCACGTCCAACGACGTGTGGTGACTCCTTACCAAGTAGCTCATTCAACTTGGGTCTTCCTGAGATCCCGTCAGGATTTTCTTTTCTTTTCGACCATGGTTGGCTGTTATAGTTAGTTGTTGTGGAGCCACGTTAACACGTGAGGTGACTTGTTCCCTTTCAGCTCTCACCACTCTAATCACCCTACCGAACACTACCTGTGCGATTTTTTTCTTGGAATTTCGCCATCGGGGCGATGGCGAGGTCTCCAGGGGGTGTCATAGTTCCCCAGATGGCAGCGGAGGAATGGACAGTTAGTCAGATAGATAGGTAGTATAATTAGATATTTAATAGTTGAGACTATGTGTTGCACTCTCTAAGCAGAGGCGCAACACATAACAACAAGACATTTTGACGTAATGAAAATTACGTAGTTGTGTAGTGACAGTCAGTTAGTAACGAATTAGAAAGACAGAGAGACAACATGAACCATTGGCACGGACAGACGTATTTTGCCTTGCCACACGAATCTAACATCACTTAATACAGAAACATGAACTCACGATGGAGTTTGTCTTATTATTATGCTCTGTATCATCGTTTGTTATTGTTGGAAATAATATATAAGAAATGATTACATGCTCATGGATGGGAAACCAAACTGTCACAGTAATGACATTCACTATTAGAAACGGAATCATGTAGAAACCAAACCAAACCACAAGAACAATAGTTATCCAAAAGATACTACGACCAAGGGGACCTCCGTTAACAGGGGACCTACTACAAACTGTCACATCACCGCCATCCTGACACGCAATCATAAACTGGTGGAATGCCAAAGGAGACCCCCTCCTTTAACATACCTCTCGCCATCTTTCGCGATGTTGAAGAAGACTCTGTATACTATGGAGTTTGGATGCATTCTTATCAAGTGGCCAAATCACTTCATTCTTTGTTTCTCGATGTAATTCAAGCAAGATTCTGTACCAACTTTCTTTCTTATGCTGATGTTGGTGACTGCGTTTCTCAATGTAATTCAAGCAAGGTTCTGTACCAACTTTCCTTCTTATGCTGATGTTGGTGACTTTGTTTCTCAATGTAATTCAAGCAAGATTCTGTACCAACTTTCTTTCTTATGCTGATGTTGGTGACTGCGTTTCTCAATGTAATTCAAGCAAGGTTCTGTACCAACTTTCTTTCTTATGCTGATGTTGGTGACTGTTTCTCAATGTAATTCAAGCAAGGTTCTGTGCCAACTTCTTTCTTATGCTGATGTTGGTGACTCTGTTTCTCAATGTAATTCAAGCAAGGTTCTGTACCAACTTTCTTTCTTATGCTGATGTTGGTGACTTTGTTCTCAATGTAATTCAAGTAAGATTCTGTGCCAACTTTCTTTCTTGTGCTGATGTCGGTGACTGTCTTTTCTGGTGTTGTTGGTAACTGTTCGTAGGTACCGCATTTCATATGTAGTTATTTTTTGCGACTGTGCTTTGTTCATTGTCTATGCATATTTATAGGGAAAATCTGGGCATGTCCTTTACAGGACTTAGACATCAACGACTTAGCTATCACCGACTTAGCTATCAACGACTTAGACATCACCGACTTAGACATCACCGACTTAGATATCAACGACTTAGACATCAACGACTTAGCTATCACCGACTTAGCTATCAACGACTTAGACATCAACGACTTAGACATCACCGACTTAGACATCAACGACTTAGACATCAACGACTTAGACATCAACGACTTAGACATCAACGACTTAGACATCAACGACTTAGACATCACCGACTTAGACATCAACGACTTAGACATCACCGACTTAGACATCAACGACTTAGACATCACCGACTTAGACATCAACGACTTAGACATCAACGACTTAGACATCAACGACTTAGACATCACCGACTTAGACATCAACGACTTAGACATCACCGACTTAGACATCAACGACTTAGACATCACCGACTTAGTCATCAACGACTTAGACATCAACGACTTAGACATCACCGACTTAGACATCAACGACTTAGATATCAACGACTTAGACATCAACGACTTAGTCATCACCGACTTAGCCATCAACGACAGTAAACGAGTGGTCAATTGTCTCATCAAATAACTTGTCCTGAGCAGAATTTTGCCACCCCAACAGTCCATCAGAATTTCTCCCCATATAGGTCAATTTTCTAGGCACAATTTATACGTTCAGTAGTTTGGGGTCTACTTTACCGTTCGTAAAAATCCACGGACACGAATTTGCTTCCAAGTTGCTACCGACGTGTTTGAACCTGGTACTCTTGGATTGTGATCGAACAGCTTAAGCTACAGACGCCCACTTTATAAATATAGTACCTACGCAATATCTAAATATAGTACCTACGCAATATCTATATATAGTACATACGCAATATATATATATATAAGACTTACGCAATATCTATATATAAGACTTACGCAATATCTATTTCTGCAATGCGTTGTTGATTGAGAAGTACCAGTTCTCTGGTGACGTCATAGAGCGGGATATCTGCCAGGTACACGTTCATCTCCATCAACTCGTTCAGTGACGTCAGACGAGGTGAGCCAATGAAAATCATATTCTGTGTGTCAGTCAACCAAATCATTTGACCTAGAACCAATGTAGATGGAAGGTTTTAATGAAATAGAAGTTATTGTTCATTTGAGGATTATCGCACATCGTATATCTGGGTAACAGCAGCCACACAGACAGCAACGTTGATTAACAACAGCCACACAGAGATAACACCAATAACAACAACAGTCATACAGAGATAACACCAATAACAACAACAGTCATACAGAGATAACACCAATAACAACAACAGTCATACAGAGATAACACCAATAACAACAACAGTCATACAGAGATAACACCAATAACAACAACAGTCATACAGAGATAACACCAATAACAACAACAGCCACACAGAGATAACACCAATAACAACAACAGCCACACAGAGACAAGAACATTAACAACAACAGCCACACAGAGACAACACCAATAACAACAACAGCAACACAGAGACAACACCAAAAACAACAACAGCCACACACAAACAGCAACATTAACAACAACAGCAGCCACAAACATATAAGATTAACAACAACAGCCACACAGAGATAACACCAATAACAACAACAGCCACACAGAGATAACACCAATAACAACAACAGCCACACAGAGATAACACCAATACACAACAGCCACACAGAGATAACACCAATAACAACAACAGCCACACAGAGACAAGAACATTAACAACAACAGCCACACAGAGACAACACCAATAACAACAACAGCAACACAGAGACAACACCAATACAACAACAGCCACACAGAGACAACACCAATAACAACAACAGCAACACAGAGACAAGAACAATAACAACAACAGCAACACAGAGACAAGAACAATAACAACAACAGCCACACAGAGACAACACCAATAACAACAGCCACACAGAGACAACACCAATAACAACAACAGCAACACAGAGACAACACCAATAACAACAACAGCAACACAGAGACAACACCAATAACAACAACAGCCACACAGAGACAAGAACATTAACAACAACAGTCACACAGAGACAACACCAATAACAACAACAGCAACACAGAGACAACACCAATAACAACAACAGCAACACAGAGACAACACCAATAACAACAACAGCAACACAGAGAACAACACCAATAACAACAACAGCAACACAGAGACAACACCAATAACAACAACAGCCACACAGAGACAACACCAATAACAACAACAGCCACACAGAGACAAGAACATTAAAACAACAGCCACACAGAGACAACACCAATAACAACAACAGCAACACAGAGACAACACCAATAACAACAACAGCAACACAGAGACAACACCAATAACAACAACAGCCACACAGAGACAACACCAATACAACTAACAGCTCACACAGAGACAACACCAATAACAACAACAGCCAAACAGAGACAAGAACAATAACAACAACAGCCACACAGAGACAACACCAATAACAACAACAGCCACACAGAACAACACCAATAACAACAACAGCCACACAGAGACAACACCAATAACAACAACAGCCACACAGAGACAACACCAATAACAACAACAGCCACACAGAGACAACACCAATCAACAACAGCCACACAGAGACAACACCAATAACAACAACAGCCACACAGAGACAACACCAATAACAACAACAGCCACACAGAGACAACACCAATAACAACAACAGCCACACAGAGACAAGAACAATAACAACAACAGCAACACAGAGATAAGAACATTAACAACAACAGCAACACAGAGACAACACCAATAACAACAACAGCGACACACAAACAGCAATATTAACAACAACAGCCACACAGAGACAAGAACATTAACAACAACAGCCACACAGAGATAACACCAATAACAACAACAGCAACACAGAGACAAGAACAATAACAAACAGCACACAGAGATAACACCAATAACAACAACAGCGACACACAAACAGCAACATTAACAACAACAGCAGCCACAAACATATAAGATTAACAACAACAGCCACACACATACAACATCAATAACAACAACAGCCACACACAAACATATAACATTAACAACAACAACAGCCACACATATATAACATTAACAACAGCTACGCGCAGACAACAGCATTAACAACAACAACAAACAAAACATATAACATTAACAACAACAGCCACACATACAAAAAGAACATTAGAACTTACCTTTAAGTAAGAACGTTTTCTTCCCATTATCGCTGGGCAAAATGGACATCAGAAAAACAGCGTTGATAAATTTCCTAATATTGTCTATACTGACCACCATCTTAGGGTGGACTATGTTGAAAGCTTTAGTCAGGGCATCCCTCCGTCAGTGGGATGTTAGAGTGTTTCTGCACCAGGTCACCACATTGCCTGACAAGAAAGGTAAAGTTATAGTTATAGATAAAGTTGTTATGAGTAACTAAGACGAAGATGGCAGCAGGCCATCAAAGAAACCTTGAACATAACGCTGGAAGAGGCAGGAGAACTTGCACGAGACAGAGAGCTTTTCAGGCGGGCAGTGATGAATGCGACGTTCCGCAAGGGACGTGCTACTACTTGAGCTAAGCAGGCGGGGAGTTTGAGATTTGGAATAGAAGAGAGTTTATCTTGCAAATAAGTTATATATATTGTAAGTGTAGTACATTAAGAAAATATTGTGAGAGAGGGATGTAGATGTACTACTTTGGAATAGTAATAGAGAGAGAGAGAGAGAGAAAGAGAGAGAAATTAAAATTAGTACTGTCAAAGAGTAATCTATCTATTCTCTAATCTTATTTTGACTTTCAGAGTCAGGTCGAAAATGAAGATACCTGGAGCGAGCCTCTCTATGCGCCTTGTCTTTCTTTCTTTTCTCCAGTTATGATTCCCTTCACAGCTTCAGGGTAAGAAGAGATTTCTAGAACGGGCTTTTGTGTGCGCTTTATAAACAGTGTCTTTCGTCGCCTCTGTTATCTCTAGTAAAGTGTGTAACGGCGAAGGCTTGCTTCATTGCACCGGGTTTTCCAATAAGGCCCGTGCCTGTTGGCAGGAATGACACTCCATCTGCCGAAAGTATCGCACAAAGCACGATCTCTGTAGCTCCTTCAACAACCTTAGAGATCTCATGACAAAATGTCATATGTGACTTAGTCCGGTTTCGAACTCACAACATTCAGAACGACAGGCAAACAGCTTAGCCACTTCGCCATAGACACCCTTAAATATTTGTATAAACTTGTACAACAACTAACATTCACATTTAAATCATTCATTAAAAAGTTGGCAAATATCAAATATCTCGGGAGTATATTCACAGCAGATGGAAAGATGGACAGAGAAAGCGAGACTAGATGCCAGAAGGCAAATGCAGTGACATACCAACTGTCACCACTATTAAAACATCCAAGCATTAACATCGCAGTCAAACGACAACTGATAAACTGCATATTTATTCCAACTCTCTGCTATCAGTGCCAAACATGGCCCCTGACTAAGACACAAGAAAGAAAGATTACAACATTTGAAATGAGATGTCTACGAAAAGCTGTCAACGTTACAAGACGAGATAGAGTGAGAAACGAGAATATCAGAAGCATCGTTGGTACTATACCATGCATACAGTACATCGAGAAGCAAAGATTCAAGTGGTTCGGCCATCTAATGAGAATGGAACCACATTTACTACCATCACGTGCCTATAATAATCGACACTCAGTGCGCAGAGCACGAGGCAGGCCAAGAACATGATGGATAGATAACATCTCAGAGTCCTGCGAAAGCATGGACTGACAACGTCAAGCGCAACACACCTGGCACAAGATAGAAACTAACTCTCCCCACGGCGCTTTACGGCAAATGTGGTTAAGATAAGATAAGATAAGATTTAAAAGTTAGTTAATTGCATGTCCTTTACAGGACTTTGCGAATCAACCCCAGCTTTTAACGTTGTTTGTGATTTTTCTAGGCATTATTACGTTCAGTAGTTTGCCATTGCTTTCTGAACGGGTGGTGCCATCGTCCTTTTGCAAAACTCCACGCGAAACAATTTGCAACCAAATTGTCCCCAGCGTGATTCGAACTCAGAACGTCGGGGTTAATAGACCAAGTCACTATCCCCTAAGCCACAGACGCCACTAATCGTTCATTAGTCAGGCAAATAAGAAGCTTGCTATAAACACAATCTTCGTATCGACATTATTTAATGGCACAAGATAAGACTCAAGTCTTTGAGCTGGACGAGAGTTGAATTCTATGATGGAATACGTAAATATATGCCTGAAAGAATTATGAATGGAATGAAATATTATTAAATAATTCAGTGTTAAATTGGCTTCAAAATGGTTGGGTATTAGGATAGTTAACAATGTGTTAACAAAATAAGTAGAAAGTAAATAGATTTTACCCTAAGGATTACATGATTAGTAGTTACTACCTACTTACTTACTATTTCTCTCCACTCCCCGTGGAGCATAGGGCCTCAACAGTTTATGATCATTATTTTTTGCAAATATCTATTTTCAAATGCATTCCGCCCGAGTGGTTACCGGGGCCCAAATTTGGGGTGTAAAGAATAGAACCACTGTTATCTGTCACGCATGTCGTAAGAGGCGACTGAGAAGATTTGGCTGAAATCGGATGCACGTGTCGCTAGGGAATGCTAACCCGAAACAAATGCTTGCAGAAAACGGATGCACCAGGTCGTAAGGCACATAACATGGTGCAACGACCCTCACAATGAGGAATGGGATAACGGATTCTACGGTCGCCAATCTGCCTCGAGATTTAGCCACGCAGTAAGAATGTCAGACCTACTATCACGAGGGTGGCCAAAACTTACTGCAGGAATAGGTCGGCACAAACAGGGAAGCAGAAATCATAGGAATTATATCCTACAGAACTGCTCCCAGTTTGCAGGCTTGAGAAGAAAGAGGTGGCTCACTTACACTAGTGTCCAAGACAAACTGTATGACGTGGCTGATAATCTGAGGCAGACGGTTGTCTTTATTAGAGAATCCGAAATCCCAATCTAGTGAGAACGCAGAAGAAGAAATGCATTCAAGTTTATTTCTATATTTTTAGACATTTTTCAACTCTTGCTGGATTTCAGCTGAGTTCATAGTTGACGAAAAGTAAATCTACTAAATGATAATTCCACGAAGATGTCAGGTTTGATGGATCACATCGAAGGAAGTCGGAACTGACTCACGCCAACATAGGCGTATCCAAATGGTCTTACCTTATTTTAAGTTCTCTGTCAAAGATGATATGGTAAGGGAAAGCAGAACAGAAGTCTGTAGCTCTAAGGAGAACCTGCTCGGGATTGAACTCGATTAATCCACGAACTGTAGCTGTGCTTCCTTCTGGGGATTTCTTGACGTTGGACTGACTCTCTGTTCTAGAGCACTCTGCAGATCATAGAAAAAGTTAACAATATATCCCATCGTGGGTGTGTTTTATTGATATGTGTGTATCAGTCTCGTGTGTTAAATGGTGTGTGTTCCATCGTGTATAAAATACAGTGCATTGTTCATTTGAGGATCATCACATATCGGACATATCCATACATGAGTTGATCTCCTCCCAAGCATGATTCTCAGCGTGCTTAGACAGGTTGTTCTCAAAGGGTGTGTCCAGTGACATGCCTTGGTGCGCCTTAGGAAACTCAGGGTAACGACGAGCTGGAAACGGGTTCCAATTTAAAAAACTCGCCCCGACACATCAGACCAATGCTTTTCATAAACAGACAATAAATGATGAATCGCTTGTGTAATGTCTGGGCTCGCAAGGGGAGGACATAATAGTAACACTGCGACCTACAAGGCATGTCGTGAGAGGCGACTGAGGTAGAGACCTAGGAAAGCTACCATAGTAAATAAAAACGTCACAAAAATTTAAAGTTGAGCTGGCCTACTTGTAGGCGCCTAACTGGCACAACGTACAATCGCTCTTAGGCTCAGATCACATACAAATTACAATAAGTGGCTTAACAAGTGGTCATATGGAGCGTTCAAAGAAGAAGAAGAGGATCATCTTTATCCCACTTTGGGACATGTCCATAATTCCTCCGATCTCCTCCCAAGCATGTATTTCAGCATGCTTAGACAAGTGGTTCTCAAAGGATGTGACATTTCTATGTGCGCCCTAGGCCAGCGCGCACGAGCGTTAAAAAAACCGCCAAGACACTTCAGGGTTATGCTTCTCATATGCAGACATTAAATCAGTGGCGGATCGTGATCCTTTTTGTTGGTGGTGCAGACAAAAATTTTCGGAAAAATTATGTTTTGGGTTAGGTTTTATTTTAATTTAAAAACAATAAATACACGTTACACATTATTTTTGTGGGGCCCGGCCCCACTAGCTCTTAATGACGAGCCGCCCCTGCATTAAATGATGAATAAAGTTACTTAGCATTTTCCAATTATTTCTGTATTTCTTTGCTTTTTTCATCTTATTTATTCAGTTTTTGTGTATAGTGCGGCTATCACATTTTTGTAGAACTTCAAGTGTACGCCAACTTCAAAAAGTTTGAGAACCACTAGCTTAGACTAACAACTCCCGTTCCGTGTTGGTTGATGTATCTACTGGGATTTCTACATGGTTTCCGCAGTGGCGGCTGGTGATCGTTTTTGTTGGTGGGGCCAGACACACATTTATGGAAAAATTATGACTTTGGGCTAGATTATATTTTAATTTATAAATAATAAATACACATTACACATTATTTTTGGTGGGGCCGGCCCCTCTGGCCCTTAATGACGAGCCGCCACTGGTTTCCCGTCTTGCCCCACCTATCTAAAGTAGAGGTAAAGGAACCTTTTCATTTCTCGAGGTATATAGGGTAATATAGTGTTAGGTCCATATTTCTGATTGACCTTCGGCACACGATGGTGTTGTAACTGGGTCAACATCACGCCGGTCTCCTTTACTTCCCAGTGCTTGTCCTGGTTCCTAATTGAGGCTTGTTCTATCCAGAGTCGTTAACATGAAAATCGTGGCATATCCTATTACAAGACGTCTCCATCAACCACAGTAAACGTGTTGTTTTTCTAGACACCAACTACACGTTCAGTAGTTTGTTATTGCTTTCCGAACGGTGAGGTCTATTTTTACCGTTCATAAAATTCCACGAGAACATATTTGCTTCCAAAGTGACCACCGTGGAGTTGAGAACAAGTTGTTTTTTTGCAAGAACCCAAGAAACGGAAGCAAAGAATATGATCAACAAAAAAGCATGGAACAGGTATTAAGAGATTTCGAAACAACAAATAGACAAACACTTGATTCCAACCACTTACTCTCATTTTTCTTACAACACCCATCGCCTAGCCTAGCAATACGAGCGTCCTTAGACGAGGAACCAGGTACAGTTAGGTTATGGTCGAGCTCATTATCGCTATGCCCCATACGCCCACCGCTAGAGCCGTTACGGTCGGAAACATACTCTACGCTTACTGTGGAATTGAACCCACACCACTTGCCTAAGAACGGATATACTTAACTACAGAACATCCTGGCTTCTTTACTTGAGGATCTAAATTACAATACCTCTGAAGGCTTCGTGGGCGGGATTAGGTCCCCCACGTAAAAGGTGGACGTGATAAATACTAAATGTAGTGAAAAAACACTATTTATAAAGCGCAGAAATAAACCCGTTATAGAAATATCTTCTTATCCTGACGCTGAGACGCAAACTGGCAGATGCTACAAATAAAAACGAGAAAATTGAAAGTATTTTGGACATATAAAAAGAAATGAAGGGCTGGAGAAGACTATCATGGAAGGAGGCATACCGGCAAAGAGGAGAAGAGGAAGACCACGGAGAAGATGGATTAAGAATGTATCTGATGGTTTGAACATGACGGCTGCAGAGGCAGGACATCTGGCCTATGGGAGAGAAATTCCGAAGGACTGTTGGGGTGGCAAAGTTCTGCTCAGGACAAGCTATTTAATGATGATATGCAAAACAGGGTTAGAGAAAAGAATAAAAGTCTATAATTTTATTATCAATCACCAGCCTCATCAATCTCCAGCCCTCATCAATCTCCAGCCTCATCTCTGATCTCTAGACCTTCCCTGAATCCTCTTTCCATGCGTGTTCCAAAACAATACCTGTCTGGCAATGCTTCCGGTCTGTCTTCTTAAAAGATAAACTGACATCCGGAAACGAACAGAGTGAAAACTCAAAGTTCGACATAAATTCGACAATAAATCCAATAAATCGACAATAAATTCGACAATAAATTCGACAATAAATTCGACAATAGGTAATGAAAGCATGTACATTGTTTTAAAACTAGACTGCTATTGACAAGGATAATGTGCAGACAGCAGGAAAACGTGGAGACAGCAGTTTAGAATATCCGGTGCTAGTTCAAATAATGACAACATTTCATGAATGAGATAAGAATGAAAATGGAAATAATACGAACAATGATAATAATAGATGATAGTACTGTTTATACTGATCAGTGATTCTCAGCATGTGAGTTAAGAGGTACATCAGAACAAGTACATTTATTTTTCAAATATTTTCGTACTAAAATAATTAAAGTAATTCTCAGCGTTTGTTTCCAGATTAAGCGTCGATTTCATTACAGCAAACAAAGAAAGCGTCTTGATTTTTCAGCCAGTTCTCTTGTCTCCTCTATCGTCATGTTTAAAGTTTTCTTCATGTGAGATCCATCACAACCAAAGCGTACCTGGTTCAACATGAGGGTTGTGGGTTCAATCCCACACTCGACGTTCTACATGTGAGGAAAGGAATTGGTCCACCTACCACCTACACACTAGGGTCTAGAAATGTGAATTGGCTGGCACTTCGTTCCATAGGTGTGAAAACTACAGGGAATGTTATTGTATCACAGTAATATATAAATATATTAGTACTTATTACTTACACCAATCAACACCAACTTGCACCAATCTACGCCAAGCTATACAAGAACTGCATCAAACTATACCAAGCGGTACTAAACAACCAACACTGCATCACGCTACACAAACTTGCACCAAACTACTCCAACTTTCACCAAAATCTACCAAGCTACACCAAAATGCACTACGTTACACCAACTTGCACTACGTTACACCAAAATACACTAAGCTGCACGAAAATGCACTACGTTACACCAAAATACACTAGCTCACCAACTTGACAAATTACACCAAAATGCACTAAGTTACACCAACTGACAATTAACCAAAACTACATTAACCTACTGAACCACACCAAACACTGAACCTACACCAAACTACTGAACCTACACCAAACTACACCAAAATGCACAAGCTTACACCAACTTGCACCAAGTTACACCAAAATGTACTAAGCTACACCAAAATGCACCGAGGTACACCAAAACTACACTAACCTACTCCAACCTACACCAAGCTACAAGAAAATGCATCAAGCTACACCAAAATGCACCAAGCTACACCAAAATGCACCAGGTTACACCAACTTGCACCACGCTACACAAAAATATACCAACCTACACCAAAACTACACCATAACTGCACCAAGACAACCACTAAAAGATATTATATAAACTATCATTAACTGCCATCCATTAACATAAAAACTCAAATGGACGTTATAAAGAATACAACACATGTAGTAAATTCATATTAACGATGAATTGTGTGGTTGGTTTGTATAAGAATCGACCGGTCTTATGACTGAAACGCCATATTTTTACGTGCCACATCATCAAACGGTGACGTATAACACAGTTTTCAACTTATCGTTCTGATTTTAAAATGTGGTAAAGTGTGTGGGTGAGTGAGAAAAGGGGAGGGAATAAACATATGCTTCTAGATCGTTAACTGATCTAAACTAGTTTAACTTAATATCTCAGAGCGCTGCTTCCGATAAAATACGGCCGGCGGGCTTAGGAAAAAAAATTATAGGAAATAAGACTACAACCGTCGCGTGACCTCGCATTGTTATCATCATCATCAGGTGCCGTCTCCACATCGAAGGTTGGCTGTAATGAATCTCCAGCATCCTTTGTCTTTCGCCTTGGTGTTGCACACTGCCAGACTGTAACCTGTCCATTTCTTCAAGTTTCCTCCCACTTATCTCTCGGTTTTCCTCTTGCTCTTCCCCTCAACTTTCCCCTCTAGTAAAATTGTTATCATGGTGTCAGTCTTTTATGTGCCCAAAATACTTTACTTGTCCGAATTTTATTTCTCTTTAATAATTGTTTCTTCATGCCTAGTTTTCCTAAAACTTGTTTATTTGTCTGTTTTTCTGTCCATGAAACTCTGCCTATTCTTCTATATATTCACATCTCAAATTCATCAATTCTGTCTTCTAATTGCTTGTTCGTTGTCCATGTTTCCGAGCCATACATTAATATAGGATATATATAGCATTTGATCATTCTCATTTTTAGCCTGTTTGTAATTTGTTTGGATGTCAGTAACTTTCTCATACTATTGAAATTATCCTTGGCCATTCCTATTCTCTTTTTAATTTATGTTATACATCTGCCATCATCTGTTATCATCTGACCAAGATATAAGAAACTTTTCACAACATTCTAAATCAAGGTTATATTATGTAACAAGTTAAGTTTAACAATAAGGAATATCAATATTGTTAATATTTTTTTCATTAATGGATTCGTAAAATTGAGTAAAATTGCAAAAAAACCTCACAGTGTTCTAGCAAACATATACAAAAACCAGCCCATATTAAACAAGAATTTTAGATTTCTCGTCTGAGCTAGTCGGCCTTATGTTGCCGGAGACCATGCTCAAAGTAACGCACAAATATTGATGACGTCACGGACGTTTACTAAGGCAGTGACGTTGTCGGCATTTCATAATTACTCTCGTATTTTCATACTCAGTGACTCCATAAACATGATTTGTAAAGTCCAGACAGCAATGGGGAGACGAAATGGGTGGAGGTACTAGTACAGACAGTGATCAGAGACATCACGTTCCTTTTTGTCCATGGCACGCAGGCGTCAGGGGTAATGAACATGAAGATATAGTGGCTACGATATAAGAGAGAGAGCTACAACGGAAAGGAATGACATTCTTAACGCATTAAGAGAGTCTTTCCGAACAGAGAAGTTTAAGGGTTGGGAATCCCAGTCGCTGACCAGACTGAGAGAGATAGATGTCGATATGGTTCAGCCACATAAGCAAAATCATCCACCATCATGCATCATTCATCTGGGGAACTACAATAGACAATATCATATTACGATGTTTATTCTTACCTGAATGCCGTGTGTTCCTGTGACTGGTTACACCCGATGTCCTCTTTATTTTGTTCAATGATGGTCATCTCCACAGACTGTTCAAATAGATCACGTGCTACTGCTTTCACGACACCTGGCAGCATAAATAAGTTCTTCATTTAAGGATGCAATATATCATCAATAATTGTAATTATCCACAAGGGTTAATTATTCAGTGTGAATAGAGTAAGTTTCAATTCTTGTATATACACCTACTTAGGATATCAATGGTAAGTAGTAAGTCGTTTCATGTCGGACTGAGTATACACTTACTTAGGATCTCAATGCGAAGTGAGTAAGTCGTTTGCATGTCGGACTGAAGTATACACTCTACTTAGGGATATCAATGGCGAAGTGAGTAAGTCGTTTGCATGTCGGACTGAAGTATACACTCTACTTAGGGATCTCAATGGTGAAGTGAGTAAGTCGTTTGCATGTCGGACTGAAGTTTGTGGTTCCAATTCGACCGAGATACGTCCTCTGAGAAAAAATGATCAAGGAACCACAAAGCAGGCATTGAAGTGGGAGACGAATGGTTTAATAACGAAAGCACTCCATGGGGAAACACTCACACGAACTTAACTGAGAATGGCTAGAAATATCAGATTCCATTCAATAGAAAAAACTAGACGAGTTGCCCAGGAAACAGAGGTATGAAGTTTTCTGTAACGTATAACGGTAGGAGAGAACTAGAATAACCATGTTTACACTCTATCGCTCGATAATCAAGGACTGGATGTGTGTGAGATATTGCATGCTATTAACACAAAGAAAGAATAACGATAATTATATCAAATAAATCAGTCAATACCGCTAAAATCAATAACTGCTGTTAAATAATTGGTACTTTATCAAAACTGAATTAAGTAAGTGACATTTAAGTAATCCACATGATTATTACACAGGATTAACGCGTGCATGTTAGTAGTCGCCGCCCAGAGTCAATGTCAGGCGAATTTATATTTTCTGCAATTTAATTTTTTTAGCTCCATTTTGTTGTTGAAAAGTTATATATTCTTCTGTCGTACCGTTTTACGTTATATAGAACCTGCAATCGCTTTCTCCATCCCGCTTTACCATGGGCAACCCGCTGAGTCTCATCATCATCTCGTGTCGTGCCGACTGGCGTAGACGATCATGAATCTCCACAAATCTCTGTCTTTAGTGTTTGCTATCGACTCAGAATCTGATGCTCTACAGTGGAATGAATTCAGGCTATCTACAATTTTCTCTCTCTGTCTTCCTCTGTCTCGTCTACCCTCGATTTACGCTAGGAATGGACGCAGGGGAATAGATTTGGAGGCAAGATTAACTATTTACGGAAGAGCTGGAAGGAATTGAAAGATAGCTAAAGATAGGAAGATTTGACATGAGTTGGTTGATGGCCTATGTCCGAACCAGGGTTTAAAAAAGACACACGAGAGAGAAGTGCACACAGCAAATGTGGCCCTAGAGAACACATAATGTGAATCGCTACTGCTGTTTTTAATGTTATTATATCTCAATATTCATCATCTGCCAATTCCTTACACTTAAGGGATTCTCCAACCTTTTCAACAAGGCCTCAAAAGTTGACGTGAAATCACAGATACCACTTGGACAATCGCTCGAGCATATAAAAAAATACACATGACTTTTCTTTCAAACACACTCACACGCTCACACACGCGCACACTCATACGCTCACATGCTTCAAGCATCAGTGTTTTTCAATAGCACCTAACCGATTCTTTCTGCCTTTCTCACTCTCTGTCTGTTTTCTGTTTTTTTTTATTCTTCATTATTGATTGCTCACATTACTTTTGGTTCCTGGTCTCTTTTTATCATCACTGTCCGCTACTTAACTCTCGCTCAAGATGGCATCCTGTGAAATCATTCGTGAAACATTTTATCCAAAAGTGATACTTTGAAAAAAAAAATCCAGTTATTCCCTATGCAAACAAGAGAAGAGCACATGAGTTTTAAGAACAACAGAGGAAGCACTGGAGTCATTGCATTTTTTTCTTTTGCAGTACCCAACGTGGATGATGGAAATAGTTCTCCACTCTTGCCGTTAAACGTAGGGGTGGGAGCTTTCGTTTGCCTTCCGGTACCAGATGGATCACACTTGTTGTGTTATAATCCATGTTTATTTAGTGTGGACTTGATATTGTCTATTCATCATTTTTTGTTTTCCCTGGATTCAGTTGCTGAATTCTTGTTATTGTATGTTGTTATTGTTGGTTTATTGTATTCCATTTTCAATAAATATCCGAACCACTGCACTAGCCAATGAATACAATAAATATCCGAACCACTGAACTAGCCAATGAATACAATAAATAAACATACAGTAAACAACTATTAGGGACTTGCGGAAATAAATTATTATCAAACACAAGATTTGATCATAAATCCACATCTTATGTAACCCATTGTCTAACCATACAGACGAGCGTTTACCAGAACACAATCAGCTATATCTCCAAAAAAGAGCTTCACTAAGGAGTGTCATTCATAAACTGCGCCGTCTGTTGAGCCAGAGCCAACTATATACTACTGGGCCTTCGGGCTCAGGTAAGAATTGTGGGAAATCAGACCCCAACTACACCACGTGACCTCGTATTCCAGTATTGGTGTATATAGACGAATTCATTTTAAAATCAACACAAAATGCTAACTCGATGTCATATTATGTAACAAGTGAAGTTTAACAATAAGGAATATCAATATTATAAATATTTTTCACCAATAAATAACTATAGACTCACCGAATTGAGTAAAATTGCAAAAAGCGTGCAGTTTTCTATCAAACATCTGTAATTTCCAGATCCCTTTCTTATCTATGTCAGGGAATACCCGGCCAGTTGTCTGACCTGTGCTAGAGCCTGGCTGTGGTTGAGCACACGATAATCAGGTCAGATTCGATGGAACAGTGTTTGCACATACACATGCGATAAATTTTTAATCAATTCTAAACCGCTTTACAACGATATTACCGTGTGTTTCTACAAAAAATGGTATTATTAATATAAGTGTTTTTCTTCTTCTTCTACCCTGATCCACCGACACCCAAACTCTGCGTTATTATCTAATGACTTGAAAGAAAGCATTGCAGAATGTTTGTTTGTTTTTTCTATGTTATGTAACGGATCTAAGCAGATGTACTGTCATGTGATATTTTTAAAAATAACGTAAAGATAGTTTTCTGACTAATTGTGTATACATAGCAAAGTAAATGCGCCTAGAGGTCAAATAAATTCCGGAGTGAAAGAGTTAATATACCACATGGAATGAACCAGTGGCGGCTCGGGATCCTTTTTGTTGGTGGGGCCAGACTCAAATTTTCGGAAAAATCATGGTTTTTGGGTTAGGTTATATTTTAATTTATTAACTAATAAATACACGTTGTACATTATTTTTGTTGGGGCCGGCCCACTAGCCCTTAATGACGAGCCGCAACTGGAATGAACACTTTAAAAAAAATGTTCACACATGAAACTTGTTTTTGTATCCCCAAATTTTGTATTCTCTTTTTTTTATTATTTGTGTTTTGCTGTTGCAGCGGCGCGAGGTCGTAAATATGCGAAAGAACTGAAAAGAAAAGATTTCTTCTTGGAATGCTCCATATCGACCACTTGTTAATCACTTTGTGTGATTTGTATGTGATCTAAGCCTAAGAGCGATTGCACGTTGTGTCAGTTATGCGCCTACAAGTAGACCAGCACATCCGATTACGGCGATGCTTTTATTTACTAGGATAGCTTCCCTAGCCCCTACCTGAGTCGCCTCTTACGACATGCTGTGTATGTCGTAGATTTACTATTCTTTGCTCCCCTTGCTAGCCTCGGCAACACACAGGTGGCAACACACAGGTGGCAACACACAGGTGGCAACACACAGGTGGCAACACACAGGTGGCAACACACAGGTGGCAACACACAGGTGGCAACACACAGGTGGCAACACACAGGTGGCAACACACAGGTGGCAACACACAGGTGGCAACACACAGGTGGCAACACACAGGTGGCAACACACAGGTGGCAACACACAGGTGAGAAAAGATATAAAATAACTAAAAATAATTCAAATACATGAGAAAGATTTTAACGTTTAACGCAGAAGGAATAATTTTAAACCGAGATTGATTAAGAGTTACAGATATTCAACATTTCTGTACAGTTCGTAAACACAGACAATGAACACACAATTCCATGACGATACTAATGCATTAAGATACAGAGTGAAGACTCATAAGTCCTTGGGGAGATACAAGAGTTCAGTGTTAACTAAAATAAATAATCCGAGGAACATGTTTCGAATCAGGAACATCCTCTCTGATGTAAAGAACGACACAGCTTGTCCAGTCTCTTAGTCTATATCACACTATCATCATCGTTAAATAGCTTTTCCTGTGCAGAATTTGCTTCTCTAACAATACTTCGGAATTTCTCTCTCTCTATCTCTCTCTATCTCTCTCTCTATCTCTCTCATATTCCGAATGTCATGCCTCTGCAGCCGTTATATTTAAACTTTGTCACATCCCGAATCCATCTTGTCCGTGTTCTTCCTCTTCTCATCTTTGCCGAAGATAAATTTCTATATCACAAACATATCTCAAAGATTGCTTACTGGCTAATCGTTACTGAATACCTTGGGTAGACCCGTAAGTGCTCAGTCTCTACCAACATTTGACAGAGGATATACATACTTCCTCTGTCTCGCTGGTTAAACACATTTCTCCTCTGCTCCGCGGAAATCAGTTCTATTTGTACTACGTGTAACTTCTTCTTCTTTTCAAACGCTCCATATCGACCACTTGTTAACCACTCTGTGTGATTTGTATGGGATCTGAGCCTAAGAGCGATTGTGAGCGCATTGAAAGTAATGCCTCCAAGTCCATAACTTTGTTAATATACATAATTTTAAAATGAAACATACATTTTCAGAAAGCTTGAGATGTCCACTACACAATAGAGTCATTATTTTTCGACATAGTCACCTCCACGTTCCACACACACGCCAACGTCGAACTAGTTGTTGCATCCCGTCGAAGAAAAATCTGATGATTTTTCACGAAGCCAGGTACGCACATCTGCTGCCACATCCTCGTCAGAAGCATATCTGTTTTCCTTGAGATGTTCCTTGAGCTTTGGGAACAGGAAAAAGTCACAAGGTGCCAAATCGGGGCTATATGGTGGGTGCGCTAAAATGTCAAAATTGAGACGCTCTAATGCTGCCGCTGTTTGTCTACTGGTGTGTGGACGAGCATTGTCATGTTGAAGGACTGCGTGTTTTCCAGGACGAACACGGCAGTCTTGCCCGTAGTTTCTTCGTCGTTTCCACATACCGATCAGAATTGACAGTATTGCCGCGTTCCAAAAAGTATGTGTGAATTACGACCTGGCAGTCCCAAAATGGTCATCAAAACTTTTCCCGCTGACGCGACAGTTTTGAATTTTTTTAGGGTGGGTGAGTTTTTGTGCCTGTATTCCATAGACTGGCGCTTGTTTACAGGGTCGTAATGATGCACCCATGACTCATCGCCAGTGACATTTCTGCAGATAAAGTCATCGCCTTCTCGTTCATATGTCAGGTGTTCCTGATACGCCTGATGTCATCAGATTTTTCTTCGACGGGATGCAACAACTAGTTCGACGTTGGCGTGTGTGTGTGGAACGTGGAGGTGACTATGTCAAAAAATAATGATTCTATTGTGTAGTGGACATCTCAAGCTTTCTGAAAATGTATGTTTCATTTTAAAATTATGTATATTAACAAAGTTATGGACTTGGAGGTATTACTTTTCAATGCGCCGACGTTGTGCCAGTTATGCTCATATAAGTAGGCCTGCACATCCGATTTCTGCGATGATTTTTATTTACTAGGATAGCTTCCCTATGTCCTACATCCTTCGCCTCTTACTACCCGTCTTGTAGGTCGCAGTGGTACTATTCTTTGCTGCCTTTGCGGTCCCCTGCAACACACGGGCGCTTGTCATTTCAAACTTCTTGATTCGCTGGATAGATTAAAAGATCAATTTTAGTTTCGTCATCAAAACAAGTGTTCGCAAAAGACCAAAGAACATTCTTCCTATCCATTCTCAACACCCTGGCCTGATAATGAATCTTGTTGATGCAAGCCTGGCTGCTGTATTGTTGCCTTGAATACTCGCATTCCCAGAACAGTAAATCCACGTAAATATATGGAGGTTATAAACCTAAATGGAGGTTGTTTGCCTTTACTTCCCAATGCTTTCCTGGTACCCAACTGAGGCTGGATCAACCTAAGAGCAAAAAAAACTTTGACACTTTTTTTTTTAACCTTTACTGTGGATTTGAACTCGAACCAGGCGCCTACTATGTGCACTGAACACAAAGCTATCCTGGATTTCTTTCCATAAGTAGGAGGCGGGGACTGTGGCGTAGAGGTTGGGTGTTCGCCTTACGTTCTAAAAGTACTCGGTTCGCTCCATCTGGATATTTGCCCAGAGATCCCTGTTCTCAGTGTAGGTGAGATCGAGTTCCTAGTCCTGTTGGAAACGGGCGATAAAACTTGTTCAAGTTGAGCACGTTAAAAAAAACCAACCATTGACAGCTCAAAATCTAGAAGAACAGGCTGAAAAACCGCGGCGAGATCAAAATTCATTAGAACAATTAAAAAACAAAATTCAACAAAATATTTAGGGACCTTCGCCTGTACTACGGAATTCGTGCACTGCCGTTGAGATCTCCTTGTGTAAGAAAGAGATCGGAGCATAAATGGTTACTCATCAAAGTGTAATGATGATGATTCAATCAATCAATCAATCAATCAATCAATCACTCAATCAAGTTGGGGACGTCAAATCTCATCTTACATTCCGTTCTTATTGTTTGGCTGTTTATACAGAGTGTTCAAGATAAAATAAGCCCGATTGACAAATGAACACTTGCCATTCGGACTACTTTTATCTTAAACACCCTGTATATCACAATATAGTGATAAAATAACGGCTTAAGAACCATCGCGAGAGAAAGAGAGGGAGAGAGAGAGAAATCTCACCTGGCGACTTATACAAATTTTATTTGCAAGAAAATTTAAATTGCAAAATATGTTTTCACAATCTCCTTCTCATACCACCATTTTCTATAAATAAAATCCACTTTAACTTTCACTTAGAGACCAAAGAGCATAATTTGTTATCCTTCCCAGGAGGGGCGCCGATTGCGTAAATGATAACACGCTTCGGTAGCGTCCACTTAGCTTAGTATCGTTGTCATTACTAGACTCCACTTAACATGCTATGAATACAATATCAGAATAAACAGCGACAAAACCGAAGTAATGACATTCGCTAGAGTGGAATACGCTACAAGTGTCTCCATCTACAAACATCAATTAACATTAGTCAAAGACTTTACATACCTAGGGAGCATTGTTTTAGCAAATGGAAGAATTATATATTGTCTTTCCCTAGGGGGGATGATAGAATTGGTTGCCTACTCTTGCCGTTAAGCGTAGGGGTGGGAGCTTTAGTTTGCGTTCCAGTGCCATATGTGCCGCCTTTGTTGTGTTATATCCGTGTTAGTTAGTGTGGTCGTTATATTGTCTATCCATCTTTTCTGGCCTTCCTTGGCTCTAGTACCTGAACTCTTTTTATTGTATGTTGTTATTGTTATAGTTCGTTCCAAAATTCGTGAACATCTTTACCAACTGATATAAAATCATCCACTTGACAGAAATTATTGAGTTTTCTTTAGGTAACAGTGGCGATCTTCTCAAAGTATTTTTCACCCACCAAACCTTTAGTACTGTAAGATTGTCATTATATATTGTTAGTAAAATAACAGCGATGTTGATTTGGTATACATGTAGAAGTTTAACAGTACGATAGTCAAGTTTTTCTATAATGTCGCATTTGCGTTCTCCACATGCAATTCAGCGCAAATGAAAATCGGGAATCCCGTGAAAGTAATCAATTCACATTGTATCTTATCGATTGTCATTGGCGTGAAAACACACATTTGTTTTCTTTGATAGAAGTGGATGGTATCATTTTTTCACTATGTCACCTTCCTTTTTCATATGTAATAGGGATACGCCTTTACAAACATTTCCTATCATTTTGTGTATTTCTGTAAAATCTAAACTTTGATTATCATTTTTTTTTTCTTATGCAAAATTATACAAGGTGTTCAAGATAAAAGTAGCCCAGTCAAGGGAACCAATATGGCAAATGTTTATTAAAATGAGAAGGTTCAATTATGACGTAGTATAAACAAATGTGACGTAGGACGAGCTAGTCAGAACCGGTTTAAATAGTAAATAGACGTAAATCAATGCGTACCTGGCAACTTTTGATTTTTCAATGGGGCTACTTTTATCTTGAACACTCTGTATAGCACAAAACGTGTTTTGCATCAACTAAGCTACCTACCAATTAGTTAGTTAGTTAGTTTGTTCTTTTCGTGCCAAAGGCGGTACACAGGGCAGAGGTTTTAGATCTCCATGTGATGCGGTTCGTTGATAGCAGTTGGAGATCTCGTATGGTTTTACATCCCAATAGTTTACTTTCTTGTTGGATGGTTCTTCGAAGAGTGGTCTTTGGTCTTCCACGTTTTCTTTTCCCAACTGGTGACCACATAAGGACATGTCGATTTAGTCTCTTTTCGTCTGATCTAAGAACATGACCTAAATATTTCCACCTTCGTTTCCTTATAATATTTGATACGGGTTGTTGGTATGTTCTATCTCTCACTGTGTTGTTAGAAAAGAAATCACTCTATTTTACTTTTAATAATTTTCGGAGACATTTATTCTCAAAGCTGTCCAGTTTCTTATCAATTATTTTTTTTTATTTCCAACTGTCACATTTAATAAACTAGAACGGGTATCCATTTTACATTAGATATTTCACATTAATAGAACAGTTATACATTTCGATAAATCCTCTGTTTCTGAAATACTGGAGTTTTTACGATTGAGGATTATTAGGCCTCAGATCAACCGACCATAGCAAGAACGAAGAAAACAACACCTTCCATCTTGAAACCGGAACCGGAAAACCAAACATGAATTCGTAAGGTCGTTAGGTATACACGATTGCATGCACAAAAATTACTGTTATCCATGCTGTAGATTTCGTACAAATTAAACTTTAGTGTGTTCACGAAATTTGGAATGAATTATAGTTGGTTGTATTCCATTCTCATTAAATGTCTAAACCATTGCAATTGTTGCCCACTCTGCTTCTGATGTTTTCGTTTCGTAGTCTATCTTTCCTGTTGACCCGAACCGCCTTTCTGAAGCATTTCATTTCACATTTGGTGAGCTATGTGGAAGACTAAAAATACATAACGAAATCCAACACAGGGCCAAACAAATTTTTGGTGTACACGATTGAACTACACCATAGATTCCCAAACTTTTTCGACCCACCACCCACTTTGCAAGACATAAACTTTGTAACGCCCCCTCCCCATTATTACAGTTTGCCCACATCCTCCCTCCCCCCCCCATCCCCAACCAATATATATATACATGCTCTATGTTCACTTTGACATAGGAAATTGTTATATATTTCTGTCATACATTGTCAACTTTCAAATGATTATATATATATATATACATGAAATAGAAAATTGATGAAAAAATTGATCGTGTAAGATGGGCATAAGATGAATTAAAATGCAGAATTCAAATTATTAATGAATATTCAATCGCAAAATGATGGAGAAAAAACTTCCCCAAATGCTTCTGAACCCACTATAACCCCTCTGAAAACTTCAGCACCCACTGGGGTTGTATCACCCACTTTGGGAGCCCATGGACTGCACATTTCCTGATGCTTGAATGGCGATGGACACTGTAGAGAAAAGCATACCTTCACACAAAAATCATTCAGATGTGTAATATTAGGCGCCCTGGTTACATCTCAATTTATATCGGGCGAGAGTAACAATCAAATCTTTCACAGGCGAATATATCATATCGCTTTCCTGCATGAAGTTTTGGGGTGAATATCGTCTTGTCCGCCATCTTGAGTACACAGTAGATGTACAAGTTATTTTACAACTCTGGCAATGCCGACCACAGCTAGTTCCTAGCACTACACTGAATGGGTTAGATGCCACGAAACGGCCATAGTAGATGTCCTCTACAGTAATAATAATAACCGTCCATCGGAAACGATGATGACAACAGCCTCAGACGTGTGCTGCTGCACATCACTGGTGTGTGCAGAGGTGACTGTAGAGTCCAATCCTATAACATAATTCCCTACCACAGGTGGGGCATACATAATCAAGGTTAGACATCTGGGTGTTGTGTGCTCTGTCTTTTCGCTAAGCTCGTTTTCTCTGTGCCTCAACGGTATGACGATTCTCAGCTATATGAGTTCCTCTTGTGTTGTTACAGCGCCACATTTGACGATCTTCAGACGGGGATTCCCAGCACGTGGTGTCTATATCAAAGAATTTAAGAAACACTTTAAGAGTGTCTTTAAAGCGTTTTTCTGTCCACCAGCTGAACGTCTGCTCTCTTCAAGCTCGCCATACATCAGCTGTTTTGGAATGCGTTTACCAAGCATCACTACAGTGGGCACTACACGTAAAAGGGATCTTTAAACATGGAATAGAATACTGCAAGAGAATTCTGCCAATATTGAACCAAACTTCTCACAAATCCGAAATCCCCCATGCACACATAATTTTTCCCTTAATTACACAAACACGAGATTTCCTATATTCGATGAGTAATTGTACACTTAGGAAAGGACAATTCTGAGTAGGAAGTGATAAATCGATTTTAATTAGCGTTGCTAAGAAAAATATATCCACGGCTAAAAGAAATGAATTGCCATTACATTGTTATTTATTTGTAACATGGAACTGACGTATGTATTCTTTCATAATTTGTCCCGTAAATAAAGAGCTTCATAGAACATGTATATTCTATGTGGCAACATATGGGTGTGAATTGTGCACCATAACACACATATTAAAGAACAAAATAGAAGCTTTCGAAACAAGGTGTTACAGAAACGTTCTTAGAATATCCTGACAGAGAAGAGAAAAAACAAAGATATCCTTCAAGAACTGCATATCGAGGAGCATTGGCTCATAAATAATATCGATTAATTGATTGATTGATTGATTGATTGATTGATTGATAGGGCCATCATAAGTGCACTTCGGTGAGTAACTATATGTACTCCAATTTCATTCTTACACAGGAAGATCTCAGCTACAGTGCACGAATTCCGTAGTACCGGCGAGGGTCCCAGATGTAATTTTGAAGATGGTGACGAGAATTTACGAGGTTTGTTACAATTTGTGATGGTTTGTGATGGTTTGTGATGGTTTGTAATGGTTTGTGATGGTTTGTAATGGTTTGTGATGGTTTGTGATGGTTTGTGGTGGTTTGTGATGGTTTGTAATGGTTTGTGATGGTTTGTGATGGTTTGTAATGGTTTGTGATGGTTTGTAATGGTTTGTGATGGTTTGTGATGGTTTGTGGTGGTTTGTGAAGGTTTGTGATGGTTTGTGATGGTTCGTGATAGTTTGTGATGTTTTGTGGTGGTTTGTGAAGGTTTGTGATGGTTTGTGATGGTTCGTGATAGTTTGTGATGTTTTGTGATAGTTTGTGATAGTTTGTGATGGTTTGTGATAGTTTATGATGGTTTGTTACAATTTGTGATGGTTTGTGATGGTTTGTGATGGTTTATGATAGTTTGTGATGGTTTGTGGTTTGTGATAGTTTGTGATGGTTTGTGATGGTTTATGATGGTTTGTGATGGTTTGTGGTGTGTGATGGTTTGTGATGGTTTGTGATGGTTTGTGATGGTTTGTGGTTTGTGATTGTTTATGATGGTTTGTGATGGTTTGTGATGGTTTGTGATGGTGTATGATGGTTTGTGATGGTTTGTGATGGTTTGTGAAGGTTTGTGATGGTTTGTGAAGGTTTGTGATGGTTTGTGATGGTTTGTGATGTTTTGTGGTTTGTGATGGTTTGTGATGGTTTGTGAAGGTTTGTGATGGATGTGTGAAGGTTTGCAGGGGGCGTTTAGTAAAAGGGAAACTAACAGTATGGTTTGCCAGGTGGCGTATCGTATTCTCTTTCTCTCTCTTCTCGCTCTCTCTCTCTCTCTCTCTCCCTCTCACACGCGCGCGATCGCGTATCGTATTCAGTATTTGGAAAACTGGCGAATTCACTGGTTAGAGAACTAGCATATTCAAGTGACAAATGAGTTGGAAAACTGGCGAATTTAATTGTTAGAGAACTAGCATATTCAAGTGACAAATGAGTTAGAAAACACAAATGACAGTTACCTTTAACAATCGGATACAATCCTGGGCGTCCACTATAGTAGTGCAAGATTAGCTCTCCGTCTTTCCCGTCCTCACATCTGTGGTATTTGAATAGTGTTAGCAATTATTATTGTTGTATTATAGTATGTACGTTGTGCGGAAACCTACAAATCTGATATGGTCAGAGAGGATCAGATCAGATCTGGAGAAAACCGAGGGGTGGCTGCAGTGATACTTAATAAATTGAATTTTCAGAACAAAGAAACGTATGTATGGTATCACATAAACAAGTAAAAATGAATAATAAAATAATAAAACTAACATAAATACAACGTATCGACTATAAGGCTTCTTCAGGGACTGAAGGTATATCGAGCTGTCGTGCTCCAAGTCCTTCTTCACGCATGCGAAACTGGGACTGTATATCAGAGACACGCAAGGAAGCTAAACCACTTTCACACAGTCTGCCTTAGGAAAATAATGAACATCAAATGGCAGGATATGATCCCAGATACAGAGGTCTTAAAAGAGCTGCTCTCCCCAGCATCTACACAATCTTGATGCAGTCCCAGACAAGATGGGCAGGACATGTGGCTCGAATGCCAGATTGCAGAATACCCAAACGACTCTTTTATGGTGAGCTGCAAAGTGATAAACGCTCGCAGGGGGCCAGAAAAAGCGATTCAAAGATACACTCAAGAACTCGATGAAATCTTTTGACATAGATGTCAACAACTGGGAGAATGCTGCTCAAGACAGATCAGCCTGACGCACACTTCTTCGACACGGTTCCTCGGCCTGCGAGGCAGATAGAACAGCACGGATGGAGCAAAGACATCAAAACAGAAAGGTAGTAAAACTTCCCACAAGTGCACGTATACCTTGCCCACACTGTACACGAACATTTCAAGCCCGTATCGGGCTCACTAGTCATCTACTCACACACAGCGCAACTACATTCCCTTGGATGAAAATTTGTGTGGTCATCATCACCCGTGATGGACGAGCATCATTATCATGTACTACAGTACTTTGTTGTATTTCACTGAACAACACTATTTATTTAATGAAAGCACTCACACTTAATAGAGTGTTGCAGAATCGTAGTTGTTAGCTAACATGTTACTTAGAACAGTGGTTCGGGTTCAATTCCCTAGTGGGTGTGGAATATTTTTTAAACGCAGGTAGTTGGCTCTCTGGTCGACCCAGCTTCAAATCTGTACCAGGAAAAGTACTGGAAAGTAAGGGTGGCCGTCGTGGTGTTGACCATATTACCCATCGTGTGCCCACGGGCAATTAAAAATACGAGCCAAAATTAACTAATATACCTCTAGGTCAGCGTTTCCCAAAGTGGGCGGTACCGCCCTCCAGTGGGCACTGAAGCGCTCTAGGGCGGCGAGAATTTGGGGGAGTGTTCCGGCGATTAGGGGTCGGTGGCTCCTTAAAGAAGAAATAAATAATAAATATTTTTAAATAAAATATGTTCGTGATTTTGCAATTGAATAATCATTTAAAATTTGAATTCTACATTTTAATTCATCTTATGTCCATCTTACACCATCCATTTTTTCATCAATTTTCTGTTTCATGCATATAATGATTTGAAAATTGACCATGTATGACAGAAATATATATTAATTTTCTATGTCAATGAGAAAATAAGAGCATGTATATATGTGAGAGGGGGCGTTGGCAAACTGTTATAATGTGGAGGGGGGTGGGGCGTTACAAAGCTTATGTTGTGCAAAATGGGCGGTGGGCCGAAAAAGTTTAGGAATCTATGCTCTAGGTATACTATAGAAAAACAACTGTCGTTATTGCCTTTAGTATTGCTTTGTTGGGCAGTGTAAGACAGGTAACCAGGATTGTGTGGTATATTTTCTCAGTAAGTCTTCGAAATGTCGCCCTTAAATGTTTTTTTCTTCAAAATAGCTTATGCTGTTTCGCCGCGTATGCCGCCCTCTTACGGCGCCTCCTGATGTGGCCGCCTCTCTGTATCATAACACGGCACGGCCCTGAAGGTAAGCTACTAGCTAGCCTCATTGTTAAGACGACCCAAAATCTCACTGACAGCTAAACAACAGATGATCAACATCATTTTCATACCTACTTTGTGTTACCAGAGCCAACCATGAACAATGAGCAAAGCGCAGTTACAAAAAATAACTACATGTGAAATGCTGTGCCTGCGAAAAGTTACCAACAACACCAGAAAAGACAGTCACCAACATCAGCATAAGAAAGAACGTTGGCACAGAACCTTGCTTGAATTACATTGAGAAACAAAGTCACGAACATCAGCATAAGAAAGAAAGTTGGCACAGAACCTTGCTTGAATTACATTGAGAAACAAAGTCACCAACATCAGCATAAGAAAGAAAGTTGGCACAGAATCTTGCTTGATATACCTTGAGAAACAAAGTCACCAACATCAGCATAAGAAATAAAGTTGGCACATAATCTTGCTTGAATTACATTGAGAAACAAAGAATGAAGTGGTTTGGCCACTTAATAAGAATTCATCCAAACTCCACAGTATACAGAGTCTTCTACAACAGAACATCAGGACAGAAGGTACGAGAAAGACCAAGAAAAAGATGGTTAAAGGGTGTAGCAGAATCCTGTCAAAGAGCAAAAATAACAATCACCCAAGCCACCAGAACAGTGCAAGACAAAAACAGAAAATCACAACACTGGGCAACAACCCGGTAGCAGTGTGACGACAAAAGAAAGACAATTGGTTATTGGTTAATAAACTGACGTCATTGCACTCCGGGCAGACCCATAGGTGCTCAGTCTTCCCCAACAGATATCGAAGAGTTTGCATACTGATAGTTCCCGTGGCTCGCTGATTAAACACACCCTCACTCTGCCTCTCAGGCATCCAGTTCGACTTTGTACAACGGGTAACTCCAAACTACCTAAATATCTTGATCGATTCAACTTCGATTCTAGTGTCCTCATCCAACAGACAGTTGCGAAGAGACCGAAGAATATCCCCTTATCCATCTTCAACTCCCCAACAATCGATGCTGTTGATGTAAGCCTGTCCGCTCTCTCATTACCGTAAACACGCGCATGCCCAGGACAGTATCCACGTAAGCCTCAGGTATGGCGAATCTATAATGTGTAAGCCCATGTGGACAAACTCCATATTGCAGATAACTGGGATTTTCTTGAGAAGTTCTCTAAGAAAGATCTAAGACAGGTGGAACGAGAGCCTGGAAAATTTAATGGATGCATGGCTAGTGCAATCGCTGCGAAGCTGTTGAGGTTAGAATTTTTAATTTATACCCACAGCAGAAAAAAATCCTTGGCGTTACCGTGAATTCAACACTGGTCTCCCGATGGGAGCCGCTCTCTAATCCATTCGGACAAACGCTTCTCACCTTGAGGTATGAAAATGGGTTCTTCCTTTTTTTCACTCACACTTAACAATGTTTTCATGGTTGCATACTTTCTGGGAAAAGGGAATTACTTCTTTCAGCCAGGCATACATTAGAGGACAACCAATCACCGTTATGGACAGATTTGGTAGTCCTGTCATGTAAAATAGAGTGCTATAGATACCACGTCTACAAGGGAGATGAACCATAGGTTACTCGGTATAAGATCATCCACATTTACGTCCCTTTACGTCTTAAGACGATACGAGGGACTGAAATACAACACACGAACTTTGACCTAATCATCTGTGGACATCTCTTAAATGTCAAACTGTTGAGTGCCTGGTGTCTTCTCAGTTTTTTCGTATTTTCAAGAACGCTGGTAAAAAGAATGGTTTCTGGCAGCTGGTAAGTGAAAGAACTTCGAATATTCATACCATCTGGCAGTACTTGTCTAAAGGTCGACTGTGCTGTCAATTTCAGTACAAAATAATGGAGACCATTCTTCTTCTTCTCTTCCACCATTTACTTCTTTATAGAAGTGTTGGGGAAGGGGGTGACGTAGTGATCTTGTGTGTGCTTGGTTGAAGGATCTTTGTAAGCTGATGTTCATTTTTGTAAGGCTGTTCTTGATGCCGTCGCTCCATCTTTTGCGTGATCTTCCTCTTGTTTTGTACTCATTATACTTTTTCTGTGTGGCTCTGTGTGGAGACCGTTGCATATTATTAATCTGTAACATCATATATCTGTTTTCTTTTCTCTCTCATTTACTTCTTTTCTTTCTTTTTTTCTCTCTCCTTTTCTGTCTTTCTCTCGCTTTATCATCGTCATCAGTCCTCGTCGTGACCAATGTTATTGATTTATTGATAGGACCATCCTCATTGCACTTCGGTGAGTAACCACCTGTGCTCCGATCTCTTTCTTACACGGGAAGATCTCATCGGCAGTGCACGGGCTCTGTAGCACCGGCGAGGGTATACGGTGTAAATTAGAAGATAGTAAAAAATATATTGTATATTGATTTTTAAAGATAATTTTTCTATTGAATTTTGTCCAGGAAGCGTCTTTTCAGTTTGCTCTGATCGATTTTGAGCTGCCAAGGGTTCTTTTACTTGCCCAATTTGATCACGGGACCCACGTTTTATCGTCCGTCTCCGATAGGACTAGGAATTCGATCTCACCTACCGCCCATGTATTACCGGGGCTCGTAAAGGGAGCAATGAATAGTAACACTGCGACCTACAAGGCATGTCGTAAGAGGCAACTGAGGTAGGGGCCTAGGAAGCTACCCTAATAAATAAAAAGCATCGCAGAAATCGGATGTGCTGGCTTACTTGTAGGCGCATAACTGGCACAACGTACAATTACTCTTATGCTCGGATCAAATACAAATTACAAAAAGTGGTTAACAAGTGGTCAATATGGAGCGTTCAAAGAAGAAGTAGAAGAAGAAGATCTTACCTACATTGAGATCAGAAATCTCCAGAAAAATATCCTGATGGATCCAGGAAGGAACGAACCGACTAACTTTGACACGAGAGGCGAGGACTTAACCCCTACGCCACTGATACATGTTTTTGTACTTTGTAAAACTAGAGTACTTTGGTTTTTTTTCACATAATTTGTCTGAATTATTTATGTGATGTATGAATGTAATATTGGGGAATATAACAAGAGAGGTCCTTTCCTGGAATCAGTAGGGACAGCGAAAGAAGGGAAGGTCACGAAATACATGGAGACGAGATTTGGAGGCAGAGATCAACAATATAAAGAAGAGTTGGAGGAAGTTGCAGGAGATAGCTAGAGATAGGAATACTTGGTATGAGGTTTAATGAGTGTTTGAGGGCTTATGCCCAAATCCGGGTTTAAAAGACAGAGAGAGAGAGAGACAGAGAGAGAGAGAGATGAAAGTAATATTACAATTATGTATGCAAAGAGTATGGCTAAGATGATGACCTGACCTGAAAGAGGGTGCAGATATTCCCTTGTAACTTAAGGCCAGCAAAGAATGCAACGAATCCAGATTTTGAATGAAACTTTTTATGTCACTACCCAGAGTCCTTAGCATCTTGTCGTAACCGTGCCGTAGGCAGTAGTCAAAGAAAAACTCTCCAAAAATCTCAAGAACCGTTTCTACTGGAACACCTGAAAATAAAAAGGTGGTTTCTCCTTTTGTTATTTCAAAATGCTGTTTCCCCATAGCATCATATGGCTGTGAGGCATGGAGTAATTTTAAAACAGTATTGAAAAAAACGTGATTAATGTCTTTGATTGCAAGTGTTACAGAAGAGTACAAGGAACACCATAAACATCAAAAATAATTTTTTTTACATTTTTCTTCTTCTTTTGTTGTCACACTGTTACTGGGTTGTTGCCTAGTGTGGTGATTTTCTGTTTGTGTCTTGCGCTGTTCTAGTAGCCTGGGTGATATTTATTTTTGCTTTTTTTTTTTTACAGGATTTTGCTATGCCTTTTATTCATCTTTCTCATGGTCTTCATTTCACTTTCTTTCCTGTTTTCTTGTAGAAGACTGTATATTGTATAGTTTGTTTGCATTTTTATTAAATTGCTGAACCACTTCATTCTTTGTTTCTCAATATAATACAAGTAAGGTTCTGTCCCAGCTTTCTTTCTTATGGTAATGTTAGTGACTTTCAATTATAGTGCTGTTTGTAACTTATCGTAGGCATTTCTTTATTATAATTTTATCATGTAAAGCCTATAATTCATGATTATTAAATCATTATTTTCCTCAATAAAAACTAGAAACAGTTTACTTAAACAGGATTATTTTAAACAATTCTTCATTAAATTTCTCAAAAAGTAACTGTTGTAAACCTAAACAAAAAATGATTATAGTAATAAAACAAACATGTGTGGCAGTCTTAACTGATTTTCTACACATCGTCTATTTTTAGTATATTTGACCCCAGTCAGTTTGCCACAACATCTATTATTTGATGCTATGTCGTAGCTTTTTGTTAACTTTATTAACTTCAATTAACTTACAACCTGCTGCCTTGCAGATAGGCTGAGGACAGCCAAAGGCTAACGGAGACCAAACCCAGTAAACGCTGGCTGAAACTGGACACATCGCTGAAAGATAAGCAGAAGAAATCCAAATGGTGCTGAAGATGTGAGGTAAAGCACACCAATGCTAAGGCTGCATGAATCAGATTTCCACATGAATAAAATTTATGGAGAGATCTGGTACATCAGTCTAAGCGTGATCGAGAGAGAGTTAAAGGATTATAAAATGAGTAATTAATGTCTGAATAAGTTTTTAAAAATCTCTGCCATTTTAATATTTTTGGGGTGGGTGTATAAATTACTGACTTGGAATCCAACAAGATGCAAATTTGTAATAAAGGACCTAGCTAAAGATTACATATAGATTAGCATTTAGTAGATGTGCCTGAAAACCTTATTTTTACAGTGTTTTAATTAATTTTTATTGCCCAAAATGTCACATTGTGTGGCACTGCATATTTTTGGTTACGATTAAGTGCCATATGTTGTGGCAGTGTATTTGAAAAGAGTTAAATAGTAGAGATGGGTATGACATTCTCTCATTAATTAATATACAAGTATAGACCTTCATAAATGTATGTTTACATAGAATAGAGGGACTGAGATGGTATGATAAGATTACGAATGAGGAACTCAGAAAAAAAACTAAGAAGATACCAATGGAGAAAGAGCTAAGGAAGAGATGCTGGCAATGGATAGGAGACACATTGAGAAGACCTACGAAAAAATCTGGCCAACAATGGCGGAATGCGGGTGGGCCATTCAGAGTCAGAACGGTTTGATTCTGAACACGACTTTGCTAGTGCATTCCCACCATGTTTGGTCGGGTATTTTCCGGTTTCGTTTGCCGAGCTACTGAGTTAGTGCTTGAACAACGCTGTGAGCTGTGACTGTTACATGGAATGCTTTTTGCTGTGTCAACCGTGCATTTGTTGTGTGTATTCAGAAAATGGCGGACAGCGGTTATGACGAACAAGCTCAAACTGCCGTATGCAGTTATATTGCGAGTACAGAAAGCTGGATTTTGCCGTGATTGATGTCCCCTTCGACAAGAATTGCTATTCAAGTGATGAACAGTTTTGTGTTGCTACATTAGCGACGGCCATATGCAAATTATGCGGTGCAGGTTGCTTTTGTGGCGGTACGCGGCTGTTTCATTCTGGAATTAGTTCACACAGGAAACTTTTCACAGATGTTAGCATTTTGTGTGATATTCATTGGCACAGGAACGGAGCAATTATGGGGTGACCTGTTGCAGTGAAGTTGGAACCGTACTTATGAACTATGAACTATGAGGCATTACATTTCCCATATAGTTATTTTTTGCGACAGTGGTTCAAATATGAATATTGGTGATTAATACAGAAAATAAAATAAAAGAAACATAAAATATTTTAAACATATAACATACAAGATTTTCTGTAGAAATTAATTATGGAAGGCATAATACCGGGCAGAGGTAGGAGAAGAAGAAGCTCAAGGAGAAGATGGGTGCAAGAGATTATGGAAGGAATGATACCGGGCAGAGGTATGAGAAGAAGAAGCTCAAGGAGAAGATGGGTGCAAGAGATTATGGAAGGAATGATACCGGGCAGAGGTATGAGAAGAAGAAGATCAAGGAGAAGATGGGTGCAAGAGATTATGGAAGGCATGATACCGGACAGAGGTATGAGAAGAAGAAGATCAAGGAGAAGATGGGTGCAAGAGATTATGGAAGGCATGATACCGGACAGAGGTAGGAGAAGAAGAAGGTCAAGGAGAAGATGGGTGCAAGAGATTATGGAAGGCATGATACCGGACAGATGTAGGAGAAGAAGAAGGTCAAGGAGAAGATGGGTGTAAGAGATTATGGAAGGCATGATACCGGACAGAGGTAGGAGAAGAAGAAAATCAAGGAGAAGATGGGTGCAAGAGATTATGGAAGGCATGATACCGGGCAGAGGTAGGAGAAGAAGAAGGTCAAGGAAAAGATGGGTGCTTGATATCATAGAGGAGTTAAGTATGACTGAGGCAAACGCCGGACACCTGACGCAGGACAAGGAGGCATTTAGAGCTGCTGTCATGGAAGCCAAGTTCCGACAGTGGTACGGTAGATGATGATGATGATGATGATGCTAATGATGATGATGATGATCAAAAAGGGTCTAAAGTCAAAGGATTGACTTCATTGCACCAGGTTTTATCCCATATGACTCGGTCCCTCTCCACAGAAATTTCACGTCCCCTGTGGAGAGTATTGCACAAGCATGAACTCTGTAGCTCCTGCAACAATCATAGTAGTATTTGGAGAAAAAATGCGCTCGTGAACAGAACGGCACGTTCTGGATTAAAAACTATGACCTTTTTAACGCAAGGCAAGGCTTTGCCATAGACCCCTGATGATGATGATGATTGGGATGTTGATGATGGTGACAATGATGATGCTGATAATGATGATTATGATGATGATGATAATGATGACGATGGTGGTGATGACAATGATGTAGGTGGTGATGCAGATCATAGATTCCCAAACTTTTGTACCTACCGTCACTTTTCACGACATAAACTTTGTAATTCCCACACCCTCCTCCACATTATCACAGTTTGTTCCCCCACCCCACATATATACATGCTCTATTTTCACTTTGACATAGAAAATTGATATATTTTTCTGTCATACATATCTATTTTCAAATGATTATATACAATATACATGAAATAGAAAATTGATGAAAAAATGGATCGTGTAAGACGGACATAAGATGAATTAAAATGCTGAATTCAAATTTTTAATGATTATTCAATCGCATAATCACGAGAAAAAATCCCTTTAATGCTTCTGAACCCAGTATCGCCCCCTGGAAGGCTTCATCGCCCACTGAGGAGGGAATGGGTACCGCCCACTTTATGACCCATGATGTAGATGATGATGTAGATGATGATGTAGATGATGATGTAGATGATGTAGATGATGATGATGTAGATGATGATGATGATAATGATGTATATGATGATGATGTATATGATGATGATGTATATGATGTTGATGGTATAGATGATGATATAGATGATGATGATGTAGATGATGATATAGATGCTGATGTAGATGATGATGTAGATGATGATGATAATGATGTATATGATGATGCTGGTATAGATGATGATGTAGATGATGATGTAGATGATGATATAGATGATGATGTAGATGGTGATATAGATGATGATATAGATGATGATGAAGATGATGTTGCGGATTATGATGTAGATGATGATGTAGATGATGATGTAGATGTAGATGATGATGTAGATGATGATGTAGATGATGATGTAGATGATGATGTACATGATGTACATGATGATGATGATAATATTGATGATGCAGATGATAATAATTACGAGTAGACTGCATGTACAGACATGAATTGATACAACATTGACAATTTAAATTCGTAATTTAGTTTAAAATTATATAACCTGGAGTTCCATATTTTATTTAAACTTTTAAAAGCTGATGTTGCTTTGACAATTTAGAAAAAATTAGACACAATTTAGTTTTCACTATTTCCCGCGCAATCAAAATTGCTACCCAAACAGCTTGAACTGCTCTGGTTTAAAAAAAAGAATCATTTTGGATTCCAGTTTTGAGGTTGAAGCTTCACTAAACTGTGATGCAACATAAAAAATGTATGATTCACAGCAAACGATAATTAAGGCATCATTTTTTTAAACCCACACTGACCCAGGTCACATCATCCATCATATTAGTCCCTTCCTAGGTCGTGAACTGCAGTTGAGATCTTCCTGTGTAAGAAAGAGTTCGGAGCACATATGGTTACTCACCAAAGTGCAATGATGATGGTCTTATCAATCAATCAATCAATCAATCAATCAATCAATCAATATTTTTTAAACATTGGAGACAGCAATACTTACCTAGGGTATCAGAAACTGCCCCTACCAGGCTCAACGTACTGGCGTCATCATAGCGCGTGAAGACCAGGAAGCTGTCATGTTCATCAAGTTGAGACTTTCGGCTGAAATTATATAGTGTGCATGACCATAAATCGTATGCGAAATGAGGTACAGTAAAACTAGAAATGGAAAAGTAATTCTAGAAAAAAGTGCTGTAAAACTAAAAAGTGCTGTAAAACTAGAAAAAGTGCAGTAAAACTAGAAAATTTGCCTTAAAACTAGAATAAGTGCAGTAAAACTAGAAAAATGCTGTAAAACTAGAAAATTGCAGTAAAACTAGAAAATGTGCCTTAAAACTAGAATAAGTGCAGTAAAACTAGAGTAAGTGCAGTAAAACTAGAAAAATTGCAGTAAAACTAGAAAAAGTGCAGTAAAACTAGAAAAATTGCAGTAAAACTAGAAAATGTGTAGTAAAATTAGAATAAGTGCAGTAAAACTAGAATAAGTGCAGTAAAACTAGAATAAGTGCAGTAAAACTAGAATAAGTGCAGTAAAACTAGAAAAAGTGCAGTAAAACTAGAAAAAATGCTGTAAAACTAGAAAAAGTGCAGTAAAACTAGAAAATGTGCCTCAAAACTAGAATAAGTGCAGTAAAACTAGAATAAGTGCAGTAAAACTAGAAAAATTGCAGTAAAACTAGAAAATTGCAGTAAAACTAGAAAATGTGCCTTAAAACTAGAATAAGTGCAGTAAAACTAGAATAAGTGCAGTAAAACTAGAAAAATTGCAGTAAAACTAGAAAATGTGCCTTAAAACTAGAATAAGTGCAGTAAAACTAGAAAAAGTGCAGTAAAACTAGAAAAAGTGCAGTAAAACTATAAAAAAATGCAGTAAAACTAGAAATCTGATCTGGTGAAAACTAGTGATCTGAGCCTAAGAGTGATTGTACGTTATGCCAGTTATGAGCCTACAATTAGACCAGCACATCCGATTTCTGCGATGCTTTTATTTACTAGGGTAACATCCCTAGGTCTTACATCAGTAGTCTCTTACGACATGCTCGTAGGTTGCAGTGGTACTATTCTTTGCTTCCCTTGTGGACCCCGGTACCACAGGGGCGTGGATTAGAAAATATAATTCACAAAAATCAAATAACAATAAAGAGAAACACTTACAGTATGATCTCCCATGCTTCGTTTCCAAACTTGGTCTGTACCAGTTCTCTGATGACACAATGTATTTGTCCGTACTGTGTTTAAGAAAGGGAATCTTTACAACGGGTCAAACTATCAATCATTTTCATTCACTCTCTTGATTTGTTTCTATCACAAATGTATGTCTATCATCTATTTCACTTTCTCTTTGTCTCTTTCTCTCTGTCTCTCTCTCTGTCTCTCTGTCTCTCTCTGTCTCTCTCTATGTCTCTCTCTCTCTGTCTCTCTCTCTCTGTCTCTCTGTCTGTCTCTATGTGTTTCTATCACAAATGTATGTCTATCATCTATTTCACTTTCTCTGTCTCTCTCTGTCTCTCTCTATGTCTCTCTCTGTTTTCTCTTTCTCTCTGCCTCTGTCTCTCTCTGTCTCTCTGTCTCTCTCCCTTTCTGTGTGTCTCTCTCTTTCTCTTTGTCTCTCTTTCTCTCTGTCTCTCTCTCTTTCTCTCTGTCTCTCTCTTTCTTTCTGTCTCTCTTCTCTCTGTCTCTGCAAAGTTTCATGGACAGAAAAACAGACAAATAAACAAGTTTTAGGAAAACTAGACATGAAGAAACAATTATTAAGAGAAATAAAATTCAGACAAGTAAAGTATTTTGGACACATAAAAGACATGACACCATGATAAAACATTTACTAGAGGGAAAGTTGAGGGGGAAGAGCAAGAGGAAGACCGAGAGATAAGTGGAAGGGAAACTTTAAGAAATGAACAGATTACAGTCTGGCAGTGTGCAACACCAAGGCGAAAGACAGAGGATGCTGGAGATTCATTGCAGCCAACCTTCGATGTGGAGACGGCACCTGATGATGATAATATTTATATAGGAGATGACAGACGAGCGAGAGAAAATCGAAGAAGTGGAAAAAAAAAGATAAACTATATAAAACCAATATATTTCTAAGATAGATAGATTTATCATATACACATACAGATACATACACACATACAGATACATAGATTTAGCATATACACACATACAGATACATAGATTTAGCATATACACACATACAGATACATATACACATATCGAATTTTCTGCTCATTAGCTGCTGTTATTGGCCGTGTTCAACACTATGTTACCAATGTCAAACATGGCCAATAACAGCAGCTAATGAGGGAAAAATCATAACGACAGAGATGATGTGTCTTGGAAGAGCTGCAGGTGTGACAATAAGATACAAAATTAGAAATGAAGAAATCAGGAGGAGACTGGATGTGAAAATAGTCATGCAATTCATAAAAGAACAACAGATTAAATGGTTTGGACACCAGACAAGAATGCCTTGGTATCGCCTACCACAGAGAGCCACACAGAAAAAGTATAATGAGTACAAAGCAAGAGGAAGACCATGCAAAATATGGAGCGACAGCATCAAGAACAGCCTTATGAAAATGAAGGCAGCTTACAAAGTGCCTTAAAACAAGCACACACACGATCACAACCCTCCCCTCCCTCCAGCACTTCTGTAAAGAAGTAAATGGTGGAAGAAAAGAAGAAACATATAGAATATGAAGCATGAGAACACACTGATATATATATACATATTATTTCAGGTAGTCTCTTCAGACCTCAGAGTATGAAGAGCCTGTCACTTCCCATTTCTAATCCCTAGTTTGTAGGATCCGCAGATCTGCAGATTTCTGTACGTCACCAGAAAGATATAGCACTCCGTTTTCATGCATCCACTGAGTTGTCAACACTCGACAAACGCCCATTAAAACAAGTCAAAGATTTTACATGTCTAGGGAGCATTCTTTCGACAAACTGAGGAATAACTAATCCAACACACATGCAACAAAGAAAATCAAATGATAGAACAAATAACGCCAATTTTGAAATACAGACATGTCACCATGAACACAAAAAGAGCAATGTTCAACACAAGTTTTCTACCTACATGATGCTATCAGTGTCAAACCTGGACGCTGACATCAAATGATAGAAGAAAACTGGTCACAACAGAGATGAAGTGTCTACGGAGAATGCTGGGTGTAACAAGAAGAGACCGGTTGAGAAATGAAGACATCAGGAGGAAAAAGTGGATACAACATTAGTACTGAACTTTATCAAGATACAACAAATTAAATGATTCGGCCACGTAAGCAGATTACCAACAGACAGTTCACCTCAAAGAGTGACGTTGCTCCGATACAATTGATACAAAGCAAAAGACCGCTCACTTAAAAAATGAACCTCAGAGATAACAAAGGCGGCCAAGGACATTGTTTATAAAGCGCACACAAGTGCTCATTCTTCTTATCCTGACGCTGTAAGACAACACAAGATTGGAGAACAGAAAAGATAGAAAGATTGAGTTGTCAACCTTATCATGATACCCCCAACAACACCAATTATCAATCACGAACGAGAATTATGCCTTGTATTATCAAATTGATTGATTTATTGATAGTGTAGACAAGAAAGAGTATCAACTACAACTTGGCAACCTCAAAGCAAGGGGTTTTCGATAACACTAACTCCTTGTCCAAGAGGTTAGACAAATTTGATGCCGTAAAAAATAACATGAATGTAGAGGAATCATTGAAACTATGTTTCTAAAACAATTTTAACCTTTCCTTGGGATATTTTGTGTTTTGTTTACCTCTGGAAGCAGTTAATTTACAATGTATACAAAATTGAGTCAATATATTTGCTTCTGTTTTGTGTTTTGTTTACCTCTGGAGGCAGTTACTTTACAATGTATACAAAATTGAGTCAATATATTTGCTTCTGTTTTGTGTTTTGTTTACCTCTGGAGGCAGTTACTTTACAATGTATACAAAATTGAGTCAATATATTTGCTTCTGTTTTGTGTTTTGTTTACCTCTGGAAGCAGTTAATTTACAATGTATACAAAATTGAGTCAATATATTTGCTTCTGTTTTGTGTTTTGTTTACCTCTGGAAGCAGTTAATTTACAATGTATACAAAATTGAGTCAATATATTTGCTTCTGTTTTGTGTTTTGTTTACCTCTGGAGGCAGTTACTTTACAATGTATACAAAATTGAGTCAATATATTTGCTTCTATTTTGTGTTTTGTTTACCTCTGGAGGCAGTTACTTTACAATGTATACAAAATTGAGTCAATATATTTGCTTCTGTTTTGTGTTTTGTTTACCTCTGGAGGCAGTTACTTTACAATGTATACAAAATTGAGTCAATATATTTGCTTCTGTTTTGTGTTTTGTTTACCTCTGGAGGCAGTTACTTTACAATGTATACAAAATTGAGTCAATATATTTGCTTCTGTTTTGTGTTTTGTTTACCTCTGGAGACAGTTACTTTACAATGTATACAAAATTGAGTCAATATATTTGCTTCTGTTTTGTGTTTTGTTTACCTCTGGAGGCAGTTACTTTACAATGTATACAAAATTGAGTCAATATATTTGCTTCTGTTTTGTGTTTTGTTTACCTCTGGAAGCAGTTAATTTACAATGTATACAAAATTGAGTCAATATATTTGCTTCTGTTTTGTGTTTTGTTTACCTCTGGAGGCAGTTACTTTACAATGTATACAAAATTGAGTCAATATATTTGCTTCTGTTTTGTGTTTTGTTTACCTCTGGAGACAGTTACTTTACAATGTATACAAAATTGAGTCAATATATTTGCTTCTGTTTTGTGTTTTGTTTACCTCTGGAGGCAGTTACTTTACAATGTATACAAAATTGAGTCAATATATTTGCTTCTGTTTTGTGTTTTGTTTACCTCTGGAGACAGTTACTTTACAATGTATACAAAATTGAGTCAATATATTTGCTTCTGTTTTGTGTTTTGTTTACCTCTGGAGGCAGTTACTTTACAATGTATACAAAATTGAGTCAATATATTTGCTTCTGTTTTGTGTTTTGTTTACCTCTGGAAGCAGTTACTTTACAATGTATACAAAATTGAGTCAATATATTTGCTTCTGTTTTGTGTTTTGTTTACCTCTGGAGGCAGTTACTTTACAATGTATACAAAATTGAGTCAATATATTTGCTTCTGTTTTGTGTTTTGTTTACCTCTGGAGACAGTTACTTTACAATGTATACAAAATTGAGTCAATATATTTGCTTCTGTTTTGTGTTTTGTTTACCTCTGGAGGCAGTTACTTTACAATGTATACAAAATTGAGTCAATATATTTGCTTCTGTTTTGTGTTTTGTTTACCTCTGGAGGCAGTTACTTTACAATGTATACAAAATTGAGTCAATATATTTGCTTCTGTTTTGTGTTTTGTTTACCTCTGGAGGCAGTTACTTTACAATGTATACAAAATTGAGTCAATATATTTGCTTCTATTTTGTGTTTTGTTTACCTCTGGAGGCAGTTACTTTACAATGTATACAAAATTGAGTCAATATATTTGCTTCTGTTTTGTGTTTTGTTTACCTCTGGAGGCAGTTACTTTACAATGTATACAAAATTGAGTCAATATATTTGCTTCTGTTTTGTGTTTTGTTTACCTCTGGAAGCAGTTAATTTACAATGTATACAAAATTGAGTCAATATATTTGCTTCTGTTTTGTGTTTTGTTTACCTCTGGAGGCAGTTACTTTACAATGTATACAAAATTGAGTCAATATATTTGCTTCTGTTTTGTGTTTTGTTTACCTCTGGAGACAGTTACTTTACAATGTATACAAAATTGAGTCAATATATTTGCTTCTGTTTTGTGTTTTGTTTACCTCTGGAGACAGTTACTTTACAATGTATACAAAATTGAGTCAATATATTTGCTTCTGTTTTGTGTTTTGTTTACCTCTGGAGGCAGTTACTTTACAATGTATACAAAATTGAGTCAATATATTTGCTTCTGTTTTGTGTTTTGTTTACCTCTGGAGGCAGTTACTTTACAATGTATACAAAATTGAGTCAATATATTTGCTTCTGTTTTGTGTTTTGTTTACCTCTGGAGGCAGTTACTTTACAATGTATACAAAATTGAGTCAATATATTTGCTTCTGTTTTGTGTTTTGTTTACCTCTGGAGACAGTTACTTTACAATGTATACAAAATTGAGTCAATATATTTGCTTCTGTTTTGTGTTTTGTTTACTCTGAGGCAGTTACTTTACAATGTATACAAAATTGAGTCAATATATTTGCTTCTGTTTTGTGTTTTGTTTACCTCTGGAGGCAGTTACTTTACAATGTATACAAAATTGAGTCAATATATTTGCTTCTGTTTTGTGTTTTGTTTACCTCTGGAGGCAGTTACTTTACAATGTATACAAAATTGAGTCAATATATTTGCTTCTGTTTTGTGTTTTGTTTACCTCTGGAGGCAGTTACTTTACAATGTATACAAAATTGAGTCAATATATTTGCTTCTGTTTTGTGTTTTGTTTACCTCTGGAGGCAGTTACTTTACAATGTATACAAAATTGAGTCAATATATTTGCTTCTGTTTTGTGTTTTGTTTACCTCTGGAGGCAGTTACTTTACAATGTATACAAAATTGAGTCAATATATTTGCTTCTGTTTTGTGTTTTGTTTACCTCTGGAGGCAGTTACTTTACAATGTATACAAAATTGAGTCAATATATTTGCTTCTGTTTTGTGTTTTGTTTACCTCTGGAGGCAGTTACTTTACAATGTATACAAAATTGAGTCAATATATTTGCTTCTGTTTTGTGTTTTGTTTACCTCTGGAGGCAGTTACTTTACAATGTATACAAAATTGAGTCAATATATTTGCTTCTGTTTTGTGTTTTGTTTACCTCTGGAGGCAGTTACTTTACAATGTATACAAAATTGAGTCAATATATTTGCTTCTGTTTTGTGTTTTGTTTACCTCTGGAGGCAGTTACTTTACAATGTATACAAAATTGAGTCAATATATTTGCTTCTGTTTTGTGTTTTGTTTACCTCTGGAGGCAGTTACTTTACAATGTATACAAAATTGAGTCAATATATTTGCTTCTGTTTTGTGTTTTGTTTACCTCTGGAGGCAGTTACTTTACAATGTATACAAAATTGAGTCAATATATTTGCTTCTGTTTTGTGTTTTGTTTACCTCTGGAGGCAGTTACTTTACAATGTATACAAAATTGAGTCAATATATTTGCTTCTGTTTTGTGTTTTGTTTACCTCTGGAGGCAGTTACTTTACAATGTATACAAAATTGAGTCAATATATTTGCTTCTGTTTTGTGTTTTGTTTACCTCTGGAGGCAGTTACTTTACAATGTATACAAAATTGAGTCAATATATTTGCTTCTGTTTTGTGTTTTGTTTACCTCTGGAAGCAGTTACTTTACAATGTATACAAAATTGAGTCAATATATTTGCTTCTGTTTTGTGTTTTGTTTACCTCTGGAAGCAGTTACTTTACAATGTATACAAAATTGAGTCAATATATTTGCTTCTGTTTTGTGTTTTGCAATGTGTTTCGCAGATGAAAATGGGATGAATGAAATTAAAAGAAGAACTGCCCGAGTGGTTACCGGGCCCAAATTTGGGATGTAAAGAATAGAACCACTGTTACCTGCCTTGCATGTCGTAAGAGGCGGCTAAGGATGTTTGACTGAAATCGGATGCACATGTCCTAAATGTGTAGAAGTCTATGCGTTTAGGGCCTACTAAACCAATGTGCAACGTATACACGTTCTTGGCAAAGATCAAACATATCACAAAGAGTGATTAAAATTGGTCGTAAAGAACGAACGCAAAGAAGAAGAAGAAAAAGAACAATTATGACTTTACAAATAAATTTACAGCTAACAAAAAAAAACAGTATGAAATGGGACTGACAAAGCTAAGAATACTAAGAGCATGCATATACCCAGTAGCAATGTATAGGTGTGAAGCATGGACATTTAAGAAAGTGGTGGAAAAACATAAATATTCTTTTGAATATAATTGTTACAGAAGAGTCCTCCGTATATCATGGACAGAGAAGAGAACAAATAGTTCTATCCAGAAAGAACTCAAAATCAAAGAAAATTGGATGATGCTACAAATAAGAATGAGAAAATTGAGGTATTTTGGATATATAAATAGACACGAAGGACTGGAGAAGATCATCATGGAAGGAGGCATCCCAGCAAAGAGAAGAAGAGGAAGACCACGGAGAAGATGGATTCAGGATATAACTGATGGTTTGAACATGACAGCTGCAGAGGCAGGACATCTGACCTATGAGAGAGAGAAATTCCAAAGGACTGTTGGGGTGGCAAAGTTCTGCTGAGATGATAATTTGCTTTGCTACATCTAAAAAAAATTACGGGAGCCAATGTATCGACAGGAATAAAACTAAGATAATGATATTTAACTTAAATGTCAAGGATGTCCTTCTATATGGAGTGGAGACATGGAGAACAACTATGGAGAACACCAAAAAGTTGCAGAGATTCATCAATAGATGACTGCTCAGGATGCTCCATCTGCGATGGTATGACATGACTACAAACAAGGAACTCTGGGATAGAACAGGATAACGACAGGTGGAACAAGAGATAAGGAGCAGAAGGTGGCGATGGATAGGACATACACTGAGGAAACCCCTAACAGCATCACAAGATGGAACCCCCAAGGCAATAGAGGTAGGGGAAGACCCAGGAACACCTGGAGACGGGAGTTGGAGACGGAATACAAGAAAATGGGAAGAGAGTGGAGAGATCTGGAAAAGATGGCCTTGGATAGGCGGTCTAGGAAAAACTTGGTTGCGAACCTATGCTTCCATAGGGGCGAAGAGGGAAGAAGAAATATATCGACTCAGAAGTGCGACGAGGTTAATCCTCACAAAAAGCTTCTTAATACGAAAAATACCAAAATAGTGTCTCGGAGACATCTTCGCTATAATCATTAACATTAACGCAACCTGATCATCATTAGACGGTTCTGTACAAATTACATGTTTATACTAGTACATTAACTTGTGTCCATACTGTCATTACTTGTTGGTCTATAGTAAATTTTGATTTCAGCTTCACGATTAGGGAGAGTGAAAGAGCAAAGATAACAATCAGACAAGCCACCAGAACAGCGCAAGACAAAAACAGAAAACCACGACACTGGGCAACAACCCGGTAGCAGTGTGACGACAAAAGAAGAAGAAGAAGATTCTCTTTCATCTTTCTTTCTCGAATCCTGTATGCCTCACAGCGTCAGGTCAGGAATAGATTTCTAAAACGGGCCTTAGTATGCGCTTCGTAGATAGTCTCTTTCGTCGCCTCTGCTGTCTCTGAGGTCCATCTTTTGCGTGGTCGGCCTTTTGCTTTGTACCCATTGTATCGGAGCAGCATTGCTCTTTGGGGTTCACTGTCTGATGGTAATCTGCTTACGTGGCCGAACCATTTAATTTGTTGTTTCTTGATGAAGTCTAGTACTGTATGTGAAATCTTTTACTTGATTTAGTAGGTGATTATCGATGGAGATATTGGTAGAGCTTTCCTCTCTGGCGAATGTCATTACTTCTGTTTTGTCGATGTTTATTCTCATGTTGTATTCGTTACATGCTAACTGGAGAAGAAGATTAGGGAGAGTATATCGCATTCTTTCTCCCCACATTATGCTAACAGTGCCAAACCTGGACGCTGACATCAAATGATAGAAAAAAACGAGTCACAATAGAGATGAAGTGTCTGCGCAGAATGCTGGGAGTAACAAGAAGAGACCTGTTTTAGAAATGAAAACATCAGGAAAAAAGTGGCTACAACATCAGTACTAGACTTCATCAAGAAACAACAAATTAAATGATTCTATTACATAAGCATATTACCAACAGACAGTGTGCCTCAAAGAGCAGTGGTACTCATATACAGTGGATACATGGCGAACTATCGTCCACGCAAAAAAGTTAACCCCAGAAATAACAGAGGCAGTGAAAGACACCATATACAGAGCGCACATAAAGCCTGTTCTAGACATCAATTTTTATCCTGACACTGTGAGATAAAAACTGGTTTAGAGAAAGATGATGCCCATATCTTACCGGGACTCGCAGTGGAAGCAAAGAATAGTACCACTGAGACCTACGAAGAATATCGTAAGAGGTGACTGAGGTAGGGGCCTAGGAAAGCTACCCTAATAAATAAAAAGCATAGCAGAAATAATCGGATGTGTTAGCCTGCTTGTAGGCTCATAGCTGGCTCAACGTATGATCGCTCTTAGGCTCAGATCGCAAACAAATCGAAAAAAAGGGTTAACAAATGGTCGATATGGAGTCTTCGAAGAAGAAAAAAAAGAGAAAGACGAAAACTATGTCGCAGTGACATAACTACGGTAGCCATTTTGGACAGGACAGAAGGATACACAAACTGCTTCTCTGAAGTAATGAATTGATAACTTCCGGGTTACAGTGTATTAGAAACGTATATCGTCATCAAGGAGGCAAACACGTCATAGCCACGAATGACCTACGTGGGGAGGGAGGGAGAGGTGTAACTGTGGACTACAGGTTAGGTGATCCTCTCTCGTTGCCCCGTCGACCCATCGGGATATTTTTCCAGAGACGACTGATCTGTGTAGGTGAGATCGAGTTCCTAGTTCTAACGGAGAACTAGAAACATCATCATCACACTTCGGGGAGTAGCCATGTGTGCTCAAATCTCTTTCTTACACAGGAAGATATCAATGACAGTACACAAACGCCGTAGCATCGGCGTGGGTACACAATGCAATTTAGAAGATGCTGAAAATATGTTGCAGGTATTTTAAGTTTTAATAATTCTAAAGAATTTAGCTCGGGCTACAGCTTTCCATCCTGCTCTTCTCGATTCTAAACTACCGAAGGTTCTTTTACATGCTCAAATGGAACAAGGGACCTACGTTTTATCGTCCGTCTCCGATAGGACTAGGAACTCGATCTCACCTACACTGAGATAAGGAATTTCTGGAAAAATATCCTGATGGCTTCACGAGGGAGCGAACCTAGTACCTTTGAAATGAGATGCAAACACCTAACCTCTACGGCACAAAGATCCCCAGCATGAATACCGTAAATTAACAAAACAAATAAAAGAGTTATGATTAGTTTGACGAAAGCTACAAAATACTTTTAACAAACCAAAAAGTTAGGTCGCTCATCTCAAATACAAACGAGCTCCAAATAAAAAAAATTGCGTTTGCCATATTCACTTTTTTTAAACGCCAAATTTTCGAAATATGGCTTTTGCTCAACTAGGTTGGCTTCAGAGAATTGACTTGGCCATTTTGACATTTTCCTGGCATTTTTTTTACATCAGTTACAGAAGAAATACCTACCAATTTAATTTTAATTGCTTCGCCTTTCAAAAACTACGTTAAATGAAGTTACGTTTTTGTTCTCATAAATGTGGGTCCTAATTTCTCTGTTGGAAATTAAGATCAGAAACATTAGAAGATCTGTAAAAAAAAAAAAAAACACAAAAAACATAGAAAGCTCAACAGAGGCTTGAATCCAGTGGGCGTTTCCGCTCGCAGGTAATTACTACTGCCTTGTAGTTAGATTGAGAGCCGCTGTAGCGTAATTGTTAGTGAACTCGCCTCGCAAGGCTGGTGGTCTGGGTTCAGCTCCCGCAATGCGCGTGGAATTTTTCCCGACCACGACGGCTCTCAGGTGGGTACCAGACATGCTCTGGGAAAGTAAAGGCGGCCGGCGTGATGATGACACATCACCCATTGTGTGCCGACGGTAAATGAAAAATACAGGCCTAACACTGTATTGACCTATATACCACGAGGTATGAAAGGGTTCCTTTACTTTTACTTTTTTTGTAGTTAGATTGAGGACAATCAAAGTCTAGCGAAGCAAACCGTACACAAAACTGAACGGTAGGCAAACCAAGTAGTCCACACACAAAAACAGGTAACCTGGGTCACAGCCAGGCTCTAACACAGGCCAGACAACTGGCCGGGTATTCCCTGACCTAGATAAGAAAGGGGATCTGGAAATTACAGATGTTTGATAGAACACTGCCTTTTTTTTTTTTTTGCAATTTTACTCAATTCGGTGAGTCTATGGTTATTTATTGGTGAAAAATATTTATAATATTGATATTCTTTATTGTTAAACTTAACTTGTTTGCATAATATGACTTCAAGTTAGCATTTTGTGTTGATTTTAAAATGAATTCGTCTATATACACCAATACTGGAATGCGAGGTCACGTGGTGTAGTTGGGGTTTGATTTCCCACGATTCTTACTTGAGCCCGAAGGCCCAGTAGTTTATAGTTGGCTCTGCCTGGGCAAATGCCGCTCAACAATCCTGAAGGAAGGTTGTTTAAGGGTCGCTACCCTAAAAGAAAATAGCAAACTGCTGCCTTGCAGGTAGGCTGGGGACAGTCAAAGGATGACGGAGAACGAATCCAGTAAACCCGGGCTGAAACCGGACACGTCACCGAAGGATAAGCACTAAAGCTCCAAATGGCGCTACATGATGTGACGTAAAATTTCGTTCTTGGCAAAGGCTGTCTACATATCAAAAATAAGTATGATCAAAATGGCCAAACAAAAAAAAAACGATCGCAAGACAGAGAGAGAGAGAGAGAGAGAGAGAAAGAGAGAGAGAGAGAAGATATGTTTCCAGTAATGTACAAAGATACAAAACTGGAATAAGCCATAACCTTTTCTCCAACATTGTCATATTGTAAAATGTTCACCTATTCGGTGAACTATATGTTGGTAACATCATGGCCTTATATCAAGAGAGCCAGAGTACAGGAAGAACAACAGAAGGAATGACCGACTGGTTCTCCATTACATCAGGTGTTAGACAAGGTTGTGTCCTCTCAGAGTACAGTAAGAACAACAGAAGGAATCACCGACTGGTTCTCCATTACATCAGGTGTTAGACAAGGTTGTATCCTCTCACCACTACTCTTTATCCCATATATGGATAAAATAACTCAAGAGTCAAATTTAGATAATGATGAAATAAATGAACTGCTTTTTGCAGATGACCAGTGCCTGATACATCAAAATGAACAAGATCTACAACATCATATTGACAGCTTGAACAAAAATTGTGTAAAACATGACATGAAAATCAACAACACTAAAACATAAATAATGAATATGGGAAGAAAACATAATAAACTAGACATCCATGTCAACGGCACTAAAATAAACCAAGTGAAAGAATTCAAATACTTAGGAAGCATATTCACAGAAGACGGAAGACTAGATAGAGAGATAGAGGCTAGAGTGCAAAAAGAAAATGCCGTAACCTACCAGTTAGCCCCACTGTTAAGGCACCCAAAAATGTCACTGACAGCTAAGCAGCAGATGATCAAAAGCATTTTATACCTACTTTGTGTTGCCAGAGCCAAACATGGGCAATGAACAAAGCGCAGTCACAAAAAATAACTACATGTGAAATGCGTTGACTGCAAAAAGTTACCAACAGCACCAGAAAAGACAGAGTCACCAACATCAGCAAGAAAGTTGGCACAGAACCTTGCTTGAATTACATTGAGAAACAAAGAATGAAGTGGTTTGGCCACTTAATAAGAATGCATCCATACTCCACAGTATACAGAGTCTTCTACAACAGAACATCGGGAAAGAAAGAAAGAGGAAGACCACGAAAAAGACGGTTAGATGGCGTAGCAGAATCCTGTGAAATAGCAAAAATATCTATCACACAAGCCACCAGAACAGCGCAAGACAAAAACAGAAAACTACGACACTGGACACCAACCCGGTAGCAGTGTGACGACAAAAGAAGAGGAAGAAGAAGATACGTGACGAGGTTAGGATTATAATTTTGATGAAGTTTAGTTTAGTTTAGTTAAATCGTCAGATCATCATCACTGCACATCAAACCAATTAGTCTATAAGTGCTTCGATCTCTTCCTCAGTATGTCTTTCAGCTTGTGGCAACTAACGACACCAGTTCTAGTTTAGTAACTGGATCATCATTACTGCACATCGAATCAATTAGTCCATTTTTTTTTCCCGGATCCAGAAGCACTTCGGTCTGAAAGCTCTTCGACTCGGTGTCATGGACATCGTAACCCTTTGGCTCGGTGCCACGAACCCAGTAAATCTGGGGAACCTGTAGCTTTTCTGCCAGTCCGCGGAGTTGAACCTGCACTTACGTGTGGCAACTAACAACACTAGTCCCTTGTTGGTTTACTATTCTTCTTTGGCTACAAGTACAGTGCTCCTGTCTAGCTACATCACATTTGATACGGTATTCTTGCAATCTGAACAGAATCTTAACACACCATGCCACTGTAAGTACGGAAGAAGTTAACTTGATTTAATTGAAATTTGTGGATGGAGATATCGATAGTGCTTTCCTGTCTGTCTTTCTTTCTGTTCTCCAATCATATTTAATGAGAAGAGTTATTGCTGTTGACAGGTGGTGCTGATGATGATGATGATGATGATGGTGTGAAGAAGAAGTAGAAGATGTGGAGAGAACTAGTAACGAAAGATAAGAAACGCATGGAACAATATCCGTTTTAATCTGTTCTTTTTTTTTCTTTTCTCCAGTCCTGTTTTTGCTTCACAGCGTCAGGATAAGAAAATATTTCTAGAACAAGCCCATGTGTGCGCTTCATAAACAGTGTCTTTCGTCGCCTCTGTTATTGATGAAGTCCACTTTTTTGCATGGACGGTCTTTTGTATTGTATCCATTGTATCGGAGCAGCATTGCACTTTGTGGCGCACTGTTTGTTGGTAATCTGCTTATGTGACCGAACCATTTAATTTGTTGTTTCTTGATGAAGTTCAGTACTGATTTTGTACCCACATTTTTCCTAATGTCTTCATGTCTCAAACAGGTCTCTTCTTGTTACCCCCAGCATTCTGCGCAGACACTTCATCTCTGTTGTGACTAGTTTTCTTCTATCATTTGGTGTCAGCGTCCAGGTTTGGAACTGGTAGCATAATGTTGGGAGAAAGATTGTGTTAAACATTGCTCTTTTTGTGTTCACGTTTCCTGTCTAGCAGTTGTCATTTCAGTGGGTTTTTTTCTGTTAATTTTCATGTTGTAGTCATTGCATGTTAACTGGAGTTTGTTAATGCGTATGCGTTAATCTCTATTCAATCGCACCAAATGAACGCACTAAAGTAGAAACACAACCAAAAAAGCGTGCGTTCAACAGAAGCAATTTGTGAGAAAAGAACACTTTATGGAGAAATAAAAAAAAAAGAGCAATTATGTTAGAAATTAAGAAGAAATCACTAAGAGACACTTGGAAATGTTCGAAATAAAAGCAATGAAAAGCCAACATGAACACAATTATAATTTTTCTAAACTTGATTTTTTTAAATAACTAAAGAAAACGAATTTGAAGAAAACATAAAATATTCAAACGCTCAATTTTGTGCCATTTTTTTACTAATTAAACATGGCCGCACAAATTCGTAATTTGTAAAAAAAAAAAAAAGCATTATCACCTTTGCCAAATAATGTTCTTTTCTTTTTTATTTCGTTGTAGATTAGTCAGCGTTATACAGCCGCACCAACGTTCGATGATCAACTATTGAGATATTCAATTCTTCCAACAATATAAATCAACGGGAAAAATAATGAACACAAAATGGAACGAATTCTGGAGAAGTGATGAAATCAGAGAAATGTCTGGTCAACCACTAGTAACAACTGTTATAAGAAAGAGAAGATGGAGATATGTTGGGCATACTATGAGAAGAAATGTCTGGTCAACCACTAGTAACAACTGTTATAAGAAAGAGAAGATGGAGATATGTTGGGCATACTATGAGAAGAAATGTCTGGTCAACCACTAGTAACAACTGTTATAAGAAGGAGAAGATGGAGATATGTTGGGCATACTATGAGAAGAAATGTCTGGTCAACCTCTAGTAACAACTGTTATAAGAAGGAGAAGATGGAGATATGTTGGGCATACTATGAGAAGAAATGTCTGGTCAACCTCTAGTAACAACTGTTATAAGAAGGAGAAGATGGAGATATGTTGGGCATACTATGAGAAGAAATGTCTGGTCAACCACTAGTAACAACTGTTATAAGAAAGAGAAGATGGAGATATGTTGGACACAAATTGAGAAGAAAGGATCAAAGAATATCAAAGCAGGCACTGAAGTGGGATGCAGCTGGTTCAAGAAAGAGAGGACGACCTAAGGAGACACTAAAACGAACTTTGCTGAAAGGGACAAGAAAATTCGATCTCAGTTCCATGGAGGAGACTGAGCGAGTTGTCCATTATAGAGCAGTATGGATAAATAAGAAAAATTCGATCTCAGTTCCATGGAGGAGACTGAGCGAGTTGTCCATTATAGAGCAGTATGGATAAATAAGAAAAATTCGATCTCAGTTCCATGGAGGAGACTGAGCGAGTTGTCCATTATAGAGCAGTATGGATAAATTGCTTGCAGACAGTATGTAACGTATAACGGTACGAGAGGAATTATTATTATAAGAATATAATCAATCTTCTTCGTCTATTAACTTCCATTGACGCATATGGCAACATCAAATATCTTCCTACCAGATCTGTCTCCTGCAAGCCAGATTAGTTAATTCCAGGTCTTTCCCGCCTCTTATCTTTCTCTGTCTACATGTTCGTTTCCATGTATCTCTAGGACGCCCCTACCTCTCTTGCCTCCCGGATTGCATTTCAAGACCACATGTGGGTGTCTGGTCTTCTGCATTTTTAATGTATGTCCCAACCACTTCTATCTCGGGCGTTTTATTTTCACGTTGATATTGTTGATGCCTGTGCACCGGGTGATCTAACTCTATTATCTACAAAACTCGAAATAGCTGCATTAACTTTTCTGATTTGGGTCAATAATTTGAATCTTCGCCGGAATCAAATGAATAAGTGCTCTATTGGCATCATTTCAAGTAGCATGAATTCACCATTTTATGCCACAAGCTTTATAGGATGGTGGAAGGTGGGAATTTATGAAGAACAAATGGACACAGAGCCACATTTATGAAGAACTTAAATTGACAAAGAGTCACATTTATGAAGAACTTAAATGGACACAGAGCAACATTTATAAAGAATTAAATTGACAAAGAGTCACATTTATAAAGAACTTAAATGGACAAAGAGTCACATTTATAAAGAACTTAAATGGACAAAGAGTCACATTTATAAAGAACTTAAAATGACAAAGAGTCACATTTATAAAGAACTTAAATGGACAAAGAGTCACATTTATAAAGAACTTAAATGGACAAAGAGTCACATTTATAAAGAACTTAAATGGACAAAGAGTCACATTTATAAAGAACTTAAATGGACAAAGAGTCACATTTATAAAGAACTTAAATGGACAAAGAGTCACATTTATAAAGAACTTAAATTGACAAAGAGTCACATTTATAAAGAACTTAAATGGGCAGAGTCACATTTATAAAGAACTTAAAATGACAAAGAGTCACATTTATAAAGAACTTAAATGGACAAAGAGTCACATTTATAAAGAACTTAAATGGACAAAGAGTCACATTTATGAAGAACTTAAATTGACAAAGAGTCACATTTATGAAGAACTTAAATGGACAAAGAGTCACATTTATGAAGAACTTAAATTGACAAAGAGTCACATTTATGAAGAACTTAAATTGACAAAGAGTCACATTTATGAAGAACGTAAATGGACACGGAGCCACATTTATAAAGAATTAAATTGACAAAGAGTCACATTTATAAAGAACTTAAATGGACACAGAGCAACATTTATAAAGAACTTAAATGGACAAAGAGTCACATTTATAAAGAACTTAAATGGACACAGAGCCACATTTATAAAGAACTTAAATTGACAAAGAGTCACATTTATAAAGAACTTAAATGGAGAAAGAGTCACATTTATGAAGAACTTAATTGGACAAAGAGTCAGATTTATAAAGAACTTAAATGGAGAAAGAGTCACATTTATAAAGAACTTAAATGGACAAAGAGTCACATTTATGAAGAACTTAAATGGACACAGAGCCACATTTATAAAGAACTTAAATGGACACAGAGCCACATTTATGAAGAACTTAATTGGACAAAGAGTCACATTTATAAAGAACTTAAATGGACACAGAGCCACATTTATAAAGAACTTAAATGGACAAAGAGTCACATTTATGAAGAACTTAAATGGAGAAAGAGTCACATTTATGAAGAACTTAATTGGACAAAGAGTCACATTTATGAAGAACTTAATTGGACAAAGAGTCACATTTATAAAGAACTTAAATGGACACAGAGCCACATTTATAAAGAACTTAAATGGAGAAAGAGTCACATTTATAAAGAACTTAAATGGACAAAGAGTCACATTTATAAAGAACTTAAATGGACAAAGAGTCACATTTATAAAGAACTTAAATGGAGAAAGAGTCACATTTATAAAGAACTTAAATGGACAAAGAGTCACATTTATGAAGAACTTAAATGGACAAAGAGTCACATTTATAAAGAATTTAAATGGACAAAGTATCACATTTATGAAGAACTTAAATTGACAAAGAGTCACATTTATAAAGAACTTAAATGGACAAAGAGTCACATTTATAAAGAACTTAAATGGACACAGAGCCACATTTATAAAGAACTTAAATGGACGAAGAGTCACATTTATGAAGAACTTAAATGGACACAGAGCCACATTTATGAAGAACTTAATTGGACAAAGAGTCACATTTATAAAGAACTTAAATTGACAAAGAGTCACATTTATAAAGAACTTAAATGGACAAAGAGTCACATTTATAAAGAACTTAATTGGACAAAGAGTCACATTTATAAAGAACTTAAATTGACAAAGAGTCACATTTATAAAGAACTTAAATGGACGAAGAGTCACATTTATAAAGAACTTAAATGGAGAAAGAGTCACATTTATAAAGAACTTAAATGGACAAAGAGTCACATTTATGAAGAACTTAAATTGACAAAGAGTCACATTTATAAAGAACTTAAATGGACAAAGAGTCACATTTATAAAGAACTTAAATGGAGAAAGAGTCACATTTATAAAGAACTTAAATGGACGAAGAGTCACATTTATAAAGAACTTAAATTGACAAACAGTCACATTTATAAAGAACTTAAATGGACAAAGAGTCACATTTATAAAGAACTTAAATTGACAAAGAGTCACATTTATAAAGAACTTAAATTGACAAAGAGTCACATTTATGAAGAACTTAAATGGACAAAGAGTCACATTTATAAAGAACTTAAATGGACACAGAGCCACATTTATAAAGAACTTAAATGGACGAAGAGTCACATTTATGAAGAACTTAAATGGAGAAAGAGTCACATTTATGATGAACTTAAATGGACAAACAGTCACATTTATAAAGAACTTAAATGGACGAAGAGTCACATTTATAAAGAACTTAAATGGACGAAGAGTCACATTTATAAAGAACTTAAATGGACACAGAGCCACATTTATAAAGAACTTAAATTGACAAAGAGTCACATTTATAAAGAACTTAAATGGACACAGAGCCACATTTATGAAGAACTTAAATGGACAAAGAGTCACATGTAAATGACTGAAAGCTCCCGTGTGTTGCTGGGGCTCGCCAATGAAGCAAAGAATAGTACCACTGCGACCTACAAGTCATGTCTTAAGAGGCAACTGTAGGACCCAGGGAAGCTACCCCAGTAAATAAAAAATATTGTAAAATCGGATGTGCTGACCTACTTGTAGGCGTATAACTGGCACAACGTATAATCGCTCTTAGGCTCAGATCACGTACAAATCACACAGAGTGGTTAACAAGTGGTCGATATGGAACGTTCGAAATAAAAGAAAAAAACAAAACGCAAGGTAAATATCTCGCCACTTCGCCTTAAAGGATCCCTTCCTCCTTAAGAACAAGTTTGAAATTGTATTATTCAATATCCATTCCTTATTTTTCCCTCGATTAATTCTTCTAATTTTATATAGGATAATTCAATGTTGGTTTTGGGATAATCTTTTCTCCGGAAATTGTCCAGGAATTCTTTGCATCTGAGTTCTGATTGAGAGCTGGTAATGATTAGCATTTTGTTAACCGTGTAATCCAAGCTGGCAAATTGAGGTTGCGTCCCTAATACTCTTCGATATTTACAAACATAATAATTGCAGATTTAGACCATGTGCCGTCTTCGCATTGAAGATCGGTTGTATTTTATCTTCAACATGTTATAACTTGTTATTTACTGATGATGTATCATCTTCGCATTGTAGATTGGAGGAATAGATTCTACAACATTTTATGACAAACTGATTTGAAAAGAACAAGTGAGGTTTGCTATAGCTTGGATGTAAAGGTTGGCATTTCGCACTAAAGTATCTGAGGTCGTTTCTACTTAAATGGAAACAAAAAATTTGAAATGAAATATTTGAAATAAAAAAATCCAAAGCAGCGTCTGACTTCAGGGTATGTGAGGTCAAGCCTTATTGATTGATTGATTGACTGATTGATTGATAAATAGGACCATCTTCATTGCCCTTCGGTGAGTAACCGTGTGTGCTCCAATATCTTTGTTACACAGGAAGATCTCATCGGCAAGATATTATGTTAGTGCACGAGCTCCGAAGCATCATCAAGAGTGCTTGTCTGGAATCTATCTTTTGTTAGCGCATAGTTATGCTACATAATTTAGTTAAATAATACCATCTGTTCACAGCATTGATTCTGAAGGCACCGTGTGTTACCGGGACTTTAAAGGGGAGCAAAGATTAGTAACACTGTGAACCTTCAAGGCATGTCGTAAGAGGCTACTAAGATAGGGGTCTGCGGAAGCTACCATATTAAATCAAATGCCTCGCAGAAAACGGATGTCCTGGCCTACTTTTAGACAGATAACTAGCACAATGTACATTAGCTCTTAGGCTCAAATCACATAGAGTGGCTTAACAAGTGGTCGATATGGAACACTTGAGAGCGTTACCTTTCGACCACTTATTAAACCACAGTTTGTGGTTTGTATGTGATCTGAGTCTATGAGCGGCTGTGCGTTGTGCTAGTTTTGTACATATGAGTGCATAGGCCAGCACATCTGATTTCTTGCCACGCTTGTTATTTATTAGGGTAACTTTCCTTAGAACTGTGGAACGGATGAACTTGCCACTTGGACATCATCTTACTCGTGTAGGATTATCGGCGTCCGAAAATTATCACCCTTCGCCAATGTTTGGATTTGAAGAAGAAGATTCTGAAGAGAATAAACTAAAACATCAAATAGTACTCACCATTTTCCTTCTTGTGTCTTGTTCTACTTTATCACTGGATCATGTTGTCATACATTGTCAAATGCAGGTTTGTTAATTAAGCTTTTTTCATTGTGGTTGATTGTCTGCAGGTTTTCAATATGGATGTATTAACGTCTAGTAGATGCATAGTAAATCAGCGTTTTTGCATGCTGCATTTTAGAATACAATTTTTAGTGAACCACTATCATCCGCGAAGTGGGTGAACTAGCTAGAAACAGAGTGAATTTCAGATACGCTGCAAAGAGAACAATAAAGGATACGCACCCTGATAATGATGATGACCAGAGTATATCAGAATTAAAAAACACTTTCTTACAAATCTAACTGTTGTATCTACAAAGATTTATGCACATCATTTTGGCGTTGTGGTGGCATGTCGTACATTGGTACTGCCAGAACGGTTTGTCATATGGTTTATCGTATTCTAGGAATTAACCAGATGCGACAAATATGTTGATAGTTAGCTGTTTCAATTGGTATCAGTTTCAGTTTGAAGTATCGTTATTGCACTCCGGACATGCCAATATGTGTGCTCCGATCTCCTTCGCATTATCTCAAACAGAGTCCAACGATTGAATGTACCAGTTCGATGTTGATTGAAGAACCTACTCATTAACCTGTTATGCTGTTCTTTTCTGGTCAATTCAATCTTCAATCCACACTCTTTGAATCTAGCGGTCCAGTTCGATGTTGATTGAAGAACCTACTCATTAACCTGTTATGCTGTTCTTTTCTGGTCAATTCAATCTTCAATCCACACTCTTTGAATCTAGCGGTTGTCGTGGATTAACTTAAATTGTAATAAATATGTTCAAGATTTCAAAGGGTACGTGATATGTTAGTGATTGTTCTCCGGTGATATTATTGATTTCAAGCAGAAAATGTACAGGGCTCGAGTTCCGATATAGCTGACTCTTCACACGATCAAGATGGCAGTTGGTGAGTGACTTATAGGAAAGAAAAAAAAATATATAAAAACCACTACCGATGCTATTGTTTAATTTTCAAATTCAGCACTGTGAAAATGGCATAAGCACCGTTTGGGATGCCCTGAATGCATAAACACTCATTCTAAATAATTCTCATTGAACAATTCAAAGATTGCAGAAACGAATATTCTGACACGATATTTAGAATTATGTATACTTTTCCCAACAGTCATACAGAATGATTTCGACAGAACATTGATACAGAGGCGTCTCTAACCCTCTCATGACACGCCTTTGAAATAATAATTGTAATTCTTGTTTGCGCGTTAAAATATCAACAAATTGTCCCATCAAGTAATCAGTCAGTTCCTACGATCAGACAAACTGAATGAAAGTAGATTTTGTTTAAAGAAAGAAATGAGAAGACAAGCGCAGTCAACGCGTTTAAAGTTTAGTAAGAGTTACCCTACTTGAATAAATTTGATTGAGTAGTTCCCCCTTATTTCTATACCCACAGACCAATCTTTCTCAAATTGTTCCTAATCTTTTTTGTTCTTTCTTGTTCCCTAATTCACTTCCTTATTCATCTCTCTTAGTCTTCTCTTAATGTCTTTTCTTCAATTTACAACCCTTGTTTTGACCATTTAATCACATTCTCTGTTCAGAATCGCACTTTTAAAAAAACCTAATATTGTCAATTCGATTGCACTTTGTGTTAGCGTGAGATTCCCCATTCAATGGGACTGTTCAAACAATTTCAGTGCAATTGTTAAGATGTACTTCAAGGAAACTGATTTATTGGCTTGGTAATCTGTGAAGAAAGTGAAGATAAAAACAAAAAGTTAGTTGTGGTCCTGACAGAGCAGGGCATAAACTACACGAAAATCGGGGCATATCCTTTATAGAACTTCGCCAGCAACCACAGTAAACGAGTTAGGCACTACTTCTTTCATTTTCTAAGCGCCACTTACACGTTCAGTAGTTATTGCCATTGCGTTATGAACGGTGATGTCTATTTTTACCGTTCGTAAAAATCCACGTCGAACAAATTTTCTTACAAACTGTCCGCCGTGGAGTTTGAACCAGGGGCGCTTGGGTTGTGATCGAGCTCACTATCGCTTAAGCTACAGACGTCAACATACACTACATATACAACTAAAAAACAACATTTATACACCTTGGAATATTTCTAAATAAAGAACAGAATAGGGCAGGTGTAAGATGTGTTACAGAAAATGAGAAGCATTATATACAACAAGTCACTGTCAATTGAGATCAGAATCAGAATTACACAGTGCTACATAAAACCAATACTGGCATACGGATGCGGTCATGGACGATAAACAAACATATTGAAAAATCTCTGGAGGCCACAGAGATGTGGTTTTACAGAAGAATGATGAGAATCTCATGGATTGCTAAAATGACTAATATGCAGGTATTGAATGCGGCCAGGACACAGAGAAAACTTATTGGGAATATAAGAAAGAGGCAATCATCATTTTCGGGCATGTGATGAGGAGGGAGGTTTAGAACACATTGTGACAACCGGTAAAATCGAAGGTAGACGATACAAAGGAAGACAGAGAGAGAAAGGATTAGACAGCCTAACTTCATGACACAGAAGATCGTCAACATCTGAGATAATAACTACTACTAGAAACAGAGATTTGTGGAGATCCATGATCGTCTACGCCAGTCGGCATGGCACCTGGTGATGATGACGATTCAGAATGGACGTTTGTAAAGTGTTTATATCTGTTAGTTCCAACAGCATGATCCACAATGATGATGATGATATATACATTATTTATTGCTTTCACGACATTCTTCCAATCTACCGTGCTGTTCGTCTGTGAGACTGTTAACCCTTTCCTCTTTCTCAGCCAATATATCGCCGCACGGTATTTTTTAAACGACGCAAAGCAAGTATATCGGCTAAATCAGTATACATTGCAATATAAATGCGTCTCGCTGTAAAATATATTTTGGAGTGAAAGAGTTAATCAATTTCTCTATCTTTCTGTGTTCCTCTTCATCTGTTTACCTCTTAAGATACTTTCTGTAGCACTTTCAGACGGACATCTGGTATCAAATATCCAAGCATTAGCTTCTTAAAGTGTAGCCCATTTAGGAAGAAATATTCCAAGCACTTTTCCCTAAACGGTTGTGGTTCACACTGTGTGAGAGGATAATTGTGTTTCATATTAAGACGTCGTGTTCGCTTAGACATCTGCTACGTCTAAACACTCAACGTTATTGCAATGTTTGCTTGAAGATGAAACATTTCTGTGGGATGGAAAGGGTTAATAGCATACCCGGATGTGTTTGTAGTGGGTCTCCAGATTTGTCAAGTTGCCAGGCCGTAATCCCAGACACAGTCAATTCTATTATTTTTAAAATTGGCTGTGTCCCAGACTACGCCATGTGTTGCGGGGGGTCTTAAGAGGTGAAAAGGTCCACCTGCCCACCGTGTTCGTTGGACGACGGGTGAAAAACCCCCGTGAGTGCGATTCATTTCGCGGGCTGGCAGAAAAGCCACATGTTCTCCAGATTTACGGTGTTCGTGGCACCGAACCAAAGGGTTACGATGCCCATAGCACCGAGCCAAAGAGCTGAAAGCTCAAGTACTTCTGAATCGAAAATAAAAATAAAGAAAGATGAGAAAGAATAGTAACACTGCGACCTGCAAGGCATGTCGTAAGAGGCGACTGAGGTAGGGACCTGTGACCCCACTCAGCATTTAAAAACGTGGTTTCTCATTGCGTATACTATGAGTTAAGCTATAAAAACAAGTGACTTTTCGACGTGAAGAGCACATCACCATTATCGACGCTGTCAGTGACCTTAAGAAAAACAATGGCAGTGACAATCAAGATGTTGCAGGAAGCCAGGAAATTTAAATCGAACCAAGCTCGCAACTGATCACATACTAATACCACCAGAATAAACAATGTGAAATTAGATTAGGTAACCTAAAAGAATCGAATTGAGTAAACACCGGAGAATATAAATTGAATTTTAAGAAACAGACTACCGCGTGTAATCTGATCCATAACTTTTAAGTAAAATTGTAAAATTTGATATCTTTTGTTAACCATATTATTTACTCTTGTTTGTAAATTTTTGTTGTTGTTGTCCGCTATGAATTCATGCATAATGACGGCACCTAATATGGCATCTCTGACTTTCTAATTTGCGTGAAGGCATGTTTTCCTTATCATCAGTGCTCTTCTCCATTCAGGCAAGATTTACTCTGACTTCAGGGGGGTCTCAGTGGCGAAGTGGTTAAGTCGATTACGTGTAGTACTGAACGTTGTAGATTCTTTTTTTTCTTCGAACGCTCCTTTTCGACCACTTGCTAAACCATTCTTTGTGATATGTATGTGATCTAAGCCTAAGAGCGATTGTACGTTGTGTCAGTTATGCGTCTACAACTAGGCAAACACATCCGATTTCTGCGATGCTTTTTTTTTACTAGGACAGCTTCCATATGCCCCTACCTCAGTCGCCTCTTAGGACCTGTCTTGTAGGTTGCAGTGGTACTATTCTTTGCTTCCCTTGTGGGCTCCGTCATCACATCGGTGAGGTTGTGGGTTCGAATCTGCCCCGAGACATATGTACAATTTTTTCATGAGATGATTAGGATTGTTGCCGGATCTAGAAGTTCGTGTTTTGTGCAATGCTCTCGACAGATAGCACGTCATCTCTGCTTACAAAGACGAAGCTATATGGAAAAACCAGGGGCAGTGAAGTAAATATTTCGCCTTTGGACAATTTTATTCTAACTTCAGAGGTACTTTAGGTAATTTAGATCCCCAAATAAACGATCACGGAATATGTAGTCCAACAGCGTACCGTGTGTACACCAAGAAATGTTCTCCCATCAGGATTCGAACCTCGAAATTAACACGGTACGGGGTAACTAGCGCAGCGTGTTATCAATTTAGCTATCCGTGACTCTAATTGTGTTGCCGAGGCTCGAAAGGGGAGCAAGGAATAGTAACACTGCGACCTAGAAGGCTTATTGTAAGAGGCGACTGAGGAAGAACCTATGGAAGCTACCTAGTATATAAAAAGCATCGCAGAAATCGGATGTGCTGGCCTATATTTAGGCGCATAACTGGAACAATGTACAATCGCTCTTAGGCTCAAATCACATACAAATCACATAGAGTGATTAGCGAGTGATCGATATGGAGCGTTCGAAGAAGAAGCTATCGGTGACAAAGTTAATAAATTGTAAAATCCATCAACTTGACTTATTCCTCTCCGCTCCTCGTGGAGCTTAGGGTCTCAAACAGTTGTTTGAACAGGCCAAAATCCATTAAATTATAAGTATATTGTTTACAGAATAGATTTTAATGAAGCTGAAGCCCGCCTGCCTAACGTGTTCGTAGCGCGTTTAACTGCGGGTGACTAGCCCTCTGTGAGTGCGGGTTCAATTCCGCGGGCTGGCATAAAAGCCACAGGTTCTCTAGATTTACGGTGTTCGTGGCACCGAACCGAAGGTTACGAAGTCCATGGCACCGAGCCAGAAGAACTGAAAGCTCAAGTGCTTTTGGATCCAAGAAAAAAATAATAAAAGCTAGAATCAATTGTGTGCCGAGATTTTATTTTATTAACGTGGATTAAGGTATTGTTGGACAGGTTGGCATGTGCGTAAGCATTAGCCTTTCGGTCGGACTCAGGCAGATATACTTCAGGACACGGATATAAGAACAAGCGGTAAAGTAATGGCCAGGAACAATATCCTGAGCGGTATTAGAAGACCTGTATAAGAAATATATCGGAGCACACATGATTCCTCACCAAAGTGCAATGATGATGGTCCTATTAATCAATCAATCCTTAACAAATGCATGACTCATTGGTCAAATTGATTGATGAAACCATCATAATTGCATGTTAGTAATAATCATATGGGATATATCGCTCAGTGGTTACGGGGTTCAAATTGAGGTGTAAAAGAATAGAACCACTATTACCTGCCACGCATGTGTAGAGGGAGACTAAGGAGTTTGGGCATGGGAGTGGCTACTCCACACCGTAAAAGAACACTGAATGGCTACAGAACGGAGGAGGCGACCGGAAGTAAACGCTGGCTGAAGAATTGGACACATCACCGGAAAAGGATAAACACAGGCTCAAATGGTGCACGAAGATGTGACGTAAAACACCAATGCTAAAAGGCAGCACGAATCAGATTTTCGTGTGGTGATCGTGCGAGAGAGAAATGTGGGGATATAATCCTCTTTCTTACACTGGAAGTTCTCAGCATCATTGGACGCACTCCGTAACGATGAGCGTTCTCGGTGTAACTTTTTGAAGATTGAAATTTGTTTCCGGAATTGTAAAATATTTTTCACACAAATTTTCAAAATATTGGAGAGAACTCTTAATGATTTTCAACTGCCACTGGTTCTTTTAAGTGCTCAAATTCAACACGGGACTAGCGTTTTATCGTCCATTTCCATTGAGACATTCAAGTTTCAATCTTACACTAAAATAAGAGATCTCTTGCAAAATATTCCAATGTCTTCTGGAAGAGGCAGACAAGTATCTTTTTGTAACGAGGGTGAACACCTAGCCTCTACGCTACCAGAACCATGCAAGAGTCCCGTAGAACAACATCATAATATTTTAGGAAAAATAGTTTGAAGCGATAATTTAGCAGAGTTCAGAGAAAAGAACACAAGCTTCTGTTCTGCAACAGCCTGGTATTAAAGAGAGAGCATAACGTCAAGGAAAATTAAATATTTTGGGCACATCAAACGACATGAGTGCCTAGAGAAAATAATTTAAGAAGGAATGGTGCCTGGAAGAAGAATGAGGAGGAAGACCTAGAAAATGATGGGTGCAGATGTCATTGACGATCTGAAGAGTGACTGCTGCAGACGCAGATTCGGGTGCACAGATTAGCGTTTCAGGACTGCTGTCAAAGCCAAGTTCGGGAGGGACAGGGCTGCCTGATTGATGATGATGAGTCCAAATGAGATCCGGTGCATTACTACCAATTTGGAAACGAAAATGTTTTATTAAATTGTTTTCTTAACGTTATTAATTATTTAATAGGTTGAAAATTCAATTTGGCTACAAAGGGCACGTAACGGGACATAATGAATTAATTTTTGTAATAGTAGCTTGAGGGTCTGTTGTTGGAAGCATCGCTGACAGTTTAATCACCTGTAATGTGCGTATATGCTAGTTTGTTGCTGAAGCATAAGGCGAAGGCATGAAATAGTAACATTTGACCTACAATACATGTTATAAGAAGTGTTTGAGGTAAGGTCCTAAGGCAGCTTCCCTAGTAAATAAATAATGTGGGAAATTTTTTGTTTTTTTGTTTTGTTTTGTTTGTTTATTGGGAACATATAAGCCATAATTTTGAAAAACAAAATTGTTCAGACATTAAGAATTTTCTTCTTTTTTTTTGTGGTTATACATATTAATAGCTACATTTTTAAATATATTTGATTAGACAAATTAATTTTAAATTTTCGTTTTTGTTAAACATATTAAGTACTAATTTTGTTCTTTTTTTTTTTTTTTTTTTTTTTTTGGTTAGCATATTAAGCAGTATTTTTATTTTATTTATTTTGTTAGACATGTTGCTCGTTGGAAGTTGAAGGTGAAAGAAAGAACTCATTTTAGCTGGTTAGTATATGTCAAAGAATTTTCCAGAATATCAGCAAAAAAACGTCCTATTTTTAGTCGCAACAAAATGTCTGAATATCTTTAATAGTTGTCTCCATAAGTGACATTTTACACAGAGCAGAAATATGTAAGAAGATAGGGTTTATTAGAGATGTGTTCGGTGTTTTTAATTCTATGCATACGTTTCATGTTTTTATTTCTCTGGGCATGTGTTGTGTATTATCAAACAATGCAAGATGCTAATTTATTAGATCTTGGCAAATTTACGACTTGTGCAATTTTAGACTGGAGACTCCTGAATAGACATTAAATTAAATTAGATTTGGGAGTTAAGGATGCTCCAATGTCCCGGAATTTACTATCAAAAGAAACCGTACGAAGAAAAAAACATAACTTAAACAAAACACACATTTCAATAAAGATATAAAGTGTAGCTTAAACTAACAGAAATCACAAACTTTCAGAATATAAATCTAAATTATGTTAAACTTACAGAATTATATGAAGTAAAATTAAAAAGAAGAAAAAAACATATTAAACATGTTTTCATGAGAATACCTTACATATAAAAGAAATATATATATTAACACATGAAAGATTTTGAAAAGTAATCCAATCGAAGGTCAATAGTAATAATGAAAATGAAATAATGAAATAGTCAGGTATCAGGTGTCTACGGGTGAGAGAAATTCAATTTCATATTTGTACAAATTAAAATAAAGTTAGATGTGAACACTTGGTTTATCTTATTTCACCTGTGTTCAATTTGTAATACAATCAGGTTCTCAAATTTATAATTATTTCTCATTACCTTCGTTTTCTCTATATTTATTTTAAGTCCTATTCTTTGAGCTGTTCTGGAAAGTATATCTAATTTCCTTTGAGCATCCTCGTATCTGCTGGCCAAAAGACCAATATCATCATCATAATCCAAATCTTCCAGAACTGATGTAAGTGTCCATTGAATGCCTCTGTTGTTATCCTTTATGGATACTCTCATCAACCAGTCCATGGTAAGGTTAAACAGGAATGGCGAAAGGACCATCTGTCTAACCTCCTGTATTGACCTCGAAGCACTCTGTCAGCTACAGCTATTGCATACTACTTGACACTGAAAGTCCGTATATAATACTTTAATTACACTGACCATCTTTATTGGTATTACATAATGACAGGTATCTTCCATAGCGATTCCCTGTGTAGACTATCAAAGATTTTCAATGTGAAATCGTAGAGTCAGGATTTTATTATTGCCTGGGAAGTACAGTATCGCAAGATGGAGATTCAGAAAAGGATATCATTGAATTAATCAAGAAGGCAAGACAAACTTTTGCGATGCTCAGCAAAATTTAAGAGAAACAAAGGACTAAATCTTTGAGGCAAAACTTAAAATATATAGAAGTAATATGCTGAGAGTTTAAAGCTGAAGGATTGTCTTCATTGCGCGGTTTTACCCCATATGGCTCGGTCCCTCTTCGCCCAGAAATGGCAAGCCACCTGCCGAGTATTGCATAAGCACGAACTCGTAGCTCCAGCAACAATCCTAGGGGTCTCTGGAAAAACTGCACTCGTGAACAGAGCGGCGCGGTCAGATTCCGAAACCCACGACCTTCGACTCACCAAGGCAAAACCCCTCAGCCACAGAGACCCACTGGGAATGCTATTATACAGTAGTAGATCTTTGGAAAATGACCCAACACATAATACACAAGTTGGAGACATTTCAAAATAAATGTTTAAGAAGAATTCTGCAAATTTTCAGGCCAAATACCATAACAAATAAGGAGCTTTTAAAACGAACAGACTATGCATCCTTGGAGACCATCATTAAGAGACAAGATGGAAATTGGTTTGGACATGTATATCGTATGCCAGTGGGGACATTAACTAGGACAGCTCTCAGATGGACAGCGGATGGGAAGAGAAGGCCTGGACGTCAAAGGAAACATGGAGAAGAACGGTGGAGAGTTAGTATGGCCTGACGTGAGAGACGGTTGGTAGAAAAGCAACAGAACGGTAACAGTGGAAGTCTCTTGTGGAAGCCTTATGTGTCAATCGAGGGGACATGAAGAGGATATAGATATCACTTGTGTACATGCTATAGTTTGTGATATCACTTGTGTACATGCTATAGTTTGTGATATCACTTCTGTACATGCTATAGTTTGTGATATCACCTGTGTACATGCTATACTTTGTGATATCACTTGTGTACATGCTATAGTTTGTGATATCACTTGTGTACATGCTATAGTTTGTGATATCACCTGTGTACATGCTATAGTTTGTGATATCACTTGTGTACATGCTATAGTTTGTGATATCACCTGTGTACATGCTATAGTTTGTGATATCACTTGTGTACATGCTATAGTTTGTGATATCACTTGTGTACATGCTATAGTTTGTGATATCACCTGTTCACATTCTATAGCATATACTAACATCTTTGCGCATGTTATATTACAGTACAATCACCTATGCACAGAAACTATAGTATGTTCAATAGCTTGAGCACATGCTATTTTATGTGATATCCCATGTGTACATGCTATTTTGTGTGCTATCCCCGTGTACGTGCTATTTTTATGTGCTATCACATGTGTACATGCTATTTTATGTACTATTCCGCGTACATGCTATAGTATGTGAGATAAGACGACCCTTACGCTATGTAAAAGTTAATTGCTTATCATTTACAGGACTTTTCAAATCAACCCCAGCTTTTTAACGCTGTTTGTAGTTTTCTAGGTATTATTACGTTCCAGTAGTTTGCCATTGCTTTCTGAACGGTTGGTACTCCTGCATCGTCCTTTTGTTAAAATCCCACGCAAACAATTTTGCAACCAAACTGTCCGCAGCGTGATTCAGACTCAGAACGTTGGGGTTAATAGACAGAACATTAACACCTAAGCCACGAAGACTCCACCATATAGGACATACAAATTAGAATGTCTCCCAAAATGTATGCACATTATCCAACAGGACACACATTTCTACAGATGAGTAACTAAGATTCTACACACAGAAAAACCCCACTATAAATTACTACATCTGGGGTTCTTCTTATCTTCACCATTTACTTCTTTGAAGAATTGTTGATGGGGAGAGGGGAATGTAGCGATCTTGTGTGTGCTTCTTCTTCTTCTTCGATCGTTCTAGGCCTGTTTTAGTATTCTCTTTGTGATATATAAACAATAAACATCAGAACGTAATGTACGTGCCGCAACCTTCAGCACCTATTTGAGCCCTGTTGCTTATCCTTCGGTGGGGTGTTCGTTTTCAGCCAGCTATTGTTATTGCGGATTCGCTTCTTCCGCTAGTCTTTGACTGGCCCCAGCCAGACCCACAAGGCAGTGGGCTGCTAACTCTTTCAGGCAGCGACCCTTAGACGGCCTGCCTTTCCGGGCTTATGAGCGCGATCTTCCCAGCAAACCGGTCGTTTTAATGAACACCTTGGTTTGCCGCCCGTTCCAGAGTTTGTTTACGGTTTTATCGCTAGCCTTTGATTGTCCTAATCCAATCTACAAGACAGCAGTAGTTCCCTGCGAGCGGGAACGCGCACTGGGCTTACCTCTGCAGGGCATTCCAGTTGATTTGCACATTTGGGCGGGACACAAATTCGCTGTAAGCTGTTATTCCTTTTCTTAAGGCTGTTCTTGATGTATTCTTCTGATGACATCTGGGGTTATACTGTGTACGCCAAAATCGTGATATCGTTTACAGGACGCCGCCATCAACCGCAGTAAAAAAGTTGTTGCTAGGCACCACTTATACGTTCAGTAGTTTATCAGTACTTTCACAGACAGCGGTGAGTCTATTTTTATCGTTCGTAAAATCCACGAGCAATTTGGTTTCAAAGTGACCGCCGCGGAGTTTTGGGCCAGATACTATAGGGTTGTGATCGAGTCCACTACGGTTAAGCCACGAGATGATCACGTTATACTGTTAAGCAAAGAGACACTGACGTTATACTGTTAAGCAAAGAGACACTGACGTTATACTATTAAGCAATGAGACACTAACGTTATACTATTAAGCAATGAGACACTGACGTTATACTGTTAAGCAATAAGGAACACTGACGTTATACTATTAAAGCAGCTTGGGAACACTAACGTTATACTATTGTGAGACACTAACATTATACTGTTAAGCAACGAGACAATGACGTTATACTATTAACCAACGGGAACACTAACGTTATACTATTAAGCAACGAGACAATGACGTTACATCACTCCCCCATGAGGCCATTACCTTGTAGTGGTGGGGAGGCTTGCGTGCTACAATGATACAGTGAGCTATGACGGCGGGAACTTATGTTCGGAAGGGTTACCAAGCCGGAAGGTCACTGAGGAGGACAGACGAAGCATGGTCTCCTGGTCACTCCAGGTTGGGGGTTGGGCTTGGGACTAACGATCATCCTTTAAAAAAAAATTAAAGTTACGGAAACAACAACAAACATACAACATATCTACGGGCATGAAGGGGCTGCAAGTCATTGACTCACATGACTGGAAGTGGTGAAAGCCAGAAAGAAGCTACTTTCATGAGGACGGAAGTCTGAATGCAAAACCAAGACCAGAATTGGATGCTGGAATGTAGAACAATGTACAGAAACCGGAAAACTATCACAAATAACAGCAGAAATGAGAAGATATAATCTACATATCCTGAGGTTAGCGAGAGCAGATAGACAGGAAATGGAAGAAGTACCACTGCAACAGGTGAAACAGTCCTTTTTCTGGACGAGACGATGACCTACACCATGAAGGAGTAGCAGTAATCCTAAGAAGGGCGTGGAAAAGTGTCTGTTAGAATGAAACCTATCAGCAGCCGCTTGATTAGATCAGACTAGGGGAAGCATACAAACATCACAATCCTACAATGCTATGCGCCAACTAATGATAGCGAAGATACAAAGAAAGACTCGTACTAAGAAAACCTACAAGCAGAATTAGACAAGTCACCATCCCACATGATGTTGTCATTGTTATGGAGGGAGATCTAAATGCAGAAGGTCGGACAAGACAACACGCATAGTTATGGGAACTGTAGGAAAATGGATGTGATGTGATGAACGAAAATGGGGAACGTTTAGTAAACTTCTGCAGCATGAACAATCTCGTTATAGGAGGAACCCTATTTCAACATTTAGATATCCACAAATTAACATGGTATTCCCCTAATGGCAGAGATAAAAACCAAAATAGACCATATAATGATCAATGGACCCTGGAGACGCTCGCTGCTAGATGTTTTAGTCAAGAGAGGTGCAGATGTTGGTAGTGACCACCACCTAGTCACAGCTTATGTCAAGCTTAAACTAAGAAAAACAGGACAACAGAAAAACTTCCAAAAAGAGGTTCGATGTGGATAGACTAAAAGACACGAGTAAAAAGGGATAAGTTTTATAATGCAGATAAAGAACAAGATTCCAAGCCTAGAAAGTAATAAAACTACGGATGAAACTGACAACATAGATAAAACATGGGACAACATAGCATTTATATATAGCAAGAGCAGTGAAACATGTCTAGGCTACCGCACAAAGAAAAGAGAAGAATGGATAACACCAACAACATGGAAAATAATAGACAGCCGAAGAATATTAAAAAAGAAATTGTTAGAAACAAAGTCCGAAAGACTGAAAGCAAGATACCAAGAACAGTACAAAGCGCAAGTAAAGAAATCAAACGGGCTGTGAGAACCGACAAAAAGAATGTATGTTGAAGACCTGGCAGTACAGGCAGAAGAAGCAGCAAAAAGATGTGATCGGGAACAGTGTATACCGAAATTGCAAAAGCTAATAAGCGGGAAACATTACAGAAGATCAAATACTCTCATAAAGGATAAGAATGGAATACTATTGACAACGGAAAGGAACAAGAAATGATGGACCCAGAGCATTTTGAAATTGCTAAACAGACCACCTCCAACGGTAGTAGCAGACATACCAGAACCAACAGAGGAGTTAGAAATTGGCATTGAAACACCCAGCCAGGATGAGATCATTACAGCAATTAAATCTCTTAAGAATAACAAGGCACCAGGGAATGATAACTTAAACGCAGAACTATTCAAAATAGACCCAGAACTTGCAGCTAATATATTGCAACCCTTGTTTACTACTATATTGAATGCCCAAATAATACCTGATGCATGGAACAGAGGAGTCATCATCAGGATACCCAAAAAGGGCTCCTTGCCGATTGTAATAATTGGCGTGGAATAACACTGCTTTCTATCCCAAGTAAAATCTTAAGCAAAATCATCGTACAACGTATTACTGACGCTGTGGATAAAAAAGAGCGAAAGGAACAACGAAGTTTCGCAGAGGGACGAACTGTATAGGCCAAGTATTTTGCTCTTAGAAATATCCTTAGAACAATGCACAGAATGGCAAAGCAAACTCTATATCAACTTTGTAGATTTTGAAAAGGCTTTTGATAGCATACACCGCGAAGTCTATGGCGTATCTTAAGATGGTATGGAATCCCACTGTGTTTATAAATATTATAAAAAGCTGCTACAGCAAGTTTGCATGCAGTGTTGAAACTCCAGAACTAAAGTTTGAAGTAAAAACAGGCGTGCGACAAGGATGTGTTATCAGCCCTATTATTCCAACACTGTCATAGATTGGGTGATGCGTAAAACAACGGAAGATAAGGCAAGAGGTATTAGATGGACGCTCACATCCACTCTGGAAGACCTAGATTTTGCAGATGACATCACTTCACTCTATCTCATACACATAGAGATATCCAGGAAAAAGACCAGCCGCCTTAACCAATATAGTGAGATGGTTGGGCTGAAAATAAATCGAAGAGAAAACAGAGTAATGACTCTGAACATAGCAGCACAGCACCAGAGTCAAACTAGAAGGTAAAACCACTCGAGATACAACCGCTTTCACATACCTTGGAAGTGTTATTGGCAATGAAGGAGGCGCTGGATCTGACATTAACAACAGACTGAGTAAAGCACGCAGTGCATTCATGACCCTTCAGACCGCCTGGAAATCTGCCCAATACAGCATCAGAACTCAAGACTAGTATCTATAACGGCTGTGCTGTCAACTTTGCTGTATGGATCGGAATGTGGAGAATGACAGAACAGGATGTATGTCAGACTCTCCACTTTCATACAACTTGTCTGTGAAAAATCTTACGCGTGTACTGGCCGACTACTATCTCGAATCAAGAATTGCTTGCACGATGCCAAGAGAATATGGGCACTATCATCCGAAGATGACGCTGGAGATGGATTGGACATGTGATGCGCATGGAGACTAGGCTCCGACACGAAAGCTGCTGAGATGGACTCCAGAGGGTAGGCGAAAGCGTGGAAGACCCAAGACGACCTGGAGGAGAACGATAGAGCAAGAGCTGAAGGAAATGAATCATAGCTGGAACACAATACAGAGGAAGGCCATGAACAGGGAAGAATGGTGTACGTTTGTTTGCTGCCCTTAAACGCCAGGGGCGTAACAGGCTAAAGAGAGAGGAACATGTGTACATGCTATTTTATGTACTATTCCCATGCTTCTGCTATAGTATGTAGAGATAAGACATCCCTTACGCTATGTAAAAGTTAATTGCTTATCATTTACAGGACTTTTCAAATCAACCCCAGCTTTTTAACGCTGTTTGTGATTTTCTAGGTATTATTACGTTCAGTAGTTTGCCATTGCTTTCTGAACGGTTGAATTGCCATCGTCCTTTTGTTAAAATCCCACGCAAACAATTTGCAGCAAACTGTCCGCAGCGTGATTCGAACTCAGAACGTTGGGGTTAATGAACCAGAGACATTAACCCTAAATACAGACTCCACCATGTAGGACATGCAAATTAGAATGTCTCCCAAAATGTATGCACATTATCCAACAGGACACACATTTCTACAGATGAGTAACTAAGATTCTACACACAGAAAAACCCCACTATAAATTACTACATCTGGGGTTCTTCTTATCTTCCACCATTTACTTCTTCAGAGAATTGTTGATGGGGAGAGGGAATGTAGCGATCTTGTGTGCTTCTTCTTCTTCTTCGATCGTTCTAGGACTGTTTTAATCATTCTCTCTGTGATATATAAACAGCCAAACATCAGAACGTAATGTACGTGCACCAACCTTCAGCACCTATTTGAGCTCTGTTGCTTATCCTTCGGTGGGGTGTTCGTTTTCCAGCCCAGCTATTGTGTACGGATTCGCTTCTTCCGCTAGTCTTTGACTGTCCCCAGCCAGACCCACAAGACAGTGGGCTGTTCTTTTCTTTCAGGGCAGCGACCCTTGGGCAGCCTGCCTTTCCGGGCTTATAGGCGCGATCTTCCCAGCAAACCGGTCGTTTTGTGAACACCTTGGTTTGCCGCCCGTTCCAGGTTTGTTTGATTTTGCTCCACTTCAGCCTTTGATTGTCCCTAATCAATCTGCAAGGCAGCAGTAGTTCCCTGCGAGCCGGAACGCGCGCACAGACTTACCTCTGCAGGGCATTCCAGTTGATTTGCACATTTGGGCGGGACACAAATTTACTTTGTAAGCTGTTATTCCTTTTCTTAAGGCTGTTCTTGATGTATTCTTCTGATGACATCTGGGGTTATACTGTATTACGCGCCCAAAATCGTGATATATCGTTTACAGGACGCCGCCATCATGCAGTAAAAAAGTTGTTGCTTTTCTAGGCACCACTTATACGTTCAGTGATTTATCAGTGCTTTTCCTGAACGGTGAGGTCTATTTTTATCGTTCGTAAAAATCCACGGGCTCAAATTTGGTTTCAAAGTGACCGCCGCCAATTTGAGCCAGATACTATAGGGTTGTGATCGAGTCCACTACGGTTAAGCCACGAGATGATCACGTTATACTGTTAAGCAACGAGACACTGACGTTATACTGTTAAGCAAAGAGACACTGACGTTATACTGTTAAGCAACGAGACACTGACGTTATGCTGTTAAGCTTAACGAGACAATGACGGTATACTGTTAAGCAACGGGAACACTGACGTTATACTATTAAGGCGGAGACCACCCAGGTTTCATCAAAATGGATATTCTCAAATTATAAACAAAAATTGTGCTTTTAATGTTTTATCAGTCTTTCTGATTGATATTCTTTTTGAATTATGTGTTTATCTTTAATAGTTTATAAGTTATTGGTGTTCAAAGAAGATTGGGTGTGTTCCAAAAATGGCTGATTTTTGGTCCCAAAATATACTCTTTAGCTACCCATCAAATTATTCATCAAATAATTATTACTCCCGAAAGAAAACTTGTACAATGAGCTGTCCCTTTAATCTCGCTTGAATAATCTCCCTTGAATAAGCATCATGGCAGTGAATTAACCTACCAAGATAATTGTGTTTGAAACTGAAAGTTAATTTGTTGAATTACGTGATTATATTTGAAATATTTGTGATGAATTATGTCTTCCAACAAAAAAATTCAATAAACGCTTATTAAAGAAGCGTAAATTTCATGGAAATCAACATACATGAACTAAATCAGTGCCTAGCAATTATCGATAATGTTCAAACGTCCATTTCCAGGTCAGAAATTGTTCATAGTTCGACAACGGCTGATGCAGACTGAATGTGTTTGATATTGAAATGCAACAAAATGCCACGCCCTTTTCACAATCAGATCAGAAACTTTTGGACATTAGCAACCTAACACATGATTCTGATGTGGATATGTTGAGTGCCATGTTCGATACAGATGTATTGTAAACAATCACCACACTCCCAGTGATAAGGAGATTAGGAAGGGGTACTAGTTTGCTTGGGGGCACAGAGTTGTTGACACTGAGTCTTCTTAATCAGAACATTGCTCAAAAAAATTAGTATGTGCATTTTGTCAAAGTGCTGTAGAGTTAATTGAAGTAAAGAAGAAAGGACTTGGCAGTGACTTTCTATTTCATTGTAAAAATATAAACTGCAATAGACATAGGCCTTTCCCTTCAAGTAGTCAGCTCTCTGTAGGAAATGCAAAGATAAATCTTATCAATAGACGAGCAGCTTTTGCAATGCGCTGTATTGGCTGCAGTCACACCGACTTGCAAACTTTATGTGGCGTAATGGATTTACCACCCCCCAGTAGGACACAGTAGCAAAGATATTATATTGAAAGGATTGGAGAATGCTGCTACTAGAGCACAAATTATTAGTATGAGAAATGCTTCTGTTCAAGAGTTTGAAAGCGCAGAGGGCGACAACATGTTCCACCCAACATCGATGTATCGTGTGATGGTACCTGGATGACTAGAGGCCATACATCTAATGTTGGTTCCACAACTGTTATTGGTCTGCAAACTGAAGGTACTCCTAAATACTCATGCAAAGAGTAAAATTTGCAAATCTGTCGGTACTGGAAGAAACAAGGCCAAAACACAGACGGATATTCAACCTGGACATTTATGGGAATAAATTTTTGTGCTGAAAAAGACATTCTCCGCATTAAAAAATCCCAAATACAGATGAAAGTTGCTTCTTTTGAAGCAAGAAGAGCTAAGAGACGAAGGCGCCTTGTCGTGAATGAAGAACAGACAGAAAAGAGGATCATGCATATCTTTGGGGATATTGAGCTCTCATCAGGTAGGGATTTAACATTTTTTTTAAACAAAAAACTTTCACGAAAATCAGGCATGTGACTCATCGTGTCGGTGATATTTGCTACAATTTTAAAGCTAGAGTTATCAAATTTGAAATACATATAGCCAATACTATCCTTTATAGCGTGAACCTCCACCTTTTTTTCTAAGTGGTATATAAACAGAGATATTGCTGTTCTAAGTTGAAAATGTTTGCTATTTAGAAGGATCATATTTCAAGTGTCATATTTACAAAACCGATTATGTTATATAATTTTTGGAGGTTCACGCTATAATTATAGGTGTTATGTACATCATATCTGGTTTGGTATTCTTAGCACTTCTTATGTTAGTGAAATCCTCCCGCACGATGCAAGAGAGGTTTTGCTTTAAATTATTTTCATAACTTCATGATAATATTTTTTTAAATAAATAATTCATGTGCAAACTAAACTGTGTTTATCACCAAGAACATTATCTTATACAACATGTGGCCAAATCTTGTGGCAACATGTTTGTTAGTTTTTCTGTGAATTTTTTAAAGCGGAAACCTGTGTTCTGGGCAGGTCTCCCTTAGCCAAGCAACGAGACACTGACGTTATACTGTTAAGCAACGAGACACACTGACGTTATACTATTAAAAGCAACGAGACACTAACATTATACTATTAAGCAACGAGACAATGACGTTATACTGGTAAGCAACGAGACAATGACGTTATACTATTAAGCAACGAGACACTGACGTTATACTATTAAGCAAAGAGACGCAGCGTTATACTGTTAAGCAACGAGACACTGACGTTATTCTGTTTAAGCAACGAGACATGACATTATACTGTTAAGCAACGAGACACTGACGTTATACTGTTAAGCAACGAGACACTGACGTTATACTATTAAACAACGAGACACTGACGTTATACTGTTAAGCAACGAGACACTGACGTTATACTATTAAGCAACGAGACACTGACGTTATACTGTTAAGCAACGAGACACTGACGTTATACTATTAAGCAACGAGACACTGACGTTATACTATTAAGCAACGAGACACTGGCGTTATACTGTTAAGCAACGAGACACTGACGTTATACTATTAAGCAACGAGACACTGACGTTACTGTTAAAGCAACTTGAGACACTGACGTTATACTATTAAGCAAGAGACACTGACGTTATACTGTTAAGCAACAGAACACTGACGTTATACTATTAAACAGCGAGACACTGACGTTATACTATTAAACAACAGAGACAATGACGTTATACTGTGGCGTGATATTATAAGTATTGTTCATAGAGAAGGCCGCAGCTAGGACTCAGGCCTTGAAATATATGTACGTTTGATATGTGATATCCCAGTTTCAGTTGAATATCTTCATTACACTCTGAACATGTCCATAGGTGCTCAGATCTCCTTCGCAATTACCTCCAATAGCGTCAGCGACTGACCATCTGATTCGTCTTTTGAATGATGAACCTATTTATATACCTGTTGTGCTGATCTTCTCTTGTCACTCCAATCTTCACTCCCAGCTTTTGCAATCTAATAGTTGACGTGGATTGGTTTTAAATAAAGCTTTCGTTACGGCCACGCTCTATGAGGGCGTTCAAAATGTCAACTCTATCCACCGACCCCCTCCCTGATATCAGTTGTGTTCGTAACAGTTCACTTGCTAGATCGTTAAAGTTGTATTTTTGTGAGAGTGTAGGGGCACCTATGCAGTAAGGCAAAAGGGGGCAAGCGCCCAACCCTTCAAAATGACATTCTGATAACACACTTTTATTCGAATCTGGTTTCTCCATTTGCATGTAGTAAACAATCAACTGATCAGTGGCGGCTCGTCATTAAGGGCCTGTGGAACCGGGTCCCACCCAAGAGTATCACGATCCGCCACAGCAACTGATATAGAAAGATTATCGTAATACGTTAGTCGTAATATCGTAATATCGTAATATCGTAATATCGTAATATCGTAATATCGTAATATCGTAATATCGTAATATCGTAATATCGTATTATCGTAATATCGTAATATCGTAATATCGTAATATCGTAATATCGTAATATCGTAATATCGTAATATCGTAATATCGTAATATCGTAATATCGTAATATCGTATCAACTGGGACTCAAGAGGGTTGTGGGTTCAATTTCACACTCCGCGTTCCACACGTGAGGAAGAATTAGTCCTCCTACGTCCGCACACTGAAATGAAAATCGTGGCATATCCGTTACAGAACGTCGTCATCAACCCGACATCAAGAAGGCCTTAAGAAGAAAATGAATAACAGCTTACACACAGTGCAATAGAACAGCACACACAAGATCACAACACCCTCCACAACACTTCTATAAGGAAGTAAATCAATGGAAGAGAAGAAGACTTATACGTTCGTGGTTTGCAGTGCTTTCTGAACGGTGGGATCTATTTTCATTGTTCGTAAGAATTCACGTCGAATAAATTTGATTTCAAACTGCACCGCCGCGGTGTTTAGACCAAGTACGATAGGATTGTGAGCGAGCTCACTACCGCTCAAGCTACAGACGACACTAGCGACTAGGAATATCAAGTAGCAGACACTTAATACCCCAAGGTTTGAAAAGGCTACGGGAAAATTTATTTACTATTAAACTACCAACTAAAAGTTTTAATTCGGTTGCACCCTCCTAGAAAATGTATGTGGACGCCTATGTGAGAGAGTACATGGGGAAAGTGTTCAACTGATAAGTGGAAACATGATATTGTATTTATCAGTGTAAGCATATCAAATAAAAACATATGACACAAGCAAGTCGACATTACCTGGGACAGGTGAAAAACTGGCTTCAGGAAGTCCGTTATCATTGAGTCGCGAGCTGTGCATGAGCTTTTTATACAAGTAATGAATTATAAGTAGGCGGGACTTGGCACGTGGAGATGGCAGCAGGACCACGTGCTTATTGTAGTGTTCACGAAAGCATGCGATTAAAGGCTAGTCATGGATATAGGAAGAGAGAGCCAGTGTGTGAGAGGAAGAGATAGAGAGAGAGAGAAAGAAAGAGAGAGAGAGAGAGAGAGAGAGAGAGAGAGAGAAAGAAAGAGAGAAAGAGAGAGAGAAGAAGAGAGAGAAAGAAGAGATAGAGAGAGAGAGAAGAGAGAGAAGAAGAGAAAGAAAGAGAGAGAAAGAAAGAGAGAGAAAGAAAGAAGAAAGAGAGAGAAGAAAGAAAGAGAGAGAGAGAGAGAGAGAAGAAATAGAGATAGAGAGAGAGAAAAGAGAGAGAGAGAAAGAGAGAGAGAGAGAGAAAGAGAGAGAGAAAGAAAGAGAGAGAGAGAGAGAGAAAGAAAGAGAGAGAGAAAGAGAGAGAGAGAGAGAGAGAAAAAGAGAGAGAGAAAGAGAGAGAGTGTTATTGTGAAGGAAGAGAAGGGTGTGTGTACAAAGCGAAATCAAGAGAACAAAAAGAAGGACGTGAAACTGGGTATGAAAAATGACATGAAACTGGAGGGTAATATAAGAATAACATGAAAGGGAGAGGGAAGGGATAATATAAGCATAACACGTAAAAACTAGGGGGCGTAATATAAGAAGGACATAAAAGTGGGATAATAAAACAATGACATGAAACTGGAGTAACAGAAGATTCATATGAAACTGGAGTGACAGAAGATTGATATAAAACTTCAAGAATGTGAAGATTGATATGAAACTGGAGTGACAGAAGATTGATATAAAACTGGAGTAACAGAAGATTGATATGAAACTGGAGTGACAGAAGATTGATATGAAACTGGAGTAACAGAAGATTGATATGAAACTGGAGTAACAGAAGATTGATATAAAACTGGGTAACCCAGAAGATTGATATGAAACTGGAGTAACAGAAGATTGATATGAAACTGGAGTGACAGAAGATTGATATAAAACTGGAGTAACAGAAGATTGATATGAAACTGGAGTAACAGAAGATTGATATGAAACTGGAGTGACAGAAGATTGATATGAAACTGGAGTGACAGAAGATTGATATGAAACTGGAGTAACAGAATTGATATGAAACTGGGTATTGAAGATTGATATAAAACTGGAGTAACAGAAGATTGATATGAAACTGGAGTGAGAGAAAAATGTCATGAAACTGTAGTAATAAGACTAACAAGAAACTTGGGGAGGATAGTATATAAATGACATGAAACTGGGGGTAATATATAAATGACATGAAACTGGGGGTAATATATAAATGACATGAAACTGGGGGTAATATATAAATGACATGAAACTGGGGGGTAATATATAAATGACATGAAACTGGATGGTAATATATAAATGACATGAAACTGGGGGGTAATATATAAATGACATGAAACTGGAGGTAATATATAAATGACATGAAACTGGGGGTGAAAGTAATATCTAAATGACATGAAACTGGGGATAATATCTAAATGACATGAAACTGGGATACGTTATAGTTTGTTCCTTTCGTGCCAAAGGCGGCACATGGGAGCAGAGGTTTTAGATCTCCACGTGATGTGGTTCTTTTGCTAGCAGTTGGAGATCTCGTATGGTTTTACATCCCAATAGTTTACTTTCTTGTTGGATGGTTCTTCGAAAAGTAGTCTTTGGTCTTTACATTTTCTTTTCTCAAATGGTGACCACGCAAGGACTTGTCGATTTAATCTCTTTTTCGTAAGTTATAAACAAATCAAACTGTGGTAGTTTATAAATGACATTCTTCTTCTTCTTCAACGTCTCTGGTTATGCGCTTAATTTACTGTGGACCACAAACTGGGAGGTCAGTTTCAGGTCTGTCAGGTTTACCCAAAGCTTAGTTTTCAGGTCGACTGGGTGTGGTCATATGTCGCTTCTCATCTCACCCAGGAAAGGAGAGTCTTGCAGGATATGCTCTGATGTCTGTTCCTCCTCCTGACATAATAGAGAGCTGTTTGACTTATTCCTAATCTATATAAGTGTTTGTTGAGTCTGCAGTGTCAGTGGCGTAGTTTAAATATAATGACCTGGTCTGTTCTGCTTAGGTCTTTGAGGAGTCTTTTCCATAATCATATCCAGTGTTTGTCTTCCAGTCTTCTGCAGATTTTCTCTGTATGAGGGTTTTGACCTCTTGAAAGAAACAGGTTGGTATATTTGCTTTTTGACACTGCCCTCCTTGGCTAAGACATCGGCACTCTCATTGCCTGCAAGGACATGAAACTGGAGTCATTTATAAGTGACATGGAACTGGAGTAAAAGAAAAAGGACACGAAACTGGGGTAATAAAAAATGACATAAAACTGGGTAATTTATAATTGACATGAAACTGGAGTAAAAGAAAAAGGACACGAAACTGGGGTAAAGCAGGAAACATGACATAAAACTGGGGTAAACGAAAAATGACATAAAACTGGTGTAAAACGAAACATGACATAAAACTGGGGTAAAACGAAAAATGACATAAAACTGGAGTAAAAAGAAAAAATGACATAAAACTGAGGTAAACAAAAAAAATAGCATAAAAAACTGAGGGTAAAACGAAAAATGACATAAAACTGGGTTAATATAATAAATATAGCTGTTGTAGTATTTCTTTAATTTTGTCTCTATGATGATCTCTGTGAGTTAAGCAGCTTGTCTTGTAATCCGAATGTCGCGTGTTTGAATGCAGGCTGGAGTCTTTCGGTTCATAAGTATTTCCCGCAGATTTCTGCAGATTATCTGCCAGAGCTTTGGAGCTAATGCACCTTTAATCTCTATGTAGGGGGGACGTTCCATTGCAGAGAGGACGTAGCAAATTATGAATACACCTAAAACAACAGTAAAATTCATGATAAAAGTTGGTCCATCAGTCTAGGCCGGGAACGCAAAGGAAAGGAAGGATACACCTAGTCCAACCGTAATCTCTAAAAACCGTTTTTAATGTTGTCTTTGCATGTGACTCATAGCCTTAGATACGTTCTCAAACCAGGTCTTCTACTGTTGTAGGCGTAAAGTAGTTGTTGGGTGGGTCACATTCTGGCAAATTCGCATAACCCATTATTTCTTATCTTGATCACATATTTTAAAAGATACCAGGGAATAGAGTCATCATATATACAAATATTGTTAAATAGGTTTTTTTCCATTCGAGAAACACTTGAGCTTTCAGCTCTCCGACTCGTTACCTTGGACATCGTAACCCTTCGGTTCGGTGCCACGAACACCGTAAATCTGAAGAACCTGTAGCTTTTATGCCAGCCCACGGAATTGAGCTCGAATTCACAAGGAGCTTGTCACCGTCGTCCAAATAAGAACCTTAAAGTATCTAAAATGCTTCGATATTGACACCAGGTGCTGGGAATCCCTTGCGCAAGATCATCAAATGGGAGCTGTAACACACAAGAGTAACTCACAAAGCTGAGAATCGTCGTACTGTTGAGGCGCAGAGAAAGCGAGCCGCGCGCAAAGACAAAACACACAATACCCACATGTCTAACCTTGATCATGTATGTCCCACATGTGGTAGGGATTGTGTTCGAGGATTTGACTCTACAGTCACCTCCACACACACCGGAGAGATGCAGCAGCACACGTCTAAGGCTAATGTCGTCATCGGTTGCCATTTACGCCTATGCTTTCTTATCTTCACCCATCATACATTTGGTCTAGCAGCTGATCACTTCCACTTCCGTCATTTGCTATTTTTACCTCAAGTGGTCAGGTAAGTATGATGTATGTGGCTTAAGGGATAGTGACTCGGTCTATTAAGCCCGACGTTCTGAGTTCGAATCACGCTGTGGATAATTTGGTTGCAAATTGTTTCGCCTGGGTTTTTACAAAAAGCGATGGTACCACCCGTTCAGAAAGCAATAGTAAACTACTGAACGTAATAATGTCTAGAAAAATCACAAACAGCTTAAAAAGTTGGGGTTGATTCGCAAAGTCCTGTAAATGATATGCAATTAACCAACTAACCATCCTATTTGGATCCAAGGTTTAGTTCATTTAGGATTCATTATATGTTTCTGTATTGTCCCTGAAGAAGGCTTATAGTCGATACATTGGATTTTGTTAGTTTTATTATATTATTATTTATTTTGCTTGTTATGTGATACCACACATACGTGTCTCTGCTTGCTTATGTGATACCATACATACATGTCTTTGCTTGTATGTGATACCATACATACATGTCTCTGCTTGCTTATGTGATACCATACATACATGTCTCTGCTTGCGTATGTGATACCATACATACATGTCTCTGCTTGCTTATGTGATACAACACATACGTGTCTCTGCTTGCTTATGTGATACCATACATACATGTCTCTGCTTGCTTATGTGATACAACACATACGTGTCTCTGCTTGCTTATGTGATACCATACATACGTGTCTCTGCTTGCTTATGTGATGCCATACATACATGTCTCTGCTTGCTTATGTGATACCATACATACATGTCTTTGTTTGCTTATTGATACCATACATACTGTCTCTGCTTGTTATGTGATACAACACATACGTGTCTCTGCTTGCTTATGTGACACCATACATACGTGTCTCTGCTTGCTTATGTGATACCATACATACATGTCTCTGCTTGCTTATGTGATACCATACATACATGTCTCTGCTTGCTTATGTGATACAACACATACGTGTCTCTGCTTGCTTATGTGACACCATACATACGTGTCTCTGCTTGCTTATGTGATACCATACATACATGTCTCTGCTTGCTTATGTGATACCATACATACGTGTCTCTGCTTGCTTATGATACATACATACATGTCTCTGCTTGCTTATGTGATACCATACATACATGTCTCTGCTTGCTTATGTGATGCCATACATACATGTCTCTGCTTGCTTATGTGATACCATACATACATGTCTCTGCTTGCTGATGTGATACCATACATACATGTCTCTGCTTGCTTATGTGATACCATACATACATGTCTCTGCTTGCTTATGTGATACCATACATACATGTCTCTGCTTATGTGATACCATACATACATGTCTCTGCTTGCTTATGTGATACAACACATACGTGTCTCTGCTTGTTATGTGATACAACACATACGTGTCTCTGCTTGTATGTGATACCATACATACATGTCTCTGCTTCTATGTGATACCATACATACATGTCTCTGCTTGCTTATGTGATACCATACATACATGTCTCTGCTTGCTTATGTGATACCATACATACATGTCTCTGCTTGCTTATGTGATACCATACATACGTGTCTCTGCTTGCTTATGTGATACCATACATACATGTCTCTGCTTGCTTATGTGATACAACACATACGTGTCTTTGTCCTGAAACGCCCATTTTATTGTATCACCGCAGCCTCCTGGGTTTCTCCAGATCTGATCTGATCAGCTCTGACCATATCAGGTTTGTGGGTTTCACACACCATGGTAGACAGACACAGACGAGACATAGTTACACGGACAGTTAAAGAGTGAGTTGACCAAAAGAACGAGAATGACATAAGACAAAAAGAGACACCCAAAACAGAAAGCGATATGAGACAATAAAATTACGAGTCAGATATCAGACAGACATAGTAGCAAGACAGACAGAGGTGAGACAGTATTATGTGACATTCAGAGAGTGTGGAGACAGCATAAGTGAATAAGAATGGCAAATAAGACAGAAAAGAAGAGAAAAGACAGACATAGTGAATAAGAATGACAGAGTAAGAGAGAGAGAGAGAGAGAGAGAGAGAAGAGACAGACATAGTGAATAAGAATGACAGAGTAAGACAGAGAAGAGACAGTCATAGTCAATAAGAATAACAATGACAGAGTAAGAACCGACGAGAGAGAGGGGACAGAAGACAAGGAATAGGACGAGTAAGACAGAAAAAAAGAGGCAAAACAGACATAGTGAATATAACTTCATCATAAGAACGCATCTGACGGTATAATAAACTACATGGCACCAGAGATGAGCTACAAGCAACAGTTAACTTCATCATAAGAACGCATCTGACGGTATAATAAACTACATGGCACCAGAGATGAGCTACAAGCAACAGTTAACTTCATCATAAGAACGCATCTGACGGTAAAATAAACTACATGGCACCAGAGATGAGCTACAAGCAACAGTTAACTTCATCATAAGAACGCATCTGACGGTATAATAATCATCAACATATATATCGCCAAGAAGAAGAAGAAGAATTATCAACAACCATTTGTCAACTATCTTATCTAATTATTTTGTGACTGATTAACTAACTTACCCTCATATTAAACCGTTTCAAGTCTTTAACAAACTTGAACATCTAATCCATAGTTTCCCAAAGTGGGCGGTACCGTTCCCACAGTGGGCGCTGAAGCCTTCTAGAGGGGGCGATGGGGGGATAGAGATAGAAGCATTGATAAGGGACGTTCGTGCGATCTAGGGGTCCGTGGCTCCTTATAGAAGAAATTAATAATATATATTTAACAATAATTTTTTTCGTGACTTCGGATTGAATAACTGTATTCAAGATGAAGCACATATTGACCACTACTTTTAAAATAATTTAACGGTGTAAGCAGTAATGTATCATTAGTTGCTATTTACGTTGAAAATATCAAACTACTTGAACACGGAAGACTGTAACACTGGGATGGGGGCGGTGGGCGGTGTGGGGTAGACTGGGACGTTACAAAATTTATGTCATGCAAAGTGGGCGGTGGCCCTAAACATTTTGAGAGTATATGATCTAATCCAACCTTGAGTACTCTGAATTACAGCAGAAAATGAAGCTACAGCCAATGACAGAACGATCACATTGATGGAGCTATTACAAAATAGATTAACCAATTACATAACCCGTCATTTAATAAAAGAACCAATCAAGAATCCTCTCATCCTATGGCCGATTGTAGAGAGGTTTAATAACAATAATAATTGAAAAAGAATATCGATTTAAACAAGCTTAATTTTGGTCGCATTTTTCTTTATCTTTTCATGTTCTGCGACTGAGTAACAAATTTATCATTCGAGGAATAAAAATACGCTGGACGTGATTGCTATAAATTTACTCGAGGTTTTCCAGAACATTCTATCTAATTAAGGCGTCCTTGTGGGGTAGATGTTAGGTTTTGTCTCTCCTTCCAAAGGAACTCGGTTCGTTCCCTCGTGGAGCCATCGAGATATTTTTTCCATAGATCCATGGAGATTGAGTTCCTCGTCCTATCGGAGACGGACGATAAAACGAAGGTCCCGTGTTCCATTTGAGCACGTAAAAGAACCATTGGTAGTTCACAATCGAGAAGAACAGGCTGGAAAGCCGCTGCCTGGACAAATTTCACTAGCAAAAGATTAATTCGAAAATTCCTATAAAAAGATCTTCTTCTTCTTTTGTGGTCACACTGCTACCGGATTTTTGCCCAGTGTCGTGGTTTTCTGTTTTTGTCTTTCGCTGTTCTGGTCCCTTGTGTGATTGTTATTTTTGCTCTTTAACAGGATTCTGCTGTGCCATCTAACCATCTTTTTCTTGATCTCCCCAAAGCCTTATTTACTGATGTAAAAACGTCTTCACCATCTTCAAAATTATATCGGGGATCCGCGCCTGTGCTACAGAGTTTATGCACTGCAGCTGAGATATTCCTGTGTAAGAAAGAGATCGAAGCACACTTGGTTGCTCACCGAAGTGCAATGATGATGGTCATATCAATCAATCGATCAATCAATCAACCAATCAATCAATCACACAATCAATCAATCAATCAAACAAGGAAACATCGAATAAAATAAACAAACTTCAGGAAACAAACATCAACAATACCTGGTAATTAAACAATTTCACACAAGTTCGGCGGTCTCTGTGACTTTGGTCTCTGTGACTTCGGTCTCTGTGACTTCGGTCTCTGTGACTTCGGTCTCTGTGACTTCGGTCTCTGTGACTTCGGTCTCTGTGACTTCGGTCTCTGTGACTTCGGTCTCTGTGACTTCGGTCTCTGTGACTTCGGTCTCTGTGACTTCGGTCTCTGTGACTTCGGTCTCTGTGACTTCGGTCTCTGTGACTTCGGTCTCTGTGACTTCGGTCTCTGTGACTTCGGTCTCTGTGACTTCGGTCTCTGTGACTTCGGTCTCTGTGACTTTGCTGTGTGAGTCGAAAGTTGTGTGTTTGAATCTGGACAGCAACGTTCTGTTCACAAGTGCAGTTTTTTTTCCAGAGACCCCTAGGATTGTTGTTGGAGCTACGGAGTTCGTGCTTTACGCATTACTCTCGGCAGGTGATTTCTGCGGAGAGGAACCGAGACAAATGGGGTAAAACCCGGTGCAATTAAGTCAATCCTTCGGTTTTAAAACTCTTTTAAAACACAATCACAACAAAAGCAATACTTACATGAAATAAGTTGTAACATGCAACAAATCTTGAAGTTTCATCGAATTCCTCGCTTCTATTATTCTCTTGTCCTGAAGATGGTACCGTGGTTCACTTATGACTCAGATAAACATACCATCATTCTCTTCGATCGCAAAATATCAATAGTAACTTCAGAATAAATTATCCCCCAAAGACGAAAGACAAGTTTGGTAAAACTAATATATAGTTAAAAATCTACAGGAACACAAATCAGGAGTTTTGGAAAATGTGATCGCTGTTTGCCCAACCAAACAACCAGTACCAGAGTGCTGCCGTGGTATGTCTGGCGAGCAGTGGTGGCAAGTTTAACAATATGGCAGAGATTCGGCGATCAATATATAAAAAGGGTGACCAATATTCAATTCGATTTGTGATATATGTATATCTAGAAGCTCTTGCAATTTTTTTTTAAAGATGTAGTGCTTTCTGTTCATAGAAAATTGCTGTATTGGATTACTCTTTAATATCCATCTCTCTCTCTCTCTCTCTCTCTCTCTCTCTATCTCTCTCTCTCTCTTCCTCTCTATCTCTTTATCTCTCTCTCTTTCTCTCTCTCTCTTTATCTCTCTCTCTCTCTTTATCTATCACTCTCTATCTCTTCCTCTCTCTCTCTTTATATATATATATATATCTGTCTCTCTCTCTTTATCTCTCTCTCTCTCTCTTTATCTATCTCTCTCTGTCTATCTTTATCTCTCTCTCTCTTTATCTATCACTCTCTCTCTCTTCCTCTCTCTCTCTTCCTCTCTCTCTCTTTATCTCTCTCTCTCTCTGTCTCTCTCTCTCTTTATCTATCTCTCTCTCTCCTTCTCTCTCTTTCTCTCTAGCCCGTGTCGTATGATAAGACGGGCGTATGTGTGTCCATTACTTGATGTTTCTCTTCTCGATTACCGACACACGGGAAAACTGCAGTAAAACTGTGAAACAATAGCGAAACACGTAGAACATAGTTCTCTAGTTTTACAAGATACAAAAATAATATCGATACACATAACGTTTCGACGAAGAGGACTTTATCAAGCAAATGATACAACGGAAGTGAATTTGTTCACTTCTTACACGTCACAGAATATATAGAAGAAGGTTCGGATTTTATTGTTTTCTTCTATATGTTTTGTGCCTTGTAAGAAGTGAAGAAATTCACGTCTGTTGTATGCTTTGCTTGATAAAGGCCTTTTGGTCGAAACGTTGCTGTGTATCTTTATTGTTTTTGCATTTTGTAAAACTATAGTACTTTGTTTTTACGTATTTCGCTATTAAGTCTCGATTAAGGAGATCTTTCTATTTCTTGACTCCTCTCTCTATCTCTTTCTCTCTATCTCTATCTCTATCTCCAAGATAGGGTTAAATATTGACAGTCATGACATCATTTGATGCTATCCTTCTCTCTATCTACAAGATAGGGTTAAATATTGACAGTCATGACATCATTTGATGCTATCCTTCTCTCTATCTCCAAGATAGGGTTAAATATTGACAGTCATGACATCATTTGATGCTATCCTTCTCTCTATCTCCAAGATAGGGTTAAATATTGATAGTCATGACATCATTTGATGCTATCCTTCTCTCTATCTCCAAGATAGGGTTAAATATTGACAGTCATGACATCATTTGATGCTATCCTTCTCTCTATCTCCAAGATAGGGTTAAATATTGACAGTCATGACAGCATTTGATGCTATCCTTCTATTTATCTCCAAGATAGGGTTAAATATTGACAGTCATGACAGCATTTGATGCTATCCTTCTCTCTATCTCCAAGATAGGGTTAAATATTGACAGTCATGACAGCATTTGATGCTACCCTTCTGTCCGTGTGGTAGCTGGGCTCGCAAAGAAGCAAAGAATAGCACCACTGCAACATACAAGGCATGTCGTAAGAGTCGACTGAGGTAGGGACCTAGGAAGCTACTCTAGTAAATAAAAAGCGTCGCAGAAATCGGATGTGATGGCCTACTTGTAGACGCATAACTGGCGCAACGTACAATCACTCTTAGGCTCAGATCACATACAAATCACAAATATTGTCTAAAATGTGGTCGATATGAAGCGCTCAATGAAGAAGAAGAAGTTGAGTAAGTAACAATGACAAATAAATTACTTATTTTCTATTTAGGCTAATATTGTTTCAGGAATATGAAATATCTGGCTAACAGAACATATTATGACAAATACTACGAGCCTATCCCGCATCCAATCTCACTTCCTCTCGTTCAGAGATATTAAAACATCTGCCAGATTGTACATTAACGACCAGACAACGACAAGATATTTAGATTTGGTTTGTCGAATATTAAAATATATTTACTTCATCTCATGGACTGCTAAAATGACTAATATGGAGGTGTTGAATGAGACCAAGACACAGATAAAGCTTATCATCAATATCTTCTTCTTCTTCTTCTTCCGCGTTCTCACTAGATTCGGATTTCGGATTCTCTAATAAAGGCAAACTTCTGCCTCAGATTATCAGCCACGCCATACAGTTTGTCTTGGACGCTAGTATAAGTGGGCCACCTCTTTCTTCTCAGGTCTGCATACTTGGGACAGTTCTGTAGGATATAATTCCTGTGATTTCTACTTCCTCGTTTGTGCAGACCTCTTCTCGCAGAAAGTTTTGGCCACCCTCGTGATGGTAGGTCTGACATTCTTACTGCATGGCTAAATCTCCTAGGCAGATTGACGACTGTAGAATCCGTTATACCATTCCTCATTGTGAGGGGTCGTTACACCATGTTATGCGCCTTACGGCCTGGAGCATCCGTTTTCTGCAAACATTTGTTTCGGGTTAGCATTCCCTAGCGGACACGTGCATCCGATTTCATCCAAACCTCCTTAGTCGCCTCTTACGATATGCGTGGCAGGTAACAGTGGTTCTATTCTTTACACCCCAAATTTGGGCCCCGGTAACCACTCGGGCGTATCATTAATATAAGAAATAGACAATCATCATATTTTGGACATGCGAGGACGAAGTAAGGTTTATAACACATTGTAACAACTGGTAAAGTTGTGGGGAGAAGAGACAGAGGATGACAGAGAGAAAATTTTGGATAGCCTGACTTCAACATCTGAGATGATGCCCGTCTGCCCAGCCTGTTCGTAGCACGTTGGACTACGGGTAACTATTCCTCTGTGTGTGCGGGTTCAATTCCGCGGGATGGCAGAAAAAGCCACAGATTCCCCCAGATTTACGATGTTCGTGGCACCGAACCGAAGGGTTACGATGTCCATGGCACCGAGCCGAAGAGCTGAAAAGCTCAAGTGCTTCTGGATCGGGAAAACAAACATCTGAGATGATAGGAAACACCAGAGACAGAGATTTGTGGAGATAAATGATCGCCTACGCCAGTCGACACGGCACCTGATTTTGATGAGGATTTACTTACATGAAGTGACAAACATAAGAGGGTAATTTGGATCAATGTCGGTCATGTCTCTCGAGGGCCGACGCCATGAAATAATTTCTTTTTCGAACGTTCCATATCGACTACTTGTTAACCAATCTTTGTGATTTATAAGTTTTCCGAGCCTAAGAGCGATTGCATGTTGTGCTAGTTATGCGCCTACAAGTAGGTCAGCACATCCAATTTCTGTGACGCTTTTTATTTAGGTAGTTTCCCAAGGTCCCTACCTCATTCGCCTCTTACGCCATGCATCAGTCGCCTTGTCGATCGCAGTGTTGCTATTATTTCTTCCCTTGCGAGTTCTGGCAACACAGGGGCGATTTAGGGTGGTTCAACCGTAGCAACCGTATAGTGAATATTTGAACTGGTCCACATTCTGGGTATAGCAAATTGATTAGCATAAGAATCTATGTATGTAACAGTACAGAATAGAGGTTATTGGTTATTGGTTACTAAACTGACGTCATTGCACTCCGGACAGACCCATAGATGCTCAGTCTCCCCCAACAGATATCGAATAGTATGCATACTGATGGTTTCTGTGGCTCGCTGATTAAACACACCTCTCACTCTGCCTCTCAGACATCCAATTCGACTTGAACAACGGGTAACTCCAAACTGCTTAAATCGCTTGATCGATTCAACATCGATTTTAGTGTCCTCATCCAACAGAGAGTCGCGAAGAGACCGAAGAATATCCCCTTATCCATCTTCAACTCTCCAACAATCGATGCTGTTGTTTCCAGCCTGTCCGCTCTCTCATTACCGTAAACACCCGCATGCCCAGGACAGTATATCAACGTAAGCCGCTGGAGGTTAGGTTAGATATTAGGCAGAAAAGAGGGGATCTAACTAAGTAAACAATGGGCGAGTAGAAACATATAGGGCTCCCCGTGGCGTAGAGATCATTTGTTCGCCTCTCTTCGTTCCCTCGTAAAGCCATGGAGATAGTTTTTGCAGAAATTTATGTTCTCATTGTAGGTCAGATCGAGTTCCTAGTCCTATCGGAGAAATGTAGGTCCCATGTTCAATTTGAGCACGTAAAAGAACCCTTGACTGCTCACAATCGATAAGAGCAGGCTGGAAAGCCGCTCCCCATGCAAAATTCATTAGACAAAATTTAAAACAACAATCTTAAAAAACATTTTTACCATCTTAAAAATTATATCTGAAACCTTCAACGAGGCTACGGAGCTCGTGCACTGCCACTGAGATCTTCCACTGTAAGAAAAATGTATCACATATGTTTGATCACCGAAGTGCAATGATGATGGTCCAATCAATCAATCAATCAATCAGGGACTCAATCAAACATACAGAGATAACAACAGAGTGAAAATAAATATTGAACAACGAAGAATTACTAACAACAATTGAAAGAAAAATTAGTAGAAATAAATTACAACCAGGCAACTCGAAAAAAACCAAATCTTGGACAATAAAGAAACTTTAGAAAATGAACTGGAATAACAAGTTTAGTTTGAACAAGACTTGTAGACTGAGTGCTCATTCTGGACAAACTTGATCGTAATTTGTAAATAGATTGAAGACTAAAGAATGATTTTCTCGAGACAAGAAGTTGATTCTGTCCAGACAAAGATTCGACCCAATTCGTTTTGTAGAGACCTTTTTCTGAGGGGTCTTTTTCTTCCTAAGTCTAAGACAGTGGTTCTCAAAGGGTGTGCCTAGGAGAACCAGTGTGTTCGGTGATACTCCTAGGTGCACCCTAGGAAATCCTAGATCAGGGGTCGACAACGCGGTGCCAGAGTGCACCCGGGTAAAAAATCGCCAAGACACTTCAGACTAATGCTTCTCATAGGCAGAAATTACATGTTGAATAAAAGCAGTGGCGGCTCGTGATCCTTTTTTTAGTGGGGCCAGACAAAAATTTGCTGAAAAAAAACCATGATTTTGGGTTAGCTTATATTTTAATTCATAAAACAAATACATGTTACCCATTATCTTTGGTGGGACCCGGCCCCATTTGCCCCTAATGACGAGCCGCCACTGAATAAAAGTATGTTGAACTTTGAAATTATTACCGTATTTCTTTGGGTTTTTTTTAATCTTATTTATTAAGTTTTTGTTTATATTGCGTCTACTATTTTTTGAAGTGTGCCACGATTTACACAAGTTTGAGAACCATTGTTCTAAGAAGTGGTAGCATTATTTGAAGAAAGGGTTGACGTGATTACTACTTTTCTTTTAGTGTTGTTTGGGGTGAGATTTATGTGAGAGATGTGATAATTTTATTTTGTGAATGAGATAGAGATTGGAAAAAAATTAAAGATTTGTGATGTAGAAGATAAAAAGGTACAGAAAGGGGGACGGACAGAGAAGTAGAAAGAGGGACGGACAGAGAAGTAGAAAGAGGGACGGACAGAGAAGTAGAAAGAGGGACGGACAGAGAAGTAGAAAGAGGGACGGACAGAGAAGTAGAAAGAGGGACGGACAGAGAAGTAGAAAGAGGGATGGACAGAGAAGTAGAAAGAGGGACGGACAGAGAAGTAGAAAGAGGGACGGACAGAGAAGTAGAAAGAGGGACGGACAGAGAAGTAGAAAGAGGGACGGACAGAGAAGTAGAAAGAGGGACGGACAGAGAAGTAGAAAGAGGGACGGACAGAGAAGTAGAAAGAGGGATAGCGGATTGATATTCATCTTCATCTACTTCTTCGAACGTTCCATATCGACCACTTCTCAACCACTCTGTGTGATTTGTATGCGATCTGAGCCTAAGAGCGATTGTACGTTGTGCCAGTTATGCGCCTACAAGTAGACCAGCACATCCGATTTCTGCGCTGCTTTTTATTTACTAGGGTAGCATCCTAGGGCCTACATCAGTCGCCTCTTACGACATGCATTTTAGGTCGCAGTGGTACTATTCGTTGCTTCCTTGCGGCCCCGGCACCACACAGGTGGCGGATTGATATAAAGAGTGAGAGAAAGAGAAACAACAAGCTGGGCACAAGTTATATATAAGAATACAAAGTAGAGACATTCTACACATAGAGAGACAGTAGAAGACAAATTAGAGACATACACATAGAGAGACAGTAGAAGATAAAATAGAGACATACACATAGAGAGACAGTAGAAGACAAATTAGAGACATACACATAGAGAGACAGTAGAAGACAAATTAGAGACATACACATAGAGAGACAGTAGAAGATAAAGTAGAGACATACACATAGAGAGACAGTAGAAGACAAATTAGAGACACACACATAGAGAGACAGTAGAAGACAAATTAGAGACATACACATAGAGAGACAGTAGAAGACAAATTAGAGACATACACATAGAGAGACAGTAGAAGATAAAATAGAGACATACACATAGAGAGACAGTAGAAGACAAATTAGAGACATACACATAGAGAGACAGTAGAAGACAAATTAGAGACATACACATACAGAGACAGTAGAAGATAAAGTAGAGACACACACATAGAGAGACAGTAGAAGATAAAATAGAGACACACACATAGAGAGACAGTAGAAGACAAATTAGAGACACACACATAGAGAGACAGTAGAAGACAAAGTAGAGACATACTACACATAGAGAGACAGTAGAAGACAAAAGAAACATGATAACAAGAGGAACAGAAAGATGGATGGACAGAGAAATAGAAAAGAGAGGTAGCGGATTGATATAAAAAGTGAGAGAAAGGAAAACAACAAGTTGGACACAAGATATAAACATAACTATAAAAAAGACAGACACACACAGAGACATAAGAAAGAAACAGGAAGAATTATAACAAGAGGTGCAGAAAAAGGGAGCGACTGAGAAAAATAATGTCCGATAGTAGATTGATATTTTTTTTTAAACCGATCCAGAAGCACTTGAGCGTTCAGCTCTTCGGCTCAGTGCCATGGACATCGTAATCCTTCGGTTCGGTGCCACGAACACCGTGAATCTGGTGAACCTGTGGCTTTTCTGCCAGCCCGCGAAATTGAACCCGCACCCACAGGGAGCTTGTCACCCGTAATGTAACGCGCTACGAACACGCTGGGCAGACGGGCAGCAGATTGCTATAAGGAATGTGAGAAAAAAAGAACATCAAGTTGGACAAAAGTTATAAATATGAATACAAAGAATAAATTGAAAATAAAGGAAAAAATAAATGGAAAGAATGACAGCAGATTTATATAAAGCGTGAGAGAAAGAAGAGCAACAACATGGATAGAAGCAGTGGCGGCTCGTCATTAAGGGCCAGTGGGGCCGGGCCCCACCAAAAATAATGTATAATGTGAATTTATTATTTTATAAATTAAAATATAGCTACCAAAAACCATGATTTATCCGGGAAAATGTGTCTAGCCCCACCAACAAAAATAATCACGAGCAGCCACTGGACAGAAGTATATAAATAGGAATAGAAAGAAGAGAAAGAAAAAATGAAGATGGTTAACAAGAGGAACGGAAACATTGACAGAGGAAACGTACGTGCCGGGACTGCAAGGGGAAGAATAAACACAGAAGGAGGAACAAAGATGTCAAGTTAAGAATACAAAAAGCAACGGGAAACTTTATTCCATTAAGATATGGAAGTCAAAGAAGATCAAAACAAATACAAAGCTGAGAATCTTTCAATCAAATGTCAAGTCAGTGCTGTTCTATGGCTTGGATACATGAAAGACAACAAAAGAAACCACTAGAAAACTACAGACCTTCATAAATGGATATTTACGTAGAATAGAGGGACTGAGATGGTATGATAAGATCACGTACGATGAACCCATAGCATCGGCGATAGTCCCCGTGTACTTTTGAAGCTGGTGAAGACATTTTTGTAAAAATTTTATTTGTAATCTTTTCTAATGAATTTTGCCCGGGCAGCGTCTTTCCAGCCTATTCTTCTCGGTTGTTAACCGCCAATGGTTCTTTTACGTTGTCAAATTGAACACGGGACCTACGTTTTATCGTCCGTCTCCGATAGGACTAGAAACTCTATCTCACCTACACCACTGAGATCAGGGATCTCTGGACAAATATCCAGATTTCTCTGCGAGAAAGAGGTAACCTGGTGCCTTTGTTACTAGAGATAATCACCTTACCTCTATTCCACAGAGACCCCCCTTCCTGTATATTGGTTCAGTATGACGAATGGGTTAAATCATCATTTTCTTATTTCTTACTCATTCGGCAACAATAATATTTACTTTACAAAACAAGAAAGAAAACATTCATCTTCCATTTCCGTTTGTATCGTTTTTGAGACGGGAATCTGCACTTCAATCAATAAATGGAATCCGAGTGCCATTTAAGATCTTTGACATATTCGATAAATGGCACTTAATATCAGTGCCAGGAATCTTTGTGGAAATCTTGAAACGTGATCTGGTCCATATTGTTATTGTCAGGTCCGCATTTCTCTAAAGCTCTTAACCACGTGACCAAAACACTTAAGAGATGGTGCCAGAATCTACAACTGAATATCGAATATCTCGTGCGATATATTGTTCTTGTGACTTTGCAACAGATCGATTTTTCCCTTATAGTGTGTTATTTAAAAACAAGAATGAAAATCCAGTCCTTCGAAACCAAATGTTACAGAAAGATCTAACGAATACCACGGACAGAAAAAAGAAAGAACACTGATGTCCAGAAAGAACTAAATGTTAAAGAGAATTGGCTGATAAACAACATACTATACAGAAAAATTACATACTTTTGTCATATCAAGCGTCACGATGGCCTGGAAAGAACAATACTAGAGGATTTGTTCCCTATACGCAGAGGCAGACCAAGGAAAAGATGGCTACAAGATATTAAAGAAACCATGAATATGACCATCGACGAAGTGGGTGAACTAGCTAGATACAGAGTGAATTTCAGATGCGCTGCAAAGAGAACAACGTCCTATAAAGGATACGCACCTTGATGATGATGAGTGTGTTATTGATTTTAAAAAACATATTAAACTCTTCGAGAAGAAAAGCAATGGCGAAAAACGTAAAAACAAAGTACTGTGGTTTTACAAAATACAAAAATCAATAACAATGCACAGAAACGATTCGACCAAAAGGTCTTTATCAAGCAAAGGTTACAACAGAACAGAAATACGCGCCACAGAACATATAGAATTAGACAATACATTTCTAATGATCCTAAAAAAGGAAAGTAACACTGTGATCTACAAGGCATGTCGTAAGAGGCGACTGAGGTAGGGGCCTAGGAAGTTACTCTAGCAAATAAAAAGCGTCGCAGACCTCGGATGTGCTTACCTACATGTAGGCGCATAACTGGCTCGACGTACAATCGCTCTTAAGCTCAGATCACATACACTTCGCAAAGAGTGGTTAACAAGTGGCCTCTTACAACATGCCTTGTACCTCGCAGGGTTACTTTTCTTGCTTCCTTGATAGTCCGGCAGCACACGAGCGATAAAGATATTTGAAATCTAAAGAGGTCTAGGGGCGAAGGATTGACTATCAAATACGCCCGAGTGGTTACCGGGGCCCAAATTTGGGGTGTAAAGAATAGAACCACTGCTACCTGCCACGCATGTCGTAAGAGGGGACTAATGAGGTTTGGCTGAAATCGGATGCGCGTGTCCTAAACGTGTAGAAGTCTTATACGTTTAGGGGCCTACCAAACCAATGTGCAACGTATACACGTTCTTGGCAAAGATCAAACATATCACAAAGAGTGATTAAAATTGGTCGTAAAGAACGAACGCAAAGAAGAAGAAGAAGACTACCAAATACCCTGTACCAGATCACGTTATTTAGCTCGGTCATTTTTCGTAGATGTGGCACGCCACCTTAGAGAAAACCTTACGCAAAGCACGAACTTCGTAGCTCTGGCAAAATTTCAAAGGGATCTCGGATACGTAAGACATGCAACCTGCTTTGGTACATTCCCTACCGAAGGTTTACAAAATACGATGTGACCGAATACATTTTTTTTTTACTTTGTCCACCTTTATAAAATGTATATACCTAAAGGGTTTTTTTTAAGCCGAAGGATTGACTTAATTGCACCGGATTTTACCCGATATGGCTCGGCCCCTATCAGCTGAAATGGCAAGCCACCTGCTGAGAGTATTGCACACAGCACGAACTCCGTAGCTCTAGCAACATTCCTAGGTGTCTATGGAATAAACTGCACTCGTGAACAGAACGGCGCGGTCCGGACTCGAACCTACGACCTTGGACTCACAAGACAAAGGTCGTGGGTTCGAATCCAGACAGCGCCGTTCTGTTACAGTGCAGTTTTCAGAGACCCATAGTATTGTTGTTGTTATGTCTCATTCAATCAACAAATGTTCTTAAAATCTCAAACGGACCACGAGGTAGAAATCGATAACTGCCGTAGATAAAAATGAAAATGAAAAAAGGTGGCATTTCCTTTACAGTACATCGCTATTAAAGACATTAAATGGGTCGTTGATTATCTAAGAACCACTCAGTGGCGGCTCGTCATTAAGGGCCAGTGGGGCCGCCCCCCCCCCCCAAAAAAAAATAATGTGTAACGTGTATTTATTATTAATAAATTAAAATATAACTTAACCCAAAACCCTGATTTTTCTGAAAATGTGTATCTGGCCCCACCAACAAAAAGGTACACGAGCCGCCAATGAAACCATTTATACGTTCAGTAGTTTGCCATTGCTTTCTGAAAGGTGAGGTCTATTTTACCGGCTTTTCCCACGGAAACGATTTTACGCGTGAATATGAATTTTTTTATATGTATATAGCCGTTTTCGTCTGTACAGACGGGTCAATTGACAAGTGTTTTCATGTGACAATTTCTGAGTTTTCGGTGGTCTCTCTTAGCTTGCAACACCTCACTAAGTTTTCCTAGTCTGGGAAGCTGATATGAGGAATGTGACTTTCCATTTGCACAAACCCCTCTCCACCCTACCGTTTCATACAAAGGAAAGACAAAGTTATCAAGCAGGGTTTGCAGGGGATGCCAGAAGATGGAATGAAATACACACATTACCAACAACTGCGTTATCGTCCTTCCCTCCAGATTTGTGGCCAAAGTTTACTTTCTAGCCTTCTGCAGAACCATGCTGACCCACAAGGCACTGGTAATTTACTATCAGGGTTTACTCCCCTAGTCTTTAGCTGTCCCGAACCCCACCTCCTCCACAAGGCAATTGGTTTATCAGTTGCAGATGGTACCATTTTCTGTCATACGGTAGCAGATGAAACATCTGATTTTTTAAATTTTTTTCCGATCCAGAAGCACTTAAGCTGAGAGCTCTTCGGCTCGGTGTCATGGGCATCGTAACCCTTCGGCTCGGTGCCATGAACACCGTAAATCTGGGAACCTGTAGCTTTTCTGCCAGTCCGCGGAGTTGAACCCGCACTTACAGAGGACTAGTCACCCGTAGTCCAACGCGCTACCAACACGCTGGGCACGCGGGCAAACATCTGATCTGACAGTCGGTTTAACGGTTCCAGATGATACCGTCTACTGTCATACTGTAGCAGATGAAACATCTGATCGGGCAGGTGACTCAACAGTTGCAGATAGTACCGTCTACTGTCATACTGTAGCAGATGAAACATCTGATCGGGCAGGTGACTCAACAGTTGCAGATAGTACCGTCTACTGTCATACTGTAGCAGATGAAACATCTGATCGGGCAGGTGACTCAACAGTTGCAGATAGTACCGTCTACTGTCATACTGTAGCAGATGAAACATCTGATCGGGCAGGTGACTCAACAGTTGCAGATAGTACCGTCTACTGTCATACTGTAGCAGATGAAACATCTGATCGGGCAGGTGACTCAACAGTTACAGATAGTACCGTCCACTGGCAAACGGTACCATCTGATCTTACTGATATTTACGTGGCCCCTGGCAATATAAGGCCGACTAGCTCAGATGGGAAATCGAAAATACTTGCTTATTGTGGGCTGTTTTTTTTTATGTTTGATAGAACACTGTACACTTTTTGCAATTTTACTTAATTCTATGCGTCCATGGTTATTTATTGATTAAAAATGTAAATAATACTGATATTCCTTAGCTTTAAACTTAACTTTTAACATAATATAATCTTGATTAAGCATGTTATATTGTTCTTAAAATGAATTAGTCTATATAAAACAACGTTGGAATGCGAGGATCACGCGACATTTGTGGTTTTATTTCCTAGAATTTTTACATGAGCTCGCCAGCCGTTTGTTATCGGAGGCCATAGATTCGTATAACAAGATGTTATTATGGACAATTCCCACGGAAGTGGCTCTCCGAACTACAGGGTGTTCAAGATAATTGCAGCCCCATTGACAATTCGAAAGTTGTCAGGTACACATTGAGTTGTTTTTATTTTCTATTTAAACCGGTTCTGACTAGCTCGTCCTACGTCACATTTGTTCATTGCCCTTCCCGCACTACAATTACACACCGTCACACAACCTTGACCTATACTACGTCATAACTGAACCTTCCCATTTCCATACATATATGCCAGATTAGCTCCATTCACGGGCTGCTTTTAAGTTGAACACCATGTATAATCACACGCATACCGAGATCAATAAGGGATGTTTTAGAGCTCCAACCGCACTAGAAATGAGAGAATACTGCAGTGATGACCAGTGAACCCTACTTGAGTACGAATCTCCGCAGCACTAAGCACAGCACTACACGCCTGGAGCTGTTGGAGATTTCTGCAGCACTAAGCACAGCACTACACGCCTGGAGCTGTTGGAGGTTTCTGCAGCACTAAGCACAGCACTACACACCTGGAGCTGTTGGAGGTTTCTGCAGCACTAAGCACAGCACTACACGCCTGGAACTGTTGGAGATTTCTGCAGCACTAAGCACAGCACTACACACCTGGAGCTGTTGGAGGTTTCTGCAGCACTAAGCACAGCACTACACGCCTGGAGCTGTTGGAGGTTTCTGCAGCACTAAGCACAGCACTACACACCTGGAGCTGTTGGAGGTTTCTGCAGCACTAAGCACAGCACTACACGCCTGGAACTGTTGGAGATTTCTGCAGCACTAAGCACAGCACTACACACCTGGAGCTGTTGGAGGTTTCTGCAGCACTAAGCACAGCACTACACGCCTGGAGCTGTTGGAGGTTTCTGCAGCACTAAGCACAGCACTACACGCCTGGAACTGTTGGAGATTTCTGCAGCACTAAGCACAGCACTACACGCCTGGAGCTGTTGGAGGTTTCTGCAGCACTAAGCACAGCACTACACGCCTGGAGCTGTTGGAGGTTTCTGCAGCACTAAGCACAGCACTACACGCCTGGAGCTGTTGGAGGTTTCTGCAGCACTAAGCACAGCACTACACACCTGGAGCTGTTGGAGGTTTCTGCAGCACTAAGCACAGCACTACACGCCTGGAACTGTTGGAGATTTCTGCAGCACTAAGCACAGCACTACACACCTGGAGCTGTTGGAGGTTTCTGCAGCACTAAGCACAGCACTACACGCCTGGAGCTGTTGGAGGTTTCTGCAGCACTAAGCACAGCACTACACGCCTGGAACTGTTGGAGATTTCTGCAGCACTAAGCACAGCACTACACACCTGGAGCTGTTGGAGATTTCTGCAGCACTAAGCACAGCACTACACGCCTGGAACTGTTGGAGATTTCTGGTCAAGAAAACTTGGGTGCTTCCACCATTGCACTATAGGATAAAGACTGAAAATTCATAATTCTTGGGATTCAAAGAAGAAGAAGAAGATCATGGACAATTTATGAACCAAAAAAATGATCACCGCCCGAGTGGTTACCGGCGCCCACATTTGGGGTGTTAGAGCCGCTGTAGCGTAGTTGTTAGTGAACTCGCTTCGCAAGGCTGGTGGTCTGGGTTCAGCTCCCGCAATGCACGTGGAATTTTTCCCGACCGTGACGGCTCTCAGGTCGACCCAACCTCAATTGGGTACCAGACATGATCTGGGAAAGTAAAGGCGGCCGGCGTGATGCTGACCACATCACCCATCGTGTGCCGACGGTCAATGAAAAATACAGGCCTAACACTGTATTGACCTATATACCATGAGGTATGAAATGGTTCCTTTACATTTTTTACATTTGGGGTGTAAAGAATAGAACCACTGTTACCTGCCACGCATGTCGTTAGAGTCGACTAAGGAGGTTTGGCTGAAATCGGATGCACATGTCCTAAACGTGTAGAAGTCTATGCGTTTAGGGGCCTACTAAACCAATGTGAAACGTAGACACGTTCTTGGTAAAGATCAAACATATCACAAAGAGGGATTAAAATTGGTAGTAAAGAACGAACGTAAAGAAGAAGAAGAAGAAAAATCTCACACATCGTATGAGTATTAAAACCACTTTAATAAAACAATCAAGGCACTGCAGAATACAAGAACACATAGTACATTTGTAAGTCATGCTTGCTACATAAGCAGATTAAATGAATGATCTAATATACAAACAAATAAAGAATAATTTTACTTTCAGATCCCACCGGAGCACATGTCTCAACAAACATTTACCGTTCGTTTATATTATGTGACATCATTTTTGAAAATCTTTTCATGTTCTCACAGTTTCAGTTTCCAGCTTACTTCTTTATAAGTTTGTTCTTTTAACAAGTTCTTTGTTTCTCGTTCCATGTGGGTTCTAGACTAATGCCCAATTACTATTTGCTGAACTTCTTAGTGTCGTTCTTGTCCTATTTCTCTTTCTCTTGCGATCACCGCTTAGAATGATGTACCAGATTTCCCCATAAACCTCATTCATGTGGAAATCTGATTCACGCAGACTTAGCATGGCTGGATTTCGTCACATCTTCAGCGCCATTTGGAGCTCTGGTGCTTATCGTTTCGCAATGTGTCCGGTTTTAGCCAGCGTTTACTGGGTTCGCTCTCCGTCAGCCTTAGGCTGTTCCCAACCGACCTGCAAGGCAGCAGGTTTCTTGTTCTATCTAACACAATCATCTTTTCTTAAGCTCTAGTTTTGTTGATGCTGCTTTAGTTTGGTTGTTTCCCAATGAGTTCCTTATTAATGACTTGACATGTCTGGACTTATTCCTCTCCGTTTCTCGTGGAGCATAGGGTCTCAACAGTAGTTTGTCACATTTCCCAGTGTCTGGTTGTTTCCTTTATGGTCTCCCAGGATAGTCCAGTACCCTTCTGTTCCTCAAGATGACTTCGTCTCTATGTCTGTTAGGTCGTTCTCTTTTCCGTTTCCTTGTGGGTTACACTCAAGTGCTTGTTTAGTGATACTCGACTGTGTCTTCCGTAAGGTATGCCAGACCCATAGCCATTTTTGCCTCTTAACCTGAGTCGTCATGGATTCTTATCATATTCTTATCCACATGTCTGTGTTTGCAACTCTATCATACCATCTCAGTCTGAGAATCTGCCGAAGACATCCACTGACAAAGATCTGAATCTTATTTGTATTTAACTTGGTAACTCGCCACGTTTCCGTGCCACACAGCATCACAGATTTCACATTTAAGCTGTATATCCTGACCTGTGTCCTCCTTTGTAGTCTTGTCGTATTACTTCAGACCGCCAGCACTTATTTGATTGATTGATTGATTGATTCAACGAGCATCATTGCACTTCGGTGAGTAACCATGTGTTCTCCAATCTCGTTTTTACACAGGAAGATCTCAGCACCGTAGCATCTGCGAGAGTCCCCGATGTGATTTAGAAGATTGTAAAAATAATATAGAAATGTGTTTATTTCTTACTAATGAATTTTTACCCAGACAGCGGCTTTCCAGCCTGCTGTTCACGATTTTGAACAGCCAAGGATTCTATTTAGTGCTTAACTTGAGAACGTAGCTAAAGATTACTAATTTTTTGTAAAACAAACCAAAAAACGACACACACAAAAAAACACTAGAAAATGTGCATATAAATCTGTGCTTACAACAAGTAAATATGGGTGTTTAAGAAAATAATTTATATTATTAAAATATTAAAGAAATAGTATGTTTACAGTAATTAGAATAATTGGATTATACTATTAAATATCAATTCACATTATTATCAACTTCTTTGACAAGACGAATCAAATAGTTTTTGGCAAAATAAAAATTAGAAGTCAAATTTGAATGCTGGTTTTAGAAGCAAAATTGAGTAAACGAAATTGAATAAAATATGGAAGAAAAATAATAACGAACAAGAAAAAAAATGTAATGGCAGAAAAGCTAGGAAGATTTTTTTTTAAATCAACTGCAGTAAAGAGTGGTACTTTTTTAAGCTCTCTTCTTCTTCTTCTTCTGCTTCTTCTTCTTCTTCTTCTTCTTCTTCTTAGAGTTCGCTCTTTACAACCAATGTAATAGTTCTTATTGTGATGTATAATTGATCTTTGACAAGAACGACTGACGACTGCTATGAGTGGCATAGTGGTTCATTCTGAAACAAACTATAATTCATTCACAACTTAACATCAAAGATTTACTACAATGCGTGGCGTGGTGGTCCATTTTGCCAAACTATAATTCATTCACAACTTAACATCGAAGATTTACTACAATGCGTGGCGTGGTGGTCCATTTTGCCAAACTATAATTCATTCACAACTTAACATCGAAGATTTACTACAATGCGTGGCGTGGTGGTCCATTTTGCCAAACTATAATTCATTCACAACTTAACATCGAAGATTTACTACAATGCGTGGCGTGGTGGTCCATTTTGCTAAACTATAATTCATTCACAACTTAACATTTTTTCATACCATAAACATTACTCCAGTCCAAAGGGTCAACAAGTGAAGGATTTACTTCATTGCACCGGGTTTACCCACATGCCCCCGTCCCTGTCCGTAAAGATGACATGCCACCTGCCAAGAGCACTGTTCAAAGCATGAACTCCGTAGCTTCGACAACAATTTTCTGAAAGAATTGAACATGTGTCTAAGTCCGTATTCGAGCCCACAACCGTAACTGATTGACTGATTGACTGATTGACTGATTTGACTGATTGACTGATGATAGGACCATCATCATTGCACTTCTGTGAGCAGCCATGTCTGCTCCGATCGCTTTCTGATAGATGAAGATCTCAGCGGCAGTGCACGAACTCCGTAGCACCGGCGAGGTCCCAGATGTAATTTTGAAAATGGTGAAGACGACGCAATCACTTCGTTATTGATACCCTCATATTACTGAGTTCTGACATCAAGTGTGTTATATGATAACAGAATTGTTATAAAACAAAGCTTTTGTTTTGACAATGTTTGCAGTACTGATCACATTAATATATATGTTATTTAATGTACTATTTATATAAATATATATTTATTATACTAGTTTAACCTAGGATTTAAACAATTGCACCAAAAAAAAAAAAAAAAATCACTAAAAAAGATAATTTAGCGAGTAATGACATGATTAGTGCGAATTTGTAAGCCTATGTGGTGGTTGATGGTATCGACAGAGTTAATGATTCCTTTCCTAATTATATCATTATTTTCGTATTTCCGCTTTTTTTTTAGTATACTCCAGTCCACCTCCTTTCCAGTGTAGTATTCAGCAGTGTTAGGTCTATTTCCTCTTCTTCGTGTGTTGTCACACTGTTACCGTGTTGTTGCCCAGTGCAGTGGCGGCTCGTAATCGTTTTTGTTGGTGGGGCCAGACACAAATTTTCGGAAAATCATGGCTTTGGGTTAGGTTATATTTTATCATTTTAAGTAATAAATACACGTTGCACATTATTTTTGGTGGGGCACGGCCCCTCTGGCCCTTAATGACGAGTCACCACTGGTGTAGTGATATTCTGTGTTTGTCTTGCGCTGTTCTGGTGGCTAGGGGATAGTTATTTTTGCTATATGACAAGATTGTGCTATACCTTCTAACCATCTTTTTTCGTGGTCTTCCTCCTGCCTTCTTTCCTGATGTTCTGTTGTAAAAGACTATGAACACTGTGGAGTTTGGGTGTATTCTTATTAAGTGGTAGACAACCTGCATTCTTTGTTTCTCAATGTAATTCAAGCAATGTTCTCCCCTTAATTTCGTTCTTATGCTGATGTTGGGGACTGTCTATTCTGGTGTTGTTGGTAACGTTTTGTAGGCTTCGGATATGTGTCTCTTTATGTGTCCAAAATATTTGATATGTCTCTGCTTGATCTTCTTCAATAATTTCATCTTCAGTTTCAACTATTCCAATACATTTTAATTTCCAACTATTCGAAAACAACTTCATTTTCAACTATTCCAATACATCTTCAGTTTCAACTATTCCAATACATCTTCAGTTTCAACTATTCCAATACATCTTCCGTTTTTGTTGCGTGGTGTCCACTGATAATAAGAAAAGCAAGCCTTCATACAAAAATCCTTCAGTAGCGACATACCAGGCACCCTGTCTATGTCTGAATTCAAAGTGGGAAAGCGCAAGAGGAAGAAGACGGAGAAGAAGCACATACTCCTATGTTTGACACAGAGAACAAGCGTACAAACGTGTACTCCACTGCGGATCAAAACGAGTAACAAAACAAAAAATATATAAAAGTAACTGAAAAATGTCTCTATGATGGTTTAAAGTTGAGAATTAATTTGTTTAAAAATTTCAGAAATAACTAACTGATTAATTATTTGACTAAATTATTATAAACTATTTCTAGATTGGTGCTTTCTCTCCCTCTTCAGCACTTGTACCAGGCTCCTCCGCGTCTTCAATGGGAACGCTGTCCAGACCATCAGAGGAAGGTCCAGGTTCGCCTTGCTCTTCTTCAGCAGCTGGTTCAGCCTTAGCTGCTTTTGCCTTTGGTCTGAAGATTTTTGGTCGGTTCTTCAGAATCTTGGGCCTTTCAATTTTCTTGCCCTAGTGAAAGAGATTGAAAAGGATTAGTATGAAAGACGAATGATTGATTGATTGAATGATTGATTGATTGAATGAATGATTGATAGGACCATCATCATTGTACTTCGGTGGAGATTACACATGTGTGCTCTGAGCTCATTCTTACACATGAAGATCTCAATGACAGCGCACGGTCTCTGTAACACAAGCGAGGGTCCACAATTTCATTTAGAAGATTGTGTAGATATTGTGTAGAAATTTTAATTTTTAACCCTTTAGCTTCTAAGGACGTATATATTCGTTTTTCCCATTCACTTCTAAAGACGCATTAACACGTCTGTTATTATCTCACCTCTGTGGGCTAAAGACGTGTTAACACGTTATACATCGCTACTGTCACTGCTATAGGTGTACATTCACGTTTGTGACATAGAAACAAAGAGTAGCTATTTTTAGCTCAGCCTTCAGAAAGTATGTAGCAGCAAAAGGGTAAAAATCTTTATAATGAATTTTGTCCGGGCAGCGGCTGTCCAGCCTGCTCTTCTCGTTTTTTGAACTGTCAAAAGTTCTTTTATGTGCTCAGCTTGAACAAGGGACCTACTGTTTATCGTCTCGTCTCCGATAGAACTAGGAACTCGATCTCACCTACAATGAGATCAGAGATCTCTGCAAAAATATCTCGATGGTTCCTCGAGGGAGCGAACCGTGTACATTTGGAACGAGAGGTGAGCACTTAACCACTACGCCACAAAGATCTCCATTTGAAGTGAATCAGTATAAAGGATATATGAATATGCTCACATATAATTATCTGATCATATTATTTGTTATCATATGTGTTATCAATATGTGTTATCAATATAACCAACAGATGTTACTGTCTACCTGTGTTATCTACATGTGTATCTACCTGTGTATTTACCAGTGTATCTACCTGTGTGTATACTTGTGTGTCTACCTGTGTGTATACCTGTATATCTACCTGTGTATTTACCTGTGTGTCTACCTGTGTATTTACCTGTGTATCTAACTGTATATCTACCTGTGTATCTACCTGTGTATTTACCTGTGTATATATCTATTTACTTGTGTATCCACCTGTGTATCTACCTGTGTATCTACCTGTATATCTAACTGCATATCTAACTGTGTATCCACCTGTGTATTTACCTGTGTATCTACCTGTGTATCTACCTGTGTATCTACCTGTGTGTCTACCTGTATATCTAACTGTATATATACCTTTGTATCTACCTGTGTATTTATCTGTGTATCTACCTGAACCAACTTTCAGTATCAATTTTAGTTTAGAATAACGTCATCGAGCTCTGGATTTGTCCATGGGTGCTCCGATCTCCTTCGCAATATCTCCAACAGCGTCCAGCGACTGACCGTGTCAGTTCGATGTTGATTGATGAGCCTGCTCACGTACCTGTTATGCTGTTCTTTTCTGGCTACTCCAATCTTCAAACCCAGCTCTTGCAATCTAGTAGTTGACGAGGATTAGTTTAAATGTAAATCCTCTTTGTGGTCACACTCTAAGAGGGCGTTCAGGATATCAGCCCTATCCATAGGCTGGTCCCCCGATATGGTGGCAGATCCAGCAAGCAGGTCTGTTCTCTCATTGCCAACGACATCCATGCGCCCCGAAATGAAGGTACGTGTAATTCAACCAACAATGCATACTTTTACTCTCGTCTACCTGTATATCTACCTGAACCAACATTGTATACCACCCAAAACCCACTCACCTGCTTAGTGACTGCGTAATGAACAACTTCAATAAAAAGGAATACCATTGACGCAATAAATCCCAAGAAAAGAAGCAAGATGGCAACAGACATGTCCTTGAGGGAGATTGGGTAAATGGGAAGAGAACTCAGTCGTCCACCTGTAAAGTCAGACGGCGAAAAAATCACTTGGTTTAATTACTCAACAAATATATTATATAAATTAGATGTATCATATAGTAAATTGAGCGTAATCAAACTACCATGCCCAGAATACGGACAAGTTCAAATCCAATCCACACAGCTGTCAAGTGTTCTCTGGTACCCAACTAAAACAAGGTTGGCTTAAGAGTCGTTACAAATTCTATATGTAGATCTCAGGCACACGTACCTGGGTATTCTTCTTCTTCTCCTTCTTCTTTGCGTTCGTTCTTTACGACCAATTTTAATCCCTCTTTGTGATAAGTTTGATCTTTGCCAAGAATGTATATACGTTGCACACTGGTTTGGTAGGTCCCTAAACGCATAGAATTCTACACGTTTAGGACATGTGCATCCGATTTTAGCAAAACCTACTTAGTCGCCTCTTACGACATGCGTGGCAGGTAACAGTGATTCTATTCTTCACACCCCAAATTTGGGCCCCGGTAACCACTCGGGCGACCTGGGTATTAAAGCTATATGTTTTTGTTTTTTTCCTGATCCAGAAGCACTTAAGCTTTCAGCTCTTCGGCTCGGTGTCATAGACATCGTAACCCTTCGGTTCGGTGACACGAACACCGTAAATCTGGAGAACCTGTGGCTTTTCTGCCAGCACGCTGAATTGAACCGCACTGACAGTGAGCTTGTCACCCGCAGCCCAAAGCGCTACGAACACGCTGGACAGGTGTGCAAAGCTATTTGTATACATACTGATTTTGATAACGATCATGATGATAGGGTTGGTGACGATAGTGTTGTAGTGATGGTGAGGATGGTGGTGGTGGTGTTGGTGGTAGTGTTATATTGACGATGATGATGATGATAGTATTAAAATGATGATTTAAACACTATAGTGGTGCAAATGATGATGATGATAGTATTAAAATGATGATTTAAACACTATAGTGGTGCAAATGATGATGATGATGATGATGATGATGATGATGATGATGATGTTTATGAAGATGATAGTTCTTATTATTCTTCTTCTTCGAACGCTCCTTATCAGATAGCTTGTTAAACCACTCTGCGTGATTTGTATGTTATCTGAGCATGAGAGTGTTTGTACTTACGTTGTGCCAGTAATGCGCCTACAAGTAGACTAGCACATCCGATTTCTGCGATACTTTTTATTTAATAGGGTAGCTTTCTTAGGCCCATACATTTGTCGCCTCTTACGACATGATTCGTAGGTTGCAGTTGTACTATTCTTTGCTCCCCTTGTAAGCCCCAGCAACAGATGATGATGATGTTAGTGATAGCAAGGATGGTGAGAACTGTGTTCTTATGAGATAACAGTAGGAGTGGGGATAAATGAGTTTGGAGTCTCATAGACAAATATGTTAAAGGCAGCCCACCAAAACAGAATTTTAAACTTATGTTCCGCTAGAGACATGAAATATTAGTATACCAATCAGCAGTGGCGGCTCGTCATTAAGGGACAGAGGGGCCGGGCCCCACTCAAAATAAGGTGTAACGTATTTATTATTTTATGTACATTAACATATATCCGAAACCATGATTTTTCCGAATATATCTGTCTGGCCCCACCAACAAAAATTATCACGAGCCGCCACTGCCAATCAGTATAGCTAATGAGCATTTATTGATTCATTGGTAGGACAATCATCATTGTACTTCAGTGAGTAGCCATGTGTGCTCCGATCTCTTTCTTACACAGGATGATCTCAGTGGCAGTGCACGAACTCCGTAGCACCGGTGAGGGTTCCAGTTTAATTTAGAATATGGTTAAAATATTTTGCAGGAAATTTTTAACATGTCTAAGGAATGTTGCCTCAGCAGCGGTTCCAGCTTGCTCTTCTCAATTTTGAACTGTAATAATTCTTGTATGTGCTCAACTTGAACACAGATCCTACGTTTTATCGTCCGTCTCCGATAGAACTAGAAACTGTATCTCACCTACACTGAAATCAGGAACCACCGAAAAATATTCACATAGATTCATAGGGCAGCGAACCGGGTACCTTTGGAAATAGAGGCGAGCATCTAACATCTACGCCACAGAGATTCCTTCCACTAGAAACATGTTAGTAGTAATACCATGTAGGTCGCAGTGTTACGTTTTTTGCTCCCTTGCGAGCCCTGGCAGGCGTCTGTGGCCTTGGGGATAGTGACTCGGTCTTTAAAAAAAAAAAGGTTTACAAGCCGAAGGATTGACTTCATTGCACCGGGTTTTATTCCATCCGGCTCGGTCCCTCTCCACAGAAATGGCACACCACCTGCCGAGAGTATTGCACAAAGCGCGAACTCCGTAGCTCCAGCAACAATCCTAGGGTCTCTGGAAAAACTGCACTCGTGAACAGAATGGCGCGGTCCGGACTCGAACCCACGACTCACAGGGCAAAGGGCTTAACCACTTAGCCACAGAGACCCCATCTCGGTCTATTAACCCCTACGTTCTGAGTTCGAATCACGCTGCTGACAGTTTGGTTGCAAATTTTTCGCGTGATTTTGCAAAGGACGATGTCACCACCCGTTCAGAAAGCAATGGCAAACTACTGAACGTAATAATGCCTAGAAAAATCACAAACAGTGTTAAAAAGCTTGGGTTTGATTCGCAAAGTCCTGTGAGAAACTAGAATGAAAGACAGTTGATGTACCAAAGATATACAACATACCTGATTCAACAAATGATATGCAAAGTCCTGTGAGAAACTAAAATGAAAGACAGTTGATGTACCAAAGATATACAACATACCTGATTCAACAAATGATCGCAAAGTCCTGTGAGAAACTAGAATGAAAGACAGTTGATGTACCAAAGATATACAACATACCTGATTCAACAAATGATTCGCAAAGTCCTGTGAGAAACTAGAATGAAAGACAGTTGATGTACCAAAGATATACAACATACCTGATTCAACAAATGATTCGCAAAGTCCTGTGAGAAACTAGAATGAAAGACAGTTGATGTACCAAAGATATACAACATACCTGATTCAACAAATGTTCTGCCATCAATGTTAAGACATTCTCCATTGAAGCGCCAATACTGCTCCCTCAGTTGCTCCAAGCGGCCATCTTCCGTCAGCTTTTGCAGAGCATTATTGATTTTGATTCTGTTAAGTTCAGGAGTTAATTTGTAAATAGTAAAGTAAAAATATCAGAATACTAATGGCATCCTAAACAACTAAAGCAGTATGGGACGGAACTGATAGAAAAACAAAGATGAGAATACTAATAGCATGCATATTTCCAGTTTTAACGTATGAGTGTGAAGCATGGACATTTAATAAAGCAGTGGAAAACATATATGTGCTTCTGAATATAAGTGTTACAGAAGAGTCCTTCGTATATCATGGACAGAGAAGATAACAAATCGATCTATTCAGAAAGACTCAAAATCAAAGAAAACTGGCTGATGCTACAAATACGAAAGAAAACATTGAAGTATTTTGGACACATTAAAAGACACGAAGGGCTGGAGAAGACCATCATGGAAGGAGGCATACTGGTAAAGAGAAGAAGAAGAAGACCACGGAGAAGATGGATTCAGGATGTAACTGATGATTTAAACATGACGACTGCAGAAACGGGACATCTGGCCTATGAGAGAGAGAAATTCCGAAGGACTGTTGGGGTGGCAAAGTTCTGCTCAGGACAAGCTATTTGATGATGAGACGATGAAATAAAAAAAAAAAAAATGATATTTAACTCAAATGTTAAAGCTCAATGGCGTAGTAGTTAGGTCATTTGCCTGTCGTAGGTAAGGTTGTGGATTCGAATCCGGACCGAGACACATGTGCAATTCTTCCATGAGATCCATAGGAGTGTTGCCGGAGCGACGGAATTCGTGCTATGTCCAATGATATAATTTTGCTACACATATCTTGCCAAATATTTTGTAGCAAGTATTTTGTAGCACATAATTTATTAAACATTTTTTTAGCAATATTTTACCAAATATTTTGTTGCACATAATTTATTAAACATTTTTTAGCATTATTTTGCCAAATACTTTTTTGTGTTATTATGTTGAATATTTTATAGCAAAGATTTTTTCAAACGTTTGATTGTATATATTATTGTATTTGTATCAAGGGTGGTGTTTTGCTTACACAGATATCATCCTTACTAAGATTCTCTTTTCTTTAATCGTCACACTGCTACAAGCTGTCTCAGCGTCTTCTATATTTGTTTTCGATTCTCTGAGTGTTATCAGTTATCAGTTATATGAGGACTTACTTTGTTCGTTCCTTTCGTTTCAAAGGCGGCACATAGTGCAGAGATTTTAGATCTCCATGCAATGCGGTTCGTTGCTAGCAGTTGGAGATCTCGTATGATTTTACATCCCAATAGTTTACTTTCTTGTTGGATTGTTCTTCGTAGAGTGGTCTTAGGTCTTCCACGTTTTCTTTTACCAACTGGTGACAACATAAGGACTTTTCAATTTAGTCTCTTTTCGTCTGATCTAAGAACATGAAGATTATCACCATATAACTCTGAACACGTCCCTAGGTGCTCCGATCTCTATCTAAATAAATCTAGCAGCATCCAGCGACCTAACACGCCAGTTCGATATTGCTTAATCAACCTCTTAGCATATTTGGTATGTCGTTCTTATCGGGCGGCATCAGTATCGACACCCATCTCAGTCTGGTCAGCGAGTGGGATTCACAGCCCTGAAACTTCTCAATCCAGAAAGATTCTCTCAATGCGTTAAGAATGTCATTTCGGTTCATGGTAGCTTCCAGTGGCGGCTCGTGTTCAATTGTGTTGGTGGGGCCAGATAAACATTAACGGAAAAATCATGGTTTTGTGTTAGGGAATATTTTAATTTATTAAAAAAATAAACGTTACACATGAATTTTGGTGGGGCCTGGCTCCACAGGCCTCTAATGACGAGCCGCCACTGGTAGCACCCTCTGATATCGAAGTAATGTCAGCATTTTACTTTTTTAGCAATATTTTGTTGATTGTTTTGATGCACATATCTTGCACTCTCTAAGTTCTAGAGTGATACAGATAGAGTTGTTAGAATCATAAGTTTGTTTTATTGAGATGTCTAGGATAGAGACAGCATTGTTAGAATCATAAGTTTGTTTTGTTCAGATGCCTAGGATAGAGACAGCATTGTTAGAATCATAAGTTTCTTTTATTGAGATGTCTAGGATAGAGACAGCATTGTTAGAATCATAAGTTTCTTTTGTTCAGATGCCTAGGATAGAGACAGCGTTGCTGGAATGATTTTGTTGAGATATCTAGGAGAGAGACAGCATTGTTAGAATCATAAGTTTGTTTTATTGAGATGTCTAGGATACAGACAGCATTGTTAGAATCATAAGTTTGTTTTGTTCAGATGCCTAGGATAGAGACAGCATTGTTAGAATCATAAGTTTGTTTTGTTCAGATGCCTAGGATACAGACAGCATTGTTAGAATCATAAGTTTGTTTTGTTCAGATGCCTAGGATACAGACAGCATTGTTAGAATCATAAGTTTGTTTTGTTCAGATGCCTAGGATAGAGACAGCATTGTTAGAATCATAAGTTTGTTTTGTTCAGATGCCTAGGATACAGACAGCATTGTTAGAATCATAAGTTTGTTTTGTTCAGATGCCTAGGATAGAGACAGCATTGTTAGAATCATAAGTTTGTTTTGTTCAGATGTCTAGGATAGAGACAGCATTGTTAGAATCATAAGTTTGTTTTGTTCAGATGCCTAGGATAGAGACAGCATTGTTAGAATCATAAGTTTGTTTTGTTCAGATGTCTAGGATAGAGACAGCATTGTTAGAATCATAAGTTTGTTTTGTTCAGATGCCTAGGATTGTTATTGGAAGTATAACATTTGGGCTTTGTGAAGTTGCTTGTTTGAGTGATTGGATAGGACCATCATCATTGCACTTCAGTGAGTAACCATGTGTGCTTCGTTCTCTTTCTTACACAGGAAGATCTCAGCTGCAGTGCACGAGCTCCTTAGCACCGGCGAGGTCCCCGATGCAATTTTGAAGATGCTGAAGATATTTATGTATTAATCCTTTCTAATGAATTTTACTCGGGCAGCGGTTTTCCAGTCCGCTCTTCTCGATTTTAAACTGCCAGGGGTTTTTTTACTTGCTCAAATTGAACACGGGACTTACGTTTTATCGTCCGTCTCCGATAGGACTAGGAACTCGATCTCACGTACACTGAGATCATGGATATCTGGAAAAATATTCAGATGGCTACTCGAAGGAGCGAACTTGGTACCTTCCGTACGAGACACGAGCACTCAACTTCTACGCCACAGAGCCCCCTGCTGCTTTGTGAAGTACTATTGACTTGGGGCGTACCACTTTTTCCAGCAATTTTACCTTGTTTGATACATCTTCTTCTTCTTTTTTTCTTTTCTCTAATCCTGTTTAGTCTCACAGTGTCAGGATACAAAGAGATTTCTGGAACGGGCTTTTGTGTGTACTTCATACAAAATGTTTTTCGTAGCCTCTGTTATCTCTGAGGTTCAACTTTTGCGTGGACCACCTTTTGTTTTGTATACACTGCATCAGATTAGTATTGCTTTTTTAGGTGCAGTCTGTTGGTAATCTGCTTATGTGGACGAACCATATAATTTGTTGTTTCTTGATGAAGTTCAGTACTGATGTCGCCCGAGTAGTTACCAAGGCCCAAATTTGTGTGTAAAGAATAGAACCACTGTTACCTGCCATGCATGTCGTAAGAGGCGACTAAGGAGGTTCGGCTGATGCACGTGTCCTAAACGTGAAGAAGTCTATGCGTTTAGGGGCCTACCAAACCAATGTGCAACGTATACACGTTCTTGGCAAAGATCAAATATGTCACAAAGAGTGATTAAAATTGGTCGTAAAGAACGGACGCAAAGAAGAAGAAGAAGAAGTACTGATGATGTACCCACTTTTTTCTGTTGTCTTCATTTCTATACCAATCTTTTCTTGATACTCCAAGCATTCTGTGTAGACACTTCATCTCTGTCGTCACTAGTTTTCTTCTATAGTTCGATATCAACGTCCAGGTTTGACACTTCTTCATTTTCTTCTTTCTTACCTCTAATTCTGTTGTGCCTCCCAGCGTCAGGATCCGAAGAGATGTCGAAAACGTGTTTCTGTGTATGTTTCATATACAGTGTTAAGCCTCTGTTTCTTATATCGTTTGATGTCAGCATTCAGGTATGTTTATTAAAACATCCAAGCATTAAAACCCTTTAGCTGCTAAGGACGTATTTATACGTTTTTCCCATTCACTTCTAAAGACGCATTAACAGGTCTGTTATTATCTCTCCTCTGTGGGCTAAAGACGTGTTAACACGTTATACATTGCTACTATCACTGCTTTAGGCGTTAATTCACGTTTGTGGCCCAGAAACAACGAGTATATATTTTTAGCTCAGCCTTCAGAAAGTATGTAGCAGCAAAAGGGTTAACATGGCAGACAAACGACAACTGATAAACTGCACATTTATTCCAACTCTCTGCTATCAGTGCCAAACATGGCCCCTGACTAAGACACAAGAAAGATTGATTACAACATGTGAAATGAGATGTCTACGAAAAGTTGTCAACGTTACAAGGAGAGATAGAGTGAGAAACGAGAATATCAGAAGCATCGCTGGTACTATACCATGCATACAGTACATCGAGAAGCAAAGATTTAAGTGGTTCGGCCATCTAATGAGAATGGAACCACATTTACTACCATCACGTGCCTACAATAATCGACGCTCAGGGCGCAGAGCACGAGGCAGGCCAAGAACACGATGGATAGATAACATCTCAGAGTCCCTGCGAAAGCATGGACTGACAACGTCAAGCGCAACACACCTGGCACAAGATAGAAACTAACTCTCCCAACGGTGCTTCACGGCAAATGTGGTTAAGATAAGATAAGATTCAGGTATGACACTGATAGCATAAAGCCAGGAGAAAGGTTCTTATAATACTAAAACAAACAATAAAAACATCACATTATATTCATACTTCCACTCAGATCCCTTCGGAAGAGCAAACGCCAAGGATGAAGGGAAGAGATTCTCGCCATAAATCATCAGTTCACAGTTCCTCCTAGCCACATACTCTGCAGTAGCTGTGTCCAGCAGCAGGACAAACTTACCATTTGACGTCTTCACTCTGTGTATTCCCTGAAATATATTAATGAGCAAAAAGTAGTTCTACATTCCGAGAAGGGCGAATAAGTATTGTAGTTTGACTATTGTCTATTACCTTTCCCCAGGAGGAGGATGGAATTGGTTGCCAACTCTTCTCGTAAAAACCATGATTTTTCCGAAATTTGTGTCTGGCCCTCACCAAGAAAATTTACCACGAGCCGCCACTGTATGAAGTGCCTGTCACTTCCCATTTCTAGCCCCAAGTGTGCACAGGAGGTAAGATGGCCAGTTATTTTCTACACTTGTGGAACATCGAATGGTGACCAACTCAGTCATCATGTTTCAGTTACAGTTTCAAATATCTTCATTGCACTCCGGGCATGTCCAGAGGTGCTCCAATCTCCTTTACAATATCTCCATAAACTTCCAGCGACTAACTGTACCAGTTCGATGTTGATTGATGAGCCTACTCACAGACCTGTTGCGCTGTTCCTTTTTTGCTACTTCAATCTTCAAACCAACTCTTGCAATCTGGCAGTTGACGTGGATTTGTTTAAATGAAAATCCTGTGTGATACCACACTCTATGAGGGCGTTCAGAATGTCAAGTGTATCCATTGGCTTCTACTCTTCCACCATTTACTTCTTTGTAGAAGTGTTGAGGAATACAATGGACAGAAAAAAAGAAAGAACACACATGTCCTGAAAGAACTAAATGTTAAAGAGAATTATCTGATAAATAACATACTATACAGAAAAATTACATACTTTGGTCACATCAAGCGTCACGATGACCTGGAAAAAACAATACTAGAGGGCAGGGTCCCAGGACGCAGAGGCAGACCAAGAAGAAGATGGCTACAAGATGTTAAAGAAACCATGAACATGACCATCGACGAAGTGGGTGAACTGGCAAGAGACAGAGTGAATTTCAGATGTGCTGCAAAGAGAGCAACGTCCTATAAAGGACGCGCACCTTGATGATGAGAAGTGTTGAGAGGGATGCGGGGGTAGTGATCTTGTGTGTGCTTGTTTTAAGGCACTTTGTAAGCTGATATTTTCGTAGGGATGTTCTTTATGCTGTCGCTCCGTTGACTGACCCCCAATGATATGGCAAAATGCATTAGAAAGATTGTTTTGAAAATTCCAACACAATATTTTCACCATCTTATAAATTACAATGGCGACACTCGCCAGTTCTAGGAAGCTTGTGCATAGCTGCTGAGATCTTCCTGTGTAAGAAAGAGATCAGAGCACACATGGTTACTCGCCGAAGTGCTATGACGATAGTCTTATTAATTACTACAGAGAAAATCTGACAAATTTCTTTGAAAAAACTTTAAAACTTGTGCCCCATAAGAAGAAAGAGTTGAAAAACTAATAAAAATGTTAGTCATACGTTTTCTACTTCAGACGCTCCATATCTACCACTTGTTAACCTCTATTTGTGATTTGTATGTGATCCGATTCTAAGAGCGATTGTACGTTGTGTCAATTATACGCCTACAAGTAGGCCAGCACATCCGATTTCCACGATGCTGTTTATTTACTAAGGAGACCCTGAAGTGAACTTTGCTGAGAGAGGCAGGAAACATCGGTCTCAGTTTCATGGATGAGATTGAGCGAGTTGCCCAGGATAGAGCGGTATGGAGAAATTACTTGCAGGCCCTATGTAACGTATAATGGTACGAGAGGAATTATTATTATTATTTTTATTTACTAGGGTAGCTTCCCTTGGTTCTACATCAGTAGATTATGACATGCCTTGTAGGTCGCAGTTTTTTTATATACTAGGGTAGCGTACCTAGATTTCTACCTTAGTTGCTTCTTACGACATGCATTGTAGGTAGCATTTTTACTATTCTTTGCTCCCCTTGCGAGTCCAGGCAATGCAAGAGCGGAAGTCATAAGTTAAAACGTATGTTTCAAGAGAAGGAAAATCCTCCTGGCATATCCCTTACAGGACGTCACCATGAACAACAGTAAACGAGTCATTGATTTTTCTAGGCACTACTTAAACGTTCAGTAGTTTGCCATTGTTTTCTGAACGGTGGGGTATGTCTTAAGTTCATAAAATTCCACGCCAGCAAAGTAGCTTTCAAACTGCCTGTCGATGAGTTTGAACCAGTTACTCTTGTGGTATGAGTGTGCTCACTACCACTTAAGTAGCTTACATGAGAACGGAAAGGAAATAGAAAATACCTCCTTGTGATTAGTCACCCATGCATCCTGAGAGTTGATCTTCGTCCATAGAGCTTTAAGACTGTCACTTCGACTATTATACAACAAACTCTGAAATCAAACAGAAATATAACGGTAGTATTAATACAATAACGAGCAATATTTGCATACTTACACAACATGTTGGTCTCCAGCAGTGGCGGCTAGTCATTAAGGACCAGTGGGACCGGGTCCCATAAAAAATAATGTATAACGTGTATTTATTATTTTATAAATTAAAATATAGCAACCAAAAACCATGATTTATCCGGAAATAAATGTCTGGCCCTACCAACAAAACTGATCACGAGCCGCCACTGGTCTCCAGATTAATTCTGTCAAGACCAAAATTATGGACCTCACAAACTCGACAGACAACATTGTAATAAATGGCCAAATACTGGAGAAAGTTAAACATTTTACATATTTGGGTAGTAAAGTGTCAAACAACGGAGACACGATGAAAGAAATAAACTCTCGTATTGCTATAGCAGCTAGTGTCTTCACTAAATTAACGAATATCTGGCAATCTCAAGACCTTAGTATATGCACAAAAGTTAAATTATTTAGGTCATGTATGATTCCTGTACTGACCTACGGTTGTGAAAGTTGGAAATCAACAAAGAAAATTGATAAGAAACTGGGCAAGCTTGGAGAATAAGTGTCTACGAAAATTACTAAAAATAAAATTGAGTGGTTTCGTTTCGAACAACACAGTGAGAGATCAACACCAACAACCCGTATCAAATATTATAAGGAAACGAAGGTGGAAATATTTAGGTCATGTTTTTAGATCAGACAAAAAGAGACTAAATCGACAAGTCCTTATGTGGTCACCAGTTAGGAAAAGAAATCGTGGAAGACCTAAGACCACTCTTCGAAGAACCATCCAACAAGAAAGTAAACTATTGGGATGTAAAACCATACACGATCTCCAACTGCTAGCAACGAACCGCATCACATGGAGATCTAAATCCTCTGCACTATGTGCCACCTCTGGCACGAAATGAACAAACAAACAAACTAACTATTACTACACTGCTAGATGATAGACAGATTGTAGCTATCGTCTCTCACTCTCATTGTCTTGACACTTTAAAGAAATTCTCTCGGTTTTGTCCTACACAAGTCTGTTAGATGTTCTCCATATTTGCACCATGAGTTTTCTTTCTCTTTCTTGACTATTCTTTTCCCCTCTCTCCTGGCTAGACGGTATTGTACATAGTCGTTATGGTTTTAGATTTCAACCATGTTTGGAAACAATGTTTCTTTCTGTGTATGGCTGTTTGTATCTCTTCACTCCACCATGATGTTTTTTTACTCTCTAGTTTTAGCTCTAGTTTACTGCAGTCATTTCCCCATGCTCTCTTGGATTCTCGATAGCCGCAATGTTAATATATGTCTCACAAACTTACTTGAGTAGATAGCCCCAATGTTGATATCTGTCTCACACACTTACTTGAGTAGATAGCCCTAATGTTAATATCTGTCCCACACACTTACTTGAGTAGATAGCCCCAATGTTAACATCTGTCCCACACACTTACTTGAGTAGATAGCCCTAATGTTAATATCTGTCCCACACACTTACTTGAGTAGATAGCCCCAATGTTAACATCTGTCCCACACACTTACTTGAGTAGATAGCCCTAATGTTAATATCTGTCTCACAGACTTACTTGAGTAGAGCCAAAGTTGATAGATCCAACTCTAATATCTGATTTTTCTATCAATTCGTCATAAGTCTTGAAGGGCATCTCTGGTATTTGTTCTGGTCTGTGAATATAAACAGATAAGATAATTATGCAAGAGGAATAATAATAATAATTCCTCTCGTACCGTTATACGTTACATAGGACCTGCAAGTAATTTCTCCATACCGCTCTATCATGGGCAACTCGCTCAATCTCCTCCATGGAACTGAGAACGATATTTCCTGCCTCTCTCAGCAAAGTTCGTTTCAGGGTCTCCTTAGGTCGACCTCTCTTTCTTGAACCCTTTACATCCCACTTCAATGCCTGCTTTGATCATTTCTCCTCAAGGTGTGCCCAACATATTTCCATCTTCTCTTTCTATGCAAGAGGAATAGCTGAAGAAATATGAGTATACTTTATAGCAATCCCGGTACGCAAGATCCAAGGTTTACAATTCACTACCAGATGACATATGTCCAAGAGTGCAGAGAACATCCCTCCTACACTGAAATGGCAAGCCACCTGCTGATAGTATTGCACAATGTACAAACTATGTAGTTCATTCAGTTCACGAATGCATTATTTTCCAGAGATCCCTATATTTGTTGGACATGTTACAGAGTTTGTGCTTTGTGCAATACTTTTAGCCAGTGGCGGCTCGAGGTTATTTTTCTTGGTGGGGCCAGACACCAATTTTCGGAAAAATCGTGGTTTTTTTTGAGTATTTACTACTACTTGTCTATTCCAAGAAGCTTTCCCCCTTTCGATTATTGGTGGGGCCAGGCCCCACTGGCCCTTAATGACGAGTCGCCTGCCCGCGTGCCCAGCGTGTTCGTAGCGCGTTGGACTGTGGGTGACTAGCCCTCTGTGTGTACGGGTTCAATTCCGTGGGCAGGCAGAAAAGCCACAGATTCCCCAGATTCACGGTGTTCGTGGCACCGAACCGAAGGGTTACGATGTCCATGGCACCGAGCCGAAGAGCTGAAAAGCTCAAGTGCTTCTGGATCGGAAAAAAAAAAAAAAAATGACGAGTCGCCCCTGCTTTTAACAGGTGGCTTACAATTTCTGCTGAGAGAGACCAAACAACAAGGGATATAATTCGGTGCAATAATGTCAATTCTCCGTCTTAAGACCCTTTAGACTTCAAGCGCCCGTGTGGAGCCTGTGCCCTCAAGTGAAGCAAAGAATAGTGCCACTGCGACCTACAAGGCATGTCGTAACAGGGAACTGATGTAAGAACTAGGAAAGTACCTAGTAAATAAAAATCATCGGATGTGCTAGCTTACTTGTAGGCGTATAACTGGTACAACGTACACAAGGCTCAGATTACATACAAATCACACAGAGTGGTTACCAAGTGGTCGATATGGAGCGTTCGAGGAATAAGAAGAAATCAAGACTGAATATTATATAGCGAGACAGACTTACTAGCCCAGTGAAAGAAACCTACATGGAGGTGAGTGTGTGAGCTACAAAGGACAGTGAAGTTTATACAAGTGATAACATTTAATACAAAGATAGTTTCAGTTTCAGTTTGGAATATCTTCATTGCACTCTGGACATGTCCATAGGTTTTCCAATCTCCTTCGCAATATCTCCAACAGCGTCCAGCGACTGACCGTACCATATCGATGTTGATTGATGAGCCTACTCATATACCTGTTGTGCTCACCCGAGTGGTTATCTGGGCCCAAATTAGGGGTGTAAAGAATAGAACCACTGTTACCTGCAACGCATGTCGTAAGAGGCGGCTAAGGAGGTTTGGCTGAAATCAGATGCATGTGTCCTCAGCGTGTAGAAGTCGATGCGTTTAGTGGCCTACCAAACCAATATGCAACGTATACACGTTCTTGGCAAAGATCAAACATATCACAAAGAGTGATTAAAATTGATTGTAAAGAACGAACGCAAAGAAGAAGGAGACCTATTATGCTGTTCTTTTCTTGTTACTCCAATCTTCAATCCCAGCTCCTTCAGTCTAGTGGTTGGTGTGGATTGGTTTAACTAAACATCTTCTTTGCAGGCCCACTCTATGAGGGTGTTCAAAATGTCAGCTCTATACATTGGCTGGCGCCCTGATATAGTGGCAGAGCAAGCCATCCTATTTTCTCTCTCATTACCAACGATACAAATGTGCCCCGGAACAAAGATAACATTTCAAGAAAACAAAAGGAAAAATAGTAATGAGATGATCATCAGACAATATTGTTATTGGTTATCGGTTACTAAACTGACTTCATTGCACTCCGGGCAGGCCCATAGGTGCTCAGGCTCAATCGAAGGGTATACGTACTAATGGTTTCTGTGGATCGCTGGTTAAACACACTCCACACACTGCTCCTAGACATCCAGTTCTACCTATACAACGGGCAACTTCAAACTGCTTAAATCACTGGATCGATTCATCATCTATTTCATTGTCTTCATCCAACAGATAATCGCGAACAGACCGAAGCACATTAACTTTATCCATCTTCAACTCCCCAACAATCGATGATGTTGATGAAAGCGTGTCCACTCTCTCATTGCCACGAACACCTGTATGCTCATGCCAGTATATCCACGTAAGCCGCTGAAGATTAAAAACCTACAGACGACATCCACTCATACAGAAATCTTCCCTTTCTGATCTTGTGAAGCATCGACTGGGAGTCATATATAACAACAGATCCAGTAAATGGAGTCCCAGAGAGCAAATGGAGGGCAGCAGTAACAATATGGTTAACTACCTTATATCTATCTTACGTATATCTTCTTCATGTTCCGTTAGACACACACGACTTCCATAGGACATTTGGATTCGTGTCGTTCTGCCACCTTTCTACCAATGGTTTCCAAACATAGGACTCGAACCATTTACCCTTATTTCTTACTGCACTTATTGCATAGTCTAGCAATACAAGAACATTTACGAACACAACCATCGAGCTATTAAGCCCCTAATACTTGTACGTTAGCGCCTGTAGCATCACCGGTAGTGAGCTCGATCACAACCCAGCTGTATCCGGTTCAAACTCCGAGCCGGGCAAGTTGGGAAGCAAATTCTTTCCCTTGGATTTTTACGAACGGTAAAAATAGACCTTACCGTTCAGAAAGCAATGACAAACTACTGAACGTATAAGTGGTGCCTAGTCTCTTTTATTGTGGTTGATGGCTAAGTCATGTGAAGGATATACCACTATTTTCATTCATTAAATACTTGTGGACTGTATTTATTGATCATATTCATTGATTCCGTTGCTTCCCCTGCGGTTCTTTAAAAAAAACTCCTTGTTCTCATCTACTAATTGTTTCTCATGTCAGGTCACAATCTTTCAAATCTCTGTAGTGATATTCACGGACGCCCTGTCGGCCATCAAGGCACTAAAAAAACTCAACCTGCACAGAGCTAAACGAGCTAACAACGATCCTCTGAGTATTAACAAACTCATTCAAACGCACATGTCATACAGTGGACCCCATCACACTGCAATATAGGCGGAAACGAAGAGGCAGACAAGCTAGAAAAAGCAGGAGGGTGACTGCCGCAGACTGATTACGAAACCAGCTACGAGGAGGCTAAAACAAGCATTGAATTGCAATATAGAGAGAAATTGTAGCAAGACCACCCTCAACACGGCACCAAAGATGAGTACTATGGTCTGTCCCGGATCAAACAAGTTGTCATATTCCGCCTCCGTACCGGCCATAACAGACTCGGGTCCCACCTTTACAACAAATTTAAAATTGACACAACTAGCCTGTGTCACTGCGAGAAGGCGGACATGACGGTAGAGCACCTATTGCAAGACCACTCACTGCTAGCAGGCCTAAGAAACAAAACCAGGACAGGAAATCATCATCAAGGTGCGTATCCTTTATAGGACGTTGCTCTCTTTGCAGCACATCTGAAATTCACTCTGTCTCTTGCTAGTTCACCCACTTCGTCGATGGTCATGTTCATGGTTTCTTTAATATCTTGTAGCCATCTTTTTCTTGGACAGGAAATACTGAGCTAAATAAGAAACTGTACGGTGGGACAGAGTCGCTAAAATCAACAGCAGAATTTATTTGGAAATCGGGTACATCAGTCTAAGCGGTGATCGCGAGAGAGAGAGAAATCTCTTTCACCAGTTCTACTTTATGTTTTAATTGGTGTTCCGTGTCTTCTTTTCATATCCGCTGTTCATGGGACTGCTGTCCTAGCCAATTCTTCTACTGACAAATGACATACATGACAAATCCACCTCCATCTTCGTCTTTCTATGATGCACAGTTTGCTTATGTTAAAAGTTCTTCATCTGCTATTGATTGATTGATTGATTGATTGATTGATTGATTGATTGATAGAACGATTATCATTGCACTTCGGTGAGTAACCATGTGTGCTCTGTGTTCACCACTTTTCTTATATTCTGTGTTTACATATCTCTTTCTTACACAGAAGTGCACGATATACGTAGCCCCGGCGTGGATCAACATGTCATTTTGAAGATGGTGAAAACATTTTGTTGACAATTTAATCTTTCTAATGAATTTTGCTTGTGCATCGGCTTTGCAGCCTGTTCTTGCTGATTTTGAACTATCAAGTGTCTCTTTTACGTGCTCTCACTGAACACTGAGAGAGCCGCTGTAGCGTAGTTGTTAGTGAACTCGCTTCTCAAGGCTGGTGGTCTGGGTTCAGCTCCCGCAATGGGCGTGGAATTTTTCCCAACCGCTACGGCTCTCAGGTCGATCCAGCCTCAACTGGGTACAAGACATGCTCTGGGAAAGTAAAGGCAGCCGGCGTGATGCTGACCACATCACCCATCGTGTGCCGACGGTCAATGAAAAATACAGGCCTAACACTGTATTGACCTATATACCACGAGGTATGAAAGGGTTCCTTTACTTTTAGCTTTACTTACTGAACATTGACCTATGTTTTATCTTACATATCTAATAGGACTAGGAAATCGATCTCACACTAAGATCACGGATCTCTGAAAAAATTTTCCGATGGCTCCATAAAGGTACAAACCTTCTGGAACGAGAAGCGAGCACCTAGCTTCTACGCCACGTAGACCCCTAAAATTGCTTTTATACAGGGTGTTCAACTTAAAAGCAGCCCGTGAATGGAGCTAATCTGGCATATATGTATGGAAATGAGAAGGTTCAGTTATGACGTAGTATAGGTCAAGGTTGTGTGACGGTGTGTAAATGTAGTGCGGTAAGGGGCGATGAACAAATGTGACGTAGGACGAGCTAGTCAGAACCGGTTTAAATAGTAAATAAACACAACTCAATGTGTACCTGGCAAGTTTCGAATTGTCAATGGCGCTGCAATTATCTTGAACACCATGTATTTGGCCACAAGCGGGTAACGCTCAAGGCAAGTTTAAGCTACAAACCACTTTCAGCAACCTACCTCGAAAGCAAAAAGACAGATAGATTTGCTGTGTATGCTATCCGCGTTCTTATTATAATAGCCGTCCATCGCAAGCGATCATGACAACAATCTCAGACATGTGTTGCTGCACCTGTGTGGAGGTGACTGTAGGGTCCAATCCTAGAACAGAATCCCCTACCACAGGTGGGACATTCATGATCAAGGTTAGACATGTGTATGTTGTGTGTTTTGTCTTTTCGTTTTCTCTGTGCCTCAGCGGCACAATAATTCTCAGTTATAATTCTCTTTTGTTGTTACAGCGCCACATTTGGCGATCTTGCGCAAGGGATTCCAACCAGGTTTCTATATCGAAGCATTTCAGAGACAGTTTAAGAGTGTCTTTAAAGCGCTTTTTCGCCCGTCTGCCCAGCGTGTTCGTAGCGCGTTGGACTACGGGTGACTATCCCTCAGTGTGTGCGGGTTCAATTCCGCGGGATGGCAGAAAAAGCCACAGATTCCCCAGATTTACGGTGTTCGTGGCACCGAACCGAAAGGTTACGATGTCCATGGCTACGAGCCGAAGAGCTGAAAAGCTCAAGTGCTTCTGGATCGGAAAAAAGCGCTTTTTCTGCCCACCAGAAGAACGTCTGCCCCCTTCAAGTTCGCCATACATCAACTTTTTGGGATGCGTTTATCGGGCATCCGAGCAACGTGACCGCGTATCAGCGTTCACGTCACGCTTAACCTAAACCCACTTTCAGCAACCTACCTAGACAGCATATAGACAGTTAGATTAGCTGTGTATGCTATCAGCGTGAAGAGGACAAACATCCACCAAAATGCTGCCATGATCCGTCCTGATAGAGGTGGGAGCTTCTCGGAAACCTGTTAGAAGAAATAATATTGATTTCAGCTTAGACCTCTCACTCAGGAATACAACTAAGATGATGATATTTAACCCAAATCTCAAGGCTGTCCTTCTATATCGAGGGAGATATATCTCAAGCCTTTGTCATCTTGAAGAACAAATTGGTGTTCAAGAATGATCAGGAATAAAACTAAGATAATGATATTTAATCCAAATCTCAAAGCTGTCCTTCTATATGGAGCGGAAACATGAAGAATAACTAAAGGGAACAAAAAGAGTTGCAGACATTCATCAATAAATGCCTGCGCAGGATATTCCATCTGCGATGGTGCGACAGGACTACAAATAGGGAACTTTGGGATGGAACAGGACAACGACAGGTGAAACAAGAGATAAGTAGCAGAAGGTGGCGATGGTTAGGACACACACTGAGGAAACCCCTAACAGCATCACAAGACAGGCTCTCCGATGGTACTCCCAGGGCAATAGAGGTAGAGGAAGACACAGGAACACCTGGAGACAGGAGTTGGAGACGAAATGCAAGAAAATGGGGAGAGAGTAAAGAGGTCTGGAAAAGATGGCCTTGGATAGGCGGGCTTGGAAGGCCTTGGTTGCAGACCTATGTTTCCCTAGGGACGAAGGGTGAAGAAGATAGATCTCTCACAATAGATATTTATTATCAATTTACAATTGATTGAGGGAAAGGTGAATTTGTCTACCTTGAAAGCAAGATCAGCAAATCAGGAGGTAGAGATGAGGACATTAATGCCAGGATTAGGAAAGCCCGACAAGCCTTTGCTATCTTACACGCAGTATGGAAATTCACTGTCATCTCCCGGAAAACAAAGCTCAAGATATTCAGCTCAACTGTGAAATCTGTGTTGCTGTATGGCTCGAAAACGTGGCGAGTCACTAAGTTAAATACAAATAAGATTCAGATCTTTGTCAACGGATGTCTTCGGCGGATTCTCAGACTGAGATGGTATGACAGAGTTGCAAACACAGACCTGTGGATAGGAACCGGACAGGAACCCATAATGACCCAGGTTAATAGAAGAAAATGATGATGGGTCGGGCATACTTTATGGAAGACACAGTCGAGTGTCACTAGACAAGCACTTGAGTGGAACCCACAAGGAAAACGAAAAGAAGACGCCTAAACAGACCTGGAGACGAAGTCTTCTTGAGGAACTGAAGAGTGCTCGACTATCCTGGGAGTCCATAAAAAAAACAAGTCTGAGACCGAAAAGAGTGGGGAACAGTTGTTGAGGCCCTATGCTCTACGAGGAGTGGATTGAAATAAATCAAGTAAGTCATCAATTTACAAAATGTACAATTGCAAGGAAAAAACAAGATTAGTTTAGTAGTTGGATCAGCATTACTGCATAGCCAACCATTTGGTCATTAAGTCCATAACGATCTCTTTCGAAGTATTTCTCTCAGTGTGTGGCAACTAACCACACCAGTTCTTTTTTGGTTTACTATTCTTCTTTAGCAATCAGTAGAGTGTTCTTGTCTAGCTACACCATTTATAACACCATTTATAACACCATCTGTAACACCATCTGCAATACCATATATAATACCATCTATAATACCATCTATAACACCATCTGTAACACCATCTGTAACACCATCTGTAAGACAATCTGTAACACCATCAATAGCACCATCTGTAACACCATCTGTAACACCATGTATAACACCATCTATAGAATCATCTATAACACCATCTATAACACCATCTGTAACACCATCTATAACACCATCTATAACACCATCTATAACACCATGTATAACACCATCTATAGAATCATCTATAACACCATCTATAACACCATCTGTAAGACAATCTATAACACCATCTGTAACACCATCTGTAACACAATCTGTAACACCATCTATCTTCTTCTTCCTAGAACGCTTCATATCGACCACTTGTTAACATCTCTGTGTGATTTGTATATGATCTGAGCCTAAGAGCGATTGTACGTTGTGCCAGTTATACGTCTACAAGTAAGCCATCACATCCGATTTCTGCGACTCTTTTAATTTACTAGTGTAACTTCCCTAGGCCCCTACCTCAGTCGCTTCTTACCATATGCCTTATAGGTTGCAGTGGTACTATTCTTTGCTTCCCCAGTACCACACATAACACAATCTATAACATGATCTATAACACAACAATAAGTTACCAATAACATTCTTACCTTGCCAAGAGAGAGTACTGAATGCGAATAGGTAGCTATTCCTCAAAGTAAAGCTGTTCTTAGCTCCCCTGAAGTCACGGTCGGCTGCCACATTACCCCATTCGTACGGACTGAATTTACCAATGATAAAAAAGACGATGCCGATGAGGAAAAGGACGACAAGAAACATTACCCAGTAATCTGCAAAGTGAATACAAAATAGACATCATGATAATGTGTTATATTGATTGATTGGTTGATTGATTGATTGATTGATTGGTTGATTGATTGATTGATTGATCGATTGGTTGATTGATTGGTTGATTGATTGATTGGTTGGTTGATTGATTGGTTGATTGGTTGATTGATTGATTGGTTGGTTGATTGATTGATTGATTGATTGATTGATTGATTGATTCTTCGAACGCTCCATATCGATCACCTGTTAAACCACTCTTTACGATTTGGATGTGATTAAGCCTAAGAGCGATTGTACGTTGTGCCAGCTATGCTCATAACCATCCGATTTCTGGGACGCTTTTTATTTACTAGGGTAGCTTCGCTAAGCTCCTACCTTAGTCGTCTCTTACAACATGTCTTTTAGGTCGTAGTGTTACTATTCTTTGCTCTCCTTGCGAGCCCCAGCAATACAAGGACGAATTGATTGATTGATTGATTGAGTGATTGGACCATGATCACTGCACTCGGTGAGTAGCCATACTTGTTCCGATCTCTTACTTACACAAGAAGATCTCAGCGGCAGTACACGTACTCCGTTGCATCGACATGGTTTCTCGGTGTAATTTAGAAGATGGTGAGAATATTGTGTAGGAATTATTTTTTTTCCGAATGAAATTGCAACCTACTCCTGAAATTATAAGGATTCTTTTACGTATTCAACGTGAACACGGGACCTACGTTTTATCGTCCGTCTCCGATAGGACTAGGATCTCGATCTTCCTTAAATTGAAATCAGGGATGTCTGGAAAATTATTCTGATGGCTCCACGAGGAAGCAAATCGAGTACCTTTGGAAAGAAAGGCGGTCACCTAACCTCTACACCACAGAAACCCTGAATTTAATAACGCTTTTTAGGGCAGTGTAGGACAGGTGGGAAATATGTTTGTTGAACGGTCACATGGCTAGTGCAATCCCGTGAAACTGTTCAGGTTACAATTTTTCTATATGCCACCGACAGAAAAAAAACTAATTGGCCTTAGTGTGGATTGAATCCGAGTCTCCTGCATGAGAGCCGTGCTCTAATCCATTCGACCAGACGCTTCTCTTTGAGAATCAATCTTTTCTTTCTTTCTTTTGTCCTTCTCTGCTTTTTGCCGCTAGGCGTAGCAGGTTTAACTGATGATCGGTTTCGAGATATGACCGAAACACAAGGAATGAAACTCTACAATTTGAACATGGACAAGGTAAATTAGATATAGGCTGAACATGGACAAGGTAAATTAGATATAGGCTGAACATGGACAAAGTAAATTAGATATAGGCTGAACATGGACAAGGTAAATTAGATATGGACTAAACATGGACAAAGAAAATTATATATAGACTGAACATGGGCAAGGAAAATTAGATATGGACTGAATATGGACAAGGTAGATTAGAAATAGTTTGAACATGGACAAGGTAAATTAGATATAAACTGAACATGGACAAGGTAGATTAGAAATAGTTTGAACATGGACAAGGTAAATTATATATAGCCTGAACATGGACAAGGTAAATTAGATATAGCCTGAACATGGACAAGGTAGATTAGAAATAGTTTGAACATGGACAAGGTAAATTATATATAGCCTGAACATGGACATGGTAAATTAGATATAGACTGAACATGGACAAGGTAAATTATTCAGTTTGAACATGGGCAAGGTAAATATCTAAATAGAAAAATAGAGAAAGGTTGAAAAATGTCTGAACGATGCTTTTAAGTAACAAGTTAGAAGTATAAAAGTTACATGAACAGATAGGCAAGTAGGTATATAAGTAGGATATGTGGGTAGGCAGGTAGGAAGGCATGTGCGTAGGCAGGTAGGTAGGCATGTGGGTAGGCATGCAGGTAGGCATGTGGGTACGTAGGTTATTTGCTAGATGGGTATATGGATATGTTGGTATGTGGCTAGGCAGCTATCTGAGTACGAAGGCAGGTAAGTAGGTAGGTAAGTAGGCAGACATATAGGTATGTAGGTATGTAGGTAGGTGGGTCATGTCTAATTTCGATCATGTATGCACCACCTGTGGTAAGGGATCCTGTTCGAGGATTATACTCTACAGTCTCCTCCGCACACACCAGCGAGGTTCAGCAACACATGTTTGAGACTGTTGTCATTATCACTTGCGATGGACGCCTATTATAAACAAAGATAGGTGGATAGGTAGATAAGAGGTAGATAGGCAGGTAGGTAGGTAGGTAGGTAGGTAGATAGGTAGGTAGGTAGGTAGGTAGATAGGTAGGTAGATAAGAGGTATTCACAAAATAGATGAGACTGCAGTAAAACTATTTGATTGGCAAAACACGTAATCACAAAGTACTGTAGTTTTACAAATTACAAAAATAATGACAAAATACAGCAACGTTTCGGCGAACAAGGACTTTATCAAGCAAACGAACAACAGGAGTGACGAATTTTAAAAAAACATATGGACGACTACATACAAACGTTTCTAATGAAAATCTGGTAGATAGGTAGGTAGATAGGTAGGTAGATAGGTAGGTAGATAGGTAGGTAGATAAGCAGTAGGTAGGTAGGTAGGTAGATGGATAAGCAGTAGGTAGGTAGGTAGGTAGGTAGGCAGATACGGGGTAGGTAGGTATTTAGGTAGGTAGGTAGGTTGGTGGGTGAGTGTGTGGGTAGGTAGGTAGGTAGGTAATTAGGTAGATAGGTAGGTGGGTATGTACCCAGGTAGGCAGGTAGGTAGGCAGGTAGGCAGGTAGGTAGGTTATATAACATAAACTTCAGTCCACTGTTTTGGTTTTCTTTTTACCTGCTGAGAATGGTCGAACCAGGTAGCTTAGTCCGAGGTCAGACCAGCCAGGCTTCTTGACCAATAGGACGACACTGTCGGACAGGAACGACTTGGTGAAATCCACTGCCTCCTCCCGTTCAGGTGTCACTGTCAGAGCAGCGGCGCCGATTTCAACTTTCTGAGCACAGACAGGGAAAAATAAAAGAAAACTATTTATTATTAATACGAGTATAATTAAAACCAAACTTTATATAAATGTTCAACATCTTAGAAATGACATCAACTTGTTTGTGCCTCTAATACGGTGTTCATGTCTGGCAGATCCACTTTCCACTACCATCTTCTTCTAGAAAGCGTTACCCAAAGTGGGCTTTACGCCACCGGCCCCAGTGGGCGCTGAATCGTTCTAGGGGGCGGGAGGGGGCGATAGTGGGTTCAGAAGAATTTGGGGGTGGGGAAGGCGATTAGGGGTATGTGGCTCCTTAAAGAAGAAATTAATAATAAATATTTTTAATAAATTATTTTAATTATTTTCATGATTTTGCGATTGAATAATCATTTAAAATTTGAATTTTGCATTTTAATTCATCTTATGCCCGTCTTACACGATCCATTTTTCATCAATTTTCTATTTCATGCATATAATCATTTGAAAATTGATCATGTATTACAGAAATGTTGGAGGGGCGTTGGCAAACTGTTATAATGTGGAGGGGACGTTACAAAGTTTATGTTGTGCAAAGTGGGCGGTGGCCGAAAAAGTTTGGTAATCTATGGTCTAGCAAGATTGAGATGCAGAGTTAAAAATGTTGTCACGGTCAACCTGTTTCTCTTATGACAATAATAAAGTCTACACCAGTGTTTCCCAAACTGAGGTCCGCGGACTACCTGAGGTCAGCGAGGTACTCATAAGGTGGTCCTTAAGCGCTTGAAGAATTATTATGATCTTTGACATTTCAAACAGAAAATAAATTTTAAAAACATGTATAAAATACAGTGATAAACTAGTTCCACTGCGAAATTAAAGGAACCGGACCAGACTGGAGTCTAAATGTCTGACAGGACAAAATGAAAGATCATTTGAAGTGTCCCGCAGTCTGAGAAATTGGAGCCAGCTTGACTGTTTTTGTCGTGTAATAATAACTCCATCACTAGAAGATTTTCATGTATAGAAATTGTGGGGGTGGGGGCGAGGGGGTCCTAGGCATCAAATTGTATTTAAAAGAGGGTCTGCGGTAATGCAAAGTTTGGGAATCGCTGGTCTACACTATCCATCGACTGTCCTTCCTTAACCACTGTTGTATGAGCAGGTGATCTGTACATTAGAGCTATATACAGAAAATGTTCAAAATCAAAGAAAACTGGCTGATGCTACAAATAAGAATGAGAAAATTGAAGTACTTTTGAACATATAAATGGTTGGAAGATATTATTCTGGAAAAGTGCATCCCGGTAAAGTACTTTTGGGGAAGTACTTTTGGGAGAGTACTTTTGGGAGAGTACTTTTGAAACGAGTTGCTAGCATCTAACCTCCAGCATACAGAGACCCTAGGTCAGGGGTCAAAGTTCAGTCAGTGTAATAAAACATGAATATTGATTGAACTTGTCCAGTTACAGTTGACAACTTAAACCTGGAAGACAAAAATATTGGTTTAGAAGCTGCAAAAAAAGCAACAAAATGCTTCACTGTGAACACGAAGGCTTAGTAGTAATAATAATGTTTTACCAAGAACAAAAAACAAGATACAGCGACGTTTCGATAAAAAAGACCTTTATCAAGCAAAGGATACAAAAGAAGCGAAGAGATTCAGACTTTTGTTTACTTGTCTTGATAAAAACCTTTTGGTCGAAACGTAGATGTGTGTTGTTTTTGTTCTTTGTAAACCTACAGTACATTGTTTGTACGTGTTTCTTCTTCTTCTTCGAAAACTCCATATCAAACACTTAACCACTCTATGGGATTGTATATGTAATACGAGGCTATGAGCGATTGTACGTTGTGTCAGTTATGCGCCTACAAGTAGGCCAGCACATCCTCTTTCTGTAACACTTTTTATTTATTAGGGTAGCTTCCCATATACCCTACCTTAGACACCTCATACGACATGCCTTGTAGGTCGTAGTGTTACTATTCTTTGCTCCCTCGTGAGCCTCGGCAACACAAGGGCGTACGTGTTTCAACTTTGCTACATAGTTTCTTCTTCTTCTTCTTTACGTTCGTTCCTTACGACCAATTTTAATCACTCTTTGTGATATGTTTGATCTTTGCCAAGAACGTGTATACGTTACACATTGGTTTGGTAGGCCCCTAAACGCATAGACTTCTACAAGTTTAGGACATGTGCATCAGATTTCAGCCAAACCTACTTAGTCGCCTCTTGCGACATGTGTGGCAGGTAACAGTGGTTCTATTCTTTATACCCCAAATTTGGGCCCCGGGAACCACTCGGGCGACTACATAGTTTTAATGTAGTATTCCTTTATTTCGATAGTAGTAATATTACACTCTTACCCTTGAAACGACGTCCCCGATGACCCCTGTCCATCCCGTTGGCCGGTCACTTCCGAAGCGACCATCCGAAGCTTGCTTGAATACTGGGATGAACCCGGCTTCCTTGCCAATATCGTTTAATAAGTCGAAGAGGAAGCCTGCATATTGTTCACCCTGATTGGTTATTTTACGTGTGATGAAGGGTTCCTAGAGAGCATAGAGAAGCGACATTAGTGGTAACATCTTAATTTAATAGAAATATATTCTGTGTACACTTACGCCTGCAAGAGAGATCAGATCAGATCTCCTTCTTCTTCTTTGCGTTCGTTCTTTACGACCAATTTTAATCACTCTTTGTGATATGTTTAATCTTTGCCAAGAACGTGTATACGTTGCACATTGGTTTGTAGGCCCCTAAACACATAAACTTCTACACTTTTAGGACATGTGCATCCGATTTCAGCCAAATCAGATCAGATGTTTCATCTGCTACTGTATGACAGCAGACGGTACCATCTGCAACTGTTAAACCCACTGTCAGATCAGATATTTCATCTGCAACCGTATGACAGTAGACGGTACCATTTGCAACTGTTAAGCCACCTGTCAGATCAGCTGTTTCATCTGCTACCGTATGACTGCAGAAGGTACCATTTGCAACTGTTAAACCCACTGTCAGATCAGATATTTCATCTGCAACCGTATGACTGCAGAAGGTACCATCTGCAGCTGTTAAACCTGCTGCCGTGTGGAGGAAGGGGCGGAGATGAGGAGGGGGGTTCGAGAGAGCTGAAGGTTAGGCGAGTAAACCCTGTTATAAAATGCCCCACTGCATTGTGGGCCAGCATGGTTGAGCAGAAGAGTAGAGTAGTAAACCTTGGCCACAAATCCGGAGGGAGGTAACCTAAGACATTTGATAGTTATGTGTGTATTCCATTCCATCTTCTGGCATCCCCTGCTTGATTCCAAATGTATGGACTTTGTCTTTCCTTTGGATGAAATAGTAATTGGGAAGTTTGTGCAAAATGGGCAAGGCACATTAGCTTCCCAGTCTAAACATAAATTGAGTGGATCCTTTCTCCTTATTTTCGACTTGGACGTAACCCGAAACGCAACAGTCACGAGAGACTTAGGGATGAGCTGAAAGGCATGAGAGACAGGCGCAGGATTAGAAGTTGTCACAGTAAATTCAGAAAGCAATGGTAAATTACTGAACGTATAAGTGGTGCCTAGAAAATCAACGACTCGTTTACTACGGTTGATGGCTAAGTCATGTTAGGGTTTTGCCACGATTGTTGCTATGCTTATATGACGATATATATAACTATTTATGGCCGTTTCTGTCTTTACAGATGGTCAACTGACCAGTGTTTTACTGTGACTACTTCTGAGTTTGTGCTAGTCTCTCTTGTCTTTCAGCTCATACATAAGTTTCTTTTCAGAAGATTCTGCACATTTGCGTAATGTTGCTTTCCACATAACCCTGTCATCAGCAAGTTTTTTCTATATTTTGGAACCGATATAATTCTTTATTGAGGCCTTGCAGACGTCATTACATCATTATATTTGAGCAAGGTCTTCATTGAGGCCTTGCAGACATCGTTATATTTGAGCAAGTTCTTCATTGAGGCCTTGCAGACGTCATTACATCATTATATCTGAGCAAGTTCTTCATTGAGGCCTTGCAGACGTCATTACATCATTATATCTGAGCAAGTTCTTCATTGAGGCCTTGCAGACATCGTTACATCATTATATTTGAGCAAGTTCTTCATTGAGGCCTTGCAGACATCATTACATCATTATATCTGAGCAAGTTCTTCATTGAGGCCTTGCAGACGTCATTACATCATTATATCTGAGCAAGTTCTTCATTGAGGCCTTGCAGACGTCATTACATCATTATATTTGAGCAAGTTCTTCATTGAGGCCTTGCAGACATCATTACATCATTATATCTGAGCAAGTTCTTCATTGAGGCCTTGCAGACGTCATTACATCATTATATCTGAGCAAGTTCTTCATTGAGGCCTTGCAGACATCGTTACATCATTATATTTGAGCAAGTTCTTCATTGAGGCCTTGCAGACATCATTACATCATTATATTTGAGCAAGTTCTTCATTGAGGCCTTGCAGACATCATTACATCATTATATCTGAGCAAGTTCTTCATTGAGGCCTTGCAGACATCGTTACATCATTATATTTGAGCAAGTTCTTCATTGAGGCCTTGCAGACATCGTTACATCATTATATTTGAGCAAGTTCTTCATTGAGGCCTTGCAGACATCATTACATCATTATATTTGAGCAAGTTCTTCATTGAGGCCTTGCAGACATCATTACATCATTATATTTGAGCAAGTTCTTCATTGAGGCCTTGCAGACATCATTACATCATTATATTTGAGCAAGTTCTTCATTGAGGCCTTGCAGACATCATTACATCATTATATTTGAGCAAGTTCTTCATTGAGGCCTTGCAGACATCATTACATCATTATATTTGAGCAAGTTCTTCATTGAGGCCTTACAGACATTATTATATCTGAGCCAGTTCTTCATTGAGTCCTTGCAGACATCGTTATATCTGAGCCAGTTCTTCATTGATGCCTTGCAGACATCCTTATATCTGAGCAGTGGTCTGTTTTTGGAGTCTTTGTTTATCTCATGTGTTTGTGCAAACACTATTCGATCGAATGCTGACCTGATTATCACTCGTTCTATAGTTGACGCTCTTTATAAAAGACAGGACTTTTGGAAGCATTAATTTTAAACGAACGAAACGAAAATCGTAGCATATCCTAAAGGACGTAGCCATCAACCACAGTAAACGAGTCGTGGATTTTCTAGGCACCACTTATACGCTCAGTAGTTTGCCATTGCTTTCTGAACGGTGAGGTCTATTTTTACCTTTTGTAAAATCCCACGGAAATAGATTTGCTTCTAAACTTGCTCATCGTGGGGTTTGAACCAGGTACGCTTGGGTTTGTGATCGAGTTCACTTACCGCTTGAGCTACAGACGCTCAATTTTAAACATACAATAATAATAGCCGCCTATCGCAAGCAATGTTGACAACAGCCTCAGACGTGTGCTTCTGCACTTCTCCGCTGTGTGTAGAGGTGACCATAGAGTCCAATCTTAGAACACAATGCCCTATCAAAGGTAGGGCATAGAGGTTAGACATGTGGGTGTTGTGTGTTCTGTTTCTTCGCTCAGTTCGTTTTCTCTGAACCTCAACGGTACGATGATTCTCATCTATGCTAGCTCCTCTTGTGTTGTTATAGCACCACATTTGGCGATCTTGCTCCAGGAATTCGTAGCACGTAGTGTCTATATCGATGCATTTCAGACACACTTTAGGAGTGCCATTAAAGTGTTTTTTCTGTCCACCAGCTGAACGCCTGCCCCGTTCGAGCCCGATAGACATCAATTGTTTTGGGATGCGTGTATCAGGCATCCGAGCAATGTGACCAGCCCATATCACTTGGGCCGTCATACAATAAAACATATTATAAAATGAACAAGACAGACGGACAAACGCAGAAGAGTTTTGTAATTGTCTCTGTACTAACCTGATCAATAGTGCTGACATTCAGAAATGGCAGTGCAGCAGCGGCTGAGGTCTGTTGAAAAAACAAAATGCTTTCATTAGAATGCAGCAAATTAGTATAATTATACAACACGTATGGTCATCATCAAATTGCTTCTGAGCAGAACTTTGCCACCCTAACAGTCCTCCTGAATAGATGTCCCGCCTCTGCAGCCGTCAAGCTCAAACCATCAGTTACATCTTGAATTCATCTTCTCTGTTGTCTTCCTCTTCTTCTCTTTGCAGGTATGACTCCTTCCATGATGATCATCTCCAGCCTTTCGTGTCTTTTTATATGTCCAAAAAATTTCAATTTTCTCTTTCTTATTTGTAAGAGAAAATTGAGTTATTTAGGACATAAAATAAGTATGGTCACTGCCAGGAAGGAAAACAATGGCAGACTACCTTCCGAGACAATGCCTAGAAAACATTAACAGTAATATGGAATACAACATAATATGGAATACAACACGTATGGTAGGCCCACAAAATTCTATCCGGGGATCTTTTCAGTGTGTGTCATATCCATCACCCCCTCCAGCCCCTTATCTATTGTTCCACTTGCCATTGTCCCGCTCTATCTCACCATTTCCTGTTTGGGTCCTGTCATACCATCGCAGATGTAAATAAATGCTTTCATTAGAATGCAGTAAATGAGTATAATAATATAACACATATGGTAGTTCCACAAAAGACATCAATAAAGTTGACATTGCTTATTTGTTAGGTGGAAGATTAACCCGTTCGCCACACCGATCCGATATATTGGCTTGAGGAATTTTTAATATAACGCAAAGTCAGGATACTGTCTAATTCAGTATACAAAGTAAATATAAATGCGTCCACGGGGAAGAAAAATGACGGAGTGAAATGGGTAAGCCTCTTGGTGGCCAAGGCATGCCCTTTCAACCTAAGACTGATGTCTTTTCTAGTTATATTAGAACGTATAGGCCCACTTTATCGTTGTGTACTTGTGGTTTGGGGACTAGTTCTTAAAAGTACTGTTTGTTGAGTATTGCACTTATTGTGTTCTGGTCGACATTTCGTTAAAAAAGGACTTGATGTTTCGATATGTCTTACCACCATTGTTATTCTGTTTTACAACCTAGTAAGAATGCACTGAACCATTACTTATGTATGGAAGCGTATCATGGATAATTGAAAAGCAATCAATAAGATCATAGGAAGCCACAGAGATGTGGTTTTACAGAATAATGCTGAAAATGCCATGTGCAACGAAGAAAACAAATGATGAGGTTTTAAATCAGGCATGTACACAAAGAAATCTTATCAAAAGTATAAGAATCAGACAATCAAGGTTTTTCAGACATATAAAGCGAAGAGGAAGTATAGAACATTTGGTGACTACAGGTAAAATTCAGGGAAGGAGAGATCGAGGAAGACAGAGGGAGAAGATGTTGGATGATCTGACATCATGGTTCGACATAAAATCGACGTCAGAACTGATTAACTGCACCAAGGAGAGAAAGTTGTGGAGGTACATGATCGCTTACGCCTGCAGGCATGACACTTGATTGATTGATACAATACTTGAATAAACAATATCCACTTTATTGAAGAATGCAGTCAGACCACATATAGCAGAGATCGTCTCCGCAGAAATTACACTTAAATGCTAAGAGTATTGTACAAAGCACGAGCTTCGCAGTTCCATCAACAATCCCAGGACAAGTTTTTTTTAAACCATTCCTGAGTCGTACGACGTCGTCCAGATTCAAACCCGTGGCCTTTAGATCGCAAGGTGAACGACATAACCCCTTCGTCCCAAAGATACCGAGAGAATATTGTTGAGATCCATCATCGCAGGCACGGCACCTGATGATGACCTTCTTCTTCTTTCTTTTGTCAGCACACTGTTACCGTGTTGTTAACCCAGTGTCGTGGTTTTATGTGTTTGTCTTACTCTTCTCTGCTTTTGTCAGCACACTGTTACCGCGTTGTTAACCCAGTGTCGTGGTTTTATGTGTCTTGCGCTTCTCTGCTTTTGTCAGCACACTGTTACCGGGTTGTTAACCCAGTGTCGTGGTTTTATGTATTTGTCTTACGCTTCTCTGCTTTTGTCAGCACACTGTTACCAGGTTGTTAACCCAGTGTCGTGGTTTTATGTGTTTGTCTTACTCTGTTCTGCTTTTGTCAGCACACTGTTACCGAGTTGTTAACCCAGTGTCGTGGTTTTATTTGTCTTACGCTTCTCTGCTTTTGTCAGCACACTGTTACCGCGTTGTTAACCCAGTGTCGTGGTTTTATGTATTTGTCTTACGCTTCTCTGCTTTTGTCAGCACACTGTTACCAGGTTGTTAACCCAGTGTCGTGGTTTTATGTATTTGTCTTGCGCTTCTCTGGTGATTTCTGTGATGGTTTTCTTAGTCCCCTGGCAGAATTCAACTACGCTATCTATCCACCTTTTCCTCGGTCTTCCTCTCGCGATCCTTCCTGATATTCTGTTGTGGAAAGCTTCATAGGCAGTTTGGTCTGTTCGCATTCTTACTAAGTGGCCAAACCACTTCATTCTCTGTTTCGCTATATAATTCAATCACGGTCTTGTTCCAACCTTTTCTCTGATGCTGTTATTCGTAATTCTGTCGATTCTTGTGTTGTTGGTGACTTTGCGCAGACATCTCATTTTTCATGTTGCTATTTTCTGTGTATGTGTCATATTCATTGTCCATGTTTGACATTGGTAACATAGAGTGGGTATGAAGATGCTGTTGATCAACTGTTGTTTAGCTGTCAGTGAGATGTTTGGATGCCAAAGTAGTGGATCTAATTGGTAGGTTATTGCATTTGTTTTCTGGACTCTAGCTTCTATCTCTTCCTCATGATGATGATTATTATTTATTTTCGTTCGCCGACTATGAATCCACTCGTAGTCATTACGCCTAATATGGAAAATATGACTGATTTTTGCGTGAAGGCTTGCTTTCCTTATCACCAGTGTTCTTTATAATTCAGGCGAGACTTTCTCTAGCTTCGGAAGGCACAGTGCTTTAATTTAGATGCCCCCATAAAAGGATCAGGATTTTCTGTAATCTAACCTTCTATCGTGTGTACGCTTAGAAAAGTGTTGTTTGCTAAACTTGCCTTGAACCCGGAATTTCTATGGCACTTGACCACTAGCGCATGGTGGTGTGAGCTCCGCTATCAGTGACCGCCCGAGTTTTGCCGGGGCACGGAAGGGATGCAAAGAATAGTACCACTGTGACCTACAATGCATGTCGTAAGAGGCGACTAATGTAGGTACTAGAGATACTACCCTGGGTAAATAAAAAGCATCGAAGAAATTGGATGTGCTGGCCTACTTGTAGGCGCATAACTGACACAACGTACAATCGCTCTTAGACTCAGATCACATACAAATCACACAGAGTGGTTGACAAGTGGTCGATATGGAGCGTTCGACAAAGAAGCTATCAGTGATATCGTGATGATGCCGAAGATGAATGATGATGTTGATGAGGATGATGTTAATGATGGCAATGGCAATGATGATGATGATAGTGATACTGATAATATTGATGATGGTAATGATGAAAATGGTGGTGATCATGGAGATGTTGAAGATGATGATGATGTTGATAATTATTATGCTGATAATGATGATGTCCATGATGCTGATAATAATGATGATGATAATGATGATGATGATGGTGGTGATTTTGATAGTGATGATGTCAATGGTGATTATGATGATAATGACGATGATCACTGATCAGAGATCGATACATTGTTCATTTATCATCACGTCCCTGATCAGCCCCACGTGACTGTTCCCTTTAATAAAATAAAAGAGAAATGTTTAATTAAATTCTAAAACAGACACATGTTTTTCTACTTTATTTTCCTTGATGAAGAAAAAAAACGATAAGGGGAAAAAAACAGAACATTTGCAAACGAATTTCGAATATTCTTTGGCACAGCAATTGCCAAATACCTGCATAAACGTCTGCATTTATTTTTTGCCGCATCAGCAGAATGTCGAACAAACCTGACAGCGTTCAGAACACTATGCTTTCAGATTGTTCTGTGAGATCATGTTTTGATTTTTAGTAAGATGTGGGTCCATTAAAAAAATGCTATTACAATAGATATGACCTTTTTCGTCTTCACAGACGGGCAATTGGCTAGTGTTTCACTGTGACAACTTCTGAGTTTTCGCTTGTCTCTCTTGTCTTTCAGCTCATCCGTAAGTCTCTCTTCAAAAGATTCTGCACCTTTGCGTAATGTTGTTGTCCATATATCTCAATCATCATCTATGACAATACAGTGATAAAAACCTAGAAGACAATAGGGGCAAGATGTCATTGACGATCTGAGAATGACTGCTGCTGACGCCGGTCAACTTGCATAGAACAGAGAGTTTTTCAGAACTGATGTTATCGCAGCCAGATTCCGGAAGGGACCAGCTACTTGATGATGATGATTACAATATTACAAGCGTAAAATAGCAATCTAAAAGATGTATAAAAACAATAGAGTATCAGTCGAGAACACAGACATGTATAATGTTTGGAAAGAAAGAAAAAATACATTGTTCTTACTAGTAAAAGACTGCATATATGATGTGCATTTTTTCAGCAAATGAAAAATAACAAACGAAATCTAACATAGGTGCAACAAAATATTTCAATCATAGGATATATGACCCCATTTTTAAACGAAACATGTCACCATGAACACTAAAAGGGCATTGTATAACATAATTTTACTGCCAACATTATGCCATCAGTGCCAAACCTGAACACTGACATCAAATGATAGAAGAAAACTAGTCATCTTCTTCTTCTTTGCGTTCGTTCTTTACGACCAACTTTAATCACTCTTTGTGATATGTTTGATCTTTGCCAAGAACGTGTATATGTTGCACATTGGTTTGGTAGGCCCTAAACGCATAGACAAAACTAGTCATGACAGAGATAACTTGTCTACGCAGAATGCTGGGAGTATCGCCCGAGTGGTTACCGGGGCCCAAATTTGGGGTGTAAAGAATAGAACCACAGTTACCTGCTACGCATGTCGTAAGAGGCGACTAAGGAGGTTTGATTGAAATCGGATGCATGTGTCCTAAACACGTAGAAGTCTATGCGTTTAGAGGCCTACCAAAATAATGTGCAACGTATACACGTTCTTGGCAAAGATCAAACAAATCACAAAGAGTGATTAAAATTGGTCATAAAAACGAACACAAAGGAGGGAAGGAAGGCTGAGAGTATCAAGAAAAAGACCAGTTTAGAAATGAAGACATCAGGAAAAGAGTGGGTACAACATCAATAGTGAACTTCATCAAGAAACAACAAATTAAATGATTCTGCCACATAAGCAGATTACCAACAAACAGTTTACCTCAAAGAGGATCGCTATTTCGATAGAGTGGATACAAAGCAAAAGATCGCCCACGCAAACGGTGTGGACAACAGAAATAACAGAGGCAGTGAAAAACACTATTTATGAGACAGAAGATCACGTTCTAGAAAAATCTTCTTATCCTGACTCTGTTAGACAAAACATGATTAGAGAAAAGAAAGAAATAAAAAGATAAAAATTAATACTACACGTTACATTGATTCAACTATATTTATATGGAGAGTCTCTATAGCGAAGAGGTTGAGACGTTTGCCTGGCCGTGGCCTACGATAACATAAGGCCGGCAGGTTCACGTAAAAATTCTTGGAAATCAAACCACAATCGTCGCGTGACCTCGCATTCCAGTATTGTTAGATAAAGATAAATTCATTATAAAAACAACACAACATGCTAAATCAAGGTTATATTATGTTACAAGTTCAGTTTAACAACAAGGAATATCAGTATTATTACACATATTTTCATCAATGAATAACAATAGACTTGTAGAATTGTGTAATATTGCAGAAAACCTTACAGTGTTCTATCAAACACTTATACAAGCCGGCCCCCATTCTTCTTCTTCTCTTCTGCCATTTACTTCTTTATGGAAGTGTTGGAGGTGAAACGTAGCGAAACACGTACAAAGTACTATAGTTTTACAAAATACAGAAACAGTGACGATAAACAGCAACGTTTCGACCAAAAGGCCTTTATCAAGCAAACGACACAACAGGAGTGACGAATTATATAGAACACTTATAAATGGACTATAACGGATTCATGCAAATGTATCTAATGAACTGGGAATAAAAACGAATAACGAAATGAGTGCAGCACAAAACTAGAAATGGAAAAGAAGAGAAACAATATACAATCAAGTGAAAATATAAATTATATATATGAAGCAAATACACATATAGATTACAAGGCATGAGATGAGAAAGTAACTAAGAAGCATAAGAATGTAATGCGTTGAGTCCAAGAGGCCGCAAGGTACCATATAACGAAATAAAACGGTTCTCCAGAGCAAATCGATTACGATCATCAGAGGAACATGATCGGATGGCTGTGACCTGGACATCGCAAGCTCCTGAATGGCCAGTATAATTGAAATGGGTAGCTACAGGGGTCACAGAGCATTTAAACGTAGTGATCTTGTGTGTGCTTTTTTAAGGCACTTTGTAAGCTGATATTCATGTTCGAAAGGCTGTTCTTGATACCGTCGCTCCATCTTTTGCGTGGTCTTCCTCTTGCCTTGTACTCATTATACTTTTTCTGTGTGGCTCTGTGTGGTAGGCGATACCAGGGCATTCTGGTCAGGTGTCCAAACCATTTAATCATTTGTTCTTTTATGAATTTCATAACTGGTTTCACATCCAGTCTCCTGATTTCTTCATTTCTAATTTTAGCCCCATTAGAAGGAATTTTGATTTTCCATTCTGAGCTAGTCGGGCGTATGTTGCCGAGGTCCACGGCCTGGCGTTCTGGAGGTTGTGAGTTCGAATTCAGACCAAAACACATGAGCAATTTTGGTCATGAGAACCCTAGGATTCTTGTTAGAGCTACGGAGTTCGTGCTTTGTACTGAGAAAACTGTCGGTAGATGGCGTTTTCTGCCGACAGTGGCCTAGCCATATGAGGAAACCCTGTGTAATCGTGTGTGATTATGGATTCAAGATGTAACTGATGACGACTGCAGAGGCGTCCCCGTCCCGTCTCTGGATTATGATAACAAGAAATTTCAAAGGATTGTTTTAGGCTGGCAAAATTCTGCTTCAGACAAACTATTTGATGATGAAAACTTTCAAGAAACTAACACTTTTGTGGATCTCGGTGGCGTAGAGGTTCGGTGATCGCCTATCGTTCCAAAATAATTGGTTCGCTTTTTCGTTGAATCATCGGAATATTTTCCCAGAGATCTTTGAATTCTCGTAGCGTAGGTGAGATCGAGTTACTAGTCCTATCGACGATAAAAAGTAGGTCCCGTGTTCAATTTGAGCACGCAAAAGAACCCTTAACAGGTCAAAATCGAGAAGAACAGGCTGGAAAGCCGCAGCATGGTCAAAATTAATTAGAAAGAATTAACAACAAAAATGTATAAAAATGTTTTCACCATATTCTAAAATTACATCAAGGAACCATCGCTGATACTCAGTGGCGGCTCGTCTATAAGGGCCAGTGGGGCCGGGCCCACCAAAAATAATGTATAACATGTATTTATTATTGTTTAAATTAAAATATAGGAATCTAAAAACCATTATTTATTCTAAAAAAAATGTCTGGCCCCACCAACAAAAATTATCACGAGCCGCCACTGCTGATACTACATAACTCATGCACTGCCGCTAAAATCTTTCTGTGTAAGAAAAAAATCGGAGTAGATATGGTAACTCACTGAAGTACAAGGATGATGGTCCTATCAATCAATCAATCATCTTGTGTAAGAAGGATAGTATTCGGTGCTTTTACTTTGAATACATTCTACTGTGGCATTGCATGCAATGAGAGTGCTGATATCTTGGAGGTCAGTGCCAAAGAGCAAATTTACCAACTCTTGTCTTTTCAGGAGGTCAAAACCCTCATACCGAGGAAAAACTGCAGTAGACTGGAAGACAAATACTGGATATGATTATGGAAAAGACTTCCTCAAAGACCTAAGCAGAACAGTCCAGGTTTCGACTACGAACCGGACACTGCAGACTCAACAAACACTTATATAGACTAGGAATAAGTCAAACAGCTCTCTGCCAGTGTCATCAGGCGGAACAGACACTGAAGCATGTCCTGCAGGACTGTCCTCTCATGTGTGAGCTGAGAAGCAACATATGAGCACACCCAGTTGACCAAAAAACTAATTTTTGGGAAACCTGATAGACCTGACGCTGACTGCCAAGTTTATGGCCACAGTAAACTAAGCGCATAGACCAGAAATCTATGAAGATGGAAACCTGACAGACCTGAAGCTGACTACTCAGTTTTGGTCCACAGTAAAAGAATCGTGTGACCAGAGATCGCTGAAGAAGAAGAAGAAAAAGAATACAGTGATGACTTTTCCCATCTAGCTTCATGGCTATAAAATTTTGCAACCATAACCCGCCGGTACATGCAACGTTTAATCACAGAAGATATAGTGAGTTTGATGTAGTTAGCCACCTGCTACCTAGATGGTAACTCATGCTGAACAAATGTGCTAGCTAATCGATAGTCTAATATTGGATACACTGCCTGCAGTGTATCAAAGGTTCTTTTCGTGCACATATCTATCTAGTTATCTATCTATCTATCTACGAGATATATCTATCTATCTATCTATCTATTTATCTATCTATATATCTATCTAGTTATCTATCTATCTATTTATCTATCTATCTATCTATCTATATTTATGTCTGTCTGTCTATCTATCTATCAATATATATATATATATTTTCTTCGTCTTTGAACGCACATATCGACCACTTGTTAAACCACTCTTTGTGATTTGTATGTGATTCGAGCATAAGAGCGATAGTACGTTGTGTCAGTTATGCGCCTACAAGTAGGCCAACACATCTCATTTCTGCGAGGTTTGTTATTTACTAAGGTAGCTTCCATAAGCCCCTACATCAGTCGCCTCTTACAATATGCCTTGTAGGTCGCAGTGCTAATATTCTTTGCTCCTTGCAGAGCCTTGGAAACATATGAGCGAACGGAATTTGCTGATAGAGACTGTTCAACTATGGGTTCTTGCCCTGGTTGCGTCATCTTTTTTTCTTTTCTTATTTTTTTTTTTTCAAAAACTCTAACAACCACATTCTTAATTATTTAACTGCCCGTCTGCCCAGCGTGTTCGTAGCGCGTTGAACTACGGGTGACTATCCCTCTGTGTGTGTGGGTTCAATTCTGCGGGATGGCAGAAAAAGCCACAGATTCCCCAGATTTACGGTGTTCGTGGCACCGAACCGAAGGGTTACGATGTCCATGGCACCGAGCCGAAAAGCTGAAAAGCTCAAGTGCTTATGGATCGGAAAAAAAAATTATTTAACTCATTCGCAGTTCTGATCAGATCTACTGGTTCACATTGTTATTGATTTAATTAATTGATTGATTATTAGCACTGGGATCTACATGATTGATTGACCGCCTGCCCAGCGATATCGTAGCGCGTTGGACGACGGGTGATAAGCCACATGTGAGTGCGGTTCAATTCCGCGGGCTGGCAAAAAAGCCGCGGGTTCTCCAGATTTACGGTGTTCGTGGCACTGAACCAAAGGGTTACGATGTCCATGTCACCGGGCCAAATAGCTGAAAGCTCAAGTGCTTCTGGATCGAAAAAATATAAAAATTGATGAATTAATAGGGACATCATCATTGAGCTTCGGGGAGTAACCACGCGTGCTCCGATCTTTTTCTTACACAGGAAGACTTCAGTGGCAGTGCACGAACTCCGTAGCACCGGCAAGGGTCCCCGATGTAATGTAGAAGATTGTAAAGGTATTTTTTTGGGAAATTTTTATTTTTTAATATTTTCTAATGAATTTTACACGGGCAGCTGCTTTCCAACCTGCTCTTGTCGATTTTGAACTGCGAATTGTTCTTTTACGTGCTCAATTTGACACGGGACCTATGTTTTATCGTCCGTCTCCGATAGGACTAGAAACTCGATCTAACCTACAATGAGAACATGGATCTCTGGAAAATATCCAGATTGCTTTACGAGGTAGCGAACCGAGTACCTTTAGAACAAGAAGCGAGAACCTAACATCTACGCCACCGAGATCTCCTCCCCCTCCCCGCCCTCCCCACATTTATTTAAATCCAACACAAACCAGGTACTTACTAGAAATTATAGAAACATTTTTGATAGATCTATAAATAGTCGCACGTGCAGCGTACACAGACAACGTGTCAGACATATGAGTACAATGGACGCGGTGTGTCATACATAGCGCGTGTTTATAGTGGTGAGTAATACATGATTATACGGGTTCCTTTTAACAACAGTATTGATTTCGGAAGATCACGTGGTCTAACAAGCTGTTCAGCAGAGTCCTAGTTTAACATACTAACTTATGAAGCAGGTGGTTGGGGAGTGCACGTGACTGTTTTAACACTAAGGGGTCCTTATATCAATTTTGATAACCCTTCTTCCAGGTTCAGCTGTCTAGGTCACTGTAGTCAGAGTGAAGACTGGCAAGAGGTGGGAAGGTGAGCCCGAAATACATGCATGCTACAATCTGATGTGATGTGTCTATGATATATGAAAAAGAAAGTATCCTGTAGCCTTTTAGGACCGTAGTTGCCCGTGCGTTGCCGGAGCCACCAAGGGGTTAAAGAATAGTAACACTGCGACCTACAAGGCATGTCGTAGGAGGCACCTGAGGTAGGGGCCTAGAAAGCTACCCTAGTAAATAAAAAGAGTTGCAGAAATCGGATGTGATGGCAATGTTGCTTCTCGGATCACAAAAGAGACGATAGTCTTGCAGAACATTCTCCAGTGTCTGTTCCTCCTGCTGACACTGGCATAGAGCTGTTAAACTTATTCCTAGTCTACGTGTCTGTTCACACTGCTGAGTTACTTGGCTGTACACACCTGGACATGCTGGGGTACAGGGTAACGAGCGTGCTAACTTTCTTGCAAACAATGCCCCGACTCAAACGGGCAGAAGTATGGACAGAGCCGATATCATCAATGCTATACGCTCTCAATTATGTGACATGGGCACGTCTCAGACACTGAAATGAGTTCGAGAATTAGGCGTTAAGTTTGGACATGTCAGACAGTGTCGTCTTCGTGGTAGAGAGAAGATATAGTAATCAACTTCTCATGGATACGGTGAGCAAATGGACTTTGGGATGGCTGCTGCAGCGGAGGACAGAGCATGCATGGGAATGCCCAATGTGCCGTGACGTCGATCACATAACATAACATAACTGGCATAGAGCTGTTAAACTTATTCCTAGTTTACGTAGGTGTCTGTTCCTACTGCTGACACTGGCATAGAGCTGTTTGAGCTATTCCTAGTCTACGTAGGTGTATGTTCCTACTGCTGACATTGGCATAGAGCTGTTTGAGCTATTCCTAGTCTACGTAGGTGTCTGTTCCTACTGCTGAGACTGGCATAGAGCTGTTTGAGCTATTCCTAGTCTACGTAGGTGTATGTTCCTACTGCTGAGACTGGCATAGAGCTGTTTGAGCTATTCCTAGTCTACGTAGGTGTATGTTCCTACTGCTGAGACTGGCATAGAGCTGTTTGAGCTATTCCTAGTCTACGTAGGTGTATGTTCCTACTGCTGAGACTGGCATAGAGCTGTTTGAGCTATTCCTAGTCTACGTAGGTGTATGTTCCTACTGCTGACATTGGCATAGAGCTGTTTGAGCTATTCCTAGTCTACGTAGGTGTATGTTCCTACTGCTGACATTGGCATAGAGCTGTTTGAGCTATTCCTAGTCTACGTAGGTGTCTGTTCCTACTGCTGACATTGGCATAGAGCTGTTAACCCTTTCACTGCTACATACTTTCCGAAGGCTGAGCTAAAAATATATACTCTGTGTTTCTAGGTCACAAACGTGAATGTACGCATATAACAGTGACAGTAGCAATGTATACCGTGTTAATACGTCTTTACCCACAGAGGAGAGATAATAACAGACGTGTTAATGCATCTTTAGAAGTGAATGGGAAAAACGTATATATACGTCCTTAGCAGCTAAAGGGTTAAACTTATTACTTGTCTACTAAGTGTCTGTTAACCAGCGTTCAGAAACTGCTTTCATAAAGACACGTCCATGTCAAACTCTTTCTAATTTTGGTGTATTAATTTCTAGCGCCTTAAAACCTCTTACTTTTTTCCTTCATTTTTCTAATCTTGCTTTACCTCACAGCGTCAGGATAAAAAGAGATTTATAGAACGGAGTTTTGTGTGCGCTTCATAGACAGTGGTTTTTTTTTACCGCTTCTGTTATTACTGAGGACGGACTTTTGCTTTGTGTCTACTGTAGTAGTGTAACATTGTTCTTTTGAGGGTCACCGTCTGTTGGTAATCTGCTTATGTGATTGAATTATTTAATTTCGTGTTTCTTTATAAATTTTAGTACTCATGTTGTACTATCGTTTTTCTTGATGTCTCCATTTCTAAATCGGTATATTCTTGATACTCCCAGCATTCTATGTAGACACGTTCTTTATAGACGCCTTCATATCGAATAAAGGTCGTCCTCAGGTATTTTGCCAGTGGCGGCTCGTGATCATTTTGTTTGTGGGGCCAGACAGAAATTTTCGGAAATATCATGGTTTCGGTTAGGTTATATTTTAATGTATAACATAATAAATACACGTTACACTTTATTTTTGGTGCGGCCTGGCCCCACTGGCCCTTAGTGACGAGCCGCCACTGTATTTGATAAACATATCTTCTATAATATATCTTTAGGAATCCAGCTGGCAACAATCCGGTACAGATGAGTCAACCATCTTTGCGAAATAAATTAACCAGTTTTGAAATAATTAAAACATCGTTATATTTGAGTTCAGTTGTCCCGCTGTCTATTTTTAGTTCAGTAGTCCCGCTCGCAGTTTATTGCATAACTTTAACATGAGCTATATAGCCTGTACAGAAATTATGAGACAAACATACCAGAAGGAATATATAGTCAACGCCCTGTATGTCATAAATACCAGCCACCACCATACATTCACATATTTCTTGAATCATCTCAGCGGTTCTCATTCTGTTCTAAAATGGGTTCCTTCATCAAACCTGCATAGTGTTATTATATATCAATCAATCAACTGTCATTCATGCCGGTGTAGGCGATCATGTCTCTCCGTAAATTGATATCCTTGGTGCAGTTAATCAGATCTAACTTCGAACTTTTGTGGTATCACGATGTCAGATCATTCAACATCTTCTTCTTCTGTCTTTTACGATCTCTCCTTCCTTGAATTTTACTTGTTGTCCCTAAATGTTTTAAACCACATCTTCGCATTATATATCCGAAGAACCTTGATTTTCTGATTCTTATTCTTTTGATAAGGTTTCTTTGTGTGCATGCCTGTTTTAAAACCTCATCATTTGCTGTCTTCTCTGTACATAGAATTTTCAGTATTCTTCTGTAAAACCACATCTCTGTGACTTCCAGTGATCTTATTGATTGTTTGCTCATTTTCCATGACTCCATGGCTCAATATTGTCTGATTGTCTGATTCTTATTCTTTTGATAAGGTTTCTTTGTGTGCATGCCTGTTTTAAAACCTCATCATTTGCTGTCTTCTCTGTACATAGAATTTTCAGTATTCTTCTGTAAAACCACATCTCTGTGACTTCCAGTGATCTTATTGATTGTTTGCTCATTTTCCATGATTCGCTGCCAGACATAAGTATTGGCTCAATATAGCTGGAGTACTCGTTTTCTCAGCGTCATTGGTATTGAATTCACACATAATGTGGTTTCATTTTTATAAAGGCTGCTTCCGCTTGAGCTATTCTACTCCTAATCTCTGTTTTACATTTTTCATTTGATGTTAGAAATGTTTCCATATACTTATATATAAATATCCCATGACTCAGTGGCGGCTCGTCAGTAAGGGTCAGTGGGGCCGGGCTAAAACCAAAAATAAGTGTAACGTGTATTTATTATTTTATATATTAAAATATAATCTAACTGAAACCATGATTTTTCCGAAAATTTCTGTTTAGGCCCCACTAACAAAAATGATCACGAGCCGCCACTGCCATTACTATTAGGTAAATTATTTAAATATAGAGAACAGAGATAGCGTAGTGGTTAGAGCGCCACCTTTGCAAAATATAGCCAGTGTGTGCAGAGCTAAGACATAAGCTATGAGGCCGCCGCTTCCAAACGGAAAGAACAATAGACTTTGCCCTGGTGACATAACTAAATTCTAGCACGACTACATTCACGTTTTGACTAAAACTTCAGAAGTGTATACTATCACAGCATGAAACAACTTGACATTTTTTTTTCTAGTTTAGTCGTCAGATCATCATCACTACACATCGAACCAATTAGTCTATAAGTGCTTCGATCTCACCCTCAGTATGTCTCTCATCGTGTGGCAATTAACAACACCAGATCTAGTTTAGTTTAGTCGTCAGATCATCATGACTGGACATCGAACCAATTAGTCTATAAGTGCTTCGATCTCACCCTCAGTATGTCTCTCAGAACTGCTCCTCAGTATGTCTCTCAGAAGTCCTCAATATGTCTCTCAGAACTCCTCCTCAGTATGTCTCTCAGAAGTCCTCCTCAGTATGTCTCTCAGAAGTCCTCCTCAGTATGTCTCTCAGAAGTCCTCAATATATCTCTCAGAACTGCTCCTCGGTATATCTATAGAACTCCTCCTCAGTATATCTATAGAACTCCTCCTCAGTATGTCTCTCAGAACTGCTCCTCAGTATATCTATAGAACTCCTCCTCAGTATGTCTCTCAGAACTGCTCCTCAGTATATCTATAGAACTCCTCCTCAGTATGTTTCTCAGAACGGCTCCTCAGTATATCTATAGAACTCCTCCTCAGTATGTCTCTCAGAACTGCTCCTCAGTATATCTATAGAACTCCTCCTCAATATGTCTCTCAGAGTAAATCAAGAAGCGAAATCTATATCTAAATACGCAGCAACAACAAATAGAAATAATTACAACACATAAAACAAACATAACGGCGAATGTTTTTAACACGACCTGTGAGATTAAGCAATTTTATTATATAATCCCAGGCAGGGGTGGCTCGTCATTAAGGGCCAGTGGGGTCTGGCTCCACCAAAATCGAAAGGGAAACTTCCCGGAATAGACAAATAATAGTAAATACTCCAAAATCCTGATTTTTTCCGAAAATTTGTGTCTGGCCCCACCAAGAAAAATTACTACGAGCCGCCACTGATCCCAGGGAAAGCAACGAAAGCAATGATTATGATCAATAAATAGAGTTTTTACAAGGCTTCCAGAAAAACCAAATTACCAAACACAGGAAAGAACTGTTAAAAAGGGTCCAAAACGAATGATTGACTTCACTGCACCGGGTTTCTCATATGGCTCCGCCCTGTCGCACAAATGTCATGCCATCTGCGAGAGCATTGCACAAAACATGAACTCCGTAGCTCCGACAACAATCCTAGAGATTTCATAAAATAAATTGCATACGTGTCTCGGTCCAGATTCAAACTTACAACCTTCAGTACGACAGGCAAACGACCTAACCCCTTCGCCAGTGAGACCACCATATATAAGAACTGTATAGTGATTTAATGATGGATATAAGAAGGGGGTGTAGAGCTAAAGGGTTGATTTTATTGATCCGGGTTTTACTCCATAGGGCTCGGTCCCTCTCCGCAGTAATGGCACGTCACCTGCCGAGAATTGTGCCCAAAACAAGAACTCCGCCGCTCCTGCAAGCATCTTATGGGTCTCTGGGAAAAAAATGCACTCGTGTACAGAACGGCGCAGTCCGGATTCGAACCCACGACATTCGACTCGCAAAGCAAGAGTTTAACTACTTAGCCACAGATATCCCTAGTTGTTAACTAAGAGTCCTACATATACATTGGAAAAACAGAAGATAACAAATAAATCTATCTCGGGAACGCAAAGAAGAAGAAATAAATCTATCCAGGAGAAACTTAAAATCAAAGAAAACTGACTAGTTCTTCGGGTGGAAAAAAGGAGAACATCGAAGTATTTTGAACATAAAAAAAGACAATGATATTTGCAAATAGATCATTGTGGAAAGTAGATAAACCAGCAAAGAAGTGGGAAAAACACTATGTAGAAGATGTATTCAGGATATAACTGATGATTTGATCATGCCCACAACAGAACGGAGACATATGTTTCACAAGGGTCTAAAGGCGATGTATAGACTTTATTGTGCGGGGTTTTACCCCATATGGCTCCGTTCCTGTCGGCAGTAATGATACGCCATTTGCAGATAGTATTGTATAAAACACGAACGCAGTAGCTCCAGAACAATCCTAGAGATTTTCTGGAAAAATTGTGCATGTGACTAGGTCCAGATTCGATCCTACAACCTTCAGAACGAGGGCAAACCACTTCACCATTGAGACCCTATGGTCTTGAGGGAGGGAGGGAGAGAGAGAGAAAGAGTTTCAGAAGAAATATTAAGGAGACAGGATTCTGGTCAGAACAAGCTACTAGATGTTATTCCTATATTTCTAAAATTGAATAACCTTATAAAAATTCGACTTCTTGGAACGTTCCATATCGACCACTTGCTAACCAATCTGTGTGATGTGTATGGGGCTGAGCATAAGAGCGATTGCACGTTGTGCCAGTTATGCGCCTACAAGTAGGCCAGCACATCCGTTTTCTGCTATGCTTTTTATTTACTAGGGTATCTTCCCCAGGCACTTAAATCAGTCACCTCTTACAACGTACCTTGTAGGTCGCAGTGGTACTATTCTTTGCTCCCTTGTGGGCCCCGGTACCACACGGATGATTATTTTTTTTAATTATTATATCTTCCAGAAAGTTAGGACCTTCATCTGACAAAACAATGAGAACCGCTGTATTCTTTTCCTTAGCTAACAAAACAATGAGAACCGCTGTATTCTTTTCCTTAGCCCGACTCCCAGAATACTTTTCTATACAGAATTCTTATCCTGCTAGACAAGAACGAGTTACTTCAGACAACGTATCAAGTTCTACACGAGAACATCGCGAGGAATCTGGACAGAGAACGGATATAACGCATTCCTTTCTGCCTACATGATTTATATATTTATAAATAATGGAATGTTTCTCGGTACATTTATACAGAAACGTTCAACTGATTAGCTAATTTTAATATTATAGTCATGAGGGAGTGGAGGAAAGGAACTCGCCTCTCTGGGGTCTCTGCGCCCTCCGATAACATACGGTCGGCGGGCCAAGGTAAAAATTATGGAAAATCAGGCCACAACTGTCTCGTGACTTGCATTCCAGTATTGTTAGATAGAGTCACATTCTTTTTTTTTTAAAACAACACAACGTGCCAAATCAAAGTTATATTATGTGACAAGTTAAATTTAACGCTCAGGAATATCAGTATTATTCACATTTATCATCAAGAAATAACCAGGAAATAATAGAATTGTGTAAAATTGAAGAAAACCTTACAATGTTCTTTCAAACACTTATAAAAACCAACCCCCATTAAGCAGGAATTTTGATTTCCCGTCTGAGCTAGTCGGCCTTATGTTGCAGGGGACCACGCTGTGACTAAGAATTCACCTTGCTTTCCAAAGGTCACAGGTTTGAATCTGGACTGCATTGTTCTGCTCACAATTCCTTTTTTTTAAAGAGACCCCTAGCATTTTGTCTGAGCTACGAAGTTCGTTCTTAGTGCAGTAGTCTCGGCATGTGGCGGCAGAGGGACCGAGCTATATTGGGTAAACACCCGGTGCAAATGAAGCCAATTCTTCGGTTATATACCCTTTAGTCCAAATATAGACTTGTCTGACCCTTGGACAAAATTAAAGCTCCCACCCTACGCTTAACGGCAAGAGTGGACAATCAATTCCATCATCCTCATGGGGAAAGACAATAGAAAATAGTCCAAATGTACTATCAATTAGGTTTGCTTCCGCGTGGAACGATTCAGTAAAGGACAAAATTACATATAAATGATCTCACATGCTTTCTCTGGAGTAATATATTTGTTTTGTTTTTAACCCTTTAGCTGCTAAGGACGTATATATACGTTTTTTCCATTCACTTCTAAAGACGCATTAACACGTCTGTTATTATCTCTCCTCTGTGGGCTAAGCACGTATTAACACGGTATACATTGCTACTGTCACTACTATAGGCGTATCCGTTTGTATATTTACGTTTGTGACCTAGAAAAAAAGAGTAGCTATTTTTAGCTCAGCCTTCGAAAGTATGTAGCAGCGAAAGGGTTAATTCTGTTTTATCGTTCAGCATTTTGAGAAAAATATCAACGTCCTTTTTCATGGTGTATTTTGTAGATTTGTATTTTATGCTTTTGTTTTTATGAATAAACAAGCTTATGAACATCAGGTATTACGACAAGATAACCAACTCTGAAGTACTGCAACGTGCAAACTTGCCTTCTATCATGGACATGCTCAGCAATAGAAAACCGTGGCCTCCGACAATAACATACGGCCGGCGGGCTCAGGCAAAAATTCTAGAAAATAATACCACAACTGTCGCTTGACCTTCTTCTTCACCATTCGTCCCTAGGGAAGCATAGGTCCATTTTTTGGGGGGGTGGTTTCTGTAGCTATCTGGTGTTTTTACGGTGTGGGGTAGCCAGTCCCACGACCAACCTCCTCAGTCACCTCTTACGACATGCATGGCAGGTGACAGTGGTTATATTCTTTACATCCCTAATTTGGGCCCCGTAACCACTCGGGCGGTCGCTTTACCTCGCATTCCATTATTGTTAGATAAAGATAAATTCATTTTAAACACAACACAACATGCTAAATCAAGGTTATATTATGTTACAAGTTCAGTTTAACAACAAGGAATATCAGTATTATTAATATTGTTCATCAATAAAAATAACTTTGAACTCATAGAATTGAGTAAAATTGCAAAAATCCTTACCCTGTTCTGTCAAACATATACAAAAACCAGCCCCCATTAAACAGGAATTTTTTTCCGATTTCCCGTCTGAGCTAGTCGGTCTTATGTTGTCAGCCGGCACGTAGAAAACTAAGCTGGCTAGGGAATGTGAGAAGAATTGATACTGGACGCATACCTAACAAGTTATGTTCTGTGAACTTTCGGAAGGGAGAAAGCACCAAGGCAGACTACAGGCTCAGACATAAGGAAATTTGCAAGTCCTCAATGAAGAACTTTTCCATCGTTCCCAACAAATTTGTTGATGACCGAGTTATATGGAAAACAACATTATGCAAAGATGCAGAAACTTTTGAAGAGAGACTTAGGGATGAGTCGAAAGACAAGAGAGACAAGCGAAAACTCAGAAGTTGTCAGAGTAAAACACTGACTCTCTTTTCTGGTTTTGTTGGTCACTTTCCGCAGTCGCCGCATTTCACATGTAGTTATTTCTGCGTTTGACTTTGCAAATATTTTTTGCGACAGCAAAAGAATCATTGACTATTAAAAATCGATATCAGTAGGCTGCAAAGCCGCTGCCTGAGCAAAATCCATTAAAAATATTACAATAATATTTCTTCAGAAATTGTATTTATTTTTTAAACTATATTAAGAACCCACACAGGAGTTTCTGCAGTATTACCGCAGCATCCCCACTGTCATATCCACATCTGATCTGATCCGGTCTGACCACCTCAGATTTTTAGGTTTCCGTACATAACAACAGCCAGGGGTATGAAAGCTTGCAAAGACATGGTTGAGGACCTATGCCTCCTTGGGGGCAATGGGTGTAAGTAGAAGAAGAAGATATACACCGGTGCTACGAAGTTCGTGCACTGTCGCTGAGATCTCCATGTGAACGAAAATTATCGTAGTACACGTGGTTATTCACCGAATGCAATAATGATTGGAAAATGACTAAAGATATAGAAAGCAAATTGAATGCATTTGAAAATAGATGTCTGCGAAAATAATGAAAATAAAATGGAACGAATTCATGAGAAGTGATGAAATCAGAGAAATGTCTGGTCAACCACTAGTGACAACTGTTATAAGAAAGAGAAGATGGAGATATGTTGGACACACCATGAGGAGAAATGATCAACGAATATCAAAGCAGGCATTGCAGTGGGATGCAAAGGGTTCAAGAAAGAGAGTCGACCTAAGGAGACCCTGAAACGAACTTTGCTGAGAGAGGCAAGAAATATCGGTCTCAGTTCCATGGATGAGATTGAGCGAGTTGCCCAGGATAGAGCGGTATGGAGAAATTACTTGCAGGCCCTATGTAAGGTATAAAGGTACGAGAGGAATTATTATCAATAATGATAGCCCTACCAATCAATCAATGATGAATCATACAATCAAATAATTGAGCCTTTATTACACAACTCAATATTATTTGATGAGTACTCACTGACTCAGTAATCAAACACTGTTAATCGAATTCGTACCAGATCTAATAGACCACAGTAATCAATACTTACTCTTGCAGACATTATCCTTCTTGATACTGTACTTTGGTCAAATCCTTCTCAAACGCTCTTCACGAGTAAAACTTACCGGCCTCAATGAGAGAAATAGGAAAGAAATCCCAACTTATGAATACAAAACTATTATGGTTATGCTCCAGTTCGCCGTGAATGTGTAGCTAATCTACTTCCTGTTGCAGTCGCGTCCAGGTGTTGTTACGACAAGAATTTATCCTTATATACATTGAAAAATTCATGCAATTTATAACTTCTTTTCTAATGTGACTAAAAAGTTGCTGTTTTACGGTACAGCTAGGTCGATTCTAAAAATAACACAGCACACGTGCGGTTGTGTTTTGTTTTAGTATAGCGGGAAAAGGGAGGACAGTATTGTAAAGTTGCTGCTATTGTGATAAATAATAAGGTTGCACGTTTTGGGAAAATATGTTGGCGGAATAAGTAAAACCTAAAAGATGTGTGACTCGCAAACAGATGGTCTGTGTGTCAGATGTGATCGAAGGTCGGGACACTTATAACCATGGAACAACACATGTGTAGTTGTTTCAATCACTGTTTTGTGCACACCAATACATAAGAAATTATTTGCAGCCCCTATGTAACGTATAACGGTACAAGCGGAAAATATTAATAGTATATATACATATATAGAGAGAGACAGAGAGAGCGGGAAAAGACAAGATTAACATTTGTCATTCTGAATAATATATGAAGCTCAATAATACAATTATCATGATGATATTTAACTCAAATGCATGAAGCGGAGACATGGAGAACAACTAAGGAAAACATCAAAAAGCTGCAGACATTCAAGGGTTTAAAGGGTTTTAAGCCGAAGGATTGACTTCATTGCACCAGGTTTTACCCCATATGGCTCGGTCCATCTCCAAAGAAATGGCACGCCACCTGCTGAGAGTATTGCACAAAGCACGAACTCCGTAGCTCCGGCAGCAATCCTAGGGTCTCTGTAAAAACTGCACTCGTGAATAGAAGGCCGCGATCCAGATTCGAACCCACGACCTTCGACTCGCAAGGCAAAGGGCTTAACCACTCAGTCACAGAGAGACATTCATCAATATATATCTGCGCAGGGTACTCTAGCTACGATGGTATGACAGGACCACAAACAGGAAACTGGAGGATAGAGCGGAACAACGGCAGGTGGAACCAAAAACATTGAACTGAAGGATAGAGCGGAACAACGGCAGGTGGAACAAAAAACATTGAACTGGAGGATAGAGCGGAACAACGGCAGGTGGAACCAAAAACATTGAACTGGAGGATAGAGCGGAACAACGGCAGGTGGAACAAAAAACATTGAACTGAAGGATAGAGCGGAACAACGGCAGGTGGAACAAAAAACATTGAACTGAAGGATAGAGCGGAACAACGGCAGGTGGAACAAAAAATATGGTGCAGAAAGTGGCGATAGATAGGACACACAATGAGAAGTTTTCCCTGACAGCATCACAAGACAAGTCCTCCGATGGAACCCCCTGGGTAAGAGAGGTAATGGAAAATCCAGGAACACCTGGAGGCGGAGTTGGAAACGAAATGCAAGAAAATAGGAAGCGAGGGGAGAGATCTGAAAAAGATGGCTTGGTAGACATATGCCTCCCTATGGGCGAAGGGGGAAGAAGAAGAATATATATATATTTATAGAGATAGAGAGAGATAGAGAGAGATAGAGAGAGATAGAGAGAGATAGAGAGAGATAGAGAGAGATAGAGAGAAATAGAGAGAAAGTGCTTGAATTACATAGATAAACAAAGAATGAAGTGGTTTGGCCACTTAATAAGAATGCATCCAAACTCCACAGTATACAGTCTTCTACAACAGAACATCGGAAAGAAGGCAAGAGGAAGACCACGGAAAAGATGGTTAGATGGCGTAGCAGAATCCTGTGAAAGAGCAAAAATAACAATCACACAAGCCACCAGAACAGCACAAGACAAAACAGAAAACCACGACACTGGGCAACAACCCGGTAGCAGTGTGACGACAAAAGAAGAAGAAGAAGAGAGAGAGAGAGAGAGAAGGAGAAAGAATTAATATTAGCAAAATGAATGTTAGAGGAATATAGAGACTGATGGTAGCGTCTAAGAAACATAGCTCTGAAAGCAACATCACAGGGAATTGAACACTATTAACCCATTCCATTAAAAAAATATCTAACATTAAATTCAACGATGCCTCGACCTAAACAGTTTGAAAACCGCTATTTCTTTGTGAGGCCAGACCAGCAAGCGCCAATAAACACATTGAGATTAAATAAAATAATATTGAATTAGTGTGAGTACATCATTCCCAAACAGACAGTAATCTCTTCTACCCCACTCCCCTCTGATGTTCTTCATAAACAGACTGCCTTAAAGAAGTTCTGTCTGTTCTACCTATTGCATAATCTTAATATAGATTATTATTTATTTAAAAGGGAGATAAATTAGTTATTATAAAGGGGAGATAATATCCTTATTTATTTAATTTTTTTTAAAATACAGTTATTATTGTGTGTGTGTTTTTCATTCAGTCAAGTGTCATGTCTGCTGGCGTAGGAGAACATGAAGAAAACCAGTCACCACAGAAAATGTCTACACAGAATGCTGGTAGTCTCAAGAGGAGACCGATTTAGAAATGATAACATATGGAAAAAAGTGGGTACAACATCAGTACTGAAATTCATCAAGAAACAACAAATTAAACTGTTCGGCCACATAAGCAGATTACCAAAAGAGAGTGCTTCTCAAACCTGCTCCGATACAGTTGATACAAAGCAAAAGGTCGTCCATGTAAAAGGTGGACTTAAAAAATAGCAGAGGTGGTCAAAAACACTATTTATGATTCGCACAGAAAATCATGTTCTAGAAATCCCTTCTTATCTTGAAGCTGTCAGACAAAACAGGATTATAGAAAAGTAAACCTTTCTCAGTAAAACTCGTTTTTGGGTTTTCGTATGAGGTTGTTTTTTGCTTGAAGTCTTTGTTTCCGATTTTAACATCTGCTTTAGAATAACATCCTGACACGGCAAAATGTCAACACTAGAACTGACAATCAATCTTATCTTATCTTAACCACATTTGCTGTGAAGCAGCATGGGGAGAGTTAGTTTTCTATCTTGTGCCAGGTGTGGTGCGCTTGACGTTGTCAGTCCATGTTTTCGCAGGGACTCTGAGATGTTATCTATCCACCGTGTTCTTGGCCTGCCTCGTGCTCTGCACCCTGAGCGTCGATTATTGTAGGCACGTCATGGTAGTAAATGTGGTTTCATTCTCATTAGATGGCCGAACACTTGATTCTTTGCTTCTCGATGTACTGTATGTATGGTATAGTACCAACGATGCTTTTGATATTCTCTTTTCTCACTCTATCTCTCCTTGTAACGTTGACAAAGTGAGAAACGAGATTATCAGAGAGTCAATCAATACTCCCGTCAAATACGATTACGCAGATTAATGATCACATACGCCAGATGGTATGACAAAAAGAAAATAAATATTACATGAATGATGTGACTTGCATTTAACATGTATGTGTTTCTGTTCACATAATTTAAGTCTGTTCACTCTAACGGATTAGAGTAATGCATTGAGTATTCGCTGATCGAATTGGACAAAGAAGTTTGTGAGCTCAATCCCATATTCAACGTTCCCCACGTTGAGGAAATAATTTGGTACTCCTACATACTGCAGTGGGCCCCGACAATATAAGACCGACTAGCCAGAGCCAACTATAAACTTATGGGCCTTCGGATCGGGTAAGAATTACGGACATCAGACCAAACTCACCACGTGACCTCCCATTTCAGTATTGGTGTATATAGACGAATTCATTTTAAATCAACACAAAATGCTAACTCGAAGTTATATTATGCAGCAAGTTAAGTTTAACAATAAGAAATATCAATATTATGATTATTATTCACCAATAAATAACTATAGACACACAGAATTGAGTAAAATTGCAAAAAAGCGTGCAGTGTTCTATCAAACCTCTGTCATTTCCAGCCCCCTTTTCTGATCTAGGTTAGGGAATCCCTGGTCAGTTGTCTGGCCTAGTTATCTAGAGATGGATGTGAACTAGCTCAGACGGGAAATCGAAAATGCTTTATTTAACCCTTTCGCTCTGTAATGCTATTTACCTCAGGACGCATTTATATTACAATGTATAGTTAAATATCCGATATACTGGTCTTGCGTTATCTTAATAAAACAATGCGAGCCAGCATATCAGCTTGGAAGGGCGAGAGGTTTAATGTGGGCTAGTTTTTGTATATGTTTGATAGAACACAGTAAGCGGTTTTTTGTTGTTGCTAATTCTACTCAATTCTATGAGTCTATGGTTATTTATTGATTACAAATATTCATAATACTACATTCCTTAGTGATAAAATTAATTTGCGTCAAAATATATCATTGATGGAGTATGTTGAGTTGTTTTTAAAATGAATTAGTCTACATACAATAACACTGAAATACGAGGAGCACGCGACAGTTGTGATTCTATTTCCTAGAATGTATACCTGAGCATTGGCGGAGTGTGTTCTTCCAGAGTCACAATGTGGATTCAGAGCTAGACGGTCAACAACTGACATGATATTTACCCTTCGACAGCTACAAGAGAAGTGCAGAGAGCAGAGCAAGCCTCTATGTATTGCTTTCGTGGATCTGACTAAGGCATTTGACACAGTCAGCAGGCCAAGTCTTTATAAAATATTGAAGTATATTGGTTGTCCCCCAAAGTTGCTCCAACTGATTGTTTCCTTCCATGAGGGCATGAAAGCCAGCATACAGTTCGATGGCAGCACATCTGATAGTTTTGAGGTTAAGAGTGGAGTCAAGCAGGGCTGTGTCCTTGCCCCCACTCTCTTTGGTATCTTCTTCGCAGTCCTTTGAACCACGCCTTAGGGGACGCTGATGGTGATGTTTTCATCCGCACTAGATCTGATGGTTCACTGTTTAACTTGGCTCGCTTAAGAGCCAAGACAAAAACGACGGAAATACTTCTCAAGGACCTCCTATACGCTGACGATGCTGCCTTAGTCGCCCACAGTGAGACTACACTGCAATGTCTAATTAATAATTTGTCAAAGGCATGCGACCTCTTTTCTCTGACAATAAGTGTCTCCAAAACAGTTGTATTATGTCAGGAGGTAAGACATCAAATATCACTTTAAATGGTAACCATCTAACACCAGTGCAAAAATTCTGCTATCTTGGGTCCACGGTCACTGCCAGCCTTTCTCTTGATGAAGAAATCAACGCTCGTATAGGAGTGCGGCTACTACATTCGGCAAACTATCAAAGCGAGCGTGGACAACACAAAAAATTGACATTGCAGACGAAAACTCAAATATATCGAGCCTGTGTAATTAGTTCTTTACTATATGGCTCAGAAACATGGACAGCCTACTCAAGACACGAGAGGAGACTTAACATCTTTCACCTTCGATGTCTCGCAAGATTATGAACATCAGGTGGTACGACAAGATAACCAACTCTGAAGTACTGCAACGTGCAAATCTGCCTTCCATCATGGGCATGCTCAGCAGTAGACGACTAAGATGGTTGGGACATGTGAGAAGAATGGAAACTTATCGCATACCAAAACAAATGTTGTTCTGTGAACTTTCGGAGGAAGAGGCACCAGGGCAGACCACTGCTCAGATATAAAGATGTCTGCAAAACCTCAATGAAAAACTTTTCTATAGATCCCAGCACATGGGAGGGACTAGCTGATGACAGAGTTGTGTGGAAAGCCAAATTACGGAAGGGCGCAGAGTCTTTTGAGAAGAGACTTATGTACGAGCTGAACGACAAGAGAGAAAAGCGAAAACTAAGAAGTTGTCACAGTAAAACACTTGCCTATTGACCGTCTGTAAAGATGAAAAGGGCCATATATACCTGAGCCCGACGGCCGTATGTTATCGGAGGCATACTAGGACTTGAAATGGGAAATGACAGGCGTTTCATACGATAATATATAAAACGCTAAAGGACATCCCCCACACGTCAATCTTATAACCAGGACCTCATGGCTGAAGTTCAAAGTTCAAAACAGAGTTCATGTAACCTTGGAACATACGAGTACAGTTTACTTAATGAATCCGTCTGCTACTGTAGCCAGATTACTTAAAGAAAGGGGGCTTAAGGGAAGGAGTGGCTTCATTGCACCTGGTTCGCCTATGTTGCTCCGTCCTTGTCTGCAGAAATGACACCACATCTGCCAATAGTGTTGCATAAAGCATGAACTCCGTAGCTCTACCAACATGATATCATGAAAACATTGCATATGTGACTCGGTCGGGATTCGAACTCACAATCTTCAGAACGGCATGCACTCCATCTTGCTATGTTTTCCTTCTTCTTCTTCTTCGTATGTTATTTAAAGCATCCCTTACATAAATTAACACCGCCCACTTTCCCAAACACTTCCTGTTGACCTACTTTCTCCTGCACGCTTCCAAATCTCTCAATCGATAATCGCGTGTGCCATGTTGAGCTTACAGCTCACAGCTCAGTCTTTGATGTTGCATGTTGATGTAACAGCGCCCCCCGTGTGTGCTGCTCACTAAAGGTAATTTCTCTGAAAGCTTATTCTACCTTGATTGTGTGATGTACGGAAACCTATAGATCTGAGGTGTTCAGACCGGATCAGATCAGATATGGTGAAAACCGTGGGGAGGCTGCGATAATACTAGTGAATGTGTGAATGGATAATTACATGAATATTATAGTATTACATTATTTTTTCTTTTGTCCTTCTCTGCTTTTTTTTTTGTCGGTAAACGTAGCAGGTTTAACTGATGATCGGTTTCCGAGATAATACACGTTCGGTCGCTTGATATGCTGTGGTTTTGTGGAGTTTTAAGATGTCTGTAACTCCATCAATCCATTTTTCTTAGTCTGCCCTTCCTTTTGATGATTTCATTTTCAGTTGTACGTTCTTGCAACTGGTGTATTCGGGATCATTCTCACCAAGTGGCCAAACCACCTGAGTCTCTGTTTTTCAATGAATCTAATGGCAGGTGTTGTTCCGACTGTTCTTCTAATTCCCTCATTTCTTATATGGTCTCTTCTTGTATTACATTAGCAAGGGAAAATAAATGAGTAAATATGACAAATGACAACACTCGACATTTCGACCATAGGTCTTATCAAGGAAACATATACTAACACGAACTACTTATCTTATCTTATCTTATCTTAACCACATCTGCCGTGAAGCGTCGTGGGGAGAGTTAGTTTCCTATCTTGTGCCAGGTGTGTTGCGCTTGACGTTGTCAGTCCATGCTTTCGCAGGGACTCTGAGATCTTATCTATCCATCGTGATCTTGGCCTGCCTCGTGCTCTGCGCCATGAGTGTCGATTATTATAGGCACGTGATGGTAGTAAATGTGGTTCCATTCTCATTAAATGGCCGAACCACTTGAATCTTTGCTTCTCGATGTACTGTATGCATGGTATAGTACCAACGATGCTTCTGATATTCTCGTTTCTCACTCTATCTCTCCTTGTAACGTTGACAGCTTTTCGTATATGATTAACAATGACGTACGATGCACACCAAGAAATCTTGAAAAACAAAGGACTTAGTAGAAGACAAGGTTATCAGAGGACTATCTCCTGTCCATGCTTTCACGAACTACTAAATAAACTAAAACATAAATCTAAAGTTAATAGTGAATTGGAACAATACGACCTGGAGAATCATATTGTAAATCCCGATCAGGTGTTAAATCGTAATGTTATGCAAAATGGATCCAACAGAAGGAGGATAGGAACACTGATATGGCATCTTAAAACTACTCTTGTGTTTTCATACTCAGTGACTCCATGAGTATGACGCGTAAATTCGAATAAGGAATGGTGAGATGAAACTTGGGTGGAGATACCAAGGAGGAAAGTGGTGCATATACGACAACTACCAGGAGCATGACTATGGAGGTCATGGAGGGGACAAAATCCCTGGAGTGGCTACAGACGCAAACATTCACCCATGCATGCATGCTCAACGACTCTGCGAGCATGCATGCTCAACGACTCTGCGAGCATGCTGCATGCTCAGCGACTCTGCGAGCATGCATGCTCAACGACTCTGCGAGCATTCATGCTCAACGACTCTGCGAGCATGCATGCTCAACGACTCTGCGAGCATTCATGCTCAACGACTCTGCGAGCATGCATGCTCAACGACTCTGCGAGCATTCATGCTCAGCGACTCTGTGAGCATGATACAGAAGATCAAGGCCGGTTATGTACGAAGGCAGTGAATGCAATTAATACAAAATGCAACAATCGAGATACTTACCGACATCTTTTTCCCAGGTCATTCTGGGGTGAAGGACAATGAGAAAGCGGATGCACTGGCGGGTAATGCTACGATCAAGAATGGACATTCTATGGACAAAAGCGACATCATCAACGCTCTTTGAGAAAACATACGCTCTGAAGATGTCAACGAATAAGATAAAGGATATTCTCTATCTCGGTTGCGCAAGTTATGCATACCGATAGGTGCGGCGAGACGGTAACCACTAGAGAGAAGCCAGTAGATACATCAACCAACACAGAATGGAAGTTGTTAGTCTAAACACACTAAGATACATGATTGGGAGGAGATCGGAGCAATTATGGACATGTCCGATGAAGATGATCCTCAAATGAACAATGAACTGGTACAGACAGGGATCAGTGCAATCACCTTCATTTTCATTGAACCATCAGAACATCATCATTCAACTTCTGTTAATAACCATCAGTTTTTCGATCTCTTTTTAACACAGAAAGATCTCAGCGACAGTGCACGAACTCCGTAGCACAACCGAGAGTCCCTGATGTAATTTTACAGATAACTTATTTTAGGTATAAATTTTATTTTAATCAACTCTTCTATCCTCTCCACCTTTCAACTCCCAACGGAGCACAGGTCTTCAACAAACTTCTTCCAGCTCTTCCTTTCTCTTGTCATCCCTTCCAATTCTTTCCATCTTTTACCTATCCTTTTAATATCAGCCTCCAGCTCTTTTCTTCATGTCTGTTTAGGCCTTCCCCTACTCCTCTTTCCTGCGGGTTCCAAAACAGTGCCTGTCTTGCAATACTTCCGGTCGGTGCATGTCCTATCCATCGCCAGCGTCTCTTCCTGAGCTCTTTCTCCACTGGTATCTGCTTAGTTCTTTCTCTGAGTTCCTCGTTCGCAATCTTATCATACCATCTCATTGAATTATGGGTATATGGAAAAATATCATGATTGCTCAACGCGAGGAACAAACAGAGTACCTTTGAAACGAGCCCATATCTCTACGCAACAGAGATCCCCAATTTGATCCCTTCACGCAAAAATCAGAAGCGCTATACCAGACGCGCTGACTACACCTGAATTGATAACAGTTGAATTCATAGCCCGTGTGCTGCTGGGGCCCGAAAGGTGAGCAAAGAATAGTACCACTGCAACCTACAAGCATGTCATAAGAGGCGACTGAGGTAGGGGCCTAGGAAAGCTGCCCTAGTAAATAAACTGCGTCGCAGAAATCGGATGTGCTGGTTTACTTGTGGACACCTTACTGGCACAACGTACAAATACACTTAGGCTCAGATCACATGAAAAACAACGAGTGGTTGATATGAAGCGCTCGAAGAAGAAGAAAAATAAGAATAGCAGGTGGACGGGTAGGCGTCTAGGGAAGCTACCCTAGTAAATAAAAAGCGTCGCAGAAATCGGATGTGATGGCCTACTTATAGGTGCATAACTGACACAACGTACAATCGCTCTTAGGCTTGGATCAAATACAAATCACAAAGAGTGGTTAACAAGTGGTTGATTTGGAGAACTCGAAGAAGAAGAAAAAGAAGAACGCAAGAACAAGAAGAAGAAGAAGCAGAAGCACTACATAAGAAAACTTCTGTAAATATCTACCAGTGATCAAAGAGAAACGTTAGTTTGGCCAGAATCTCCATGTTTTATTTGCAGAAAGAAAATGGAAGTGTTTGCTGTGTGATATAAATAGCAAACAGGTGATAGCAATGTGTAGTGTGTAATGTTTCTGCCTCAGAGCTTTGCGTTTCCGTTTATTGTAGTGTGTAGTTGATAGATGTGAGCGTGTGTAGCTTAAACGTTAGTGAGCTCGATCACAACTCAGGCGTACCTGCAGGACCGTGCTGTACTATGATGCAGAGAGGCGGCCGCATCAGGCGTGACCGTAAGGGGTGGGGGCATAAGCAGCAAAATCAAGATTACAATTGAAGGTTATTTTAAGAACAAAATATTTAAGGGGCGGCATTTCGAAGACCTGCATCATACTGTGAAAATATACCACACGGCCCTGAGTACCTGGTTCAAACTCCACGACGCGCAAGTTTGGAAGCAAATTAGTCCTCTTGGATTTTTACGAACGATAAAAATAGACATCGCCGTTCAAAAAGCAATGGCAAACTACTGAATGTAGAAGTGGTGTCTAGAAAATCGACGACTCGTTTACTGTTATTGATGGCTAAGTCATGTAAAGGATATGCCCCGATTTTCAATTTCAGTTGGTAGATTGGGGACCTCAGAAATAAAAGAGGCAGTGAAAAACGCTAGTCATGTAATGCAATGAAATTTTATGCAATTTTACCACTCAATTCTATGAGTCTATGGTTATTTTGTGATTAAAAAAACCATTCATAATACTGATATTCCTTAGTGTTAAACTTAACTTGTTACATAATATAACTTTGATTTAGCATGTTGTGTTGATTTTAAAATTCGTCTATAACACTGGAATATAACAACCAGTGGCGGCTCGTGATAATTTTTGTTGGTGGAGCGGGACAAAAATTGTCACAAAAATCATGGTCTAAATAGACCACATTTCTACTAGGCCCAAATAATAATGCGCTGGAAATGCGTGAAGTGTACTAATTAGGGAGAAAAGACGACGAATTTCAGACTTTCTATGATATTTTAGCGTTATATGTTCAACTTTCAAAGCTGATCAATATCACCTTAAAAGTAATAATTATGAAGAAATAATTTATAGAATAATAAATACGTTATATATTATTTTTGGTGGGACCCGGCACCACTTGCCCTTAATGACGAGCCGCAACTGATAACAACCCCAGTATATAACAATGCTGGAATGTGAGGTCACGTGACGGATGGGCTCTTATTTCCTAGAGTGTGTACCTGAATCCGCTGGCCGTATGAGTTTATAGTTGGCTGTGATTTAATATAGGGATGGTGTAGGCAAGTTGATCGCAATACAGACGATGAGAATCTCAGAAAATGCGCCTACACGTCTCTCCTGTCCGATAGTCAAAGAAGACAGACAATTCAAAGTGACGCCCGTGTGGTTGCCGGGGCCCGAGTTCGGGGTAAAGAATAGAACCACTACTACCTACCACATGCTGTTTACAGCGAAAATTGAGACTTTGCGTGGGATCAGCTACCCCACACTGTAAAAACACTTGGTTTAAAAACTACAGTCAAGCGCATGAGAGCTTGGAAAGCCTCGGCTGTGGACCTATGCCTCCTAGGAACTGAAGAAGGAGTAAAGAAGAAGAAGAAGAAGTTGGAAAGCTACTAGATTAATATAGTTAGTGTATAGAGAGCTGATGTAGACAAGTATATAGAGAGCTGATGTAGACAAGTATATAGAGAGCTGATATAGACAAGTATATAGAGAGCTGATGTAGACAAGTATATAGAGAGCTGATGTAGACAAGTATATAGAGAGCTGATATAGACAAGTATATAGAGAGCTGATGTAGACAAGTGTATAGAGAGCTGATGTAGACAAGTATATAGAGAGCTGATGTAGACAAGTATATAGAGAGCTGATGTAGACAAGTATATCGAGAGCTGATGTAGACAAGTGTATAGAGAGCTGATATAGACAAGTATATAGAGAGCTGATATAGACAAGTATATAGAGAGCTGATATAGACAAGTATATAGAGAGCTGATATAGACAAGTATATAGATAGCTGATATAGACAAGTATATAGATAGCTGATATAGACAAGTATATAGAGAGCTGATATAGACAAGTATATAGAGAGCTGATATAGACAAGTATATAGAGAGCTGATATAGACAAGTATATAGAGAGCTGATGTAGACAAGTTTATAGAGAGCTGATGTAGACAAGTGTATAGATAGCTGATGTAGACAAGTGTATAGAGAGCTGATATAGACAAGTATATAGAGAGCTGATGTAGACAAGTATATAGAGAGCTGATATAGACAAGTATATAGAGAGCTGATATAGACAAGTATATAGAGAGCTGATATAGACAAGTATATAGAGAGCTGATATAGACAAGTATATAGATAGCTGATATAGACAAGTATATAGATAGCTGATATAGACAAGTATATAGAGAGCTGATATAGACAAGTATATAGAGAGCTGATATAGACAAGTGTATAGAGAGCTGATATAGACAAGTATATGGAGAGCTGATATAGACAAGTATATAGAGAGCTGATATAGACAAGTATATAGAGAGCTGATATAGACAAGTATATAGAGAGCTGATGTAGACAAGTGTATAGAGAGCTGATGTAGACAAGTATATAGAGAGCTGATGTAGACAAGTATATAGAGAGCTGATGTAGACAAGTATATAGAGAGCTGATGTAGACAAGTATATAGAGAGCTGATATAGACAAGTATATAGAGAGCTGATGTAGACAAGTATATAGAGAGCTGATGTAGACAAGTGTATAGAGAGCTGATGTAGACAAGTATATAGAGAGCTGATGTAGACAAGTATATAGAGAGCTGATATAGACAAGTGTATAGATAGCTGATGTAGACAAGTGTATAGAGAGCTGATGTAGACAAGTGTATAGAGAGCTGATGTAGACAAGTATATAGAGAGCTGATGTAGACAAGTATATAGAGAGCTGATATAGACAAGTATATAGAGAGCTGATGTAGACAAGTATATAGAGAGCTGATGTAGACAAGTATATAGAGAGCTGATGTAGACAAGTATATAGAGAGCTGATATAGACAAGTATATAGAGAGCTGATGTAGACAAGTATATAGAGAGCTGATATAGACAAGTATATAGAGAGCTGATGTAGACAAGTATATCGAGAGCTGATGTAGACAAGTATATAGAGAGCTGATATAGACAAGTATATAGAGAGCTGATGTAGACAAGTATATAGAGAGCTGATATAGACAAGTATATAGAGAGCTGATGTAGACAAGTATATAGAGAGCTGATATAGACAAGTATATAGAGAGCTGATGTAGACAAGTATATAGAGAGCTGATGTAGACAAGTGTATAGAGAGCTGATATAGACAAGTGTATAGAGAGCTGATGTAGACAAGTGTATAGAGAGCTGATGTAGACAAGTATATAGAGAGCTGATATAGACAAGTATATAGAGAGCTAATGTAGACAAGTGTATAGAGAGCTGATGTAGACAAGTGTATAGATAGCTGATGTAGACAAGTGTATAGAGAACTGAGAACAAAACAAAATCAGAGAAAAAGAAAAATCTGCTTCAAATAATGGGACTAAGTATTTGTATACAGGTATGTGTGTGAGTGTATATATATATATATAAAACAAATATAATGAAGACACCTATGGCAAGTAATGCAGATATCACACTGGAATCTAAAATGATAAAAATAACAGAGCAGTTCACCTATTTAGGTAGCAATTTTGATTGCGCAGGAAATGTTAAAAAAAAATTATGATACGAATTGGCAAAGCAACATCAGCTTTTAAAAGTCTAAATAAAATATGGAACTGCAAGTTATATAGTATTAAAACTAAATTACGAATTTTCGATTCAAATGTTGTATCAATCCTAACATATGCCAGCAGAGTTGGAAAATGACTAAAGATATAGAAAGCAAGTTGAATGCATTTGAAAATAGATGTCTGCGAAAAATAATGAAAATAAAATGGAACGAATTCAGAAGAAGTGATGAAATCAGAGACATGTCTGGTCAACCACTAGTGACAACTGTTATAAGAAAGAGAAGATGGAGATATGTTGGGCACACCTTGAGGAGAAATGATCAACGAATATCAAAGCAGGCATTGAAGTGTGATGCAAAAGGTTCAAGAAAGAGAGGTCGACCTAAAGAGACCCTGAAATGAACTTTGCTGACAGAGGCAGGAAATATCAGTCTCAGTTCCATGGAGGAGATTGAGCGAGTTGCCCAGGATAGAGTGGTATGGAGAAATTACTTGCAGGCCCTATGTAACGTATAACGGTACGAGAGGAATTATTAATTATTATTATTATATATATATTCTTTCCTCTTCTTCAAACGCTCCATATCGACCACTTGTTAACCAATCTGTGTGATTTGTATGTGATCTGAGCCTAAGAGCGATTGTATTTTGTGCCAGTTATGCGCCTACAAATAGGCTAGAACATCCGATTTCTGCGATGCTTTTTATTTACTAGGGTAGTTTCCTAGGTCCTACATCAGTCGCCTCTTACGACATGCCTTGTAGGCTGCAGTGGTACTCTTTTCTTCTTCTTTGCGTTCGTTCTTTACGACCAATTTTAATAAATCTTTGTGATTTGTTTGATCTTTGCCAAGAACGTGTATACGTTGCACATTGGTTTGGTACGCCCCTAAACGCATATACTTCTACACGCTTAGGACACATGCATCCGATTTCAGCCAAACCTCCTTAGTCGCCTCTTACGACATGCATGGCAGGTAACAGTGGTTCTATTCTTTACACCCCAAATTTGGGCCCGGTAACCACTCGGCGGCAGTGGTACTATTCTTTGCTTCCCTTGTGTGCCCCGGTACCACACGGGCGGTATATAAATATATAAATAAAATCTCTTACCAGTATACGTTACATAGGGCCTACAAGTAATCTCTCCATACCGCTCTGTCCTGGGTAACTCGCTCAATATCTTCCATGGAATAGGGTCCGATAGTTCTCTCTTCTCTCAGTAAAGTTCATTTCTGGGTTTCCCTAAGACGTCTTCTCTTTCTTGAACCCTTTGCTTCTCATTTCATTACCTGCTTTGCTGTTCCATGATCATTTCTTCTCAAGGTATACTCAACATATCTTCATTTTCTCCTTCTTACAGGTGCATGTTCAGGTAAATATATTTATGAAGAAAAAACAGCAGTGGTAATGAGTATTTATGTATTTAAGTGCAAGAAAGCAAACGATGCACGTGAGAAAGGGAGGGGAGAGAGAGAGAGAGAGACACTCTCTTAAGACTGTGCGGATGTCATGAATTTTTTTATAGAACTGCATGGAAAGATAACATGACTGTTAAATAAAAAGATGAAAAGAAAGTGAGTGTGGGGTGTGCGGAGAATGAAATACCAGGATGAAGAATGTAGTTGTATGTGTGTATCTCCTGTGTGGGAGAATAAATTACCAGGATGGAGAATGTAGTTGTATGTGTGTATCTCCTGTGTAGGAGACTGAAATACCAGGATGAAGAATGTAGTTGTATGTATGTATCCCCTGTGTGGGAGAATGAAAGACTTGACGAAGAATGCAGTTGTATGCGTGCATCCCCTGTGTGGGAGAATAAAATACCAGGATGAAGAATGTAGTTGTATGCGTGCATCCCCTGTGTAAGGAGTCTATGTGGAGTGAAGGTAAACTGCTCTTCTCTCGTTCCAAAGACTCGTTCACTGCGTGGGTACTTTTCCAGAGATCCATGATATCAATGTAGATGATGTCGAATTCCTAGTCCTATCAGAGACGGACGATAAAAAGTAGGTCTCGTGTTCAAATTGAGCGTGTAAAAAAAAATCATTGGCAGTTGAAAAGCAATAAGAGTGTGCTGTAAATAGGTAAGACGATTGCCTGTCGTTCTGAAGGTTGCGAGTTCAAATCCGGACCGAGTCACATGTTTAATTTTTTCCATGAGATCACAAGGATTATTTCTGGAGCTAGGGAGTTCATTCTTTGTGCAACGCTATTGGCAGATGGCGTGCAATTTCTGCCGACAGGGACGGAGCAATATGGGGAACCGGTACAATGAAGTCAATCCATCGCCTTTACACTTGTTAGATACATGTGAAATGCGTTGCCTGCGAAAAGTTACCAACAACACAAGAAAAGACAGAATCACCAACATCAGCATAAGAAAGAAAGTTGGCACAAAACCATGCTTGAATTACATAGATAAACAAAGAATGAAGTGGTTTGGCCACTTAATAAGAATGCATCCAAACTCCACAGTATACAGAGTCTTCTACAACAGAACATCGGGAAAGAAGGCAAGAGGAAGACCACGGAAAAGATGGTTAGATGGCGTAGCAGAATCCTGTGAAAGAGCAAAGATAACAATCACACAAGCCACCAGAACAGCGCAAGATAAAAACAGAAAACCACGACACTGGGCAACAACCCGGTAGCAGTGTGACGACAAAAGAAGAAGAAGAAGATAGAGATAATCATTATCGTTGGGGATGAGAGGGATAGAGTTAAAAGAGGTGTCATTACTAGCATCAGTAGATATACGCCGATGACGGCAAATATGTTTTTAAAATCAATTTTTTTATATAGTATATGACTGAATTTCTTCTTCTTCTTCTTCTTCTTCTTCGAACGCACCATATCGACCACTTGTTAACCACTCTGTGTGATTTGTATGTGAATCGAGCATAAATGTGATTTAAATTGTGCAAGTTATGCACCTACAAGTAATCCAGCACATCCAATTTCTGCAACGCTTTTTATTTACTAGGGTAGCTTCTCGAGGCCCCTGCCTCAGTCGCCACTTACGACATGCCTTGTAGGTCGCATTGTTACTATTCTTTACTCCCATTGATGCCCCCGGCAAGATACGAGCGTATCGCTGGATTTAAACCCTAGTCTCAGAGTCGCCAATAGCAAAGTTGATAGCATGCTGCACTAGTGACTACACGCCGTGAAAGTTCTGAGGTTCGAGGCCAGCTTCGGTCGAAAGCTCTAGGTGTGCACACAGCATGCTGTTGGACCCCAGAAAACCCAGATCCTTTACTTCTTCTTCTTCACCCTTCACCCCTAGGGAAGCATAGGTCCGCAACCAAGGCCTTCCAGGCGTGCCTATCCAATGCCATCATTTCCAGATCTCTCCGCGCTCTCACCACTTTTTTTGCATTCCATCTCCAACTCTCATCTCCAGATGTTCCTGGTCTTCCCTAGGATCCATTACTTTGGGATCTAAATTATATGTGTTTCAAAGCTTAGTTGTCCCTGGGCAAGCAGGAGTCAGTGGTAATGAACGAGCTGAAAGATTGGTTGCCATAGATACGATATCAGAGGGAGCTGCAATTGACGGAAATGACATTCTTAACGAACTGAGAGTCTTTCCGAACGGAGGAGTTTCAGGGTTGTGAATCCCGGTCGCTGATCAGATTGAGAGAGATGGATGTCGATATTAGTACAGCACGAACAGAGAGACGTACTAACTATGAAAAGATTGATTAATCAACATCGAGTATGAGTAGATGTTGTCTATAGAATTGTCCAACCTCTAAAGGCTTACGTGGATCTATCGTCCTGGGCATGCGGGTGTTTACGGTAATTAGAGAGCGGACAGGCTTGTATCAACAGCATCGATTGTTGGGGAGTTGAAGATGGATAAGGGGATGTTATTCGGTCTCTTCGCGACTGTCTGTTGGATGAGGACACTAAAGTAGATGTTGAATCGATCAAGCGATTTAAGTGGTTTGGAGTTACCCGTTGTACAAGTAGAACTGGATGCCTGAGGGGCAGAGTGAGGAGTGTGTTTAATCAGCGAGCCACAGGAACCATCAGTATGCATACTCTTCGATTTCTACAGGGGGAGATTGAGCACCTATGGGTCTGCTCAGAGTGTAATGACGTCAGTTAATTAAACAATAACCAATAACGAACTGGCGTGTTAGGTCGCTGGACGCTGCTGGATTTTTTGAGACGGAGATTGGAGCACCTATGGACGTGCCCTGAGTGCTATGATGATAGTCCTCCTATAACTGATAACTGAAGGTTCGACTGAATAGTGATGTACACTAGTGATAAGTAAAGCAAGCCTTCGCTCACAATAAACCAGAGGCGTCATATTAAGCGCCATAACTTCGCTTAAATTCCCAGCAGCCAAACGATAAAACAAGAATTCATTTTTTTTCTATCCAGACATGTTTATCCTAGGCGCAGCAGGTGTGTAAGTGTCGTGTCAGCACATGACATGTGTTACAGTTCAAAATGTGAGTGCAGTGTTACTCACTCTTCGCGCGTATAAACCGGCAAGTATTTTTTTGGCCAGATCGCATAAAAAGATTTTATCCAGAAATCACCAGTGTGCCAAACTGGCAAGCAATATGCATTAGTTTTAATCAATCAAGTGCCATTGCTGCCGGCGTAGGCGATTATGTCTCTCCATAACTCTCTCTGCTTGGTGCAAATAATCAGTTCTGATGTAGATCTTGTGACGAACCATGATGTCATGCCATCCACCATCTTCTCCCTCTGTCTTCCAAGATCTCCCTTCCTGAATTTTACATGTTGTCATCAAAAGTTCTAAACCTTCTCTTCGCATTATATACCAGAAGAACCTTGATTGCCGAATGTGCATTAGTTTAGATTATTTAATAACAGAACATTGGTCAGTACGTTTCTTTTTTTTTGCCGACCCAGAAGCACTTGAGCTTTCAGCACTTCGGCTCGGTGCCATGGACATCGTAACCCTTCGGTTCGGTGCCACGAACACCGTAAATCTAGAGAACCTGTGGCTTTTCTGCCAGCCCGCGGAATTGAACCGCACTAACAGAGGGTTTGTCATTCGTTGTCCAACGGGCTACGAACACGCTGAGCAGGCGGGCATGGTACGTCTCTAAGTAGGAGCGTCTTTGTGGCGTAGAGGTAAGGTGCTCGTCTCTCATTCCTAAGGCTCTTGGTTCGCTACCTCGTGCATTCATCGGGATATTTTCCCACAGTTCCCTGATCTCAGTGTAAGTGAGATTTTTATTTTTTTTTCGATCCAGAAGCACTTGAGCTTTTCATCTCTTCGGCTCGGTGCCATGGACATCGTAACCCTTCGGTTCGGTGCCACGAACACCGTAAATCCGGGGAATCTGTGGCTTTTTCTGCCATCCCGCGGAATTGAACCCGCACACACAGAGGGTAGTCACCCGTAGTCCAACGCGCTACGAACACGCTGGGCAGACGGGCGTGTAAGTGAGATCGAGTTCCTGGTCCTATCGGAGACGGACGATAAAACATAGATCCAATGGTTATTATAAACACGTAAAAGAAACCTTGGCAGGTGAAAATTGAGAAACGCAGGCTGCAAAGCCGCTGTCTGGACAAAATTCCATAGGAGGATTAAAAAAGTAAAAATTCCCCCAAAATATTTTCACCAACTTCTAAATTATATTGGGGGATTCTCACCGGTGCTACGGAGTTTGTGCACTGCAGCTGAGACCTTCAAGTGTAAGAAAGAGATCGGAGCATACATGTTTGCTCACGGAAGTGCACTAATGATGGTCCTATCAAATCACTGAATCAATAAAAGAACAATCTGTGGTTTTTGCAAAAGTCCGAATTTAACCTTTTCAGCTATCTAAGCCGACGTACTGGCTCACGGTATTTTATAAGATGAATCAAAGCCAGTATGCTGGCTATTTCAGTATACATTACAATGTAAATGTGTTCAAAGGGAAAATCAATTACGGTGCACAAAAGGGTAAGGAAAAACACTTCTGATGTATATAGTTACTTGAACAGTGTACATTGCAAAGGACGTGTATAGACGTTTTTCCCATTAACTGCCAAAGACGCATTAACACGTCTGTTATTATATCTCCTATGTGTGCTAAAGACGTGTTAATACGTTATATATGTCAACTGTCACTGATATAGGCGTACATTCACGTGTGTGACCTAGAAACAAAGAGTAGCTATTTTTAGATCCGTCTTCGGAAAGTATGTAGCAGTGAAAGGGCTACAGCCGAAGGATTGATTTCATTGCACCCAGTGTTACTCCATATGGCTCGGTCTTTCTCCGCAGAAATGGCACGCCTCCTGCCGAGAGTATTGCACCTAACTCGAACTCCGTAACTTCGAGTAAAGTCTTAGAGATCTCTGGAAAAGACTCGACAAAAGAAAGGCGCGGTCAGGATTTGCACACATAACCTTCGGAACGTGTGGCAACATCTTAACCACTTAGTAACAGAGGCCGTCCGTGATTGGAAGATATGCAGAGATGGTGGGCATCATGCGTTGCCACGGTTACACATTGGTATTTTAAAACAAAGACACGTATATATGGTATCACATAAGCAAGCAAAATGAATAATCAAATCAATACACGTCTTTGTCCTAAAACGTTAATTTATTTTTTTAATTTTTTTTTTCGATCCAGAAGCACTTGAGCTTTTAGCTCTTCAGCTCGGTGCCATGGACATCGTAACCTTCGGTTCGGTGCCACGAACACCGTAACTCTGGAAAACCTGTGGCTTTTCAAGCCAGCCCGCGGTATTGAACCGCATTCACGAGAGGGAGGGGGTTGTCACCCGTTATCAAACGCGCTACGAACACTCTGGGCAAGCGGGCAGCGCCAATTTATGTAAGTATCACCGCAGTCACTCCATGGTTTTTTCCAGATCTGATCCGCTCTGGTCACATCAAATTTGTAGGTTTGTGTAGATCGCCTTTCACAACGGTAGGAATGGATCTGCTGGTAGGAATGGATCTGCTGGTAGGAATTGGTAGGAATGGATCTGTTGGTAGGAATGGATCTGCTGGTAGGAATGGATCTGCTGGTAGGAATGGATCTGCTGGTAGGAATGGATCTGCTGGCAGGAATGGATCTGCTGGTATGAATGGATCTGCTGGTATGAATGGATCAGCTGGTAGGAATGGATCTGCTGGTAGGAATGGATCTGCTGGTATGAATGGATCTGCTGGTATGAATGGATCTGTTTGTATGAATGGATCTGTTGGTATGAATGGATCTGCTGGTATGAATGGATTTGCTGGTATGAATGGATCTGCTGGCAGGAATGGATCTGTTGGTAGGAATGAATCTGTTGGTATGAATGTATCTGCTGGTATGAATGGATCTGCTGGTATGAATGGATCTGCTGGTATGAATGGATCTGCTGGTAGAAATGGATCTGCTGGTAGGAATGTATCTGCTGAAAGGAATGTATCTGCTGGTAGAAATGGATCTGCTGGTAGGAATGGATCTGCCCAGAGTGCTATCAAGTCGGTTCAGTAACAAATAACCAATAACTATGAAGGATTTTGTTTCAGTAAATGAAAACTATAATGAAAAAAAAATATTTATTTCAATTACTTTTTTTGTTAAAGAAATGTTAATGTAACGAGCTTCTATTTTGGTTTTACGAGCATGTGTTAAGTGTTTCCTTCTTCTTCACCTTCCAACTTCCAATGGAGCACAGGTTTTCAGCAAATTTCCTCCAGCTCTTCCTCTCTCTTCCAATTATTTCCGTGTTTTACCTATCCTTTTTTTTTTTTTTTCAATCCAGAAGCATTTGAGCTTTTCAGCTCCTCGGCTCGGTGCCATGGACATCGTAACCCTTCGGTTCGGTGCCACGAACACCGTAAATCTGGGGAATCTGTGGCTTTTTCTGCCATCCCACGGAATTGAACCTGCACACACAGAGGGATAGTCACCCGTAGTCCAACGCTCTACGAACACGCTGGGCAGACGGGCGCATCTATCCTTTTAATATCAGTCTCCAGCTGTCTTCTACAGGTATGTCTAGGCCTTCCCCTGCACCTCTTTCCCTGCTGGTTCCAAAATATTAATTTGAGTTTAAATTTTGTAAAAATTAAATTTATGTTTAGTTATATTATATTATGTGGGTTAAAATAGTTTGATTTGTTTTTATTTATTTTTGTTTTCCCGATCCAGAAGCACTTGAGCTGAAAGCTCTTCGGCTCATTGCCATGAACATCGTAACCTTCGGTTCGGTGCCACGAACACCGTAAATCTGGGACTTTTTCTGCCATCCCGCGGAATTGAACCAGCACACACAGAGGACTTGTCACCCGTAGTTCAACGCTCTACGAACACGCTGGGCAGGCGGGCAAATAGTTTGATTAAATTAGTATAGAGATGTAGTAGTATAGTTGTTAGTGAATTCTCTTCTTATGCTAGTGGTCCGGGTAAAATTCTTCAGTGGGCGTAACATTTTTTCCGACTGTACCGACTCTAAGGTCGACCAGGCCTCAATTGGGTACATTGAATTGCGCTGGAAAGTCATGGTGGTCGGCGTGATGTTGACCACATCACACATCTTGTGCCGACGGTCAATGAAAAATACGGGCGTAACACTGTATTACGCTATATACCAAAAGCTAATTGCATATCCTTTACAGGACTTTACGAATTAACCCCAGCTTTTAACGCTGTTTGTGATTTTTCTAGGCATTATTATGTTCAGTAGTGTGCCATTGCTTTCTGAACGGGTGGTGTCATCGTCTTTTTGTAAAAATCCACCCTCGAAACAATTTACAGGTAATCTGTCCGCAGCGTGATTCGAACTCAGAATGTCGGGGTTAATAGATCGAGTCACTATCCCCTAGGCCACAGATGCCACCACCCTATATACCACGTGGTATAAAAATGGTTCATTTTTTTTTTAAAATTTAAATTAGCATTTTAATTTAGTGTTCCGGTTTTGTAAATGAAAGTTTCGTTTTGTGAATGTTAACTCAATCCCTTCCATGAGCCACTTTAGAGGCGTACAAATGTCTGTTTATCTCACAATCCGCCACTATAGTGACTTGTCATATAGTGAGCTTTCTTCCTTTTATTTCGAAATGTTTCAAGTTTTTATCGCAGCAATAATTAGTAAACACACACAAACATGCACACATACATATATATACATATACAGTGGCGGCTCGTGTTCACTTTTGTTGGTGGGGCCAGACACAAATTTTTGAATAATCATGGTTTTTGGTTATGTTATATTTTAATTTATTAAATAATAAATACCCGTCACACATTATTTTTTGTGGAGCCTGGCCCCACTGGCCCTTAATAACGAGCCGCCACTGTATATATATATATATATATATATATATATATATATATGTCAATATTGCCACCAAGAACATCGCATTAACCCATTTCATACACGCTGTCTCAGACGAATATACAACATCAGATGGCAGTGCACATCTTCATTACGGAAGTCCTGGACAGTGCTGGCATTCCAAGCATGCATACCTTGATGTTTAGTAACTCTTTTAATTGTGTTTAGTAAATCCTTCAAGGTGGCGTCTGTGGCTTATGGGATAGTGACCTCGGTCTATTAACCCCGACGTTCTGAGTTCGAATCACGCTGAGGACAATTTGGTTGCAAATTGTTTCGCGTGGATTTTTACGAAAGAACGATGACACCGCCCGTTCAGAAAGCAATGGCAAACGTAATAATGCCTATAAAAATCACAAACAGCGTTAAAAGCTGGGGTTGATTCACAAAGTCATGTAAAGGATATGCAGTTAACTTTTAAATCCTGCAATCGTGTTTATTATGTTTAGTATGAGGGCTGTATGTTCATACCAGCAACGTTATTCAATGAATAACTCGCAGCAAAATGTACATGCCGCATGCACATGTGCGACAATAAAAACAAGGCGAGGAAGGCAAGAAGAAAGCGAAACAAACGGAAATGTTAACCGTCTTGAAACAGCATTTCTGGCACCGAAATATTGAACCACGTGAAACAGTGAGAAATAATAGGAAACGCCTAAATGTACGTTTTAAACACCAGTTACTCAGACTTGGCAGGGACTCAGAAAGTTCTGGCTGAATTTTGATATTAGAAGTATATGTATCCTTATCTGCTTTTTGTTTTCGTGAGAATAGACAAAAAACTGGATGGATGGGTGGTGGATGGAGATAAACCTTGGTGGATATATATCTACAGTAAAAGGGGTCTGTGGCTGAGGGATTAAGCCTTTTGCCTTGTGAGTCGAAGGTCGTGGGTTCTATCCGAATTGCGCCGTTCTGTTCACGAATGCATTTTTTTCCAGAGACTACTAGGATTGTTGCTGGAGCTACGGAGTTCGTGTTTTGTGCAATACTCTCGGCAGGTGGCGTGCCATTTCTGAGGAGAGGGACCGAGCCATATGTGGTAAAACCCGGTGCAATGAAGTCAATCCTTCGGCTTTATATCCACGGTAAGCGTCTGTAGCGTGGTAGTGAGCCTGATCACAACTGGCGTAAGAAAGATGTCGAGACACACATGGTTACTCATTCAAGTGCAATGATTGTCCTAACAATCAATCAATCATGATCTAGATAAGAGACAGAAATGTTTGAGATTTATTAGGACCAACCATCAATAGATATTTGTTTCTTAATTAAACACAAAACAATTGGGAAGAGAATTATTAGTCATCCCATTTTGTCATGAAACATGATGATGATGGAGACACGTATAATAACATATATCACATAAATTAAAGGATGTGACATGACGGTCGTACTTGATATATTCCAGTAACTGTTACAAGGGAATATAAGAATAACGGCTAATGTGGTTAAACCACATAAAATAAAGTTAAGCTTTTATGAACAATTGATTCAATTTATGTCAATAACACTAAAAACGAAATAATGAAATATATAGTAATAAAACTTAATAAATACTAGACATCCATGTCAAGGGCACTACAATCATCCAAGTGCAAGAATGCAAATACTTAGGAAGCATACTCACAGAAGATGGAAGAATGAACAGAGAGATTGAGGCTAGAGTGCTAAAAGCAAATACTGTAACCTACCAGCTAGCCACATTGTTAAGGCACCCAAACAGCTTACTGACAGCTAAGCAACAGCAGTTTCATGACTATTTTGTGTTACCAGAGCTAAACATGGACAATGAGTAAAGCACAGTGGCAAAACATAACTACATGTGAAATGTGATGCCTACAAAAAGTTACCAACAACACTAGAAAACACAGAGCCGCCAACATCCGCATAAGAAAGAAAGCTAGGATAGAACCTTGTTTGAATTACATTGAGAAACAAAGAATAAAGTGGTTCGGCAACTTAAGAATTCAACCAAACTCTACAGTATACAGAGTCTTCTTCAACAGATTATCAGGAAAGAAGGCGAGAGGAAGACCACGAAAAGATGGTTAGATGGCATAGCAGAATCCTTTCAAAAAACAAAAATAACTATCTCCCTAGCAACTAGAACAGCGCAAGACAAAAAAAAAACCACAGAAAACTACGACCTTGTGCAACAACCCGGTATCAGTGTGATGAGACAAGAAGATGCGTCAAGCAGCTTGTTGTATGTTAAGAGTTAATATTCAGTACTCACCCCTGTTTGCGACATTGTCCAAGCGAGAATAGCACTGGACTCAGAAGTTCCTATTATCTATCTGTAAATAGTGTTTATATCTTAACTTTCGTTTTCACAGTTTTCAAACACACTATAATATTCAAACTGAAAATATGAAAAACTAAGCTCTCTGGAGCAGCAAGCTTGCCTGGTTGCGCTGCACACTTTTGTGCTGAGTTCGTGAACTGAGTTGTCGAAGTGCCAAATCCGGGATGTAACTTCTCACAGGTATGGTAAAAAGGAGGAGAAAATAAAAATAGATTCGATATAGAAGCGAGCTTGTGCTTTTCCTGCAGAATTCAAGCGGTAAAATAAATTATAAGTAAAACTACGCAAACTTTAATTCGTGCACAATTTCGATACTGCTTGGGCAGGTTTTATTGTTTGGGAAAAATCAATTAGGACTACACAATTATGGGTGTTTTCGATACCTTATGCAACGAGTCTACACGCGTGCAGCGTGTTGGCCATTAAGGTATGAATGTTGATGAACGTTATGCACGTTCTATTGCTCAAGGTCAGTGCAGCACGTGCAATGACAAATTAGGCAGGACTTTAAGGAATGCTTGAGCCTGCTGATGTGTAGGGTTTGAATAATGTTTTGAAAGTAAATAAGGGTTAGTGGCTGCATGAATTTTGACCCGAAGACTGGCATACATAGAGGATGAGAATGAGAGATCGATGTACATAGTCATACTAATGGGGTGAAAGGTTATACGTCTGACAATGTAACACATGTTGTAGACCTGCCCATCATGCAACAGTGAAGGGAGATAACTAGATACACATGACTATCTACTGTGTCTGCTTTCACGAAAAAAAACACATTATGTGCTGTCTAGGTTTCACTGCTACTTTTGCCAACACCAATAGTGTAACAGTTTGAAATTTAACGACAAATTAAAAACATTCATTCATATAGACATACAGGGGTGGAGTTAGGTTATGTTTTGTTATTCAATCAACGTCATGGCACATTAGACATTCCCATGATCGCTCCTTCCCTCGCTGCTACAGCCATAAAAAAGTCCACTTCCTCACAGAACCTATGAGAAGTTGATTAGTTTGTATTAGACTTATCGTTGGATTAAAATCGTACACATACCTTGGTAGAGACACAGAAGAGGGAACAAACAAAAGATGTCAAGATAAGAATACAAAAAGCAAGTGGAAACTTTATTGCATTGAGTAAGCTATGGAAGTAAAAGGAGATCAAAACAAACACAAAGCTGAGAATCTTTCAATCAAATGTGAAGTCGGTGTTGTTCTATGGCTCGGAAACATGGAGGACAACAAAAGAAACCACAAGATAACTACAAACCTTCACAAATGGATGTTTACGTAGAATAGAAGGACTGAGATGGTACGATAAGATTGCGAACGAGGAACCCATAGAAAGAACTAAGGAGATACAAGTGGAGAAAGAGCTACGGGAGATATGTTGGTGATGAATATGACACACATTGAGAAGACCGACTCGAAGCATAGCAAGACAGGCACTGTTTTGAAACCTGCAGCGAAAGAGAAAATGGGGAAGGCCTAGATGTACCTGAAGAAGAGAGCTGGAGACTGATAGGTAAGGTAAAACATGGAAAGAATTAGTAGGGATATAAAGAGAGAGGAAGAGCTGGAAGAAGTTTGTTGAAGACCTGAGCTCCGTTGGGAGTTGAAAGGTGAAGAAGAAGATTAATTTTAGAACTCATTTTTCAATTATCATCATCATCATCATCATGAAGTAGCTTGTCGCTTCTGAAACGTGGCTCCCATGACAGTAGTTCTGAAAAACTCTATTCTGTGCAAGATAACCAGAGTCACCAGCAATCATTCTCAGATCGTCAATGTCATCTTGCACCCTTCGTCTTCTAGATCTTTCTCTCATTTTTCTTCCAGTCACCATCCCCTCCAAAATTATCTTTTCTAGGCACTCATTCCTTTTGATGTGTCCAAAATATTCCTTGACTTTATGTTCTTTAATAGTCAACTCTCTATTAAACTGTTGCAGAACAGATGAATTTTCTATTTTCTCTGTCCATGATATTCTAAGTATTCTTCTGTAGCATTTGCATTCAAATGTATTAATGATCTTCTCAGCCGCTTTGTTAATGGTTCATGTCCATGGAAAACTCTCCACTCGTCTCCTGGCAACGAAAAACGTTTGCTGAAGATGTTCATGAGCGCTTCCAACCCAAGGAGAGACTGTTGCTGTTGTCATTGACTTTGATAATTCTTATAACAAATTGAATTTTTCAGCATTGATTGCCGGCGAGTTGAAGATGGATAAGGGGGATGTTCTTTCGTCTCTTCACGACTACCTGTTGGATGAAAACACTAAAACAGAGGTTGAGTCGATCAAACGATTTAAACAATATTAGAAATACTTATTCTTTCTCTTGCTGTGATAAGAGCGACGTCCTGCAGAGGACAAGCTACACCTTCCATATTCAATATTGGGGAATACCTATTCAACAATCATAGAATTCAACGACGTGGAAGACAGAGAAATTTTGTGACGGTAGATGCAGACGCCAAGACCATCATTAATGAAAACTGTTGTGAAGCTGACGTTGTGACCTATCGAAAAAGGGGGAAGACTGCAGTAAAACTTGGTAAATAACGAAACACGTACAAACAAAGTACTATAGTTTTACAAAATACAGAAACAGTGACGATAAACAGCAACGTTTCGACCAAAAGGCCTTTATCACTTGATTTTATATTGTTTCTCTTCTTTTCCACTTCTAGTTTTGTGTTGCACTCATTTCGCTATTCGTTTTTATTCCCAGATTTTCATTAGATAAATTTGCATGTTTCCGTTATCGTCCATTTGTAAGTGTTCTCTGAAATTCGTCACTCCTGTTGTGTCGTTTGCTTGATAAAGACCTTTTGGTCTATAATACTTTGTTTGTACGTGTTTCGTTGTGACCTACACGGATGGAACGGAAGTTTGCAGGGACCTTCTCTGTCAGCTCATATGGCAGTAAGATCAATAATGCAAGTGGAGCATTTAGTAAGACAACAAGTATAAATTTAGAGATAGAAAGATAGAGAAATTGAGACAAGGTGTCAAAAAGCAAATGCAGTGACCTACCAGCTGGAACCATTACTACAACACACAAAGATCAGGATGGAAGTGAAAAGAAAGTATTTTCCAACCAACACGTTGTTACCAGTGCTAAACTTGGTCTCTTACAGCAACACACCACAGAAAGCCTACCACGTGTGAATGAGGAAGGCATTGGGGGTCAGTAGGAAAGATCATCATCATCAAATAGCTTGTCCTGAGCAGAACTTTGCCACCCCAACAGTCCTCCTGAATTTCTCTCATAGGCCAGATGTCCTGCCACTGCAGCCGTCATGTTCAAACCATCAGTTACATCATGAGTCCACTTTCTCAGTGGTCTTCCTCTTCTTCTCTTTGCCGGTGTATGCCTCCTTCCATGATGGTCTTCTCAGCCCTTCGTGTCTTTTTATATGTCCAAAATATCTTAATTTTCTCTTCTTATTTGTAGCATCAGCCAGTTTTCTTTGATTTTGCGTTCTTTCTGGATAGATCTATTTGTTCTCTTCTCTGTCCAAGATATATGAAGGACTCTTCTGTAACACTTATATTCAAAAGCACATATATGTTTTTCCACTGCTTTATTAAATGTCCATGCTTCACACCCATACGTTGCCACTGGGAATATGTATGCTCTTAGTATTCTGATCTTTGTTTTCTTATCAGTTCCGTTCCATACTGTTTTGAGTTGTTTATTTTTTTTAAAAGTCATGTTTGTTCTTTTCTTCTTCTTTACGTTCGTTCTTTACGACCAATTTTAATCAATCTTTGTGATTTGTTTGATCTTTGCCAAGAACGTATATACGTTGCACATTGGTTTGGTAGGCCCTAAACGTATAGACTTCTATACGCTTAGGACACATGCATCCGATTTCAGCCAAACCTCCTTAGTCGCCTCTTACGACATGCATGGCAAGTAACAGTGGTTCTATTCTTTTACACCCCAAATTTGGGCCCCGGTAACCACTCGGTTTGTTCTTTTAAATTCCTTCATCCCATTTCCATCTGTTGTTAGCAGTGAACCAAGATATTCAAAACTGTTCACATTTTCTACTTTCTCTCCATTGATAAAAATATCATTTGTCATGTTCGTTTTATCTGTTGTCATTATGTTTTGTTGTTGCCACATTGAGATATAGATTTTGTTTTTCGTTCTTATCTTTCACTTCTCCTAATAATTTCTCAATCCCTTTTTGTCATGTTGACAGTAACACTGTATCGTCAGCGTATCGTAGTTCAGATATTTCTCTTCCTCCGATTATAAAAGGATCGTATTGTTTTTTCCGCTATCTTCTGTAACATTTCTCATGATGTTTTCTGCATATATGTTAAACGGACAAGGCGACAGAATGCAGCCTTGTCTGACTCCCTGCCCTATGGTGACATACAACCAACAACCAATAACAGCATACAATAAAAAGAGATCGAGTTCTAGAGCTAAGGGAAGACCAAGAAAAAGATTGATAGACAATATCAAGACCACACTACATAAACACGGATATAACACAACAAGAGCGACATCTTGCCCTAGAACGCAAATTAAAGCCCCCCATCCCTACGCTAAACTGCAAGAGTGGACATCCAACTCCATCTTTCACTTGGGAATAGACAACAAGTAGAAGGACAATATAAATATTGGCAGTGAGTAATGCACCATTTTGGCTGGAGTCAGAAAACTACACTAAGGCGTGCATTCTGAGTGATTCATTGAGTATGACCTGGAAGGTGGAGGATGGTTCGGTGCGCAGACAATGAACTGAATCCTTATAAGGGTCAATAATTTGTATATTACTTTCATCTTCGTTCTGAGGAACATGGCTGTCAATGGCAATGCGATAGTGGACAATGTATTAGCATGCCACCATATCGGGGAGTCAACCAATGAACATAGCTGACATTCTGAACATCTTTATAGAGTGGGAACGCAAAGAGGACGTTCATATAAACCATAGATTCCCAAACTTTTTCGACCCACCGCCCACTTTGCACAACATAAACTTTGTAACACCGCCCACTTTGCACAACATAAACTTTGTAACACCTGCCCACTTTGCACAACATAAACTTTGTAACACGCCCACTTTGCACAACATAAACTTTGTAACACCGCCCACTTTGCACAACATAAACTTTGTAACACCGCCCACTTTGCACAACATAAACTTTGTAACACCGCCCACTTTGCACAACATAAACTTTGTAACACCGCCCACTTTGCACAACATAAACTTTGTAACACCGCCCACTTTGCACAACATAAACTTTGCACAACATAAACTTTGTAACACCGCCCACTTTGCACAACATAAACTTTGTAACACCGCCCACTTTGCACAACATAAACTTTGTAACACCGCCCACTTTGCACAACATAAACTTTGTAACACCGCCCACTTTGCACAACATAAACTTTGTAACACCGCCCACTTTGCACAACATAAACTTTGTAACACCGCCCACTTTGCACAACATAAACTTTGTAATACCGCCCACTTTGCACAACATAAACTTTATAACGTCCCTCCACCGCCCACTTTGCACAACATAAACTTTATAACGTCCCTCCACCGCCCACTTTGCACAACATAAACTTTGTAACGTCCCTCCACCGCCCACTTTGCACAACATAAACTTTGTAACGTCCCTCCACCGCCCACTTTGCACAACATAAACTTTGTAACACCGCCCACTTTGCACAACATAAACTTTGTAACACCGCCCACTTTGCACAACATAAACTTTGTAACGCCCTCTCCCACCGCCCACTTTGCACAACATAAACTTTGTAACGCCCTCTCCCACCGCCCACTTTGCACAACATAAACTTTGTAACGCCCCTCTCCCACCGCCCACTTTGCACAACATAAACTTTGTAACGCCCTCTCCCACCGCCCACTTTGCACAACATAAACTTTGTAACGCCCCTCACCGCCCACTTTGCACAACATAAACTTTATAACGTCCCTCCACCGCCCACTTTGCACAACATAAACTTTATAACGTCCCTCCACCGCCCACTTTGCACAACATAAACTTTATAAAGCCCCCTTCCACCGCCCACTTTGTACAACATAAACTTTATAAAGCCCCCTTCCACCGCCCACTTTGCACAACATAAACTTTATAAAGCCCCCTTCCACCGCCCACTTTGTACAACATAAACTTTATAAAGCCCCCTTCCACCGCCCACTTTGCACAACATAAACTTTATAAAGCCCCCTTCCACCGCCCACTTTGTACAACATAAACTTTATAAAGCCCCCTTCCACCGCCCACTTTGTACAACATAAACTTTATAAAGCCCTCCACCGCCCACTTTGTACAACATAAACTTTATAAAGCCCCCTTCCACATTATAACAGTTTGCCAACGCCCCCTTCCCCACATATATCACATGCTCTATTTTCTTGACATAGAAAATTGATATATATTTCTGTCATACATGGTCAATTTCAAATGATTATATACATGAAATAGAAAATTGATGAAAAAATGGATCGTGTAAGACGGGGATAAGTTCAATTTAAATGTAGAATTCAAATTTTAAATGATTATTCAATCGCAAAATACCGAAAATAGTTTATTTTAAAATATTTATTATTAATTTCTTCTTTAAGGTGCCTCCGACCCCTAATCTCCTGAACACACCCCACCCCCAATCTTTCTGAACCAACTATCGCCCCCTAGAACACTTCAGGGCGGTACCGCCCACTTTGGGAAACGCTGATATAAACCAATCCACATCAACAACTAGATTCCAAGAGTTTGGATCGAAAATTGGAGTGGTCAAAAAGAGCAGCACAACAGGTGAATAAGTAGGCCAGCTGATTGTGTTCGTGAGAACGTTCGTATTGCTAGGCAGTGGGCGCCATAAGAAAAAAAATGTGGTTCGAATCCTGTGTTTGGTAATTTGTTTTTTCTGAAGCTCCTAATACTTGTACACTGTCTATTTATTGATCATATTCATTGGCTTCCGTTTCTTCTCCTGTGGGTCTTACAAAAACTCTTTCTTCTCAATCAACATCGAACTGGTACTGTAAGTCGCTGAACACAGTTAGGGATATTGCGACGGAGATCGGGGCACCTATGGACAAGTTCGGAATGCAAAGAAGATATTCCAAGCTGATACTGATACAGGAAGAGAAAACACACTACTGCACTGAAAAATCAAATTGTGCCCGAATTAATTTTTTTCCCCACTTGTACACAGGGCCATGCGGTATATTTTCTCAGTATGATGCAAGTCTTCGAATTTCCGCCCTTAAATGTTTTTCTTTAAAATAATCTTCAATTGTGATTTTAATTCCGCTGCTTATGCCGCTCCATTACGGTACCGCCTGATGTGACCGCCTCTCTGTATCATAGCACGGCACGGCCCTCCTTGTAAACTCTGCTGCAGAATGTACAAATTACATTCGTGTACTTTATCACAAACTAACAGAATGACAGAAAGCAAAATAACAATAGATAGCGATCAATATACATTACGATTAGTTTGAGATATTTTGACAATGAAACAAATTAGAACGCAGTCTTCTGCATCTGTTAGTTAATGTATTATTTTATCTAGTAAACGTACATCTATGACAGGTGAAATCTTGTTAGGTTCATCGAAATGATTGATATACTTAAGTGAACAGCTGGGTGTTCTCCGACCCCTTTCTTGTACAAGAAGGTCCCAGCGGCAGTGCACGAACTCTGTGGGACCGATGACCTGACTAATTCCACTCCTCGTGAAGCATAAGGCCTCAACAGTTGTTCGCCATTCTTCTCGGTCTCTGGCTGTTTTCTTAATGGTTTCGCAGGATAGTTAATGCACTCTTCAGTTCCTCAAGAAGACTTCGTCTCCAGGTCTGTTTAGGCATTCTTTTTTCATTTACCTTGCTGGTTCTACTCAAGTGCTTGTATAGGGACACTCGACTGTGTCTTCCGTAGGGTATGCCCGACCTACTGTGGCACCAATGGGTGTTCCTAATATAATTTTGAGAATGGTACAACTCAATACAAGCACTTTTGCACTAATAAAAACATACGATAAGCCGCTGTTCGCGACCGTTCAGCGTGGCGCTCGCCCTCTAGTAAATGAGCTGCGACATAGAAGTCAGCAAAATCTGCCGCGGCAGAAAAAGAGAAGTCAGCAAGGGCCCTGTGTTAAAACCGACAACTAGTGAGATCAAAATTTAATGCTAAAAAAAATAAAACACAATGTCCAAGAATATTTAATGTCATAACTGACCACGTCAGTTACTTATGCACACGCAAATTCCATTTCTAGCGAGTATAATGGAGTAAATGAGTGGTCGTCATCATCAGTGATGGACACACATTTGCAGTAGTGTTGACTTAGACGAAGTTCAATATTTGCTATCATAGATAGACCGATGTTAAGATGCTGTGGACATTATCAAATAGACGACATACATGTCTGAACAATTCATCAGCGTTAGAATGCACTTATACAAAAAATACTACCATGGAGGAGAATTTTTGTAAACAAACATTTTGAAGTATTCTAATCGGCACGGCACCTCCTGATGACATGACCTTGTGCATGTGACACGGATGGAGACCAATTTCCAAGGGCAATAACTAGAAAGTGATCATCCATTTTTCCCGACGTCCGTTTCTATGTCCACAAAACCCTGCCGGAATGTCTCATCAAACTGGCATCACAGGTAAGCAGTCATTGATTTGTTACCAGCTACATATTATTGTAAACATTCTCCACGTAATTTGTTAGTATTATTTTGTTTATTAACATCATTTACTTTATTAACGGTCGGAGAGAAATACAAATAAATTATTTTAATCTATTTATCGACTAACTAATATTTATATCGACTGAAGTAAATTAATAATAAAGTTCTAATTATAAATATATAATATATTTTAATATTTATTTCATTTATATAATTTAGAGGGGAGTTTATTAGAAAAGGCATTTTTTTAGATCACGGTTGGAGTTTGTAAGGAGTTAATTCTTATTTTTTTTACTTTAGTTCATCGGTGCGACCTTATATAGCCAGAAACCAGAGGTGAAAATTGAACAACGCCTATTTTCAACGTTGATATTTTTCTCAGACTATTAATATATTTTTGCTCATTCCTATTTTTTTCTTAACTTCCATTGCACTAAAACTTAATCCACCTTCCATTATTATGTTATATATATATATATATACAAAGTTTGATAACCTGTTCCATTTTCTTATCGTCTATTCTTTTGTTTAACTTTCTTTTTTGTTGGGTTTATTACCATTGTTTTTGTTGTCTAAATATTGATATATCCATACACATTAATTCCGTTATTTACTTAGGTTATTCTTTCTATCTATATCCTATTTGTGTCCCCTTTGACACATAATCATAATGCTTCCACAAAAGATTTCATTATTGCCGTCTGCCACATTTATATTAATTGTTTCCCATGTCTTGCCACAATCTTTCAACTCTCTTTCTGCCATTCTTCTCCATGTGTCATTTAGACGTTCATGCCAACTTTTCCCATTCTCAGTCCAACGGTGAGTTTTTATTTTACCATTCGTAAAAATTAACGGAAACAAATTTGCTTCCAAATCGCCCGCAGCGTAGTTTGAACCAGATACTCTTGGGTTCATACTGCTGTTCATCATGTATATTGACCACATCTGTAAAATAGCTAACACCAGTTAAGGAAACAACCTCTGAGAACTCTTAAACGAATTTCTTTTTGCAGACGATCAGGCAATCATAACAACAGAACAGCTACAACAACACATTAACAGACTCCAGTTAGCATGTAATGAATACAACATGAGAATAAACATAGACAAAACAGAAGTAATGACATTCACCAGAGAGGAAAGCACTACCAATATCTCCATCGATAATCGCCGACTAAAACAAGTAAAAGACTTCACATACGTGGGGAGCTTTTTTTCAGCAAACGGAAGAATAGCTAATGAAATTCAACACAGATGCAACAAAGTAAATCAAATGATAGGACAAATGGCGCCAATTTTAAAATGCAAACATTCACCATGAACACAAAAGAGCAATGTTCAACACAATCTTTCTCCCCACATTATGTTACCAGTGCCAAACCTGGTCACTGACAACAAATGATAGAAGAAAACTAGTCATGACAGAGATGAAGTGTCTACGCAGAATGCTGGGTGTAACAAGAAGAGACCGGTTGAGAAATGAAGACATCAGGAAAAAGTGGGTACAACATCAGTACTAGACTTCATCAAGAAAGAACAAATTAAATGGTTTGGCCACGTAAGCAGATTACCAACAGACAGTGCACCTCAAAGAGCAATGCTGCTCTGATACAATGGGTACAAAGCAAAAGGCCGGCCACGCAAAAGATGGACCTCAGAGATAACAGAGACGACGAAAGACACTATCTACGAAGCGCATACAAGGGCCCATTTTAGAAATCTCTTCCTGACCTGACGCTGTGAGGCAAACAGGATTCGAGAAAAGAAGAAGAAAACTCTTGGGTTGTGATAAGAGCTCACTATCGCTAAGCCACAGACACCCACTCATTAGTAGATTGATTCTGATATAAATTTTTCCTTTTAGTTTATATTTGAACAAGACATCATTTGTTTTTGTTTTAGCTAATAGGGAACTAAGAAGCTTTCTTGCTCGTGCCAAAGATGGAAGCATTCGATTGATGAAAATCTCCATTGAGAAGGGTAAGTTTTTCTCTCATGATCCATGTTAGTTTCTATAGAAAGTTTTACTTGCTACTATAATAGTTGAATCAATCCAGCATTTTAAGCAGTTTGGAGTTACCCGTTGTACAAGTAAAACTATATGCCTGAGAGGCAGAGTGAGGAGTGTGTTTAACCAGCAAGCCACGGGAACCATCAGTATGTATACTCACCTATATCTGTTGGGGAGACTGAGCATCTATGGGTCTGCCCAGAGTCAATGATGTCGTTTAAGTAACCAATAAATAATACTTGCTACTACATATTCCTTTCCGCTACTCGTGGAACATAGGGCAACGGTTGACCTCCGCTGTCCCTGGTCTCTGACAGTTTTTGTTATGACTTCCCAAGATAATCCTTATAGTTGTACTTTTCATGTTTGTTGAAGATGTTGACTTAATTTGTCTACGGGGTGAGGTAACCAACCCTACTTAGACTCCTCTTACGACATACCTGGCAGGTAGACATTGCTGCATATTCTTTCCTCCCCTTTCGGGCTCCAGCAGCACACGGCGAGCGAGGGACTGAGATGGTATGATAAGATTATGAATGGGGAACTCAGAGAAAGAACTAAGCAGATACCAGTGGAGAAAAAGCTAAGGAAGAGACGCTGGCGATGGCTAGGACATACATTGAGAAGACCGACCTGAAGCATTTCAAGACAGGCACTGTTTTGGAACCCGCAGGGAGAGAGGAGTAGGGGAAGGTTTAGAAAGACCTGGAGAAGAGAGCTGGAGGCTGATACTAAAAGGATAGGTAGAACATGGAAAGAATTGGAAGAGATAGCAGGAAAGAGGAAGAACTGGAAGAAGTCTGTTGAAGACCTGTGCTCCGTTGGGAGTTGAAAGGTGAAGAAGAAGAAGGATAATTCTATATCTTTCAGTTTCTCAAGAAGACTACTCCATCTTCCTGTCTTTTTCAGAGCATACCCTGTTCTATTTCTTTTGTTAGTTCTACTCAAGTACTTGTCTAGTGACACTCAACCGTGTCTTCTCTAGAAACCTTGTCTTCTCTAGAGTATGCCTGACCCATCAACAATTTCTCATCTTAACCTGGCTCATCATGTGATCCTGTTCTTATCCACAGGTCTGTATTTGATACTCTGTCATACCATAGTTGATCTAATGACATGTTCATTGAAAATTATGGCATCGCTGAACCAGACAGTATTTGACTGATTGAATTAGAACGCGGGCTCCCATTCAGGAGACCCGCTTTCTATCTGTCTAGGCATAAAACAAAATCCTAACCTGAACAATTTCGCGGTGACTGCACTAGGCTCTTTGGCTGAAATCGGATGCACATATCCTAAACACGTAGAAGTCTATGCGTTTAGGGGCCTACCAGACCAATGTGCAATGTATACATGTTCTTGGCAAAGATCAAACATATCACAAAGAGTTATTAAAAGAACGAACGCAAAGAAAGAAGAAGAAGATTGCACTAGGCCATACATCCATTAAATTTCTCAGGCTCATGTCCCCACTGTCCTACACCGCCCCAAAAAAGCAGTATTACAAGGAGGGCACACAGACAGTAAAAAGTTTTTATTTTATATACTAAACTAAATCATATTTGATTTCAACTATCCTTTTTTTGTCATATTTCAGAAGAGCTTATCTACTCAACTTCCAAGACACCGAAAGGCTCATGGGAGGAAGATATCCTTTTTTGTCATGTTAAAATTGTAAGCAGAAGAACAGCTACAACACATTAACAGACTCCAGTTAACATGTGATGACTACAACATAAAAACCAACATAGACAAAACCGAAGTAATGACATCCGCTAGAAAGGAAAGCCCTACCAAGATCCACATTGAGTCAGGAGTAAGACAAGGAGGCATAAAGGAGGCATACTATCACCAATGTTGTTAATCACATATATCGATCAAATCTGTAAAATAGCTAACACCAGTAAAGGAACCAACCTTGGGGTACTCTTAAACAAATTCCTTTTTTGCCGATGATCAGGCAATCATAACAACTGAGTAGCAGCTACAGCAACACATTAACAGACTCCAGTTAACATGCAATGACTACAACATGAAAACCAACGTAGACAAAATCGAAGTAATGATATTAGCTAGAGAGGAAAGCCCTAGAAATATCTCCATTGACAAAGATCAATTTAAATAAGTTAAAGATTTTACATATCTGAAGAGCATTTTTTCAGCAAATGGAGGAATAACTAACGAAACCCAATATAGATGTAATAAATAAAATAAAATTATAAAACAGTAGCGCCAATTTTGAAATACAAGCATGTCACATGAACACTGAAACAGCATTGCTCAACACAATCATTATCCCAACATTATGCTATCAGTGCCAAACCTGGATGCTGAAATCAAACGATTGAAGAAAACTAGTCACGACAGAGATGAAGTGTCTGTGTAGTATCAAGAACACACCGATTTAGAAATGAAGACATCAGGAATAAAGTGGGTTCAAAATCAGTACTGAACTTCATCAAGAAACAACAAATTAAATAATTCAGCCATATAAGCAGATTACCAACAGACAGTGCTTCTCAAAGATCAGTGCTACTCCGATACAGTGGACACATAGCAAAAGGCTGTCCATGCACAATGTGGACCTCAGAAATAACAGAAGCTGTGAAAAGCACTATCATTCCTATCTTGTCTATCATGCCAAAGGTACTCGGTTCACTCCCTTGTGGAGCCATCGGGATATTTTTCCAGAGATTCCTGATCTCAGTGTAGATGAGATGAGTTCCTAGTCCTATCGTAGACGGACGATGTATTTTCCCCGAGTTTAAGTTGAGCACGAATAAGAACCGTTGCAATTAAATATCAAGAAGAGCAGGCTGGAATGCCGCTGGCGCTCGCCTGCCCAGCGTGTTCGTAACGCGTTGGACGACTGGTGACAAACCCCCTGTAGGTGCGGCTCAATTCTGTGGGCTGGCAGAAAAGCCACAGGTTTTCTAGATTTGCGGTGTTCGTAGCACCGAACTGAAGGGTTACAATGTCCATGGCACCGAGTCGAAGAGCTGAAAACTGCTGCCCGTGCAAAATTCACTAAAAAATATTTTTAATCCAATTCCTACCAAATATTTTAATTATCTTCTAAATTACGCGGGACCCTTGCATGCTACAGACTTCATGCACTGCCACTGAGATCTTCCTGTGTAAGAAATAGATCGGAGCACACATGGTTACTCAACAAAATGGAATGATAATGGAATGATTATCAATCCATCAAATCTCATCATTATTTGTAAAACATATAAATATGTGTGTGATATCTTTCCTTGACTGTATCACATTATGACAATACAGTTCTTCCTCTGTTGGATGATAAACTGCCATGTTACATCATCTACCGGTTTGACTCTAAAAATAGCGCTGGGTACGAGTGGTTATTTATAGCATGGTCTCCAGATTTTTCACCGGTAAGTTCACACAGTTGATGGGTAAATTTTTGTTGACGATTCTTTAGAAAAAAATTTGAAAGACATAGTTTTATGACTGATTTTTGTGTGAATGCATGCTTTCCTTTTTTTAATCAGTGTTTCCCTGGCCTTACAGCCATGCCTTCTCTGACTTCAGTGATAGACATAGCTCTCTTTTCCAATTCAATTTTTATGAAAATGATGTTTGTTTTATGGTTGATTTTTGCGTAAATGTTTGCTTTCCTTTTTTTAACAGTGCCCTCCACTCCTCCCCACCATACAGACATGCCTTCTCCAACTTTAGAGGTAGACATATTTCTCTTTTCCAGTCCAATTTGTATTTCAATCCACTCTTTGTCTGTTCAATTTGTGAGGTATTACTCTTTTAAAAAAATTCTTCTTTGAACGCTCCACATCGACCACTTGTTGAACACTCTGTGTGAATTATATGTGATCTGAGCCTAAGAATGATTGTATGTTGTGCCAGTTATGTGCCTACAAGTAGGCCAGCATATCTGAAATCTGTGACACTTTTATTTATTAGGTAGCTTCCTAGGCCCTTACATCAGTTGCCTTTACTACATGCCTTGTAGGCTGCAGTGGTACTATTCTTTGCTTCCCTTGGGGGCCGCTGCACCAAACGGACATTTAAAATTCAATTTGTGAGACAATCCTATCTTAGACATCGACAAGTCCTTATGTGGTCACCATTTAGGAAAAGAAAACATGGAAGACCTAAGACGACTCTTCGAAGAACAATCCTACAGGGAAGTAAACTATTGGGACGTAAAACCATACAAGATCTTCAACTGCTAGCAACGAACCGCGTCACATAGAGATCTAAAACCTCTGCCCTATGTGCCACCTTTGGCACGAAGGAACAAACTAACTAACCTATCTGAGAATTTTCTTTGCAGGTTAGACAGAAGATGTTGTATGCAGCCACAAGAGCAACAATGAAGACAGAGTTTGGAGGAGGTCAGATTAAGGATGAGATATTTGGATCTACCCAGGTCAGTTAGTCAAACAATCCATCAATCATTTCATCAATCAACACATCTTTTTTTTATCTGTACTGTTCATCCAACAGAAAACCACGACACTGGGCAACAATCCGGTAGCAGTGTGACGACAACAGAAGAAGAAGATTGTCCATCCATCTACACATCAATACACCAAACTCTGTGAGCTGAGAAGCAATATGTGGCCATACGAAGTTGACCTTCTTTGAACGCTCCATATCAACCACTTGCTAAACCACTCTTTGTTATATGTATGTGATCTGAGCCTTAAGAGTGATTGTGCCTTGTGCCAGTTATACGACCACAAATAGGCCAGCACATCCGATTTTTGAGTTGCTTTTTATTTACTAGGTAGCTTTCCTAGACCCTTACCTTATAAGTGGTCGATATGGAGCGTCAAGAAGAAATGATGTTTGTGTTTGGAGATTTTGGTAGTGTTTTCCTCTCTAGCGAATGTAATTGCTTCGGCTATGTCAATGCTTATTAATTATATTGTATTCATTGCATGTTAACTGGAGCCATTTAATGTGTTGTATAACATACGTATCTTCATCAAATAGCTTGTCCTGTGCAGAACTTTTCCACCCCAACAGTCCTTCACAGTTTCTCTCTCTCATAGGCCAGTTGTTCCGCCTCTGCAGCCGCCATGTTCAAATCATCAGTTATCAGTTACATCTTGAATCCATCTTCTTTGTGGTCTTCTTCTTTTCTTTGCCGGTATGCCTCCTTCCATGATGGTCTTCTCCAGCCCTTCATGGCTTTTTATATGCCCAAAATACTTCAATTTTCTCTTTCTTATTTGTAGCATTAGCCAGTTTTCTTTTATTTTAACTTACGTATATTTACTAATATTCCAGAGCGATGTATCCTTGTCTGGATACCATAAGCATGTTCAAGCAGCTTTAGCTCCTGCCCCCTTGACAATGGCAGAGGAAGAACTGAAGCTGATCAGGCAAAATGAGGTAAGCAAAGGTGTTTTTTACCTGTTCGTTAGCAATTTATTGTCAGATTCTATATATTCCGGCCGTTGTATCCGTTGCTTGATAAAGGCTTTTTGGTCAAAACGTTGCTGTGTATTGTTTTTGTATTTTGTAACTACAGTACTTTGTATTTACATGTTTCACCATTGCTACCTAGTTTTACTGCAGTCTTTCCTTATATCGATAATACTGTTACTTGGATTGCAGAAACGATCTGTGTTTTACACAAGGAGCCATGGATCAGGAAACGTACTGGTTACATCCTTGATTCACTTCCTTGTAGTGTACCTCGGATACAGATTTCCTTGGTTAATGAAGCAGGCATCGACATGACTTTAATTGTGGTGAAGCTTGCTGGACACCTTGCCTGTTGCCAGGGTCTACAAGGGGAGCAAAGAATAGTAACACTGCAACCTAAAATGCATGTCGTAAGAGATGATTGAGGTAGATGTCTAGGAAAGCCTATCCTAGTAAATAAAAAACCTTGCAGAAATCAGATGTGGTGGCCTACTTGTAGGTGCATAACTGGCACAGCGTACAATCGCTCCTAAGCTCGGATTACATACAAATCACAAAGAGTTGTTAACAAGTGGTAGATATATAGCATTCGAAGAAGAAGATCCTCAGGTAAAGGAGCAGGATTTCCTGAAGCCAACAGCGTACTGTGTGCGCACAAAGAATTTATGGTCAAGCTGGCCTCGAACCTTGGAATTTCCGCATGACATGTTCACTAGTGCAGCGAGTTATCAGCTTTGCTATCGCTGACCCCACCAAAGTGCAATAATGATTGTCCTATCATACAATCAATCAATGTATCAGCTTTGCTATCGCTGACCCCACCAAAGTGCAATGATGATTGTCCTATCCTTCAATCAATAAATGTATCAGCTTTGCTATCGCCAACCACACCAAAGTGCAATAATGATTGTCATATCATACAATCAATTAATTTATCAGCTTTGCTATCGCTGACCCCACCAAAGTGCAATAATGATTGTCCTATCATACAATCAATCAATGTATCAGCTTTGCTATCACTGACCCCACCAAAGTGCAATGATGATTGTCCTATCCTTCAATCAATAAATGTATCAGCTTTGCTATCGCCACCCACCAAAGTGCAATAATGATTGTCATATACAATCAATTAATTTATCAGCTTTGCTATCGCTGACCCACAAAGTGCAATAATGATTGTCCTACCATACAATCAATTAATTTATCAGCTTTGCTATCGCCAACCCCACCAAAGTGCAATAATGATTGTCCTAGCTTTCAATCAATCAATGAAACAGATTCAGCTGGTATGAATTTTGTTAGTTAATTTTTTTAGATTTTATCAAATAAATTCTCTCTTTATTTTAGCTGGAATCTTCTATGGCTATGGTAAGCATGACTGCTGCCATCGTGCCTGGTATAACATCACTAAATAGATATTCATTGTTTTTAAGTGATATGCACCTCATGTTGGTGTTAAACCTTTACTAAAACTAACTACATCTCTTCTATCATTGGTTAAACTGTGACTAAATGAAGAGAGTATGGATTGATAGTGTTGTCTGTGAACAATGTTAACCTTCTTGAAAAAAATGAGGTGTAGTGTATGTCAACAATCTGCATTTTTTGACATTTTAAAACACTAATTTGTGTATATTTGTATATAATAGGATTATCTTTAATTAACATTGATAATTCTTCCATTGACAATCGTTGTGTATGATTCTTCCATTAACAAGAGAATATTGCATAACATTGTATCCAATTTGACAACAGCTTATACAAAACCTAACAGATTGGGTCTATAAAATCTTAGTGCAATGTCCTAACATGTTTACCTAGTAATGTTGTATCTAACTCTTCATTAACTTGATCAATATTGCTTCATACGGATTCACAGATCTGTACTTTTTTATGGGACTTATTGTTAGTAGTTTTGTGTTTTATCTGATGACATTTACTTGTTGTTGATATTTACCTGTGGACATTTACATATTGTGGACATTTACCTGTTGTGGACATTTGCCCATTGACATTTACCCGTTGACATTCACTACTGGACATTTACCTGCTTATTTTCTGGATTCAGACTTTTTACTTCTGTCTGTGTTCATGTCAGGAACAACGTTTTTATGATTGTAGTGGACACCAAATCTTTTTTTTTTAAATCTAAGGAACAACGAACATATTTAATATTGTAACGGACACAAAATATTGCTTTTATATTTAAGGAATAACATATTTATGATAGTAACGGACACTAAATATTGTTTTTATATTTGAGGATATTGTATTTATGATAGTAATGAACACTAAATATTGTTTTTTTTATATCTAAGGAATAATATATTTATGATATTAACAGAAACCAAATTTTTTTAAAGTTGTTAATTTAATAGTTTTAGAGAGACCAGACTGCTGATGCATGTTTGTACACTTTCAGGTTAATGCTCATATCAATACTGACAGCAGGTCTTTAACTATGCAAGGTGTCGCTTTCCCTATGACGTCAGATGTTGAAACTGCGTTAGTGTCATTCAGGAATGGTTCTGTCAACTATGTGCAACTTGTGAGTGATATGTTGTTTGGTTCTGTCAACTATGTGCATCTTGTGAGTGATATGTTGTTTGATAATGTGCAACTTGTGAGTGATATGTTGTTTGGTAATGTGCAACTTGTGATCACCTATGGAATGTCCAGAGTGTAATGAAGTAAATGTAAGTAATAATTGAAAAACAAGTAAATGTACCCTTCTTCATATATAAGGTACATTGGATAATACAGTGTTAATCCAAGTCAGTGTAAGCTAGGTAAAGATGTCAAGATAAGAATAAAAAAAGCAATGGGGAAACTTTATTGCATTTATTGAATAGAGGGACTGGGATGGTATGATAATATTACGAACAAGGAACTCGGAGAAAGAACTAAGCAGATACCAGTGAAGAAAGAGCCAAGGAAGAGACATTGGCGATGGGTAGGACACATATTGAGAAGACCGACCGGAAGCACTGCAAGATAGGCATTGTTTTGGAACCTGCAGGGAAAGATGAGTAGGGGAGGCCTAGACATACCTGGAGAAGAGAGCTGGAGAGTGATATTAAAAGATTAGGTAAAATATGGAAATAATTAGAAGGGATGGCAAGAGAGAGGAAGAGCTGGAAGAAGTTGTGTTTTTTTTTTCCGATCCAGAAGCACTTGAGCTTTCAGCTCTTCGCTCGGTGCCATAGACATCGTAACCCTTCGGTTTCGGTGCCACGAACATCGTAAATCTGGGGAACCTGGGCTTTTCTGCCAGCCCGCGGAATTGAACCCGCACTCACAGAGAACTAGTCACCTGTAGTCCAACGCGCTACGAACACGCTGGGCAGGCGGGCGAAGAAGTTTGTTAAAGACCTGTTCTCTGTTGGAAGTTGAAAGGTGAAGAAGAAGAAGGTACATTGGGTAATACAGTGTTAGGCCCATATTTTTCATTGATTGTCAGCACACGATGGGTGATGTGGTCAACACCATGTCTGCCACCTTTACTTCCTAGTGCTTTTCCTTGTACCCAATTAAGACTAGGTCGACCTGAGAGCCAACATGGTCTGCAATAATTCCACGCCCAATATGAAATTGAACCCGGACCACTAGTATAAGAAGCGAGTTCACTAACATAATACTAAGTTACTACGCTACTGCGGCTCTCGATAAATAAGTTAAGAACAAAATATATGTGAAGTATTGAAAACACTTTATCATTCTTATTTTTTTCTCTTTGTTTTATCAGAGCCTTGATCTTGTGAAAGAAGTAGTGAATCTAGCAACAGCTAGTAATATTCGAGTTTCTCATCTAATATCACAAGTCCCCTCGGAGAATGCAAGATATCATCTCTTCAGATTTAGTCATACACACGAAGGGGACTCTATTCATAGTACAGGTATGAATTGTTCACCTAAATGGCATTCTAAATGCCTTTAGAGTGTCTTAGAGAGAAGAGCTTCTGGTTGCATGGATTAGAGCGCCGTCTCCCATTCGGGTGTCTGGGTTAAATCTCCGGTACGGTCAATGAGATTTTCTGTTGGGGCATAAAGAAAAAACCCTAACCTAAACAGTTTTGCTGTGACGGCTCTTGCTATTAAATTTCTCAGGCTCATGCCCCCATCCCCCCTGTCCTACACCGCCCTAAAAAGCGGTATTACAGACAGTAGCGGCAGTTTTTTTTTCGAACAGAGAAATCTCAAGGCTGTGACACCCGCGCACTGACATTGATGGTGTCAACATTGGTACAACCTGAAAAGACTGACATATCAAATATGCAAAAAAAAACTGAGTAATCAACATTGTTACATCCTGAAAAGACCGACATACCAAATATGTAAAAAAGACTGAGTAATCAACATTGGTACAGCCTGAAAAGACCAACATACCAAATATGTAAAAAGACTGAGTAATCAACATCCAATTGGCTTGTTGGAACGCTGGACACTGCGAGATTTACTGAAGCGGGAATCTGAGCACCTATAGACATGTCCGGAGTGATATGATGATAGTCTACATATAACTGATAACTTATTACTTTGTTAATCGAAATCATTCTTAACTCTCAGTAGATCAGGGCAAAAGCCACATTTTTACAAACCATTTGTTTTGAGTATAAAAAATGCTCTTTAGTGTGACTCCTGGTAAAAAGACGTCCAACCCAAAGCCATGTAGTGTGGCATTTGGTACACAAGGAGTTAATTTTCAAATATTGATTATTTTCTGCCCTGAATTAAGCATCTCTTTGATATATGCCCCTCCCTCCCACATTAGCTTACCTTATCGTGGTTGGAAGGTTTGTGTATTTTAATAATAAACCCTGAATCTGTATAAATGCCCCAGCAGTCTTCAGGGGCCTGTTCTCAGGCAATACAATGTGGAATACTGTTGTCTTTGAATGTGGGGAATTGGGTCGAATATTTAGTGCTCTATCAGATCAGCCGGGCACTTCATGTAGACACACATGTCAGACCACCGGCTTCCCAAAAGACTCCTATTATGAGCTCAAGTAAGGACCTCCAATATCCTCTGTCTCTTACCTTTACATTGCACTCTACTATGCTGTAACTTGTCCATGGTGTTGGTGTGGCATAAAGGCTAGATACTCACCTCTCATTCCAAAGATACTCAGTTCTCTTCCTCACCGAACTATCTGGATATTTTTCCAGATATCCCTGTTCTCAGTGTAGATGAGATCGAGTTCCCAGTACTATCAGAGACTGACTTTAAAGCATAGGTCCTGTGTTTAATTTGAGCACATAAAACAACCCTTGGCAGTTCAAAATCAAGAAGAACAGGCTGGAAAGCCACTGCCAGGGCAAAATTCATTACAAAGATTAAAAATAAAATTACTACAAATATTTTACCATCTTAAAATTTACATCGTGGACTCTCGCCGCTGCTACGAAGTTCGTGCACTGTTGCTATCTTCCGGTGTAAGAAAGAAATTGGAGCGCATAGGTTATTCACCAAAGTGCAATGATGATGGTCCTATCATTCAATCAGACTAATGCTATTGATAAAGTGATAGAGAATTGTGCTGAGATCATAGTACCCACTGTACGCAAGAGCCACGAGTCCATCAAAATGACCCATCATCGTCAATCTATCAATCAATTTGTCCATCTCTTCATGTTTCCTTCCAACTTATTTTCAGGTACGCCCAAGTGGTTACCAGTGCCCAAATTTGGGGTGTAAAGAATAGAACCACTGTTACCTGCACGTATGTCGTAAGAGGCGACTAAGGAGACTTGACTGAAATCGGATGCACGTGTCCTAAACATGTAGAAGTCTGTGCGTTTAGGGGCCTACCAAACCAATGTGCAACGAATACACGTCCTTGGCAAAGATCAAACATATCACAAAGTGTGATCAAAATTGGTCATAAAGAACGAACGCAAAGAAGAGAAGGAGGGGCCTACCAAACCAATGTGTAACGTATATATGTTCTTGGCAAAGATCAAACATATCACAAAGAGTGATTAAAATTGGTCGTAAAGAACAAACGCACAGAAGATTTTCAGGTAGCACTTGTTTTTTTAAAATAAAATTTGAATTCTAAAATGTTTTTCATTTCTGTTCTATGTTTCAGTGTTTATTTATTCAATGCCTGGATACAAGTGTTCCATCAGAGAAAGGATGCTTTATTCTAGCTGCAAAAATCCTTTAGTCAACCAGCTGGCAGCACTAGGCATAGACATAGAGAAAAATGTAGGTAGTTATCTGTTGTGGTTGAATATTCTTACTTTTGTCGTCACAATGTTGCCGGGTTGTTGTGGTTTTCGGTTTTTGTCTAGTGTTGGTGGTTCCATGGTAGCACTCCTATGACCTTAAAGAGTTAATGACCTTTTTATTATTTAATATATACTTGATATGTGCAATATATATTTTTGAATATATTCCTGAATAAGTAGATTTGATATTACTGTGCATGTAGATTATATGTTCTTGTACGAGTAGATTATATATTCATGTACGAGTAGATTATATATTCATGTACGAGTAGATTATATATTCTTGTACGAGTAGATTATATATTCTTGTACGAGTAGATTATATATTCTTGTAACGAGTAGATTATATATTCATGTACAAGTAGATTATATATTCATGTACGAGTAGATTATATATTCTTGTACGAGTAGATTATATATTCTTGTACGAGTAGATTATATGTTCTTGTACGAGTAGATTATATATTCTTGTAACGAGTAGATTATATATTCATGTACGAGTAGGTTATATATTACTGTGTATGTAGATCATATATTTCTGTATAAATTTGATATTCCTGTACCTGTAAATTATAATTCTTGTACACAAAGACTATATATTTATATATATATATATATATATATCCGCAACATGTAATCCAATCTTGTAATCCATCTCCCAGATTGAAGTGGATGATCCGAAGGAGTTAACTGAACAGTACATCTATGAGGAAATACATCCCAAGAAGAACATTGCCCGCCGAGCTTTCGATAAACCCATGGGCCGCCGAAGGGGCCCTAAAAGAGTGACAAGACATAAGGAATAATAATTACACACTTAAATCTGATTTTAATTTAATGGATTGATGTCTGCACAGAATTTGTATACATATTGAAGTCACTCTAAAGTTCTGACTGTCTCTGACCGTTCTACTCTAAAGTTCTGGCTGTCTCTGACCGTTCTACTCTAAAGTTCTGACTGTCTCTGACCGTTCTACATAACAATTGTTGTTAAACTACTGTTGGTGATATAAGAATATATTATTATGTTGGAGGGCAGTATGTTTATGGCTTTTGCCCTTTTTTACAGACGGTCAATTGACAAGTGGTCAATTTACTCTGACAACTTCTGAGTTTATGTTTGTCTCTCTTGCCTTTCTGCTCATCTCTCTCTTTTCAAAGTATACTACACATTTGTGTAATGTGGTTTGCCACATAACTTGGTCCTCAGTTAGTTTTTCCAATTTGTTGGGATGTCTAACCATGATCATTTATGCCCCACCTGTGGTAGGGGATTGTGTTCAAGGATTGGACTCTACAGTCATCTCCACACACACCAGAGAGGGCAGCAGCACCGTCTGAGGCTGTTGTCATCAGCGTTGCGATAGACAGCTATTATTATGTTAGCCCAACTCATTGACCACTATCGAACTCTATTAGTCTGGCTCATTGACACTGATCTTGTTAGTTACTTAACTCTTAGTGGACCAGGGCAAAAGTTACAAGCCATTTGTTTTTAGAATTAAAAATGCCCTTTAGTGTGGCTCCTGGTAAAAGGCGTCCAACCAGTGGTGGATCGTGCTCATTTTTATTGGTGGGGTTAGACACAAATTTTCGGAAAAATCATGGCTTTAGGTTGTTTTTTTCCCGATCCAGAAGCATTGAGCTTTTCAGCTCTTCGGCTCGGTGCCATGGACATCGTAATCCTTCGGTTCGGTGCCACGAACACCATAAATCTGGGGAATCTGTGGCTTTTTCTGCCATCACGCGAAATTGAACCCACACACACAGAGGGATAGTCACCCATAGTCCAAAGCACTACGAACACGCTGGGCAGATGGGCGTGGCTTTAGGTTAGGTTATATTTTAATTTATAAAATAATAAATACACGTTACATCTTATTTTGGTGGGCCGCCCCACTGGCCCTTAATGACAAGCCGCCACTGTGTCCAACCTAAAGCCACATAGTGTAGCATTTAGTCCACAAGGAGTTAATATTCGTCTTCTGCGAACACTCCATATTGACCACTTGTTAACCACTCTCTGCGATTTGTATGTGGTCTGAGCCTAGGAGCGATTGTACGTTGTGCTAGTTATGCACATCCGATTTCTGCGATGCTTTTATTTACTAGGAGTTTCCTAGGTCCTACGTCAGTCGCCCTGGCGACATGCCTTGTAGGTCGAGTGGCACTATTCTTTGCTTCCATTCTGGGCCCCAGCACCACACGGCCGGAGTTAATATTCACTCATCATCATCATGTGCTGTGTTGCTAACATAAGATGACTTTTGATCTCCACAAATGTCCGTCCGAACATTCTGTACCAGTTTGGGTGTTCCCTTACTACTTAATTAATATCCCTATGTTATCTGTGTGATTTACTATATTTGCACACAAATCTATTTGTTAGAAATTTTTGTATCTGCTACACTTGAGGAAGACATATTGGTCGAAACATTGACTTTGTTGCTGTGCTTTATAAAAACTGCATCATCGCTTTTTGCTGTGTTGTTTATTCTCGATTTAGTAATAAATTAAGTTTTGTTAGTCAAGTGTCTATTCTTTCAAGTTAGAGTTTGTAGATTTATTCTTTTCTGCTACACTTGAGGAAGACATATTGGTCGAAACATTGACTTTGTTGATGTGCTGTGTAAACACTTCATCACTTTTTGCTGTGTTTTTTTAATTTACTTAGTGATTAGTTTTATTATTAGAATTTCTATTCTTTCAAGTTAGAACTCATAGATTTCTTTTTTTTTTTGTTATACTTGAAGAAGACATTGTTCGAAACATTGATTTCGTTACTGTGCAAAAAGTTCATCATCGCTTCTTGCTGTTTTTTTTTTCTCAGTTTAGAAATCTGTTTTATCAGTTGAATGCCTATTCTTTCAAACTTGTTGAGATTTTTTCTTGGAATATTAGTTGACAAGACATTGTTTACCTTTTGATTTGAAATAGGCCAGGTGATCTCAACGTTGATGAAAGTAGTTCAGGTATGCATATACCTGTACGTTTTATAGGCTGCTCCTTACCTTTGATTTTAAGTAGGTCCGGTATTTTTAATCTTTGATTATTTCAAGCAGCAGGTCAGGTAATATATATATTATTTTTTGTACAAGTCTTACCTGTGATTTTAAATAGACCACGTAAATATTTATATATTATAAATATTTTTACAAGTCTTACCTTTGATTTTAAATAGGTGAGATAAATATATATATATATATATATATATATATATATATATATATATATATATATATATATATATATATATATATATATATATATATATATATATACATTTTCATACCTTTGATTTCAATGAGGTCACGTAAATATCTCTATTTTTTGCAGATTTCTCAACTATGATATTAAATGTGTACAATATTAATCTGACATGTAAAATCAAAGGCAAGAGCATGTACACCTGTACAAAGTCCAGGTACTTTACCTGTACTTTGTACATAAGTTATTACCTTGATTTTAAATGTCAGATAAATACCTTTTTTACAAGTTCTTACTTTTGGTTTTATATATGTCAACATCTGTACTAGTGACAGGTACACACCTGTACTTTTTTTTTACAGATTGTTATCTTTGATTTTAATAAAACAGGTAAATACCTGTACTTTTTTTTCTACAGGTTGTTAATTTCTATTTTAAGCAGATGAGATAAATCAAATACCTGGATTTTACCTAGAAAACTGAATTACTGTTTTGTTGTTAATATTATATTTACTTGAACTCACCACACAAATGCTCATCACAAAATATTTTTGATTTATATTTGATGTGAGTAAACCACAGTTGTTGTTTGTGTCCATGTTTGAGGAAACATTGATCTGAAGTAAGCATTAACACTTTCGCTGCAGACAAAAGACAAACTCTTTTTCACTGCCGTGATCGACATTTGTCATTCGGGGTATGTCTTTTTCATGGGAGTTTCGCTGACCATACACGGTATTACATTACGCACTACTTGCGTATTGTTCAGAAGAGGTCTCCAAAATGACGAATCTAGCATACATGGGGTAAAAGTACAATAAGTCCCATTTTGAACAAATTTTTCACGATTTTTCATAAGTAAACAAAGATTTTCAAAATGAGTGACGTAGCTGATGATAGTCAGGTCTAAAATGACTCTGATTCAGACATTTTAGTTAGTGTTAATGATAAAACGAGCTCTGAATGTGATACAAATTTGGACTTTGATTCAAGTGATGATGTTTATAGATCAGTAGTAGATATTCCTAGGGGTACAGGAGTAGGGGATGGACCCCACCTCGAAAACGGGGCTGTATCATACTGTGGATAGGTATGGGGAACGACGCCAACAGCAGTTGCAGGTGGATTAGGAATATACTGTACATATAGACAGGTCAGTAGCTCATTCATATATGAACATTATCCCATAGTCTCAAAGTCCTAAATTTATTAGTTTATTTTTATGATTTTTGGTATTATCCCTTGAAAAATGATCATGGCTAAAAATAGTGTGGCAGTGAACCAGACTTCGTTGACAAATGGGTGGCAGTGAAAGTGTTAATTAATCTGAACTCTTTCCATGCCAATCGATGCACACTGCACCAAAGCATATTCCGTTGAACACCATTCACAGTACACTGTGTTCTCCTGACCGCATCCTGCTATAACCGGCGGGAGTATGAGAACAAACGAGGAACAAGTGCAGGGCACCACAACATTTATTGGTCCCTAACTGATTTATTCGTCAGTGGTTAAGAAAAGAAGAAGAATGGTAGTAAACACTTGACGACATATTTTATACATATCATATGCATTGTAAAGAGAGAACGTCTGGTCAAATGGATTAGACCGCTGGCTTACATTCGGGGGACCTAAGTTCAATCCCCAGAAAACAACAGAGTTTTTTTCCAGTTAGGCCATAAAGAAAACATCCTAACCTGAACAGTTTAGCTGCAACTGCACTAGCTATGCGGCCATTAAATTCCATAGGCTCATGTCCCCCCTATCTTTCTTCTTCACGCTCGTCCCTAGGAAGCATAGGTCCGTCAGCCCACACATCCATGGCCATCTTTTTCAGATTTCTCTACTATCTCCCCATTTTCTTGCCATGAGTCCTTCCTTGTGGGTCCTTCTTCTTCCTTGGGGGGGCGAGCCATGAATTTTCCTGGTTGTGGTTTCTGTAGCTGTCTAGTGTTTTTACTAGGTGGGGTGGCAGGTAACAGTGGTTCTGCTCTTTACACCCATAATTTGGGCCATGGTAACCACTTGGGTGCACCCTGTCCTACACGCCTAAAAGCGGTATTACAGGCAGTAAAAACAGTTTTTATTTTTATAAATACATTGTGAAACATATCTTATTGTGTGCCTACTCCGCCCGGTTGCATATACATATATATTTTGGAAAAATTGTTTATATATTTATTATGATCCTTCACAAAACCTGTTTGGACACATGAGTGTTGATCTTCTATATACAAAGTTACTTAAATACATTTTATTTTTGTGCATAGACGTTTTGTTGTATAATCTTACAAATGTTGTATGAATAACTTTTATGTGTGGCCTGAAATGTAAAAGCTTAAAAATAACTGTCAATGATGCCAATATTGTAGTTAATAATATGAAATTGTGCCGATATGAAACTTGTTTTAGTTTAACTTTTCCTTTGGAAAACATTATTTTCAGTATTTTGCTGTCATCTATAAAAACCACATATCTTCCTTGCTAATACAGAATTTAGGCACAAAAAGATAGAAAGATGTAAAACAACTAGCATGGCATCTAAAGCATGTGATGAGGCAAGTTTGTATGCTCCTGGGGATCTTAAAGTAAATTAATTTGGTCAATAATTGAAAATATGTTAGTTTTTTGGCTTTTTCTCAAAATTGTTATTTTCCATAAATGTATGTCACTAAATACACGTTTTTTCAAAAACTACTCAAAGGATTGTTGTATAAATGTGCATACTTCTTTCTTATGCATATTTGATCATCCCTACCACTTTAAAAGAATTCATTGAACAGTTTTTGTGTCTCATGCAAAAGAATATCTCCTACCCCATATTTTTTAGTCAAAAATCTGGATTTGCATTAAAAAATTCAGAAAAACTCATTTTATTATACTTTATAAATATTTTGCTACCAGTTCAAGATATGCCGATTTACAATAACATCTGAAAGTTCTATAGTGCTAACCTGAATAGAACATAAATCATCCTGTATTTTGCAAGGTTACTTTTTGGGCATTTTTCCTTAAAACCCTCTATATTAAATTTTTTCATAGAATATACATGCTTGGATTTTTTGAAATTTTTTCCCGAGTTTTAACATCAAGTTGATCATTTAGAATCATAAACTCAACCTCAATGATCAATATTTCTGTTTAGGGGTGCCATCTGTCCTTAAATGATCATTGAGACAATGAAGAATAGTTTTAACTGATTGCTATTCAAGTTATATGTTCAATCTGGAGAGCAATCTATATATACGGGAGTATTCGCGGTCACATATTATGTCAAGTAAATTTTTAAAGTTAAGTATTCTGCAAATAGATAGTAAGCAGGAATAACGGAGATGATGGGATAAATCAATAACAAATTATAGAGCACTTAAGTGTGCTAAATTGTGTTTTTAATATAACATATGGGCTTGTTTTTTGCTCAGGAAAGTGAGTTTTTAAGGTACAGGTGGCCGGGGTTCAAAGGGTTAAAGCTGTTCATTACAGCTGTCTCAACATATACTTAAAGCTGTTCATTACAGCTGTCTCAATAAGATACTTAAAGCTGTTCATTACAGTTGTCTCAATAAGATACTTAAAGCTGTTCATTACAGCTGTCTTAACAAGATACTTAAAGCTGTTCACTACAGCTTTCTCAACATACATTACAGCTGTCTCAATAAGATACTTAAAGCTGTTCATTAGTTGTCTCAACATATACTTAAAACTGTTCATTACAGCTGTTCACTACAGCTTTCTCAGCATATACTTGAAGCTGTTCACTACAGCTATCTCAACATATACTTAAAGCTGTTCATTACAGCTGTCTCAACAAATTTACCCTAACAAGATATTTACCCTTTTCAGCAGCTTTTGCTGCATTTTTTGTGTGTTGTGTTCAGCAGATGTTTTTACTTCAAGAAGACAAGAGACATATCACGTTTAGTAAGCTCCTGAAAGTCTCAGTATGTATACAACATATAATATTGTGATACTGACACATATGATGCATTTATCTGTCATAGGTTTTTGTTTTTGAGAATAAATAAAGTATCTAATGATCGTCTTCTTCTTCAGCGATCTCTGATCATTTCACATTAGCCTACCTTATCATGGTTGGAGGGTTTGTGTGCATTTAGGATCCTTCAGGCTATGTTGGTGGGAGTCTAACTCCTGGCAGGTCTAACCAAGCTGAACAGACTGAAGGTGAAAGGCCAGACTAAAATGGCAGGGAGCAGGATGGGGCTTCTTAGTTAACAGCGCAGAACCCACCGTCGAGTGGTAAATGCTCTGGCTGCAACCAACCCATCCCACCAGCTATGGGACAAATAGCAGTCGTCCTCGCTCTCCCTTGAGGAGGAAATCCTTTTTCTTTTCTACTGCTTTAACACTTTCCCCCCCAAGTATATGGAATTAAACTATATTGTCCAGGGAGCACACCCTGCATAGGTTGGTGAGCCTGGCGACAGAAGGCTGAAGTCACCTAGAGTAGGACGACTCCAAACAAACCTGGGAAGACAAATCTCATCAGCAGGGGACTGCAACTTTCTAGAGAAAAGCAGAATTGACTTCATTGCACCGGGTTTTCCCCATATGACTCAGTCCCTCTCCGCAGAAATAACATGCCACCTGCTGAGAGTATTGCGCACGAACTCCGCAGCTCCATCAACAATCCTAGGGGTCTCTGTGGAAAAAGATGTCCTGAGAAATGGAATGCATCAGCCATTACTGCGGGTGACTAGCCCTCTGTGAGTGTGGTTTCAATTCCGCGGGCTGGCAGAAAAGCCACAGGTTCCCCAGATTCACGGTGTTCGTGGCATCGAACCGAGGGTTACTGATGTCCATGGCACCGAGCTGAATAGCTGAAAGTTCAAGTGCTTCTGGATTGGAGGAAAAAAATTGGAGGAGGAATCGACACATACAAATGACATAATGACCCATATCCACTGATGATGTCAGTGTGTTTCTTTGTCTGGGCTTATGTCATTCTTCTTCCTTTGAAGCATAGGACTGAAATTTATCACTAACATTTATACTAGTTTTTTCAATTTAGCGTTGGCTCCCATTCGGGTAACCCGGGTTCAATCCCAGGTAAGGCCAACTAATTTTATTACTGTCGGTGGCAATAAAGAAAAAAAATTATAACCTGAACAGTTTCTCAGCAACTGTGCTAGCCATGTGACCATTAAATTCCTCATGCCCCCTACACCGTCCTAGGAAGCAGTATTACAAGCAGTAAAGACATTTTTTTAAAATGTTGTCATTTTTTAAAACAAACTCCAGGTCAGACCACGATGTCGAAATATATAATTTAGCTGTAGATAAAAATCAGAAATTGGATCAAGTCTCAAGTAGTAGCATGTCCCTCTGGAATGTGCAGAAAGACACTTCAAATAATCACTTTCCAGGAAAAGAAAACACTCATCAATGCTATTAGAAAAGAAAGCCAGCAAACAGACAATTACTAATATCTAGATAGAGAAAGGCCGGTAATATTGTTTTGACTCAGAACTGGACACAACAGACTGAACAGACACCTACACAGACTAAAACTAGTTCCAATATCCACAAGTGCATGTGGACAAACACATCTTGCAAAATTGTCACCTGATGAATCAACTGGGGAAAGAACACTGGCCAACAGAGACAGACATCAACACAAAGCTGTTTGGAAGTCTTGATGAACTAACAAACACAGCAACATACATCCAGAGAACCAGACTCATAGTGTAGACATTGAACATCAGCGATCGAGAACAAGAAAAGACACTTTAGACATTTTTAGACATATATCATACAATCTTATAAAAAGTTAATTGCTTATCCTTTACAGGACTTTTCGAATCAACCCCAGCTTTTAACGCTGTTTGTGATTTTTCTAGGCCTTATTACGTTCATTAGTTTGCCATTGTTTTCTGAACAATTGGTGCCATCGTCCTTTTGTAAAAATCGATGCGATAAAATTTGCAATCAAACTCTCCGCAGCGCGATTCGAACTCAGAACGTTGGAGTCACTATCCCCTAAGCCACAGACACCACCCATACAATCTTACTGTACACATGTATATACAAAAACTATTCATGAACTGGCTACTCCACAAGGAGGTAGCACTTATTTTTATTGTGCCAACATTATTATGATAAAACAATAAATAATACTTGCTCATAGATTGTAAGTACATGGCTCAGACAGAGAGAGATACTGTAGCGCAGTTGTTAGTGAACTCGCTTCTTAGACTAGTGGTCGGGTTCGATTCCACAGTGAACACGGGATATTTTTCCAACTGCAACGGCTCTCAGGTCAACCCAGCCTCAATTGAGTACCAAGAAAAGCCCTTAGGAAGTAAAGCTGGCAGGATGTTGACCACATGACCCATCGTGTGCAGACAGTCAATGAAAAATACAGGCCTGACACCGTTAATATCCTTTTAAGGATGTCGCCATCAACCATAGTAAACAAGTCACTGATTTTCTAGGTGCCACTTGTACGTTCAGTAGTTTGCTATTGCTTTCTGAACGATGTCTATTTTTACAGTTCATAAAAATCAATCGGAACATATTTGCTTTCAAACTGCCCACCACGGAGTTTGAACCAGGCACTCTTCGGGGGTCTCTGTGGCTAAGTGGTTAAGCCCTTTGCCTTGTGAGTCGAAGGTCGTGGGTTCGAATCCAGACCGCGCCGCTCTGTTCACGAGTGCAATTTTTTCCAGAGACCCCTAGGATTGTTGCTGGAGCTACGGAGTTCGTGCTTTGTGCAATGCTCTCGGCAGGTGGCGTGCCATTTCTGCGTAGAGGGACCGAGCCATATGGGGTAAAACCCGGTGCAATGAAGTCAATCCTTCAACTTTAAAACCCTTTTAAAACTCTTTGGTTGTGATTGAGCTTACTACAACTAAGCCACAGACGACCATATATAAATATATGCATGACTTGGCTTTAAGCCCATACAAAACAAACAATGATCATATATAATATTAGTGCATGCATATATATCGTATATAAAGTTTTATAAATTATAAAATGTATAAATCAACATCTATGTAATCAGGCAGTCAAACTTCTTCAACTTCAAACATTCCATATCAACCACTTGTTAACCACTCTGTGTGATTTGTGTGTGGTCTCGCCCGTGTGATGCAGGGTCCAAGGAAACAAAGAATAGTACCACTGAAACCTACAATGCATGTCATAAGAGGCAATTGATGAAGGCCCTAGGATGCTACCTAGTAAATAAAAGCATTACAGAAATCAAATGTGATGGCCTACTTGTAGGCGCTTAACTGGTACAATGTACAATCGCTCTTAGGCTCAGATCACATTCAAATCACACAAAGTGGTTGACATGTGGTCGATATGGAACGTCAAGAAGAAGTATGTGGTCTGAGCCTAAGAGCGATTGTACATTGTGCCAGTTATTCGCCTACAAGTAGACCAGCACATCCGATTTCCGTGATGCTTTTTATTTACTAGGGTAGCTTCCTAGGTCCTACATCAGTCGCCTCTTATGACATGCCTTGTAGGTCGAAGTGGTACTATTCTTTGTTTCCTTTGCAGACCCGGCACTACACGGGCGAATCAGTTATCAATCATCATGCAGAGAGCAACCATAAATGTTCACCACCTTTCAGCATTGTATCACTTATACAATAATTCTAGAAGCAATTTCACAATCTACCTAGAAGCAGTATATAGCAGTGTTATCAGTTATCATTTATATGAGGACTGCCATCATAGCACTCCGGACTCGTGTATAGGTGCTCCGATCTCCGCCTCAGCAAATCCAGCAGCGTCAGTGGCCCAACACTCCAGTTCGATGTTGATTAATTAATCAATCTCTTTGCATATTTAGTCTGTCGTTCTTTTTGAGCTGCACAAATATTGACACCCAATTCTCTCAATCTGGTCAGCGTGTGGGATTCACAACACTGAAACTCTTCTGTTCGAAAAGACTCTCAATGCGTTAAGAATGTCATTTCAGTTCATTGCAATTCCCTCTGATATCGTAGACATGCCAGCCAATCTAGCAGAGCTCATTTCAGTTATATGAGGACTATCATCATAGCACTCCAGACATGTCCATAGGTGATTCGATCTCCGACCTCAGCAAATCCAGCAGTGGCCCAACATGCCAGTTCGATGTTGCTTTAAACAATCTCCTTGCATATTTAGTATGTTATTTAGCAGCTCATTTATTACCTCTAGCTCATACATGCCATGGGCAAAAATGAAGGTGATTTCTCTGATCACTGTCTGTACTGTATCTCCACCGTTTCGTCTCACCATTCCTGTTTCGACTCTACGCACCATGCTTATGGAGTATTGTGAGTGTTACTATACAGTAGTGAGTGCTGAATAATACCCACATCATAATACACAATCTGAGGTCTATGTGGTGTAGAGCTTAAGTGCTTGCTTCTTGCTCCAAAGGTACTCGGTTTGCTCCCTTGTGAAGCTATCTGGATATTTTCCCCCTGATCTCAGTGTAGTTGAGATCGAGTTCCTAGTCCTATCGGAGATTGCAAATAAAACTGAGCAGGTTAAAGAACCCTAGGCAGTTCAAAATGCAATTAGAAAGAATTGCGGAGCCATCTGGATATTTTTCCAGAGATCCCTGATCTCAGTGTAGGTGAGATCAAGTTCCTAGTCCTATCGGAGATGGACGATAAACGTGGTACCGTGATCAATTTGAGCACGTAAAGAACCCTTGGCATTTCAAAATCGAGAAGAGCAGGCTGGAAAGCCGCTGCCCATGCAAAACTCATTAGAAAGATTCAAAGATAAAATTCCTACAAATTATTATTACCATTTTCTAAATTACATCAGGGACCTTCCCCAGTGCTACGGGGTTCCTGCACTGCTGCTGACATCTTCCTGTATAAGAAAGAGATCAGAGCACACATTGTTTCTTATCGAAGTGCAGTGATGATGGTCCTATCAATCAATCACTCATACACAAGTTGAACATTCCCAAATAAATGTTTTAAAAGAATGCTGCATCGTTTCCGACTCAATGTTATAGCAAATTGATAGCTTTAAAAATTAACAAACTGTGCATCATTATTGGAGGCCATCATTAGAAGACGAAGATGGAAAGGAAATGCATGTATGCCAGCAGGGACATTGACTAGGACAGCTCCCTGATGGACAGGAGGGGAAATGAAGGTCTGGACATGCAAAGGAAACATAGAAAAGACTGTGGAAACAGAGTTGAAAGATTGTGGCCTGACATGGAAAACAGTTAATAGAAAGGTGGCAAAACAGCAACAATGGCAATCTTTTATGGAAGTCTTATGTGACTTCTTCTAACTCTCATATTGACCACTCTTTTAACCACACTGTAGTATTTTTATGTGATCTGAGCCTAAGAGTGATTGTACATGTGCCAGTTATGCACCTATAAGTAGGCCAGCACATCAGATTTCTACGATGCTTTTTACTTACTAGGGTAGCTTCCGTAGGTCCTACATCAGTTGCCTTGTAGGTCGCAGTGGTACTATTCTTTGCTTCCATTGCGGGTCCCAGCACCACACAGGTGCACTGTATACAGTCTTCTACAAAAGACCATCAGAAAAGAAGGCGAGAGGAAGACCATAAAAAAGATGGATAGATGACAAAGCAGAATCATGTCAAAGGGCAAAAATAACTATTACCTAAGCCACTGGAGAAGTGCAAGACAAAAAAAGAAAACCTCGACACTGGGCAACAACCCGGTAACAGTGTGATGACACTGGGCAACAACCCGGTAACAGTGTGATGACACTAGAACAGCACAAGACAAAAACAGAATACCACGACACTGGGCAACAACCCGGTAGCAGTGTGATGACACTGGGCAACAACCTGGTAACAGAGTGATGACACTGGGCAACAACCCGGTAACAGTGTAACGACACTAGAACAGCACAAGACAAAAACAAAATACCATGACACTGGGCAACAACCCGGTAGCAGTGTGATGACACTGGGCAACAACCTGGTAACAGTGTGATGACACTGGGCAACAACCCGGTAACAGTGTAACGACACTAGAACAGCACAAGACAAAAACAGAATACCATGACACTGGGCAACAACCGGTTAGCAGTGTGATGACACTGGGCAACAACCCGGTAACAGTGTGATGACAAAAGAAGAAACATTGCAAATGAGAACCAGTAGCATAATTATTTAGTAAACAGTTCTATTAGGAAGGGGTAATGGATGGCTTTCTCGTAGGGACCGGTGGTGGAACACCTTTAGAAGTAGGACGAGTGGGTGTCGAGGCTGGAACCGTTTCTGATTCTGTTGGTGGCCACTTCTTGGTAGAGCGCGATACTAATGGTGGGGGTTTGTCGCCAGAGACTTCCAGACTTGCTAACTGATTTTGTGTTTCTGTGTCTGATTGTGATGTAGGGGGTGGTGGAGGTGGTGTGACTCTTTTTAAGGTTGACGTGGTGGATGGCAATTTCAATGCTTCTGTGTTTGAAGGTGAAGTGATGGGTAGTTGATTTGATGTTTCTTTGTTTGAAGGTGAAGTGGTGTTTCGAAGAGTTGGTGGCGTAACTCTATTTGAAGATGAGTCTGTGGGTGACAGGACTGATGCGACTCTTTTTGAAGGTAGTCTGGTGGATGGCAACTTCGGTGCTTCTGTGTTTGAAGGTGAAATGTTGGGTATCTGATCTGGTAACTCTTTGTTTGAAAGTAAAAGGGTGTGTGGGGGAGTTGGTGGTACAGCTCTATTTGAATGTAACGTAGGCGATGTGACTATATTTGAAGGTGCGGTGTTGGTTGGCACAGCTATTGTGACTCTGTTTGAAGGTGGCCTAGCAACAATTGGTGGAGGACTATCAGAAGATGTTGCTGCTGGTTCCGATGACTTTAACTGATAGGGGCTCATACTGCTGCTGTTTGTGCCTGGATCAATAGCATTAAATTGACCAGAGTTTGTGGTGATGCTGCTAGGGGTTGAGGTACTGGGACCTTTGCTAATGACTGATGTAATCGATGGTTTCTTTCCTGGAAGAAGTGGTGGTTCTAACTGGACTGAATCATTCTCATCACCACCTGATGTTGTGATGACTGGTGGAAAATATTTGGATTGGGAATCTGAGCGGCAGGATTTTCCAGAATCTGAACGATACACAGACACCCCTCGCTGATCTGAGAAAGGTCCCGAAGACTGAAATAATATAAATAGTATATTTGTTTTAAAATCACCCAATCTCATACTATCATCATTATTATCATAATTATTATCATGGGCAGCCTACTCAAAGCATAAGATTAGTCTTAACTCCTACTCAACTGTCTCCTGTGTCGTGAACTAATTCCAGAATGAAACAGCTGTACATCCAACACAAAAAGCAACCAGCACTGCATAAATGCAAATGGCCGTTGCTAAAGTGTCAACACAAAACTGTTCATCACTTGAATTGCAATTCATGTAGAAGAGAAGAACATCAATCACGACAAAATCCAGCTTTCTGCACACGCAAAACACTGCATACAGCAGATTGTTGGTTATCGTAACTGCTGTCCGCCATTTTCTGAATATCCACAATCACAACAAATGCATGGTTGACACAGCAAAAGCATTCCATGTAACATTCATAGCTCACAGCGTTGCTCAAGCACTAACTCAGCAGCTCAGCAAACAAAACCAGAAAATATCCGACCAAACATGGCGGAAAAGCGCTAGCAAAGTCGTATATCGAAAGTACATCACTGAAATAATACAACATCACTCAAACATAACTATATCACGCACACACATTACTACATCACTCCCACACATATTCTTGAGGACCAGCAATGAACAGGTCTTTAAAAAATAGTCTGCCCAGCGTGTTCGTAGCGCGTTGGACTACGGATGACTATCCCTCTGTGAGTGCGGGTTCAATTCCGCGGGATGGCAGAAAAGCCACAGATTCCCCAGATTTACGGTGTTCATGGCACCGAACCGAAGGGTTACGATGTCCATGGCACCGAGCAAAGAGCTGAAAAGCTCAAGTGCTTCTGGATCGAAAAAAAAATAGTCTACAGACGAAGGATTGACTTCATTGCACCAGTCCATATGGCTCTGTCCCTGTCAGCAGATAAGGCATGCCACCTGCCGAGAGAGTTGTAGAAAGCAGGAACTCTGCAGCAGCTCCAGCAACAACCCTAAGAATCTCATGAAAAAAGGTTACACGTGACTCAGCCCGGATTCGAGCCCACAACCTTTAAAACGATAAGCAAACTTTTTAACCACTTTGCCATAGAGGCCCCCAGTAATGAACAGGAAGAACAGACAGACAGACAAACAAATATGAATATATTTAATATATGACTTACTGTGCTTATTTTTCTAGATGGTATTGGTGGAGGCTGAGATGATGATGACAGGCTGGAGTTCAAAACCCCGGGATCTGTGGGAAAAAATATTAAAATTATGTTATACATACTAAGGTGGGTGGCTGTGGATAAAGTGGTAGTCAGCTCAATCACAACCCAAGTGTACCTGGTTCAAATCTGTGCAGCGGACAGTTTGGAAGCAAATTTGTTCCCGTGGGTTTTTATGAGCTGCAAAAATAGACCTTATCGTTTAGACAGCAATGACAAACTACTGAATGGATAAGTGGTGCCTCGAAAATCAACGAATCGTTTACTGGAGTTGAAACTGACTCGTCCTGTAAAGGATATGCCCCAATTTTCATATACATACTAAGAGGAACCAAATTAAGAATACAACAAGTACAGGGTGTTCAACTTAAAAGCAGCCCATGAATGGAGCTAATCTGGCATATATGTATGGAAATGAGAAGGTTCAGTTATGACGTAGTATAGGTCAAGGTTGTGTGATGGTGTGTAATTGTAGTGCGGGAAGGGGCGATGAACAAATATGTCGTAGGATGAGCTAGTCAGAACCGGTTTAAATAGTAAATAGACGGAGACGCAATGTGTACCTGGCAAATTTATATTTATCACTGGGGCTGCTTTTAAAATGAAGACATCAGGAAAAAAGTGGGTACAACATCAGTACTAGACTTCATCAAGAAACAACAAATTAAATGGTTCGGCCACGTAAGCAGATTACCATCAGACAGTGCACCCCAAAGAGCAATGCTGCTCTGATACAATGGGTACAAAGCAAAAGGCCGGCAACGCAAAAGATGGACCTCAGAGATAACAGAGGCGACGAAAGAGACTATCTACGAGCGCATACTAGGGCCCGTTTTAGAAATCTCTTCCTGACCTGACGCTGTGAGGCATACAGGATTTGAGAAAGAAGAAGAAGAACATTGAACATAGAACATCTTAAATGCAAATATCATTATCAGTTATTGGTTACTAAACTGATGTTACAGCACTCCAGCAGACCAATAGGTCTCCACCAACAGATATCGAAGAGTATGCATACTGATGGCTCCCGTGGCTCGCTAGTTAAACACACCTCTCACTCTGCCCCTCATGCATCCAGTTCTACTTGTACAGCGGGTAACTCCAAACTGCTTAAACTGCAGGATCGATTCAACATCTATTTTAGTGTCTTCATCCAACAGGCAGTCGTAAAGAGACCAAAGAACATCCCCCTTATTCATGTTCAACTCCCCAAAAATTGATGCTATTGATGCAAGCCTGTTCGCTCTCTCATTGTCGCAAACCCCCACTTGACAGGACAGTATATCCACTTAAGCCTCTGGAGGTTAGAAACTGCTATAGATGGCATCCACTCATACCAAAACCTAACCTTTGGATCTTGTGAGGCATCTATCATGACACAATATTGGAAGAGCACAAATGCTGCTTACATACTTATTCCTATCTGCTCCTCATGGAGCATAGGGCCTCAATAGTTGTCCTTCACTTTCCTCAGTCTTAGGCCGTTTTCTGTATGTCTTCTAAGGTTAATCTGAAACCCTTCAGTTACTCAAGAAGGTTCCGTCACCTGGGTTTTCCGCTCCTCATGTAGTATAGAGATTTTAACAGTTGTCATTGCCAGCGTGTTCGTAGCATGTTGGACTACGGGTGACTAGTCCTCTGTAAGTGTGGGTTCAACTCCGCAGACTGGCAGAAAAGCTACAGGTTTCCCAGATTTACGGTGTTCGTGGCACCGAGCCAAAGGGTTACGATGTCCATGCCACCGAGCCGAAGAGCTTTCAGCTCAAGTGCTTCTGGATCGGAAAAAAACAGTTCTGTTTAGAGTGCCCGTTTTCCTTGTAGGTTTCACTGAATTGTTTGTCTAGTGACACTTGACTGTGTATGCCCGAACCACCACCATTTTCCCCCCATCTGACTTGGTTCATCACTGGTTCCTGGTCTGCCTTTATCCACTGTCCATGTTTAATCCCTTGTCATCTCAGTGTGAGAATTCAAAAAGTCTCTCAAATAGTGAAAATATGGCAAATTATTTTTCGTTGCATGTTGCTGGTTCATTGAAACAGACAAGGAGGACATTACATTCTTTTTCTTTGAACGCTCCATATTGACCACTTGTTAAACCATTCTTTGTGACGTATATGTGATCTGAGCCTAAGAGCAATTGTACATTGTGCCAATAATGCGCCTACAAGTAGGCCAGCACATCCGATTTCTGCAACGTTTTTTATTTACTAGGGTAGTTTCCTATGACCCTACCTCAGACACCTCAAACGATATGCCTTGTAGGTCGAAGTGTTGCTATTTCCCTTGCGGGCCCCAACAACGGATGACATTACAAACAAGTAAGAAACCTACACATAATCCAACACTCTCTCAAACAGCAACATCTTGATATCTTACCTTCTGAAAGCACACTAACACTAGAAGAATGCTCGTAGGTGGGAAGTGCACACTGTAGAATATAGAAAAGAAACACACTCAATTTAGCAATTAACTGATCGGCTCCTACAAGCTGCTGGGAGCGCCACTATTTATTTGTGTTAGAACGAAATTAAAGAAAATTCAATTACCTACAAAATACAGGGTGTTCAAGATAATAGCAGCCTGTGAATGGAGCTAATCTGGCATATATGTATGAAAATGAGAAGGTTCAGTTATGACGTAGTATAGGTCAAGGTTATGTGACGGTATGTAATTGTAGTGCGGGAAGGGATGATGAACAAATGTGACGTAAAACAAGCTAGTCAGAACCGGTTTAAATAGTACATAAACATAACGCGATAGATTATCCGGCAACTTTCGATTTGTCAATGGGGTTGCTTTAATCTTGAACACCCTGTAGTATATTACTCATCAAAATCATGTTAATAATTAAGAAAACTACAGCTAAATTTGTACATACACTTATAATGGGAAAATAGGACATAAATTTAATTCAGCCACAACCTGTTTTTCAATTCAGTAGCTAATCGATTAACATAGGAAAATTAGATATCGATGAGTAGATACAACACTCAATACTAAGAGCATAGATATTTCCAGTGACAATGTGTGGGTGTGAATCATGGACATTTAACAAGGAGGTAGAAAAACATATATCTGCTTTTGAATATGTGTTACAGAAAAGTTCTCCATTTATCATGGACAGAGAAGAGAACAAATAGATCTATACAGAAAGAATTCAAAATCAAAGAAAACTGTAGATAATACTACAAATAATAATGAGAAAATTGAAGTATTTTGGACATATAAAAAGCAGGAAGGGTTGGAGACAACCATTATAGAAGAAAGCATACTGGCAAAGAAGAGAAGAGGAAGACCATGGAGAAGATGGATTCAAGGTGTAACTGATGATTAGAACATGACTACTGCAGAGGCGGGACATCTGGCCTATGAGAGAGAGAAATTTCAAAGAACTATTAGATTGGCAGAGTTCTGCTCAGAACAAGCTATTTGATGATAATCATCATCAAGGTGCGTATCCTTTATAGGATGTTGCTCTCTTTGCAGCACATCTGAAATTCACTCTGTCTCTAAGCCAATTCACCCACTTCGTCGATGGTCATATTCATGGTTTCTTTAATATCCTGTAGCCATCTTCTTCTTGGTCTGCCTCTGCATCCTGGAACCCTGCCCTTTAATACTGTTCTCTCCAGGCCATCGTGACGCTTGATGTGACCAAAGTATCTAATTTTTCTGTATAGTATGTTGTTTATCGGGCAATTGTCTTTAACATTTAGTTCTTTCAGGACATCAGTATTCTTTCTTTTTTATGTCTATGGTATTCGTAGGATTATTCTGTAGCATTTAGTTTCAAGGACTGTTAGGCTGTCAAAGTTCTGCTCAGGACAAGCTATTTGATGATAATACAACACACAAATCTTCACGAATATTATGTTCAAGGGGCACAAATTAGAAGTCATAATAATAATTTATTATTATTTCCCTTGACCATATTCAACAAATCATCTTATTGTGGCTTCTAATTTAGATAAATCATATATAGGTAATGGAACAATCTAGAAAGCTTCTTCTTTGCGTTCTTTCGTTACAACCAATTTTAATTACTCTTTGTGATATGTTTGATCTTTGCCAAAAACATGTATACGTTGCACATTGGTTTGGTAGGCCCTAAACGCATAGACTTGTACACGTTTAGGACATGTGCATCTGATTTCAGCCAAGCCTCCTTAGTCGCCTCTTACGACATGCATGGTAGGTAACAGTGGTTCTATTCTTTACACCCCAAATTTGGGCCCTGGTAACCACTCGGCGGCATACTAGAAAAGCTAAATATAGTCACATCAACGTAGAAATGCTAGCATGAATAAGTTGTGCAAATTTCATCATTCCAGAGTTCAGCATTCAAAGATTTTTACTGCGACAGACAAACAGATGCAAGGGTATTGTGTTTTATAGTTAATATTTGACTTAGAGCTGCGAGTTCAGTATTACTATGATGCTTTATAGCAGAAGGGAACGGAAATTGTAACCATCTTATGTGACACTCCAGTCATGTTAGAAATAATGATTTCTTTATAATGGTAGTTATCGTCTGTAGCTTAAGCGGAGGTAGTGAGCTCGATCACAACACAAGGTACCTGGTTCAAACTCTGCTGCTGGCAGTTTGGTAGCTTCTTCTTCTTTGAATTCTCCATATCGACTACTTGTTAACCACTTTGTGTGATTTATATGCAATCTGAGCCTAAGAGTGATTATTCACAACAGAACAAATCCTTGGAGAAAAATGTTATATACAAATAGCAACAAATTGATCTGTTGAATCATTTTGCTTCTATTTAATTTTTGATTTGTGAGGTGGCTTATCAGAAAACTGGTGCTGCCAAAACGGTTCATCAGGTGGCTTGTTGTAATGTATGAGTTAAACAAGTAAAATGAACAAAAATATACCTCTAGTGGTTCCACGTATATATTCTCATCGTCTAGATAGCTTGTATCTCGGCCAGAAATTATGGACGATCTATTGCTGCAAAAATAGATTTCAGATTAGAATTTATAACTCTTGAAGGCAAACAGTTGCAACATGAACACTAAAATAACAATGTTCAACACAATCTTTCTCCCCACATTATGCTATTGTCTATCCCCAGCTGGATGATGGAATTGGTTGTCCACTCATGCTGTTAAGCATAGGGGTGGGAGCTTTAATTTGCGTTCTAGGGTCAGATGAGTCACCCTTGTTGTGTTATATCCATGTTTATGTAGTGTGGTCTTGATACTGTCTAACCATATTTTTCTTGGTCTTCCCTTGGCTCTAGTACCTGATCTCTTTTTTATTGTACGCTGTTATTGGTGGTTGGTTGTATTTCATTCTCATTAAATGTCCAAACTACTGCATTTGTTATCTTTCGTGTATTTGGTGCATGAAGTTATGCCCACTCTGCTTCTGATGTCCTCATTTCATAGTCTATCATTCCTGGTGACTCCCACTGCCTTCCTCAAGCATTTCATTTCCCAAATGGTGAGCTTTCTGTGGTGTGTTGCTGTCAGAGACCAAGTTTGGGATTGATAACAAAGTATTGGTAGGAAAATATTTTTTATCATCTGTCTTTTCCCTTCCATCTCGATCTTTGGGTGTTGTAGTAATGGTGCCAGCTGGCAGGTCACTGCATTTGCTCTTTTTGGTATCAGTGCCAAACCTGGATGATGACATCAAATGGTAGAAGAAAACGAATCATGACAGAGATGAAGTGTCTGCGCAGAATGCAGGGAGTAGCAAGAAGAGATTGGTTTAGAAATGAAGACATCAGGAAAAAAGTGGGTACAACATCAGTACAGAACTTTATCAAGTAACAACAAATTAAATGGTTCGGTCACATAAGCAGATTACCAACAGACAGTGCACCTCAAAGAGCAATGTTGCTCTGATACAATGGATACAGACCAAATTGCCGGCTACACAAAAGGTGGATCTCAGAGATAACAGAGGCAACAAAAGACACTATTTATGAAGCTCACACAAGGGCTCGTTCTAGAAATCTCTTCTTATCTTGACGATGTGGGGCAAAACAGGATTGGAGAAAAATAAAAGAAATAGTTCTGACGTCTGATTCAGATACCGTCCAAGTCATTACACAAAACAAAACTGAAGTCAAAGATATATTTCATATAGATGTCTACCAAATATAACAAAGTACTACCATTAATAATACAGCATATGTATATTTCATACATTTCAGATTCTATTTCATACATTTCAAATAATATTTCATACAGTTTTTTTGTTGCTTACTTATGTGACACTATAAACATGTGTCTTTGATTGATCTAATACATAGATTCCCAAACTTTTTCGGTCCACAGCCCACTTTTCACGACATAAACTTTCTAACGCCCCCTCCCTATTATAACAGTATGCCAACGCCCCATATATATATATATATATATGCTCTATTTTCACTTTGACATAGAAAATTTATATATATATATGCTCTATTTTCACTTATATATAAAATATATATTTTCACTGATATAGAAAATTGATATATATTTCTGTCATACATGGTCAATTTTCAAATGATTATAGACATGAAATAGAAAATTGATGCAAAAAATGGATCGTGTAAGATGGGCATAAGATGACTTAAAATGCAGAATTTAAATTTTTTATGATTATTTTAAAAAAAAATCAAGAAAGAACTCCCCCCAAACCTTCTGAACCCACCATCGCCCCCCTGGAAGGCTTCAGCGCCCACAGGGCGCTACCCCACTTTGGAAATGTTGATCTAATAGGATCATCATCATTGCACTCCGATGAATAACCATGTGTGCTATGATCACTTTCTTATATAGGAATATTTCAGCTTCAGTGCACGAACTCCGTAGCACCGGCGAGGGTGCCCGATGTAATTTTGAAGATATTTTTGTAGGGACCTTATTTTTAATCTTTACTAATGAATTTTTCTCAGACAGCGGCAAATTTCATGTATTTATCGTTTTATCGTCAGTTTTTGATAGGACTAGAAACACCATATCACCTACATTGAGATCAGGAACCTCTGAAAAAAATCCTGATCGCCCTACGCTCACAGTGAACCAAGTACTTCTGGAACAAGAGTGGAACGAGAAGAACGAGAATTCTGTGGCACCTTTCCACTACGCCACAGAGACAGCCTTGTAAGACTTTTAATACTCTACACACCTAAGCCACTAGGTGTTACTGCATAATCTTTAACTAGAGATAATTCAATCAGAAATGGAGACCTTTCGTTCGTTTGCTTGAAATATTGTCTATATATTCAACATTGTCTCTTGTATAAACTTCAGTCTTTTGTAACTCACACAGAAGTCTGTGTAGTTTTATGTCCAGTGTTGTTTCGTTAGGCCAGTGAGTTTGTCTCAGTATATTATATTCGGGGCAGTCTTAAAGTATGTGCTCTGCAGTCTGATGTGCTCTGCAGTCTGATGTGCCTGTCCACATTGGCTGAATTGCCAATCTTGAATTTTGTATACATGTGACTACAGAGTTGATTGTGTTCTGTTCTAAGACGTAGAATGACAACTTGTTTTAATCTGAAAGAGATGGGAGACAATTTTCTGATCGTACCTTCCATTAGAATTTGCAGACTGGGAGTTGGGGGTGCCTGGACTTTGGTTTTCAGAGCTGATAGAAATGGAACTCCTGTGTTTCAATGCTGAATTCTGTGGAGAAAAACAATTCCTTTAAAAAGATTTCTTTCTTCTTGACGTTTGCTTGAAATGAAATAAAAACCATGGTATATCCTTTGTTTGTTTCTTTAACCGATCCAGAAGCACTTGAGCTTTCAGCTCTTCGGCTCGTGCCATGGACATCATAACCCTTCGGTTCGGTGCCACGAACACCATAAATCTGGAAAACCTGTGGCTTTTCTGCCAACCCACGGAAATGAACCCCCGCGCTCACAGGGAGCTTGTCACCCGTCGTCCAAGCGCTTACGAACACGCTGGGCAGGCGGGCTGGTATATCTTTTACAGAACTTCGCAATCAACAACAGTAAGCTTGTCGTTGATTTTCTAGGCACCACTGATATGTTCAATAGTTTACCATTGCTTTCTGAACGGCGAGGTCTATTTTTAACTTTTGTAAAAATCAATGGCAAATAAATGTGCTTTCTACCTGCCTGCAGCGGAGTTTGAACCAGGTACACTTGGGTTGTGATCGAGCTCACTGCCTCTTAAGATACAGACATCCATAAATACTGTTTGAAATACTGATTACATATTCAATCTTTTTCTTCTGCTTTCACCTGTTATGAAGTCAGGCATAGTCAGGGTGTCTGGTATGGAGCTTCTGACTGATTTTTGCATGAAGGCATGCTTTCCTTTAATATCAGTGTCCCCGCAATACAGTCATGCCTTCTCCAACTTAAGAGGTACTTAGATGTGCAAGTTATGCATATCAAGAGGTGTGGAAAGACAGGAAAAGAATGAATAGAATACCCCAGTAGATATATCAACAGAATGGGAGTTGTGAGTCTAAACACATGAAATACATGCGTGGGAGGAGATTGTAGCAATTATGGACATGATCGATGTGTGATGAAGATGGACATGACCGATGAAGATGGACATGACCGATGTGTGATGAAGATGGACATGACTGATGTGTGATGAAGATGGACATGACTGATGTGTGATGAAGATGGACATGACCGATGTGCGATGAAGATGGACATGACTGATGTGTGATGAAGATGGACATGACCGATGTGCGATGAAGATGGACATGACCGATGTGCGATGAAGATGGACATGACCGATGTGCGATGAAGATGGACATGACTGATGTGTGATGAAGATGGACATGGCTGATGTGTGATGAAGATGGACATGACCGATGTGCGATGAAGATGGACATGACCAATGTGCGATGAACATGACCGATGTGGGATGAAGATGGACATGACCGATGTGCGATGAAGATGGACATGACCGATGTGTGATGAAGGTGATCCTTCTTCTTGCTTGCCCACTGTGAATTCAGGCATTAGCCATGATGCCTGGCATGGCGCTTCTGACATGTTTGCGTGAAGGCATGCTTCTACCGTTTGACTGTTGTCTCCTGCCATGCAGGCAGGCTTTTGCCAACTTCAGAGGTTCTTGAAGATTAGATCCTTCAAGTGTGATCTTTTCATGAAACCTGTAGTCCGGACCACATGCTGTGAGTCCTCGTACCCTCAGAACTTTTATGGCCAGTGACAATTAGTGAAGTGTGACTTCTCTATCAGATTTCCTGCCATTTTCTGCCTGTGGTGAGGTTGATCCGGATTAGCAACATTCTCAACCATTAGATGATCCTCCAATGAACAACAGATATTCAAGTATTGACCTTTATATTCCAATGTTGTCTGTTGTATAAACTTCAGTTTATTATAGCTCACACAAGGGTCATTGTTGCTAAGTGGTTGAGATGTTTGCTTTGTGGTTTGAAAGTCATAGGTTCAAATCTGAGCCCCATCGTTTGGTTCATGGGTGTATTTTTGTGAAAATCACTAGAAGTTTTGCAGGAGTTACTTTCACCAGTGTGTTGTCAGGGTTCTAAAGGGGAGTACAGAGCAGTAACACTGCGACCTACAGGGCATGTTGTAAGAGGAGACTGAGGTAGGGGCCTAGAGAAGCTACCCTAGTAAATAAAAAGTGTCACAGAAAACGGATGGGCTGACCTACTTGTAGGTGCATAACTGGCACAACGTACAATCACTCTTAAGCTCAGATCACATACAAATCACAAACAGTGGTTAACTAGTGATCGATATGGAGCTCAAGAAGTAGCTGGAGATACAGAGTTTGTGCAGTTATCAGAGGACTATCATCATAGCACTCCGGACATGTCCATAGGTGCTCCAATCTCCGCCTCAGCAAATCCAGCAACGTCAAGCGGCTCAACACGCCAGTTCGATGTTGATTAATCAATCTCTTTGCATATTTACTATGTTGTTCTTTTCGGGCTGCACCAATATTGACACCCATCTCTTTCAATCTGGTCAGCGAGTGGGATTTACAGCCCTGAAACTCCTCTGTTCGGAAAGACTCTCTCAATGCGTGAAGAATGTCACTTGATCCATGGCAGCTCCCTCTGATATTGAAGCTAAGCCAGCCAATCTATCAGCTCGTTCATTACCCCTAACTCCTGCGTGCCCAGGGACAAAAATAAAGGTGATTTCTCTGATCATTGTCTGTACCAGTACCTCCACCCAGTTGCGTCTCACCATACCTGATTCGACTTTGAAATATCTTCATTGCACTCCAGACATGTCCATAGGTGCTCCCAACTCCTTTGCAATATCGCCAACAGCGTCCAGCAACTAATTGTACCAGTTCGATGTTGATTAATGAGCCTACTCATGAGAGAGAGATATTCCGGAGGACTGTTGGGGTGGCAAAATTCTGCGCAGGACAAGCTATTTGATGATGATGATGACTCATATGCCTGTGGTGCTGTTCTTTTCTGGTCACTCCAATCTTCAATCACAGCTCTTGATATCTAGTAGTTGATATGTATCGATTTAAATGAAAATCTATTTTGAACAGACCTGAGTCCTACTTTGAGAGGATCAAGTTATATTCTGTTCTATGAATTATCAAAGCAACATCAGCTTTTAAAAGTCTAAATAAAATATGGAACTGCAAGTTATATAGTATTAAAATTAAATTACGAATTTTCAATTCAAATGTTGTATCAACCCTTATATATGCTAGCGAGAGTTGGAAAATGATTAAAGATGCACAAAGCAAGTTAAATGAATTTGAAAATAGATGTCTGTGAAAAATAATGAACATAAAATGCAACGAATTCAGGAGAAGTAATGAAATCAGAGACATGTCTGGTCAACCACCAGTAACAACTGTTATAAGAAAGAGATGATGGAGATATGTTGGACACACCTTGAGTAGAAATGATCAAAGAATATCAAAGCAGGCATTGAAGGGGGATGCAAAGGGTTCAAGAAGGAGAGTACGACCTAAAGAGACCCTGAAATGAACTTTGCTGAGAGAGGCAAGAAATATTGGTCTCAATTCCATGGATGATATTAAGCAAGTTGCCCAGAATAGAGCCGTATGGAGAAATTGCTAACAGGCCCTATGTAACGTATAACGGTATGCGAGGAATTATCATTAAGTTATGTCCTCACTTACCTTATAGCCCATACTCTTCTTCGTCTTTGTAAACAAGTCCACCAAACTCCTGTGCAAAGGCAACATCTCAGCACTTGCAAATTTTCCATGGATTTTCAAGCCATGGTCCAACAAGTGAATCTGTTCAACGATAACAAAGCCTGAATGAATGATTTACTGAATTCATTAAACAAGATTGAAACTTCTTCTTCTTCTTTAACGTTCTATATCAACCACTTGTTAAACTACTTTATGTGATTTTTATGTGATCTGAGCCTAAGACCTATTTATGTGCCACTTATACGCCTACAAATCTATCAGAAAAGGATTTCATAGAAAAAATAAAGAAGGCAAAGCAAACTTTTGTCGTGCTCAACAAAATCTGGAAAATAAAAGGGCTAAATCTTGGGACAAAACTTAAAATATATTGGGAGTGTTATTATACAGTAGTGAATGCTGGAAAATGACCCAACACATAATACACGAGTTGGAGACATTTCAGAATAAATGTTTAAGAAGAATCCTGCAAGTTTTCTGGCCAAATACCGTAACAAATGAGGAGCATTTGAAATGAACATGTGCATCCTTAGAGGCCATCATTAAGATATGAAGATGGTGATGGTTTGGACATGTATGTCATATGCCAGTGCACTGGCATATGACATGGCATTGGCTAGGACAGCTCTCAGATGGACAGCAGATGGGAAGAGAAGGCCTGGACGTCCAAAGGAAACATGTAGAAGAAAGGTGGAGAGAGAGTTGAAGGAGTTGAGAGAGTTGACATGGGAGTTGGTTGGTAGAAAGACAGCAAAACGGCAACAGTGGAAGTCTCTTGTGGAAGACGTGTCAATCAGGACAAGAAGAGGATATAGAAGTCAACTAGCACATTCGATTTCTGCGATGCCTTTTATTTACTAGAGTAGCTTCCCTAGGCCCCTACCTGAGATGACTCTTACTACATGGCTTGTATGTGTCAGTGCTACTATTCTTTGCTCCCCTTGGAGTCCCTCAGCGACAAACAAGCGAAAAGATTAAAACAAAATTTATACCAAATTTTCACAATTTTAAAATTTACATCGGAGACTCTCGCGGGTGTTACAGAGTTCGTGCACTGCAGCTGAGATCTTCCTGTGTAAGAAAGAGATTGGAGCACACATGGTTACTCACTGAAGTGCAATGATGATGGTCCTATCAATAAATCAATCAAAACTACAGTACTTTGTTATTATGTGTTTTGCCAGGTGCCCACAATAGTGCATTCTAGAAATCTCTTCTTATCCTGGCGCTGTGAGGCAAAACAGGATTGATTGAAACAAACAAACAAACACTTTACTAACCTGTTCTATGATAACTGACTTGAGAATTTCAATGTAAGCGGCCTCACCGGGATAGCTGGCAATGTATTCTTTATTGAAGAAAGCCTGAATTCAGATGGCCATACAAAATTATCAGATATACATAGAAAACAAACACATAGAAAACAGAAATACATAGAAAAAAGAAACAGATAGAAAACAGAAATACATGGCAAACAGAAATACATAGATAACAGAAATATATAGAAAACAGAAACATATAGAAAACAGAAACAGATAGAAAACAGAAATACATAGATAACAGAAATACATAGATAACAGAAATATATAGAAAACAGAAACATTTAGAAAACAGAAATACATAGAAAACAGAAACACATAGAAAACAAACAATAACAGGTCACAATATCTATCATGAACAATATGTGTTATGCTAAAGTCGAACCAGGAATGGTGAGACGAAACTGGGTGGACATACTGGTACAGACAGTAATCAGAGAAATCACCTTCATTTTTGTTGCTAGCACGCAGAAGTCAGTAGTAATGAATGAGCTTATAGATTGGCTGGCATGGCTACAATATCAGAGGGAGCTGCCATGGACCGAAATGACATTCTTAACGCAATTAGAGAGTCTTTTCGAACAGAGGAGTTTCAGGGTTGTAAATCCAACTTGCTGATCAGATTGAGAGAGATGGCTGTCGATATTGGTGCAGCCCGAAAAGAACGACATATCAAAAATACAAAAAGATTGATTAATCAACATCAAACTGGCGTGTTGGGTCGCTGGACGCTACTGGATTTGTTGCGGCAGAGATCTGAGCACCTATGGATGTGTCTGGAGTGCTATGATGATAGTCCTCATAAAACTGATAAATATATCGAGCCTGTGTAATTAGTTCTTTACTATTTGGCTCAGAAACATGGACAGCCTACTCAAGACACGAGAGGAGACTTAACATCTTTCACCTTTGATGTCTCCTCAAGATTATGAACATCAGGTGGTACGACAAGATAACCAACTCTGAAGTACTGCAAAGTGCAAATCTGCCTTCCATCATTGGCATGCTCAGCAGTAGATGACTAAGATGGTTGGAGTATGTGAGAAGAATGGAAACTTGTAGCATACCAAAACAAATGTTGTTCTGTGAACTTTCAGAGGAGAAGAGGCACCAAGGCAGACCACTGCTCAGATATAAAGATGTCTGCAAAGCCTCAATTAAAAACTTTTCTATAGGTCCCAGCACATGGGAAAGACTAGCTGATGACAGAGTTGTGCGGAAAGCGATATTGCACAAAGGCGCAGTCTTTTGAGAAGAGACTTATGTATGAGCTGAGCGACAAGAGAGAAAAGCGAAAACTCAGAAGTTGTCACAGTAAAACATTTGCCACTTGACCGTCTGTAAAGATGAAAGATGTAAAGATGACCGTCTGTGAAGATGAAAAAAGGCCATATAACTGATAACTTATGAGATAACAGATGTGTTACGCTGGCTGTCATAGGCAGCCCAGATCTTCACAAATGTATATCCTATGTACTGACTATAAGCTCTAACGTTGACACTCTTCCATGCCATAAAGCCAAACTATCCAGAATGTTCTCTCTGTCTTAACTCCCATTGACTTTAAATGTTGTCACAATGTGTGCTAAACCTCGCTTTCTAATCACATGTATCTTACATAGACTAGGAATAAGTCAAACAGCTCTCTCCAAGTGTCAGCGGGCAGAATAGACATGCAGGTGGAACCGACATCATTGCACTACAGGCAGACCCATAATTCTCCCACTACAGATGTCGAAGGGTATGCATACTGATGGTTTCCGTGGCTCACTGGTTAAACACACTCCTCACTCTGCCCTCAGTCATCTAGTTCTACTTGTACAATGAGTAACTTCAAACTACTTAAATCGGTGGATCGATCGATTCAACATCTATTTTAGTGTCTTCATCTAACAGGCAGTCATGAAGGGACCGAAGAACATCCCCCCTAGACATTCTCAACTCCCCGATAATCGATGCTGTTGATGCAAGACTGTCTGCTCTCTCATTGCTGTAAACATCTGCATGCAGTTGATCAACTCAGGGAAAACTCAAGCGGGCAGAAGTATGGACAGAACTGATGCCATCAATGCGGTACGCTCTCATTTAGGTGATATGGGCAAGTCTCAGACACTGTAACAAGTCCAAGAATTAGGAGTTAAATTTGGACATGCCAGACAGTGTTGTCTATGTGTAGAAGTGATGGTATACTGGATTGACAAATGGACATTAGGATGTTTGCTGCAGTAGAGGACAGAGTACGAATTGGAATGCCCAGTGTGCCATGACGTTGATCGCATAATATAGCATAACTCAGGAAAAACAAAAAAGAAATTCAGACTAACCTCTTGATATTTGGGAATACCGCCATTGACAGCTCCACTGATGACTCCTTGTAGCCTCATCTCCAAATGTCGCAGATACTGCTCAGGACTTTCATTGGCATTCTCAGAACTTGATTTCAGCTCGGCATTCATCATTTTGACTGTTGTTGTAGCCGTCTGAACGGGTCCAAGCTGGACAATCTGTGTGTTGATCACCTCATACCATCTAAGAATACCTGGCAATTTGTAGCCTGTCTGCATGATGGTTCGCTCCAAACACAAACTCTGTTTATATTAAAAAAACAACAACTAAAATACGGCCACAAACCATGTTTGTATAAAAAATGTTAAATTTAACTCTTTCCACGCAGAGTTATTTCCTCAATTTTTAAGCAGATAATTCAAGGGAGGGAAAAAAATTAATTTAAAAAAATAACGATACCAACTACTCGTCAATAAATAAACATATATATATATATTATTATATACTAAATTGAAGAAAACTGGACAACCCAATAGAATAACAAGGTTAAAAGTAGTAGAAGTAAAACAGTAGAAGTAAAACTAGAAAGACTTCTTATAAGGAAGCAACTCTATGGCGCAGTGTGCGGCTTAAAGCGTGCAACGGACTTCCGCCGTGGCGCAGTGTGCGGCTTAAAGCGTGGAAAGAGTTAATTATGGTGGTGATCTATGTTTGTATTGAGAAAATAAAACTTAACTTTGGTCACATAATGTTTGTATCTTCTTCTTTCTTCTTTTCTCGACTCCTTTTTTGCCTCACAGCGTCAGGATAAGAAGAGATTTCTAGAACAGGCTTTTGTGTGTGCTTCATAAATAGTGTTTTCCCCATCTCTGTTATCTCTGAGGTCCACCTTTTGCATGACCAGCCTTTTGTTTTGTATTCACTGTATCCAAGTAACATTGCTCTTGAGGTGCAATGTCTGTTGGTAACCTGCTTATGTGAACAAACTATTTAATTTGTTGTTTCTTGATGAAGTTCAGTACTGATGTTGCACTCGCTTTTTACCTGGTGTTTTCATTTCTCAACTAGTCTCTTCTTGCTACTCCCAGCATTCTGCGTAGACACTTCATCTCTGTTATGACTAGTTTTCTTCTATCATTTGTTGTCAGTAGCCAGGTTTGGCACTTCTTCAAACTCATTCAAAAAATTGCATAGCATAGTGTTGGGAGAAAGATTGTGTTGAACAATGTTCTTTTCGTGTTCATGGTGAACTACTTGCATTTCAAAATTGGTATCAATTATCCTATGATTTGATATGGCTTATTGCACCTATGTTGGATTTTGATAGTTATTCTTCCATTTTTAAAAACATTTTCCGATACAGAAGCACTTGAGCTTTCAGCTCGGTGCCATAGACATCGTAACCCTTCGGTTCGATGCCACGAACATCGTGAATCTGGGGAACCTGTGGCTTTTCTGCCAGCCCGTGGAATTGAACCGCACTCACAGAGGGCTAGTCACCCGCAGTCCAATGCGCTACGAACCCGCTGGGCAGGCAGGCATTCTTCCATTTAATGAAATACAATCAACCCCCAATAACAGCATATAATAAAAAGAGTTCAGGTACTAAAGCCAAGGGAAGACCAAGAAAAGATGGATAGACAATATCAAGACCACACTACATGAACACGGATACAACATAACAAAGTCGACTCATCTGGCCCTAGAACGCAAATTAAAGCTCCTATCCCTACGCTTAACGGCAAGAGTGAACAGCCAGCTTCATCTTCCACCTGGGAATAGATGATAGGTTCTTCCATTTGCTGAAAAAACTCCCTATGTATGATTACATATATTTGAATTTGAAATGATAGACCAGATGCCTTGCCCATAACTTTGTCCTCCCCCAACAGTACTTTGAAATTTCTTTTTGATTGATTGCTAGGACCATCTTCCTTGCATTTGGTGAGTAACAAAGTGTGCTTCAATCTTTTCTTTTTACACAGAAAAATCTCAGCAGCAGTGCCTGAACTCAGTAGCACCTACGAGTGTCCCTAATGTAATTTAGAAGATGCTGAAAATATTTTGTAGGAATTTTATTTTTTATCATTCTAATCTTCTTCTTCTTTGAACTCTTCATATCGACCACTTGTTAACCACTCTGTGTGATTTGTATGTGATCTAAGATTAAGAGTAATTGTACGTTGTGCCAGTTATGTGCCTACAAGTAGGCCAGCGCATCCAATTTTTGCTATGCTTTTTATTAACTAGGGTAGCTTCAATAGGTCCTACATCAATCACCTTTTACAACATGCCATGTAGGTCGCAGTGGTACCATTCTTTGCTTCTCTTTCAGGTCCCGGCACTACACAGATGAATCTTTCTAATGAAATATGCCCGGGCAGCGGCTTTCCAGTCAGCCCTTCTCGATTTTTAACTGCAAAGGGTTCTTTTACATGCTCAACTTATTCCTTGATGTATGAAAACGTTTACTTTACATTTTTTTACTGGACATGCCCAACAATAAGAACTTAATAAAAGGCAGAAAAATAAAAGTTGCGCTTGTATAATCACAGATCAGAGACAGAACAGAACAGATGGGGACCTCGCGGTGCTAAGGAGATCGTGCACTGCAGCTGAGATCTTTCGGTGTAAGAAAGAGATCAGAGCACACATGATTACTCACCAAAGTGCAATGGTGATGGTCCTATCAATCAATCAATCAATCAATCAACCGATAGAGACTTGATCATCACTGTTTGATTGGTTGTATTAACAAAAGAAGAAAAAAAAGATAGGCTGACCTTGAACTCATTGTTGTCATCCTTGCGACCCCTGTGGTAAGGTCGGTCAAACTGGAATGTGTCCACCTCATTCATATTGTAGAAACTAGATATTTCACTTGGGACTTCCTTGCCTGAAAACTCTGGCCGTTCTGAGGGGACTGGTTTGATGCTAACAATCTGAATATCTGTGGATAAAGAATTAACTTCTAGTAGACCAGGGCAAAAGCCATGTCTTTACAAGCCATTTGTTTTAGAATAAAAACGCTCTTTAGTGAGGCTCCTGGTAAAAGGCGTCAGATTCAAAGGCGTGAGGTTTTCAGATTCATTTCATATTTTGTTTTAAAGTTATCATTTTCTTCACCTGTCAACTCCCAATGGAGCCCAGGTCTTCAACAAACTTTTCCCAGCTCTTTCTCTCTCTTGCCATCCCTTCCAATTCTTTCCATGTTTTATCTATCCTTTTAATATCAGTCTCTAGCTCTCTTCTCCAGGTATATGTATATATGGCCCTTTTCATCTTTACAGACGGTCAATAGGCAAGTGTTTTACTGTGACAACTTCTGAGTTTTCGCTTTCTCTCTTGTTGTTCAGCTCGTTGGTTTTCCCCTACTCCTCTTTCCCTGCGGGTTCCAAAACAGTGCCAGTCTTGCAATGCTTCTGGACGGTCTTCTGAATGTGTGTCCTATCCATCGTCAGCACCTCTTCCTTAGCTCTTTCTCCACTGGTATCTGTTTAGTTCTTTCTCTGAGTTCCTCGTTCATAATCTTATCAAACCATCTCATCCTTTTTTATATTTAACATCCATTTCTTCTTCTTCTTTTTCAAATGCTCCACATCAACCACTTGTTAACCACTCTGTGTGATTTGTATGGAATCTGAGCCTAAGAGTGATTGTACATTGTGTCAGTTATGTGCCTACAAGTACACCAGCACATCCGGTTTTTGCGATGTTTTTTATTTACTAGGGTAGCTTCCCTAGGTCCTACACCAGTCGCCTCTTATGACATGCCTTGTAGTTTGCAGTGGTACTATTCTTTGCTTCCCTTACGGGCCCCGGCACTACACTGGAGGAAAACATCCATTTATGAAGGTGTGTAGTTATCTGGTGGTTTCTTTTGTTGTCCTCCATTTTTCCCGAGCCATAGAACAGCACTGACTTCACATTTCCTTGAAAGTTTTAAAGATATAGAGAGAATTAATATTAAAAAATACTAGACTTACACTGAGCATCTCCCAACTTGCAGGATTCATCAGGAGGTGAGTTAGTAGTCAGTATGGTGGCCATTGGGTACTCTGTCATCAACTGTGTCATGATGGTTGCCAGTTTGAGACATTCGTCACCACGGTAAATGAAAGCTTTGTTCTGAGTTGAACGAAGAGAACAGTTAACAAATGCTACATACATTAACAGGGCATCAGAACAACAAAAATATGAATATTCCCAGTTGTAATATACCAATATGAGACTGCTTTAAGAAATGTAATACTGATTCATCATCATCATCTTCGTTTTCTTCTTCGAATGCTCCATATCGACCACTTGTTCTTCTTCTTCTTCTTTGCGTTTGTTCTTTATGACCAATTTTAATCACTCTTTGTGATATGTTTGATCTTTGCCAAGAACGTGTATACGGTGCACATTGGTTTGGTAGGCCCCTAAATGCATAGACTTCTACACGCTTAGGACACATGCATCCGATTTCAGCCAAACCTCCTTAGTCGCCTCCTATGACATGCATGGCAGGTAACAGTGGTTCCATTCTTCAGACCCCAAATTTGGGCCCGGTAACCACTGGCGCGACCACGTCAAACCCCTTGTAGTGATTTGTAGCAGACTACCTTCCAAGACACTGCCTAGAAAACCGTAACAATACTCAAAATCAAAGAAAACATGCTGATGCTACATATAAAAAGACATGAAGGGCTGGAGAAGATCATCATGGAAGGAGGCATACCGGCAAAGAGAAGAAGAGGAAGACCACAGAGAAAATGGATTCAGGATGTCACTGATGGTTTGAAAAGGACGGCTGCAGAGGCAGGACATCTTGCCTATGAGAGAGAAATTCTGGTGGACTGTTAGGGTGGCAAAGTTCTGCTTAGGACAAGCTATTTGATGATGATAATGAGTATGTGATCTAAGCCTGAAAGGGATTGTATGTTATGTCAGTTATGAGCCTACAAGTAGGCCAGCACATCTGATTTCTGCTACAGTTTTGATTTACCTTAGCTTTCCTAGGCCCCCTATCTTAGTGGCCTGTTATGATATGCCTTGTAGGTTTCAGTGTTACTATTCTTTGCTCTTATTGCGAGCCATGGCACCACAATGGTGATCATCATCAAATAGTTTGTCCAGATTTGAACTTTGCCACCCCAACAGTCCTTCGTAATTTCTCTCATAGGTCAGATGTCCTGACTAAGCAACCGTCATGCTAAAACGATCAGTTACATCCTATATTTATCTTCTCTGTGGTCTTCCTCTTCTCCTCTTTGTCGAGACACCTCCTTCCATGATGGTCTTCTCCAGCTCTTCATGTTTTTTTATATGTCGAAAATGCCCGCCTGCCCTGCGTGTTCGTAGCGCGTTGGACTACGGGTGACTAGTCCTCTGTAAGTGCGGGTTCAACCCGCGGACTGGCAGAAAAGCTACAGGTACCCAAGATTTACGGTGTTCGTGGCACCGAGCGAAGGGTTACGATGTCCATGACACCGAGCCGAAGAGCTTTCAGCTCAAGTGCTTCTGGATCGGGAAAAAAAAATATGTCGAAAATACTTCAAGTTTCTCATTATTATTTGTAGCATCAGCCAGTTTTCTTTGATTTTGAGTCCTTTCTGGATAGATATATTTGTTCTTGTCTCTGTCCATGATATACTGAGCACACTTCTGTAACACATATTCAAAAGCACATATATTTTTCCACTGCTTTTTAAATGTTCATGCTTCAGACCCATATGTTGCAACTGGGAATATGCATGCTCTTAGTATTCTGATCTTTGTTTTCTTATCAGTTCCTTTCTATACTGTTATTAGTTGTATAATTTATTTTTAAGGCTATGTTTGTTTGTCTTTTAATTTCCTTCATCCAATCTTCATCTCTTGTTCGTAGTGAACAAAGATATTCAAATCTGTTCACATTTTCTATTTTCTCTCCGTTGATAAAAATATCTTTTGTCATGCTTGCTTTATCCTTTGTCATTATTTTTGTTTTGGACACATTGAGATATAGATTTGGTTTTCACTTTTTTGCACTTCCATTGATAATTTCTCCATCTCTTTCTGCAATGTTGACAGTAGCACTGACTTGTTTAGTGATGTAATAGAATTATACCATGATGAACAGAATTAGACTGTAAAAGCCAAATAGATTTTATACTAGCCAAGAGGTTGAGAAAAAGGTCAGTGATAGATGCACGGGCGATACCAAACTTATGTATAGACACCGACTACAAAGTAAGAAGAATAATAGAAGGGCAGAACAAGACAACAAATGAAATAATCAAAATCAACAAACTAACACATGTCAACACACAAGAACCATATCTCAAAAAAAATCACTGACGATTTTGATAAATTTTCTAAAGGGAGGTTTTAAAGCCGAAGGCTTGACTTCATTGTACCGGGTTTTACCCCATATTGGCTTGGTCCCTTTCAGCAGAAATGGCATGCCACCTGCCGAGAGTATTGCACAAAGCACGACTTCGTAGCTCCAGCAACAATCCTAGGGTTCTCTGGAAAAAATTGCACTTGTGAACAGAATGGTGCGGTCCAGATTCGAATCCATGGCGTTACTGCAAGGCAAAGAGCTTAACCACTTAGCTACAGAGACCTCCATGGGATTGTATATAAACAGACTATATTTATAAAGTTATCTATTCTTTGGATAAACTATTTGATCAAAGTAAATTAAATGATAGGACAATTGGCGCCAATTTTAAAATGCAAATATGTCAACATGAACACAAAAAAGAGCATTGTTGAACGCAATCTTTCTCCTCACATTGTGCTACCAGTGCCAAACCTGGGCGCTGACAACACATGATAGAAGAAAACTAGTTACAACAGAGATGAAGTGTCTACGCAGAATGCTGGGGTAACAAGAAGAGACCGGTTGAGAAATGAAGACATCGGGAAAGAAGTGGGTACAACATCAGTACTAAACTTCATCAAGAAACAACAAATTAAATGGTTCTGCCACATGAGCAGATTACCAACATACAGTGCACCTCAAAGAGCAATGCTGCTCCGATACAATGGGTACAAAGCAAAAGGCAGTCCACGCAAAAGATGGACCCACAGAGATAACAGAGGTGACAAAAGACACTATCTCGAAGTGCAACAAAGGCCCATTTTAGAAATCTCTTCTTGACCTGACGCTGTGAGGCAAAACAGAATTGAAGAAAAGAAATAAAAAAAATAAATAAAATCAGTAGAAGAAGAATGGACAGTATTTATGTAGAAAGCTCTTACCTTGAGATACGGTGGGAAAGTGTTGCCAAAGTAGGCCACCCTATAATACGTTGGATCCTGGCGTATATTATTTCCCTCCAAAATCTGGGACAGGAAGAAAGCTTGTTTTTTCTGAAAATTGAGAAAGATATTTCCAGATTTTTCACACACTAATTTGAGACTTTTCAAAACAAATTTCTTTGGAGAACGCTGCAAAAATATTCGCAAGAAATTATTATAAATGGGGAGCTACGGAAGAAAGCTAACAGCACAACCATGGCAACCGTGATCAAAGGGACAAGCTGGAGGCGATTTTTTTATTTTGGTAGAATGTCTCTTGGTGCACCAAAAGGAAGGGTCACCAAAAGGTTTTTTCATAAGCCAGCTCCATGTAATATTTCTGTGACTCCTGCAGCCTCAGTCATGCTGAAGTTCTTCTTCGTTCGTTCCACATCAACCATTTGTTAATTCCGACAAAAATTGTCATCATCTTGTAAATTACATTGGAAACCCTCATGGGTGCTACAAAGTTTGTGCGCTGCCGCTGAGATCTTCTTGTGCAAGAAAGAGATCAGAGCAGACATGGCTACTCATCAAAGTGCAATGATGATGGTCCTATCAATCAATCAATGAATCAATAAAGCAAAGACATTTCTCTGATGGACAAGTTATAGAAGATGGAGATTAGACAGTTTCAAGTCAACCCGGAAATGGGAAATGAAAGATTGAAAGAGTGGGGTCTGACATGAGATACCAGGTGTCGAAAGGAAGCAAACTTCAATGGATGGGGATCCCTTCAGTTATCAGTTATATGAGGACTATCATCATAGCACTCTGGACATGTCCATAGGTTCTCTGATCTTTGCCTGAACAAGTTCAGCGGCCCAACACGCCAGTTCGATGTTGAGTAATCAATATTTTTATATATTTGGTATAAACTTACTGCGGGAAGAGGTTGGCACAAACGGGAAGCAGAAATCATAGGAATTATATCCTACAGAACTGCCCCAAGTATGCAAACTTGAGAAGAAAGAGATGGCCCACTTACACTAGCATCCAAGACACTCTATGGCGTGGCTGATAAGCGTGGCTGATAATCTGAGGCAGACAGCTGCCTTTATTAGACAATCTGAAATCCCAATCTAGTGTAAATGCAGAAGAAGAAGATATATTTGGTATGTTGTTCTTTTTGGGCTGTACTAATATTGACACCCATCTCTCTCAATCTTGTCAGCTACTTGGATCCTTTGTGAATGCATTATGTGTCAAAGAGTCGGTAATCATTTTTCGGGCATGTGATGAGGAGGGAAGGTTTAAAACAGAGTGACAACCGGAAAAATCGAGGGTAGACGAGACAAAAAGACAGAGAGAAAATTTGGGTGGCCTGATTTCAGGGCACGGTATAATGTCAACATCTGAGTTGATATCATACACCAAGGACAGAGATTTATGGAGATCCATGCAGATCACACTATGACATAAACATGATAAATGATTTCATTTGGGGTCACTCCAATCTTCAATCTAAGCTCTTGCAATTTAGCAATTGATATTAATTGGTTTAAATTAAAATCCTTTTTACTGCCACACTCTATGAAGGCGTTCAAAATGTCAGCTCTATCTATTGGCTGACCCTCTGATATAGTGGCAAAGTCAGCCAGCCTGTCAGCTCTCTCTCATTGCCATTGACACCCATCTGTCAGCTCTCTCTCATTGCCATTGACACCCAACTGTCAGCTCTCTCTCATTGACATTGACACCCATCTGTCAGCTCTCTCTCATTGCCATTGACACCCATCTGTCAGCTCTCTCTCATTGCCATTGACACCCAACTGTCAGCTCTCTCTCATTGACATTGACACCCATCTGTCAGCTCTCTCTCATTGCCATTGACACCCATCTGACCTCTAGCTCCTCTCTCATTGACATTGACACCCATCTGTCAGCTCTCTCTCATTCATTGACCCATTGATCATCACCATCTGTCAGCTCTCTCTCATTGACATTGACACCCATCTGTCAGCTCTCTCTCATTGACATTGACACCCATCTGCACCAGAACAAAGATGAATGTAATTCTGCAAATTGTTAATGCTTGTAGTGATTCAGTTCATTGGAATCATGTTATCTGTGCAAACCATACAGATCACAAAGAGTGGTTAACTTGATTGATAAGAACAAACCACACAGATCACACAAAGAAAGGTTAACCTGGTTGATAAGAACAAACCACACAGATCACACAAAGAAAGGTTAACTGTTGATAAGAACAAACCACACAGATCACAAAGAGTGGTTAACTTGGATTGATAAGAACAAACCACACGGATCACAAAGAGTGGTTAACTTGGTTGATAAGAACAAACCACACAGATCACAAAGAGTGGTTAACTTGGTTGATAAAAACAAACCACACAGATCACAAAGAGTGGTTAACTTGGTTGATACGAACAAACATAAACAACAACAATTAATCTGTCACAGAGGGCAGGCATCATACCAAAATCTGTCCAAGGTTCTTGTACTGGAACGTCTTCTCGTAATGATCCGCCAACTCCTTACATAGTGGTATACCATATTCCCAGGCCTGGTGGAAGAATAGACTGAGATATGTAACAGCAATCATAGAGAGATATGTAACAGCAATCATAGAGAGATATGTAATAGCAATCATAGAGAGATATGTAACAGCAATCATAGAGAGGTATGTAACAGCAATCATAGAGAGATATGTAACAGCAATCATAAGAATGTACAGCAATCATGAGGTAGTAAAGCAATCATTAGAGGTATGTACCAGCAATCATAGAGATATGTAACAGCATATCATAGAGAGGTATGTAACAGCAATCATAGAGAGATATGTAACAGCAATCATAGAGAGGTATGTAACAGCAATCATAGAGAGATATGTAACAGCAATCATAGAGAGGTATGTAACAGCAATCATAGAGAGATATGTAACAGCAATCATAGAGAGGTATGTAACAGCAATCATAGAGAGGTATGTAACAGCAATCATAGAGAGATATGTAACAGCAATCATAGAGAGGTATGTAACAGCAATCATAGAGAGATATGTAACAGCAATCATAAGAATTTCAAGCTTGAAGTAGCAAAGAAAAAATTAGACTTTTCCCCACCCCCACTCACCTTTCCCTCCCTGCAACCCTTCCACTCACTTTGACCTACCCCTCTCCTTTTCCTTGCCCCTCCCCCTTCCTATCCATCTTTCTTTGACCTCTCACCTTTATTTTTCTTATTTCAATTTTCCTCTCCTGACCCTCCACTAACCTTTCCCTGACCCCCACTCTCACCCCACTCATCTCTCCCTCTCCCTCCACTCACCTTTCCATGCTACCCACTTCCCTTTCCATGGCCCCCACACTCACCTCTTTTTGCTCCCACTCACTTCCCTAGCCTCCCCACTCACCTCCCACTGGCCCCACTCCTCCTGCCCCCCTTGCACCACCTTCTGGCTCCACACTCACCTTTCCCTGTCACCCATTTATCTCCCACTGGCCCCATGCACCTCCTTCTGGTTCCCACACTCAATTTCCCCTGGCCTCAACACTCACCTCCCCCTGCCCCAACATCCCCCACCTCTCCATGCTCCCTCCTTTCCCACTGCTCCCCCACACCTCCCACTGGTCCCCACACTCACCTTTCCTTTGTCAAAACAATCCATGATCCTGGAGAAAAGCTCTTCCTTTCTAGCAGCCTCTGTCTGCCTGGGATATGACATTTCTGCCTGTTGGACCATCTGGGACCACGAAAGAAGCTGGGCATACAATCTCAAGGTTAGTCCTGCTTCAACAAAATTTGATGCGGAGTAGTGAAGCTCATACAGACGAGAAATGTAACGGATGTACATATCACGACGATTGTCTTTGTAGAAATTCTGTTTTGACAAGAAAATAGAAATGATAAATCTATCTGTCTATCTTTTCTCTATCCCTGTTTTGTCTTTCAGCGTCAGGCCGGAAAAAAGACACCTGGAGTGAGCTTTTTTATGCGCTTTGTACAAGATGGAATTTAGTGCTTTGGATATTCCGTTGATCCATCATTTACGTGGTCGTCCTCTGAGTTTGTTGTCATTGTATCTGAGTGCTAGTGCTCTTTTTGGGAGATCGTCTTGTGGTAACCTTGATACGTGTCCGAACTATTTGATCTGTTGTTTCTTAACTCTTAGTGGACCAGGGCAAAGCCATGTTTTTACAAGCCATTTGTTTTTAGAATAAAAACGCCCTTTAGTGTGGCTCTTAGTAAAAGGTGTCAACCGAAGCCACATAATGTGGCGTTTAGTCCAAAGGAGTTAATATATTGTAGCTCCGACAAGAATCCTACTTTTTTCTAATTTCGTTTATCAGTATTATCTCTTCTTGTTACATTTAGAATTAGTAGTAAACACTTCATCTCTCTCGTTTGGATTCTTCATTTCTCATTTGTAAGATGGTTTGATAATAGAAATGAGAAACAAAATATAGAATTAGTCAGATCCCTCTCTCTCTCACTATCGTTCTTTTTCTGCCATTTTTATCATTCTTATTGTGATATATAAACAACCTTTGCCAAGAACGTTTTTACGTCACATCTTCAGTACCATTTGGAGCTCTGGCGCTTGTCCTTCGGCGATGTGTCCGATTTCAACCAGTGTTTACTGGGTTCACTCTCCGTTAGCCTTTGACTGTCCTCAACCAACCTGCAAGGCAGCCGGTTGCTATTTTCTTTTAGGGTAGTGACCCTTAGATGACCTACCCTCCCGGGTTGTTGAGCGCCATCTGCCCACGAGTCAGATCCGATTAAGTTCCATCTCCACATCGAAGGTTGAGTGTAAGGGATGCCCAAAGCTTTCTGTATCTTATCTAGATGAGATCAAGTGCCATCTCCACATCAAATACTGACGTTAACTGATTTACAACGCATCCCCCTGCCACCTCCAGTTTCATCATGTTCTCTGCCCGAGTGGTTACCGGGCCCAAATTTGGGTGTAAAGAATAGAACCACTGTTACCTGCCACGCATGTGTAGAGCGACTAAGGAGGTTTGGCTGAAATAGGATGCATGTGTCCTAAAAGTGTACAAATCTACGCGTTTGAGGGCCTCAAACCAATGTGCAACGTCTACATTCTTGGCAAGATCATACATATCACAAGAGTGATTAAAATTGGTTGAAAAGAACTAGCGAAGAAAAAATATCATGATCCTTTTCAGTAAAAGATTAATAAGCACTTTTCACTGTTAAATGTACAGTCGAAATATAACTACCGTTAACTACGAAAAGTTACCAACAACACCAGAAATGACAGAGTCTCAACACCAGCATAAGAAAAAAAGTTGGCACAGAACCTTGCTCGAATTACATTGAGAAACAAAGAATGAAGTGGTTCGGCCACTTAATAAGAATGCATCCAAACTCCACTGTATACAAAGTTTTCTACAACAGAACATCAGGAAAAATGTTAAGGAAGATCATGAAAAGATGGTTAGATGGAATAGCAGAATTCTGTAAAAGGCAAAATAACTACCACCCAAACCACTGGAACAGTGCAAGCCAAAAACAGAAAACCAAGACACTGAGCAACAACCCGGTAACAGTGTGATGACAAAACGAAGAAAGTGTACTTTTACACTTAAAGGTACTTCACATTCCAAAATGTACTTCTACGCTGTCAAAATACTTGCGAAACATGTAATAACAAAGCACTGTAGTTATACAAATTACAAAAACAATGGCAATACAGCACGTTTGACTAAAGGCCTTTATCAAGCGAGCGATACAACAGGATTGACAAATTTCACAGCACACTACATATAGACTGTGACAGAGACATTCCAATGGTCCTAAAAATAATGTTGGAATGTCTCTGTTGTTTTATATTTTGTAAAACTACAGTGCTTGTTATTACATGTTTCACCATTTACATATTTTACTGCAGTCTCCCCTATATCAAACTATACTTTCAAACTATATTGTCACATTTACAAGAAGTACTTTGATCTACTTACCAGAATATTGAAAGTACAATGCATCTTAGTGTCTCTCTGCTCCTCTCTATCCATAATTTCTCTGCAGAAAAATTAAAGTTGAAGATTACAATTGAAGTGGGAACTGACCAAACTGCTTCCAACAAAATGATAACGGTGACATACTTGCCCGAGTCATTCTTTCAAAGGTTAAATTCTTCTTCTTCTTTTGTCGTCACATTGGTATTTGGTTGTAGCCTAGTGTTGTCAAGCGCTTCTCGATGCCCTAAAAACTGTTTACGGACCTCAACAATCTCACCCCACTCCCATACTCGATGCAGATGGAGCAAGGCTACTAATTGACAAGCCTCAGATACTAAATCGCTGGGCAGAACACTTCCGTTCTGTCCTCAACCATCCATCCACTATATGTTATGAAGCCATAGAGCGCATGCCCCAGGTCCCAATCAATGCCAAGCTGATGTTCCACCTACCTTAGCAGAGGTCAAGAAGGCAGCAAGCCAGATGTCCAGCGGGAAGGCACCGGGTGCGGACTCAATACCAACGAAGTCTACAAGAAGGAGGGCCACGTTGATGCTAAAATTGACAGAGTTATTTACATCCATTTGGTGCACCGAACGTGTGCCACAGGAATTAAAGGGTGCCACAGGAATTAAAGGATGCCACTATTGTCCACCTGTACAAGCGGAAAAGAAACCGCCAGGCCTGCGATAACCACAGGGGATCTCCCTCCTGTCAATCGCTGGCAAAATACTGGCCAGAGTCCTCCTCAATCGATTAATCGATCACCTGGAACAGGACTTACTCCTGAGACCCAATGTGGCTTCAGAGCAGGTCGTGGAACAGCAGACATGATATTTGCTGCTCGCCAACTACAGGAGAAATGCCAAAAGCAGCACCGTAACCTCTATATGGTCTTTGTCGATCTGACAAAGGCTTTCATTCTGATTAACAGGAGGGTCTATGGAAGATCATGGAAAATTTGGATGCCCAAGGAAATTCATCAAGATCGTCCAAAAGTTTCACGAGGGCATGATGGCACGTGTACTTGGAAGGAGCTGTGGAAGCCTTCCATGTCCCACGGCGTCAAACAAGGCTGTGTACTGGCCCCAACACTCTTCAGCATGATGTTTGCTGCCATGCTCACGGATGTCTTTTGGGAAGGCGACGAACATGGGGTAAGATTAGATACAGGACAGACGGTAACCTATTCAATCTTCGGAGGTTAAATCCTCCACCAAGGTAAAAGAATCAACTATCTCAAACCTGTTGTTTGCTGATGACTGTGCCCTCGCTACCAACTCTGAGGAAGAAATGCAGACTTACATGGACAAGTTCTCAATGGCCTGTGATAGGTTTGGCCTCACCATTAACACCAAAAAAACAGGTCATGTTCCAGCCCGCCCCTAGAGAACAGTATTACGATCCAGTCATCAACATTAACACCAGCGTCTCCAGTCAACGGACAACTTTGCTTATCTTGGCAGCCTCCTATCCAGATCGGCAAACATAGATTCTGAGGTCCACAATAGGATATCCAAAGCCAGTGCTGCGTTCGGAAGGTTACGTGTCACTGTGTGGAAACGGAAGGGGATAAGCATAGTCACAAAGCTGAAAGTTTACCAGGCCATAGTGCTAACAACGCTGCTGTATGCGAGCGAGACATGGACAGTGTATACAGACCGCAAGAAAAATTAAACCATTTCCACACAAGCTGTCTGCAGAATACTAAAAATAAACTGGCAGGACAAAATTCCAGACAGCGAAGTCCTCACAAGAGCAAAGATCCCAAGCGTCAACACCCTGTTGCAGAAGGCCCAACTGAGATGGGTCGGTCACGTTGCTCGAATGCCTGATAACGCATCCCAAAACAGTTGATGTATGGCGAGCTTGAAGGGGCAGACGTTTAGCTGGTGGACAGAAAAAAACGCTTTAAAGACACTCTTAAAGTGTCTTTGAAATGCTTCGATATAGACAATACGTGCTGGGAATCCCTTCCGCAAGATCGCCAAATGTGGCGCTGTAACAACAAAAGAGGAACCGAATAGCTGAGAATCATCGTATTGTTGAGTCACAGAGAAAGCGAGCAGCTGTGAAAAGACAGAGCACACAACACGCACATGTCTAACCTTGATCATGTATGCCCCACCTGTGGTCGGGTTCTGTTCTAAGTTGGACTCTACAGTCACCTCCGACACACAGAGAGGTGCAACAGTACACGTCTGAGATTGTTGTCATCATCGCTTGCGATGGACGGCTATTATTATTTTAGTGTTGTCATAATTGTAGAACAGTGTCATCACACTGCTACCAGGTTGTAGCTGAGTGTTAACACTGCTACTGGGTTGTAGCTCAGTGTCAACACTGCTAGCAGGTTGTAGTTGAGTATCAACACTGCTGCAGGTTGTAGCGAGTGTCATCACACTGCTACCAGGTTGTAGCTCAGTGTCAACACTGCTATCAGGTTGTAGCTGAGTGTCAACACTGCTACCAGGTTGTAGCTCAGTGTCAACAGACAGCTACAGGTTTGTAGCTCAGCGTTGTTACACTGGTATTTGATTGTAGCCTAGTGTTGTCACAGTTGTAGAACAGTGTCATCACATTGCTACCAGGTTGTAGCTCAGTATCAACAGACAGCTACAGGTTTGTAGCTCAGCATTGTCACACTGCTATTGGGTGGTAGCCCAGTGTCATCACATTGCTACAGGGTTGTTACATAGCTTCATGATCTTTCTGTGTTTGTCTTGTGCTTCTTCTATGACTTGAGTGATAGATTTCTGCATCTTATGGTATGATATAAACACCCAATGACTTTCTTTTTTCTTGGTCTTCATCTTCCATCTTGAAGTTCTGCTGCAGAATACTTTATAGACAGTGCAGTCTGGAATTAAATTATTACTTTCTATACAGTTGTAAAACAACTACAAACTTGAACAAGATTTTCTTTCTAAAGTTGTATTACGTGAAGCAAAATTGCAATAGTTGCGAATTTGATCGAGTCATTCTTTTAAAAGTTGTATTATTACTTTCTACAAAATTTTTAATGATTGCATGTTTGTGTAAGCGTAACTTTCAAAAATTGTAATATTACTTTCCACATATAAAACATATCTACAAGCACTCTCACACCTATTATCGAACCATCTAGCTACAACTCTACCATTTACAATAGTCTTAGTCTTCTGGGAAGGAAGGAATCCTTTTTCATACCTCAAGGTAAATTGTGTAATATGGTGTTAGGCTGGTATTTTTCATTGACTGTTGGTACACAATGTCGGTCAACATCACACCGGCTGCCTTTACTTCCCAATGCTTTTCCTGGAGGCTGGAGTCGACCTGAGAGCTGTTACAGTCTGAAAAATATTCCACGCCCACTGTGGAATTGAACTCGGACCCTGGCCTAGAAGTAAGTTCACTAACAGCTACGCTAATGAAGCTCTCTCTAAATTGTCTAGCGGCAACAAAGTACCACTTACCTATAGTCTAGCAATCTCTCCAGCAAATCTGTCACGGAAGTAACAAATCTCTTTCCATCATCCTGTAGCTCAGGGTCACTCTGAATCTTCTCAAGTAATCTGGGGGAAAATGTCATTGTTTTCTAATATCCAAAATTCAATATCGTAAGTGATGAACAATATTAGGTCACTGGAACAAGGTGAGAAAATAAAAGTGTGGTGTGGAGTTTTGTCTGGGCCAACATGGTGCTTGTAACAGACTTGTCTGTTTTAAGTCGTTGAAGTTTTTGTAAGGCTATGTTTGTTCCTTTTTCTAATTTTGTCCTTTGATAAAAATAACCTTTGTCATACTTGTTTTATCTGTTGTCGTGAATTTTTTTATGTATCCTAATAATTATTTTTGAGAAATAGTTTTGAGGAGCGTCTGGTCGAATTGATTAGAGCGAGGCTCCCATGCGAGAGACCCGTGTTCAATTCATGTTAAGGCCAAAGATTTTTTTTTGTTATGGGCATAAATGAAAAATCCTAACCTGAACAACTTGGCGACTGCACTAGTCATACGGCCATTACATTCCACAGGCTCTCGTCTCACCTGTCCTACAATAGCCTAAAATGCGGTACTAAAGGCAGCAACAAGTGTTTTAAAATAATTATGATTCCTTCTTCTTCACTTTTCAACTCCCAACGGAGCACAGGTTTTCAACAAACTTCTCCCAACTCTTCCTCTCTCTTGTCAACCTTTCAATTTTGTCCATGTCTTGCTTATATTTTTTTTAAAATCCATTTCCAGCTCTCTTCTCCAGGTGTTTCTAGGCCTTCCCCTACTCCTCTTTCCCTCCGGGTTCTTTTCTGAAAGGAAAGAAGATAAATCGGCATCACCAGATCCTTTTGACTTTCCAGGCGATACATCATTTGCCTCCCTGTTGGGGGATCTTTGGATGGTTGAGTTAGCTTTTTCTTTTAGTTGTACTTTCCATGTTTGTGGAAGTTTTTTTTGCCTATCTATTCTACGGAGTGAGGTAGCCAGCCCCACTACCAACCCTTCTTACTCACCTCTTACGATAATGCTTGGCAGGTACACATTGCTGCATATTCTTTCCTCCCCATTCGTGCCTCAGCAACACACCGGCGGGCCCTACCTTGTTTCCTCTTACGACATGCATTGCAGGTTGCAGTGTTACTAATCTTGCTGCCTAGCGTGCCCGGAACACACAGGCGAATAATGATCCCTGCCGCAGTGAAACAGTATAGTTGCTAAACAACTAGACACCACTAGCCACACAATAACAAAACTGATTGATCAATTGATAGGACCATCATCATTACACATCGGTGAGTAACCATGTGTGCTACGATCTCTTTCTTACATAGGAAGATCTCAGCTACAGTGCACAAACTCCATACCACCGGCGAGGTCCCGATGTAATTTTAAAGATGAAGAAGATATTTATGTAGAATTATACTTTTAATCTTTTTTCTAATGAATTTTGCCCAGGCAGCGGCTATCCAGCCTGCTATTCTCGATTTTGATCTGCCAAGGGTTCTTTAACATGCTGAAATTGAACACAGGACCTTATCATCCGTTTCAGATAGGACTAGGAACTCGATCTCACCTACACTGAGATCAGGGATCTCTGGAAAAATATCCAGATAGCTCCACGAGGACAGAACCTGGTACCTTTCGCATGAGAGATGAGCACCTAGCCTCTATGCAGCAGAGACCCCTAAGACACACAACAACAACAAGTGATCATGTTATACTTACATTGATTGAAACAACTCCTTGTATGCTAGATCACCATGGTGTTCTAGAACTAGTGAGTCCAGTTCTTGAATCATTAGACCTTCAACCTAAGGGAAACATAGTAGCAGTGGGATGATGGAGGGGAGTGGGATGATGGAGGAGAGTGAGATATGAGAAAGTGGGTGTGTGATCATGAGAGACAGTGAGGGAGTGTGAGAGAGTGATTATGAGAGTGATTATGAGAGAGTGGGACATATGAGTGGAACATGAAATAGAGAGAGTGGGAGTGTGATGAGAGATAGTGGAACATGTGAGAAAGTGGGAGTATGATGATGAGAGAGTGGGATATGAGAGAAAGTGGGACGAGAGAGAGGGAGTGTGATGAGAGAGGACATGAGAGAGTGGGAGTGTAATGATGAGAGATAGAAGTGGGAGATGAGAATATTTTTAATATGTTCATTATAGATGGTAACTTTGGTTTGACATTTTATCTATCTTGTATGTCTGTCTATCTGTCCACCCTTCATCCATCCATCCATCCATCCATTCATCCATCCATCCATCCATCTATCTATCTATGACAGGGAGAAAGAGAGTCAAAACATCCATTCACAGCCAATAAATACATTGCCACAATTGAATCACAAATTGCATAAGCAGGACTGTACATAATATACATAATAATTAGTGTTTAACCAGTAAGTCATTTGTACTATCAGCAAGCATAAACATCTACGTCTGCGTTGAAGACTGAGCACCTACAGATCCACCCAGAGGGATAGGATACCGAGTCAATAACCAACAACTCTCTCTCGCGTTCCCATCAATAACCAATAACAATAAACAATAACTAAACAGATAAGGAGAAGATGGAGATATGTTGGACGTACCTTTAAAAGAAATGATCAAAGAATTTCAAAACAGGCATTGAAGTGGGAGGCAAAAGGTTCATGATAGAGAGGATGTCCTAGGGAAACCCTAAAACAAACTTTGCTGAGAGAGGCAAGAAATATCAGACTCAATTCCATGGAGGAGATTGAGCGAGTTTCCTAGGATAGAGCAGTATGGAGAAATTACTTACAGGCCCTATGTAATGTGAGAGCCGCGGTAGCGTAGTTGTTAGTGAACTCGCTTCTCAAGGCTGGTGGTCTGGGTTCAGCACCCGCAGTGTGCGTGGAATTTTTCCCAATCGCGACGGCTCTCAGGTCGACCCAGCCTCAACTGGGTACCAGACATGCTCTGGGAAAGTAAAGGCGGCGCGTGATGCTGACCACATCACCCATTGTGTGCCGCGGTCAATGAAAAATACAGGCCTGACACTGTATTGACCCATATACCACGAGGTATGAAAGGGTTCCTTTACTTCCTTTTTTTTACCTATGTAATGTATAACAGTACAAGAGGAATTAATATTATTATTATTAAACAGATAAGACAATAATACTTACTCTCCGCAGATGACCCTTGAAATTGTGTTCACATTGCATTATGTCGAAGAATATGGGGATGGTCACTTTTCTCAGTTCTACCTGTGGAACCATTGTACACTTCAGAAATGGACCAATGAGTTCCAACATCAGATTTTGTTTGTTTTGACCTGCAGTTTAAAAAATTAAAAACACTGCTCAAAAACAGATTACAGATCTGCTTAATCTGGACCAATTGTTTGTTTTGGCCTGCAGTAAAAAAAAAAAAAAAGCAACAACAAAACAACTAACTGCACCCAAAATAATGGTCAACAGATGTGCTTAATCTAAACAAATTCTTTATTTTGGCCTGTGGCAAAATGGAGAACCCAAAAAAATATGTATGTTTAACAGATGTCATTAATCTAAACAACTTATTTATTCTGTTGGGGATAAAAGCCTAATGTTGGTGCTGATGCATCACTCAACCACAGATTATAATTTTCTTGACTATATCAAGGGGTATGATCATTAAATATTGCATGGCCCTGGGTCTTCCTTCTCTTCTTATGATGCAATAGGAAATATGTAAGTTCACAGTATTTTTGCTCACACCTTTGGGATGAATTTGGTTGCAGTGCCCTAAAATGGCACACCGGCTGCAGTGTCCTATAACAGCACATTTGTTGCAGTATCCTACAATGGCACACTGGTTGCAGTGTCCTATAATAGCACACTGGTTGCATTTATACCCCCAGGTTTGTAGGGGGTCTCTGTGGCTAAGTGGTTAAGCCCTTTGCCTTGTGAGTCGAAGGTCGTGGGTTCGAGTCCGGACCGCACCGTTCTGTTTACAAGTGCAATTTTTCCAGAGATCCTAGGATTGTTGTTGGAGCTACGGAGTTCATGCTTTGTGCAATACTCTCAGCACGTGGCGTGCCATTTCTGCTGAGAGGGACCGAGCCATCTGGGGTAAAACCCGGTGCAATGAAGTCAATCCTTCGGCTTAAAACCCTTAAAAACTGGTTGCAGACACATCAAATCTGACCAGTTTTCCAGTTTTGTTTCTATAACTAGAAAGGGATAAACTTACCAAGTTGCAGATACATTAAATCTGACCAGTTTTCCAGTTTTTGTTTCTATAACTAGAAAGGGATAAACTTACCAAATTGCAGATACATTAAATCTGACAAGTTTTCCAGTTTTGTTTCTATAACTAGAAAGGGATAAACTTACCAAGTTGCAGACACATCAAATCTGACCAGTTTTCCAGTTTTGTTTCTATAACTAGAAAGGGATAAACTTACCAAGTTGGTTCCAGAGAGAACAAATGTGTAAGCCTACAGGAACTCTCATATCATTATACCTGTCAGAAAACAAACACATATTTATATTCACAACTGATAAATAGTTCCGGAAATTATGATTTTTCACAAATAAATATATATTTTGAAAATATTTTGTTAAAACAGCCGTTACTGCCTGTATTATTGCTTTTTATGGTGGTGTTTAAAACAAGTTTTAAAACAAGTTTTAGGAAAACTAGGCATGAAGAAACAATTATTAAGAGAAATAAAATTCAGACAAGTAAAGTATTTTGGGCACTTAAACAGACATGACACCATGATAAAACATTTACTAGAGGGGAAAGTTGAGGGGAAGAGCAAGAGGAAGACCGAGAGATAAGTGGGAGGAAACTTTAAGAAATGGACAGGTTACAGTCTGGCAGTGTGCAACACTAAGGCGAAAGACAGAGGATGCTGGAGATTCATTGCAGCCAACCTTCGATGTGGAGACGGCACCTATTGATGATGATGATGATGGTGTAGGACAGGTGGGAAGAGAGCTTGAGGAATTTAATCACCACATTCTTAGTGCAGTTGTAGCGAAGCTGTTCAGGTTAGGATTTTTCATTTAGGCCCACAACAGAAAAAAATTCTTGGCCTTACTGTGAATTAGTGCTGTCGCCGCCCGAGTGGTTATTGGGGCCCAAATTTGGGGTGTAAAGAATAGAACCACTGTTACCTGCCACGCATGTTGTAGAGGCGACTAAGGAGGTTTGGCTGAAATCGGATGCACATGTCCTAAACGTGTAGAAGTCTATGCGTTTAGGGGCCTACCAAACCAATGTGCAACGTATACAGTTCTTGGCAAAGATCAAATCATATCACAAAGAGTGATTAAAATTGGTCGTAAAGAACGAACACAAAGAAGAAGAAGAAGAGTGCAGTCGCAGCTCCCTCCAGCTCTTCTTTATATTATTGATCTCTGCCTCCAAATCTCGTCACCGTCTAGTTTTTGACCTTTCGCTGTCCCTGCGGTTCAGGAAAGGACCCTTGTTATATTTCCTCAGGTTTTCACAATGTGTGTTCTGTCCAGCGTCTGAGTCCTTTTTTAACCTCTTGGTTCACTGGAATCTGTCTTGTTCTTTCTATAAGTTCCTCATTTGTGACTCTATCATACCATCTCAGTTCCTCTATTCTGTGCAGACACCAGTTGATGAATGTTTGCAATTTATGGGTTATTGTTTTAGTAGTTCTCCATGTTTCTGACCCATACAGCAGAACTTGCTTTAACATTAGAGTTAAATATCAATATCCTAATTTTTGTTCTAGATTTGATTTATTTAGACTTGCATATATTTCCCAGTGCAATAAAAGCTCCTCTTGCCTTCTGTATTCTTATTTTAACATCTCTATCCAGTCCACCCTCTTAGTCTACATTGCTGCCCAAGTATGTGTATAATTCTACCTCTTGAAGTGGGATTTCACCCAGGGAGATTAAATTGTTGTTTGCTTAGTTAATTCTTATTATCTTTGTTTTTCTCTTATGAATGTTTAACCCTAGTTGTTGGGACCTTCGATCAAGTGTATCTAGCTTATCCTGCATCTGATTGCGTGTAAGGGACAGAAGGACTATATCATCAGCGAGGTCCAGATCTTCCAGCTGCTCTGTCAGAGTCCATTGAATTCCATTTCTGTTAGTAGTTATTGCTGTCTTCATAATTCAAGCGTTTAACATACCCTTTGCGATATGTTGTGGAACACTGAGCACCTATGGGTCTAACTGGAGTACTTTAAATCAGTTCTTTAACCTATGACCATCTTGATAAAGAACAAACTAACTTACTTGCTCTTTATCTGATTGCTCTTAGCCTCGGAGTACCTCTCAAGCTGCAGGGCGGGTTGGGTTATAAAATCTACAGCCAGTAGAAAGAAATTTTGCCACAACTGAAAATGGATATATTTTTACATGTATTTATGTACATAAATGTACACTTAAGTATAAATGGTGAGTACATGTATATGTACTGGTGTGTGTACAGGTGACTGATTTTACAGATAAATGAGAACTGGTTGATTGATTGATTGATTTATTAATTGATTGATTCAGTGATAGGACCAATATCATTGCACTCCGGTGAATAACCATGTGTGCTTCAATCACTTTCTCACACAGGAAGATATAAAAAATCAGTGACCAAACTGCATAGCACTGGCAATGGTCCTGATGTAATTATGAAGATCATGGAAATTTGTTTCGGAATTTCATTTTAATCATTTTAATAAATTTATCATGAGCTGTGGCTTTGCAGCCTAATCTTATTATCAACTGTCAAGGGTTCTTTTATGAGCTCATCTTGTGTACGGGACCTATATTTTAAAGTCCGTCTCCGATAGGACTAGAAACTCAATCTCACCTACAATGAGATCAGTGATCTCTGGAAAAATGTCTCGATGGCTCCACGAGGGATTGAACCGAGCACCTATGGAATGAGAGACGAGCACTTAACCTCTACACCACAGAGACCCTCAACCTCCTATGCCTTCTCTTACGGGATTCTGGTCTTGAAACTTTTTCGTTGCTTTGGTATTAATGTAGAATTTGTATAACAATTTTGAAAGATTATGACTTGGAATAGTAGAAAAAATTAGTAAAAAAATAAATGTCAAAGCGTTGCCATGGAAACAATAAAGATGGCAGCAAACACAAAATTTCAAATCCTAAGGCTCTGAAGTTAATGAATATAAATGAATTCTGTTTCACTCTAAGGTGAGCAATTGTAATATCTAAAAATTACACATGATTTTTAGGATATATTAAATATTACATTTTTATGAATTTTGGGTAAACACATCCCCAAAAACAGCTATTTTTATTCGAATTTTGAGGAATTTTTCAAAAATTTATAAAAATTAAATATTTAATATATCCTAAAAATCATGTGTAATATTTTAGATATTACAACTGCACACCTTAGAGTGAAAACAGAATTCATTTACATTCATTAGATTCAGAGCCTTAGGATTTGAAATTTTGTTTTTATGGCCATTTTGTATTGTTTCATGTGAACGCTTGACATTTTTTTCTACTATTCTAAGTCATAATCTTTCAAAATGCTTATACAAATTTTACATTAATGTGAAAACAACGAAAATAGTTTCATGATCCTATACCCCAAATCCCCTTAACTGCTAACAATCTATACATTTTATTTGTGCTTTTACTCTGTCTATTTATTTAATATTTCTGTTATTTTACCTCTCGATCAAACTCCATTCCTTCAAGAAAGTTGGCAGTCAGGTCATCTGAGATGTATTGTATGGAAGTCAACATTACGCTGTGGACACCACCAACGGAAATATACAAGTTTTTATAGATATATAATCCATTTAATAGCAAACACAATGTTGTTAATTAGAAAAGCTGAAGTTTAATAGCAAATATAAATATCATTTAATAGCAAAAATTATGCCTTTTAACAGTAAAATGTCCTTTCCATTTAAAAGTCAATGGAACATGTTTGTTTAACAGCAATAATTAATGTTGTTTAATAACACAAACTAAGATCATTTAAAAGTGAAGGATTGTGTCATTTAATAGCAAAAACAATGTTCATTTGAATAGCAAATGACATATACTGTGTAAAAGCAACAACATATTCTATCTAACACGCTCCTCAATCTGTCATTCAGTTCTGAATGTACAACAAGTAATTACAAAATTGATGAACAGATTCAATATTAATTTTAGTTTAGTTGTCGAATCATCATCAATGCACAGCAAACCAATTAGTCCATAAGTACTCTCATCTCCTGCTCAGTATGTCTGTCAGCATGTGGCAACTAATGACACGGTTCTTTCTTCATTTACTATTCTTCTTTAGCTACGGTATATTGCTTTTGTCGAACTACAAAATGTCATTTTTAGGGGGCTGTACAAATATCGACACCATCTCTCACCATCTCTCTCAGTCTGGTCAGCGAGTAGGATTCACAACCCTGAATTTCCTCCATTCAGAAAAACTAACAACACCGGTTATTTGTTCATTCACTATTCTTCTTTACCAGTATAGTGCTCTTGTCTACCGGTATAGTGCTCTTGTCTACCGGTATAGTGCTCTTGTCTACCGGTATAGTGCTCTTGTCTAACGGTATAGTGCTCTTGTCTAACAGTATAGTGCTCTTGTCTACCAGTATAGTGCTCTTGTCTACCAGTATAGTGCTCTTGTCTACCAGTATAGTGCTCTTGTCTAGCTGCATAACATTTGACTTGGTATTCTTGCAGTTTGGTTAGAGTTGTAGATTCACCACTATTATTTGAATCATTTACTCAGCCTCTCTCCCTTAGGAAATTTATAATATCAGCCTGCTCCATTGCTTAACCATTTTTTTACAGCAGCCATACCTACAAACCTATCAGCGTGTTCACTTCCCCTTACACCTGCATGCCCTGGTACAAAAATAATATATTTTAATATCAATTTTTGTGTATTCATTTAACAAGAGGCCGTTGAGAGATGAAACAACATCCCCCTTATCCATCTGTAACTCCCCAACACTCATTACTGTTAATGTAAGCCTGTTCAATCTCTCATTTCTGCAAACACACGCACATCCAGGATAGTAGATCCATGTAGACCTCTGGAGGTAGGAAACCTAAATAGATGACATCGACCGATATACAGTCACCTGCCATTTTGAATCTTCTGAAACATCGACTAAGAGTTGAACTAAATGCTCCCACTGTTGGCCATATGCTCCATGTTGAAAAACACTGATGTATACCCTTTGTAATTTGCTGAAATAAACTGTGCACCTATTGGTCGATCTGCAGTGATATGAAGATGGTTATGTTAAGTAATGAACTGGACACAGACATGACTCACCTGCCAGTGACCATCCTCATAGTTGTCCAATCAGCTGGAAGATCATCTGCCCTGACCAGGTTTCTAAATACCATCAGAACACGGTTCAGAAATTCCTGGGTATAACAAATAAACATTTTGTCAGATTTGTTTCTTTTACTAAAATAAACCAAGTGTTACAGAAAACATCTTGGAGAGAAGTGTAAAAACAAAGACATCCTACAAGACCTGCATATCAAGTGTTACAGAAAACATCTTGGAGAGAGTAGTGTAAAAAACAAAGAAATCCTACAAGACCTGCATATCAAGTGTTACAGAAAACATCTTGGAGAGAGTAGTGTAAAAAACAAAGAAATCCTACAAGACCTGCATATCAAGTGTTACAGAAAACATCTTGGAGAGAGAAGTGTAAAAAACAAAGACATCCTACAAGACCAGCATATCAAGTGTTACAGAAAACATCTTGGAGAGAGTAGTGTAAAAAACAAAGACATCCTACAAGACCTGCATATCAAGTGTTACAGAAAACATCTTGGAGAGAAGTGTAAAAACAAAGACATCCTACAAGACCTGCATATCAAGTGTAACGAAAACATCTTGGAGAGAGTAGTGTAAAAAACAAAGACATCCTACAAGACCTGCATATCAAGGAGTATTGGCTCATACATAACATCATGTCCAGGAAAATGAAATAGTTTGGCCCCCATTAAATGCCACTGCGGTTTGGAGAGAAAGGTAATGGAAGGCATGGTTCTGGGTACGAGGAAGGGGTGACCAAAACGAAGGTGGCAGCAAGACATCACAGAAACCTTGAACATGATGCTGGAGGAGGTAGTAGAACTTGCTGGAGACATACATTTTTTTCAGGCGATCTGTGATAAAAGCGATGTTCCACAATCGACATGCTACTACTTCAAACTGAAATACTTGATGTCATTTCAGTAGGGAGACCTTGTTAAATACTTGATGTCATTTCAGTAGGGAGACCTCGTTAGATACTTGATGTCATTTCAGTAGGGAGACCTCGTTAAATACTTGATGTCATTTCAGTAGGGAGACCTCGTTAAATACTTGATGTCATTTCAGTAGGGAGACCTCGTTAAATACTTGATGTCATTTCAGTAGGGAGACCTCGTTAAATACTTGATGTCATTTCAGTAAGGGAGACCTCGTTAAATACTCGATGTAATTTCAGTAGGGAGACCTCGTTAAATACTTGATGTCATTTCAGTAGGGAGACCTCGTTAAATACTTGATGTCATTTCAGTAGGGAGACCTCGTTAAATACTTGATGTCATTTCAGTAGGGAGACCTCGTTAAATACTCGATGTCATTTCAGTAGGGAGACCTCGTTAAATACTTGATGTCATTTCAGTAGGGAGACCTCGTTAAACAATGAAGCTAATGTGTTTACATCAACTCCGGTCTTTAGTCATATCTGACAACCCAGTCCCAAAGTTGAGCATGAGCCAGCTTTGAATGTCTCCTCTATGAGCAATCAGATCTGACACTAGACTACAGTATATTTCAATAGATGTAGTAATATGGTGACACCCGGTTAGTCTTGAGTGACAAGAGATGTAGCGCCTATGTTGGATTTTATTTCTGCTTTCTTCTGGCACATTTTATGTCAGCAATCTGTCTTGGCTTGGCTTCACCAGTTCTTAAATCTGCTTTCAGAGCATGTCTCCAACTGAATCTGTCCCTGGTAAGCTCCTCCTAGATTTGTGTTTTCATGTCAAAAGTCTTTAAACTCTTTCCCCGCCCATTTATTTCCTCAATTTTTAAGCAGTTAATTCAAGGAAGTAAAAAAAAATTTAAATTACGATCCCAACTCCTTGTCAATAAATAAACATATATTTATTATTATATACTAAATTGAAGAAAACTGGACAACCCATTAGAATAACAAGGTTAAAAAGTAGTATAAGTAAAACTAGAAAGACTTCTTATAAGGAAGCAACTCTATGGCGCAGTGTGTGGCTAAAAGCGTGCAACGGACTTCCGCCGTGGCGCAGTGTGCGGCTTAAAGCGTGGAAAGAGTTAAAGTTGCGCTTGCATATGTATTTATATCAAAGGAGTGGTCATCTCACTGTTCTTTTACCAGAAGACAGCTTCCTGTGCAGAATATACTTGGGGAACCGACCATCATCCATCTAGGTCAGAGATTAAGCCATCATAATAGATGTGGTAACACAATGTGGGGTTATTCTGTTGGTAAAATGTTATCCGTTATTTTTTCATCCACCGCTATGAATTCAAGTGTAGTCATAGCGCCTAATAAACACCTCTCAATGAACTTTGCTTGAAATCTTGCTTTCATGCATGCATTCTGAGTGATTGAATATGATACAAAAGGTGGAGGTTGGTTCGGTGTGCAGGCAATGGACTGAATAACTACAAGTGTCAACAATTTGCAGAATTACACTTATCTTCATTCCAGGGCACATGGGTATCGTTGGCAATGAGAGAGCAGACAGGATGGCTGGCTCTGCTACCATATCAGGGGCCAGCCAATGGATAGAGCTGACATTTTGAATACCCTCATAGAATGTGGCCGCAAAGAAGATTTTCATCTAAACCAATCCACGTCTACTATTAGATTGCAGGAGCTGGGTTTGAAGATTTTAGTAGCAAGAAAAGAACAGCATAACAGGTACATGAGTAGGCTCATCAATCAAAATTGAACTGGTACGGTCAGTCGCTGGATGCTGTTGGAGATATTACGAAGGAGATTGGAGCACCTATGGACATATCCGGAGTGCAATTAAGATATTCCAAACTGAAACTGAAACTAAACATTATACACCCAAGTTGGGCTCGAACCCCAGAATTTCGACATCATGTAGCCAGCAGCGTAGCATGTAATCAACTTCACTATCTGTAACCAGAAACCTTTAAAAAACAGTGCATAAAAACATGTCTTCAGTGTGCATATACTAAGTTAACTCTTTGTGTCCCAGAAAATTGTTGGGGGTAATCACGCTCTGCCAGAACATATTTCTAGCAAAATTTTTCAAAATAGAGTGATCTTGGAAATATCCCTATAACTTTAGTTCTATGTAAGCTAGATTTATACTTTTGGCATCAAAATATGCAGAATTAAATTCTGAACAATCTGATAATAAATAATTATATATGTAAATGAGTATTTATTTAGTAAATTATTGTTACCGAGAAGTGAAAGTTTGTATAATATAAAAGAATTATACTGAGCGATTTCAAACAACGAGAAGTTTATTTTCTTCCACCATTTTCTGCAACAGCATTCAAAGTTACAATAATAGGTAATAATGTGGTCTGCTTTGTCACAGATGGCTTGTTCGGCACTTTAACAATGTGGAGGGCGAAACAACATCTTGTAACTAAACTTTTCACACGAAAGTTCACTTTTTCAAACAGGAAAATATATTTGGAATAAAACTATTTCTAAATATTCTAAAATAAATTCTGCCATGCTGTATAGTATATGAATGAAATGGGAGTTATCTGTCCATTGAATTCTGTAACCAAAAACAGTGCCGGGCGTATATTAGCTGAACAGTGAACAACGTACATGGACCCAAATTAGACGTTGGCAGCGTGTTTTGTCATAATGAGAGAACTGTTTTCTAAGTTGGGAGTGTCGACTGGACGCAATGAGTTAAATGACTAAAAACATACCAAAGCAACACAAATTATTACAAAAACAAAGTTTTCATTGAATTATATTTGGTGTGATGTACAAAGAAGACATACAAATTCAAGTACTGAATTTCAAACTTTTTTTTTTGGTATGAATTATAATGAAAAACGTATGATATACAGAGCTAAATAGAACCAATACTGACATACGGAAGCGAGTCATGGACAATAAACAAACAGATTGACATACGGAAGCAAGTCATGGACAATAAACAAACAGATTGACATACGGAAGCGAGTCATGGACAATAAACAAACAGGTTGACATACAGAAGCGAGTCATGACAATAAACAAACAGATTGACATATGAAGAGTCATGACAATAAACAAACAGATTGAATGCGAAGCGAGTCAGACAATAAAACAACAGATTGACATACGAAGCGAGTCCATGGACAACAAACAAACAGATTGACATACGAAGCAAGTCATGGACAATAAAGAAACAGATTGACATACGGAAGCAAGTCATGGACAATAAACAAACAGATTGACATACGGAAGCGAGTCATGACAATAAACAAACAGATTGACATACGGAAGCAAGTCATGGACAACAAACAAACAGATTGACATACGGAAGCAAGTCATGACAATAAACAAACAGATTGACATACGGAAGTGAGTCATGGACAACAAACAAACAGATTGACATACGGAAGCAAGTCATGACAATAAACAAACAGAATTACATACGGAAGCGAGTCATGGACAATAAACAAACATATCGAAAAATCTCTGAGGGCCACAGAGATATGGTTTTACAGAAGAATGATGAGAATCCCATGGACTGCTAAAATGATAAAATGTGGAGGTGCTGAATGAGATCAAGACACACAGAAAGCTTATCATCAATATAAGAAAGAGGCAGTCATAATTTTTGGACATGTGATGAGGAGGGGAGGTTTAGAACATATTGGAAAAACTTGTAAAATGGAGTGAAGGTGAGACAGAGGAAGAAAGCGAGAGAAAATTATGGATAGCCTGACTTCATGGCAAGGAAGAGCATCAATATCTGAGATGATAGCAAACACCAGGGACAGAGATTTGTGGGGATCCATGGTCGCTCGCCAGCCGGCACGGCACTTGATGATGATAGTGACAAAATTACAAGTTGTGCAATAATATGAAAAAGGTTAGTTATATAACTTCAAAACCTTCACAAGCTCATGCAGAAACCACAACCAGCGTGCTAAGGCTGACTACACATGGAGATATATAGTGTGTAATTGTGCTGAGGCTGACCACACCTGGAGCTAGATAGTGTGTAATTGTGCTGAGGCTGACTACACATGAAGCTAGATAGTGTGTAATTGTGCTGAGGCTGACCACACCTACAGCTGGAGATTGCGTAACAGGTTTCATTCAGAGTTCGCAAAGCTGGTACACTGATTCATACCATATTTAGCAGGACTATTTTCACTACCACCCCAACATAATCAAGACTATTAAGGGATTTCGCTCCAAAAAAAATAATTTTCTTTATTAATTAAGTTAGAGCAATTATTTTATAATGGGCATGTTAAGCTATGAATGTAGATCTATTTTAATGTTTAAAAAAACTAAAACATTGCATGGTTGCCATGACAACAGCGGCCATCTTTAAAAAAATACATCTTATTAGAATCCTAAAATTTACAAAACAAACAAATATATTGAGAAATAAAAGGGTGATTCATAAACTGTAAGCATATTTACAGCTACTGATGCATTTATGTTTTGTAAAATCTCAAGAAATATATTTTATTTTTAACTTATGCATGTCAAAAACCCAAAAATGTGTCATAATTTCACATTGAAAATTAATTTTCAAAACACATATACACATTTTTGCTGAAATGATGCACCAGGCCGTAAGGTGCATAACATGGTGCAACAACCCTCACAATGAGGAATGGGATAACGGATTCTACGATCGCCAATGTAATTTTAAATGCATCAGTAGCTACAAATGATATGGGAATATTCACTTCAAATTTCATGTATCTAGCTTTAGTATTAGTTAAAACTCAGGATTTCAACACACAAAAATGGAAAAAATGATTTTGAGAAAACTCAATTTTAAACTTGGAATTTGAAAGAAAAAGGTATAGAATTGAACGTATCTTATTAATGTTGTAATGCTAATACGCAAACAAAAGAACATAATTTTATGTGTAATCGATAGTCTAATGTACTTTATAAAGTTAAACACTTTGAAAATCGATGTTTTTGACTAAAACTAACATTTTCTAGAGAGCCACACCCCTTAACTATTTGTAAATGACAGGACTACTGAATAGACAGAATGGCGGTCCGCTATTTATGGCAAAGCTACTCAATAGACAGGAGAGCGCTGTAGCGTAGTTGTTAGTGAACTCACTTCTCAAGGCTGGTGGTCTGGGTCCCAATGCGCTGGAATTTTCCCACCGGACGGCTCTCAGGTCGATCCAGCCTCAACTGGGTGCCAGACATGCTCTGGGAAAGTAAGGCGCCGGCGTGATGCTGACCACATCACCCATCGTGTGCCGACGGTCAATGAAAATACAGGCCTAACACTGTATTGACCTAAATACCACGAGGTATGAAAGGGTTCCTTTCTTTACTTACTTACTCAATAGACAACGTGTTAGATTCTATCCGTTTCATTTTTCAAAGCATTTGTAATCACCAAGATGTATAAAATTGTAGATTCATTTCCTGTTATCCACTCTATGATATTCTTCATCTTCTTCTTCTGCATTCTCACTAGATTGGAATTTAGGATTCTCTAATAAAGGCAGCCGTCTGCCTCAGATTATAAGCCACGACATACGGTTTGTCTTGGATGCTAGTGTAAGTGGGCCACCTCTATCTTCTCAAGTCTGCATACTGGGGGCAGTTCTGTAGGATGTAATTCCTATGATTTCTGCTTCCCCGTTTGTGCCCTTACCCTCGTGATGGTAGGTTGACATTCTTACTGTGTGGCTAAATCTCAGAGACAGATTGGCGACCATAGGATCCATTATCCCTTTCCTCACTGTGAGGGGTTGTTGCACCATGTTATGCGCCTTACGACCTGGTGCATCCATTTTCTGCAAACATTTGTTTTGGGTTAGCATTCCCTAGCGGACACAAGCATCCAATTTCAGCCAAACCTCCTTAGTCGCATCTTACGACATGCGTGGCAGGTAACAGTGGTTCTATTCTTTACACCCCACATTTGAGCCCCAGTAACTACTTGGGCGGCTCTATGACATTATAACAAGTGTATAAGATTGCAAGAATTTATTTTTAATATATAACGACTTGCACCAAGCAGTTTTTTTACTAGCATATTATTTTTGTAAAACTAGATCTGTCTTTTAGCAATCGTAAACAACAACTATTAGTTGAACAAGCATTGTAATTTTTTAATATTTCAAATATTATTTTTCGTAATCATGTGATGGCTTGTTTCAATTTTTAGAAGCAATAGCATACCACATGACCTTGTTTACTATCCACTAAGAGTTAAGAAAATACAAGATCCTTTTAATCCTCTCTGGTGTGTGCAGAGGTGACTGTAGAGTCTCGCCTGTGGTGCGGGCCGAAAGGGAAGCAAAGAATAGTACCACTGCGACCTACAAGGCATTTTGTATGAGGCGACTGATGAAGAAGCCTAGGGAAGCTCATCATCATCAAATAGCTTGTCCTGAGAAGAACTTTGCCACCCCAACAGTCCTCTGGATAGAACAATATTAGAGGGCAGGGTCCCAGGACACAGAGGCAGACCAAGAAGAAGATGGCTACAGGATATTAAAGAAACCATGAATATGACAGGCAAAGTGAGTGAACTGGCTAGAGATGTCCTATAAAGGATACGCACTTTGATGATGAAGAGTTAAGATATTAAATTGTATGTTTTGATTCTCAGAATTGTACAACTAAACCTACATTGACAGACTTAATTGTTTAGGGGTTGATTTGAAATGAACTTCAAAATAAAATATTTCATAAAAATTATAGCCAGATTTTTACTGAAGTTAAATTCAAACCAAATTAAGTGACCAGTAATACACTTTAACTCTTTCCATGCTTTTTGCCGCACACTGCGCCACATTGGAATTCCATTAAACGCCATTCGCTGTACACTGAGCTATTTGAGTTGCTTCCCTTACAAGAAGTCTTTCAAGTTTTAATTCTACTACTTTTTAACCTTGTTATTCTAATAGGTTGTCCAGTTTTCTTCAAATTAGTATATCATAAGATATATCTATATTTATTTATTAATGAATAGTTATTATTCGTTAGTTTTTTTAAATTGCTTTTTTTATGCCTCTCTTGAATTAACTGTTAAAAATTGAGGAAATAACTGCGTGTGGAAATAGTTAATAAAATATTAAAACTTCCTGTGGCCTTTTCAGACTTTAGAGTATGAAGTCACTTCCTTTCTCATTTCGAACCCTAGTGTGCTTGAGGTAGGAGGCTTAATTCCTTTCCTCATGTGCGGAACATAGAGTTGGGATTGAAACCACAACCCAACTATATAATATAATAGTCGACACTAGTGACTGAGTCGATTGGCGAATACTTACACTAACTGATCTCCCAATACATAACCAAATCATACAATAACCACAATAACCAAATCATATTTATAACAGAATTGGTGAAAATATCATGCACAAGGAAAAGCAAGTGCTAAAAATGCATTTTTAATACACCGTGCAGTGCAACTTCACCTTCGATGCTGATGCAGGTTTTTGTGGCATAACTACAGTTGAGAGTCGAACCTGGTGGGGAAATAAGTGTGCGATAACAAATTATTTTATTTACTTGACTGTGGTTGAGAGACGAACCTGGCGGGGAAAGAAATGTGTGATAACAAAATATTTTATTTACTTGATCGTTGAGAGTCGAACCTGACGAGTAAGGAAAGAAATGTGCAATAACAAAATATTTTATTTACTTGACTGCGGTTGAGAGACGAACCTGGCAGGGAAAGAAATGTGTGATAACAGAATATTTTATTTACTTGACTGCGGTTGAGAGACGAACCTGGCAGGGAAAGAAATGTGTGATAACAGAATATTTTATTTACTTGACTGCGGTTGAGAGTCGAACCTGGCAAGTAAGAAAAGTGGTGTGCGATAACAAAATATTTTATTTACTATCATTATTAAGCTGGATCCTTGACAAAGACAGAATGGCCTCACAGTGGTCAGATATCTTCTAAAAGATTTTATAAGTTTTCCTTTCTCTCTCTCTCATGTCTTTTTAACCTAATTAGGGCATAGGCCATCAACCAACTCATGCCGTCTTCCTATCTTTAGCTATCTCCTGCAGCTCCCTCCAGCTCTTTTGTATATTGTTAATCTCTGCCTCCAAATCTCTTCTTCCTGTATTTCTAGATCTCTCACTTTCACTTTACCTGTGGGTTTCAGGAAAGTGCCCTTCATGTTATATCCCACGCTCCCCCTACATCCCTTGGATTTTCTCAAGGTATGTCCTATCCAGCACCAACATTTGGGTGGACTCACTGGGTGAAACCTCACTTCCAAGTGGTAGAACCATACACATACTTGGGCAGCAATGTAAACAAAGAGGGTGGAACGGACATTAATGTCAAAATAAGAATACAGAACACAAGAGGAGAAGTCTACCTTGATCTTCTAAAAGTTTAGGATGACATCAGATACTTAAGTGCAAGACTCTACAAGATTTAGAAAAGCATCTGAGTGGATCTTCTTCTTTGTGTTCGTTCTTTACGATCAATTTTAATCACTCTTTGTGATATGTTTGATCTTTGCCAAGAACGTGTATAAGTTGTACATTGGTTTGGTGGGCCCCTAAACGCATAGATTTCTACATGTTTCAGCCAAACCTCCTTAGTCGCTTCTTACGACATGCGTGGCAGGTAACAGTGGTTCTATTCTTTACACCCCAAATTTGGGCCCGGTAACCACTGGGCGACTCTCAGTTAGTAACGTGTGTGCTCCGAACTATTTCTTACACAGGAAGATCTCATCAGCAGTGCATGAACTCTGTAGCAGCAGTGAGGTCGCCGATGTCATTTAGAAGATGGTAAAAATATTTTGGAGAAATTTTATTTAAAAAATCTTTCTAAAGAATGTTGCCAGGGCAGTGGCTTTCCAGCCTGCTCTGCTCAATCTTTAACAGCCAATGGTTCTTTTACTAGCTCACTTTGAACACAGAATCTATGTTTTCTCGTATCTCCGATCAGGAATCTCTGGAAATAACCCGATAGCTCCGAGGAGTGAATCAGTACCTTTGGAATGAGAGGAGAACAGCTAACCCTCTAAGTCACTGAGACTCTGTGATATGTCAACAAAAAAATGTTCTTACTCTGAGATGGTGTGGTTTAGGGTGGTCATTCATGAGTTTCTGGTAGTGGCTGACATCCATTAGACGCAACATCTCCGTCAGACACGCAACAAGTAAACTCTGAAGACAAATGTAGAAATATGGAATGTGTTAGGAATCAAAGATACATAAATGTGATCAAAATAATATGATACTGCTCTTGGACCACAGGGTCAAAGCTATAAGAGTATGCTGTAAAGTTGCTGCCCGAGACAAATTCATAAAAAATTAAAAGTGTAGCCACCCATTTTAATAGCAATAATCACCTAGGTCCTTGGGACATACCCTTGTCTCTCTCTCTCCAACTCTTTCTCTCTCTCTCTCTCTCTCTCTCAACTCTTTCTCTCTCTCCCAACTCTCTCTCTCCAACTTTCTCTCTCTCCAACTCTCTCTCCAACTTTCTCTCCCCAACTTTCTCTCCCCAACTTTCTCTCCCCAACTCTCTCTCTCCAACTCTCTCTCCAACTTTCTCTCCAACTCTCTCTCTCCAACTCTCTCCAACTCTCCAAAATATCTCAATTTTATCTTTCTTATTTGTAGCATCGCCAGTTTTCTTTGATTTTGAGTTCTTTCTGGATAGATCTATTTGTTCTATTCTCTGTCCAATAAATACGAAAGACTCTTCTGTAACACTTATATTCAAAAGCACATATATGTTTGTCCACTGCTTTATTAAATGGCCATGCTTCACACCCAGCGTGCACTAGGATAATAAATCGCCAAGACACATCAGACCCATCCTTCTCATAGGCAGAAATTAAATGATGAATAAAGGTACTTAGCCATGTCCAATTATTTCTGTATTTCCTTGCTTTTTTGCATCTTATTTCTTTACTTTTTTTGTATAGTGCGCCTATGAATTTTTGTCCTAGGATTTCAAGTGTGCCATGACTTCAAGAAGTTTGAGAACTACTGGTCTAACAACTTAGCCAAAGAGACCCCAAAGAACAGATGATGTAAAGACATACTCACTGTTGCATTTTTCTTTCCACTCTCTGGTAGAGTCCCTAGTGTTCTGACCGTCACATCAAAGACACCCTGGATAATCTTCGACACCTCATCCTTGATATCGGAAATCTGTTGATGGAAGGAAAACAGTTAATATGATAACATAAGAGGAACAATATGATCTGTTTCAACACTGCACCCGTGTGATGTTGGGGCTCGCAAGGGAAGCAAAGAATAGAAAGAATGTGACCTATAAGGCATGTCGTAAGAGGCGATTGATGTAGGACCTAGGAAGCTACCCTAGTAAATAAAAAGCATTGTAGAAATCAGATGTGCTTGCCTACTTGTAGAGCGCATAAATGCACAACATACAATCAACCTTAACTTGTACATAGAAAGACAACTCCCTTTCCTTAACTAGTACATAGAAAGACAACTCCCTTTCCTTAACTTGTACATAGAAAGATAACTCCCCTTTCCTTAACTTGTACATAGAAAGATAACTCCCTTTCCTTAACTTGTACATAGAAAGACAACTTCCTTCCTTAACTTGTACATAGAAAGACAACTCCCTTCCTTAACTTGTACATAGAAAGATAACTCCCTTTCCTTAACTTGTACATAGAAAGACAACTCCCTTCCTTAACTTGTACATAGAAAGACAACTCCCTTTCCTTAACTTGTACATAGAAAGATAACTCCCTTTCCTTAACTTGTACATAGAAAGATCTCCCTTTCCTTAACTTGTACATAGAAAAAACTCCCTTTCCTTAACTTGTACATAGAAAGACAACTCCCTTCCTTAACTTGTACATAGAACGACAACTCCCTTCCTAACTTGTACACAGACACAGAAATATATCTCACCTCCTAAACTTTTATACAGATACATACAGACAACTCACTTCCAATGTACACACATAGATACAACTCACCTCCAATGTACACACATAGATACAACTCACCTCCCTTAACTTGTACACAATTGTAAGCAGATCCCCAAGTGTGTTGGCAGTTAGCTCTAAGTGATGTTGCATTACCAGACATTTCTTGAGATGTCCCAAAATTAGGGGTAGCAGCATACTCCGGGACACTGCAGATATACATTCATATAAGTATTTTTACATTGCCCTGTTTCACTACTAGACATGATTCTCCATACGTCCCATTTCAACCAGCATTTCTGTCAGGTTGACTTTCTGTAGCTTTTTTTATTTTCCTCTCGTAATGTTATACGTTATATCGGGCCTGAAAGCAATTTCTCCATAATGCTTTATCCTGGACAATTTGTCCTTTCCGCAAAATTAATTCTTACACAGCGTGTGTTTTCAATGTGACAGTGTTAATACTTTCGCTGCCACCGACGACAAAAAGTCGCCAAGTACAAACTCCTTTCGCTGCCACCGCTACTTTTGTCCACGGACATGTGCCGTCGACAATGTCTTTTTAAATGGGAAGTATCGCTTGCCAAAACGAGGGTCGCGTGACGTTCTACTTCAGTATTGTTCTGACGAGCTCTCTAAAATGGTGGATCTAACACACACTCGGTAAACGTCAGGATAAGTCCGATTTTTCGCGATTTTTCGTAAGTAAACAAAAATTTTCAAAATGGACGACGTAGCTGATGAATAGTGAAGTCCAAAATGACTCTTTTTCGGACTTTTTAGCCAGTGATAGTGTTAAAACGAACTCTGAATGTGGATATGAATTTGAACTGTGATTCACGTGACGATGTTTATAGATCGATAGCAGATATTGTCACGGGAGTAGATGACGGACACCTATCTCGAAAATGACGGCATATCGCACTGTGGATAGGTATGAGGACATCAGTTGCTACAATAGCTTGTGGATTATAAGGAATATATTCCACATACAGACAGGTTAGTAGCTCATTAATATATGAACACTATTCCGTAGTTTAAAAGTCCTAAGTTTATTAGTTTATTTTTTACGATTTTTTGAAATTGTCACTCTGAAAACTGATCATACCGAAAATAGCGTGGCACTGGGCCAGACTTTGTTGAAAAATGTGTGGCAGCGAAAGTGTTAAATGATATTTGTGTGTTGATTCTGATGTGACAATGATACCGGGGATGGTAGAATACTCAAGATGAACTTAACTTACTTGGGTTCCAAACCAGTTGTGAGTTGATAGTATTCTTAATGAGATTTGCTTTGGCTTTGGTGACAGGACCACTCTGTTCCGGATTGATCTTGTTGAGAATGAAGACTACCAGCTGAGCCAAGTCAACATTGGAGATGATGAACAGCAGTGGGATGTACATCTTGTGAAGGTTGTTCAACAAATGTACCTGAACGACAAATAATTCCGAGATAAAATAAATGAACATGTTCTAATCAGTTAAATGAGGACTATCATCATAGCACTCTAGACATGTCTGTAGGTACTCTGATCTCCGCCTCAGACAATGAACAATGTCCAGCAATGTCCAGCGGCCCAACACACCAGTTCGATGTTGATTAACTTCCTTTTTTTTTTTTTTAACCGATCCAGAAGCACTTGAGCTTTCAGCTCTTCGGCTTGGTGCCATGGACATCGTAACCTTCGGTTCGGTGCCACGGACACCGTGAATCTGGTGAACCTATGGCTTTTCTGCCAGCCCGCAGAATTAAACCCGCGCTCACAGGGAGCTTGTCACCCATAGTCCAACGCGCTACGAACACGCTGTGCAGATGGGCGATTAACTCCTTGTGTACCAAACACCATACTACATGGATTTGGTTTGGATGCCTTTTTACCAGGAGCTACACTAAAGTGCATTATTTATTCTAAAAACAAATGGCTTGTAAAAACATGACTTTTGCCCAGGTTCACTAAGAGTTAATCAATCTTTCTCACCCATGAGGTACCGGGTTCCGCAAAGGAAGCAAAGAATAGTACCACTGTGACCTACAAGGCATTTCATAAGAGGCGACTGATGTAGCGCTAGGAGGCTACCCCAGTAAATAAAAAGCATCATAGAAATCGGATGTGCTGGCCTACTTGTAGGCGCATAACTGGCACAACGTACATTCGCTCTTAGGCTCAGATCACATACAAATCACAAAGAGTGGTTAGAAAGTGGTCAATATGGGGCGTTCAACAAGGAAGAATCTATCTTTCTGCATATTTGGTATGGTGTTCTTATCAACAACCATCTCTCTCAATCTGATCAGCGACTGGGATTCACAACCCTAAAGCTCCTCCATTCGGAAAGACTCTCAATGTGTTAACCCTTTAGCTGCTAAGGACGTATATATACATTTTTCCCATTCACTTACAAAGACGCATTAACGTGTCTGTTATTATCTCTCCTCTGTGTGCTAAAGACATGTTAACATGTCATACATTTCTACTGTCACTGCTATAGGCGTACATTCACGTTTGTGACCTAGAAACGAGAGTAGCTATTTTTAGCTCAGCCTTCGGAAAGTGTGTAGCAGCGAAAGGGTTAAGAATGTCAGTGCAGTCCATTGTAGCTTCCTCTGATATTGTAGTCATGCCAACCAATCTATCAGCTCTTTCATTACCCCTGATCTTTGGACAAAAATGAAGGTGATTTCTCTAATCCCTGTCTAACCTGCTGCCTTGCAGGTCAGCTGGGGACAGCCCAAGGATGACAGAGAGCAAACCCAGTAAACGCTGGCTAAAACCCGGACACATCGCTGAAGGATAAGCACTAGAGCTCCAAATGGCGCTAAAGATTGACGAAGCACACCCATGCTAAGGCTGCATAAATCAGATTGCCACATGAATAACAGAATTTATGGGGACATCTGGTACATCAGTCTAAGCGGTGATTGTGCGAGAGAGAGAGAGAGAGATCCCTGTCTGTACCAGTCCCTCCAACATGTTCAAATGTCAACTAAGCTGACACATGATGACATCTTTTAAACCTTCATGTTACTGGTTACCAAAACCGTACTCACATTAATACAGTAGAGCTATAGGTGCTTTTTTCTAACAGACGTCCCATATGAGCGCAATCTCTCTCTACATTCTTCTTTCTTTTGTAATTCTCTGCTTTTTTGCCGCTAGGCGTAGCAGGTTTAACTGATGATCGGTTTCGGAGATAATGCACGCTCGGTCGCTTGATAGGCTGTCGTATTGTGGAGTTTTAAGATGTCTGTAACTCCATCAACCCATCTTTTTCTTGGTCTGCCCCTTCCTCTTGATGATTCCATTTTCAGGTTGTACGCTCTTGCAACTGGTGTAATCGGGCACATTCTGACCAAGTGGCCAAACCAGTCCCTGTTTTTCAATAAATCTAATAGCAGGTGTTGTTCCGACTGTTCTTCTAATTTCCTCATTTCCTATATGGTCTCTTTCTAAATTACTGAATTAAAATCATGGCATATAAGTATATAAGTCTACAGGACTTAGCCATCAACAACAGTCAACAAGTTGTCGATTTTCTAGTCACCACTTGTACATTCAGTAGTTTACCCGCCTGAGTGGTGCTGGGGCCCGCAAGGGAAGCAAAGAATAGTGCCACTGCAACGTACAATGCATGTTGTAAGAGGCAACAGATGTAGGCCTTAGGAATGCTACCTAGTAAATAAAAAGCAGCACAGAAATCGGCTGTGCTGGCCTACTTGTAGGTGCATAACTGGAACAAGGTACAATCGCTCTTAGGCTCAGATCACATACAAATCACACAGAGTGGTTGACAATTGGTTGATATGGAGCGTTTGATGAAAAAGAAGAAGTTTACCATTGTTTTCTGAATGGTGAGGTTTATTTATACAGTTCGCAAAAATCCATGGAAACGAATCTGCTTGCAAGCTGACTGCCTTAAAGTTTAAACCAGTTACGCTTAGGTTGTGATCACATTACTGATAGAAATTTGATCATTTTATGAAACTAATGATAAGATTAGCTTAGGTTGTGACCACACTACTGATAGAAATGTGATAATTTTATTAAACTAATGGTAAGATTAATGATAATTTTGACTAATTCTCCATCTTACCTGGACTTTCTGCAACTCCTTCTCTTGAGAACTCACCACTTTACCGAATGCTTCAAAGATTTGGTTGAGGTTATCCCTGAATTCTTTCACAGATTGTCCACCATACATTCTGAAAACATCCAACTAGAGTATTAACACCTACACTATGGCATGCCCTGTACAGTGGCTTTTAAAGAGTACAATCTTCTTTCTTTTTTCTTTACAAAGGATTGACTTCATTGCACTGGGTCTTACCCCATATGGCTCAGTCCCTCTACGCAGAAATGGCACACAACTTGCCGAGAGTATTGCACAAAGGTCGAACTCCATAGCTCCGACAACAATCCTATGGGTCTTTGGAAAAACCTGCACTTGTGAACAGAATGACACGGTCAGGGTTCAAACCTACAACCTCCTACTCACAAGGCAAAGGGTGTAACCATTTAACCACAGAGAACCCCTAAGAGTACAATCTATCTGGCTTATCTCTTTGAGCTGCTTCCTAATAGTTCAATACACCCGGGTTGTCCCCTAGAGTGTTTTTTTAAGAGTACAATATATTTGTCTCACCCCTAGAGTGGCTTTCAAACAGTACAATATATCCTGTTTGTCCCCTAGAGTGCTTTTCTAAGAGTACAATATATTTGTCTCACCCCTAGATTGGCTTTCAAACAGTACAATATATCCTGTTTGTCCCCTAGAGTGTTTTTTCTAAGAATACAATATATCCTGTTTGTCCCCTAGAGTGGCTTTAAAACAGTACAATATATCCTGTTTGTCCCCTAGAGTGTTTTTCTAAGAATACAATATATCCTGTTTGTCCCCTAGAGTGGCTTTAAAACAGTACAATATATCCTGTTTGTCCCCTAGAGTGTTTTTCTAAGAATACAATATATCCTGTTTGTCCCCTAGAGTGGCTTTAAAACAGTACAATATATCCTGTTTGTCCCCTAGAGTGTTTTTCTAAGAATACAATATATCTGGCTTGTCCCCTAGAGTGGCTTTCTAACAGTACAATATATCCTGTTTGTCCCCTAGAGTGGGTAAGAGTATATTATATCCGACTCGCCCCCTATGGCCAAGTCCATAGGCGCTCTGCTCTCCTTCGCAATATTTTCAACAGCTGTTCAGAGGCAAAATGCTTTGTTGTGTGCTGTTCTTTTCTTGCCACTCCAATCTTCAACTCAAGTTCTTGTAAACTTTTTTTTACAACAGATAAGATGATGAACTTTTTTCTCACCATATTCTTCTTATTCTTTTTCTATGAATGCTCCATATCGATAACTTGTTAACCACTCTTTGTGATTGTATGTGATCTGTTCTGAAGAACGGTTGTGCGATATGCCAGTTATGCGCCCACAAGTAGGCTAGCACATCCGATTTCTGCAAGTCTTTTTATTTATTAGGTAGCTTCCTTGGCCCCTACCTCAGTCACCTTTATGACATACCTTGTAGGTCGAAGTGTTACTATTCTTTGCTCCCCTTGTGAGCCCCGACAACACACAGGCATTTCAACAGATAAGAATATCAACTTTTTTAAAGGGATTAGATTAAAAACTTTTTATTTTTCAACAGATAAGGTAACCTGTTAAATATATTTTACTGCATAAAAGATGGAAATAAAGATAAGTGAAAGAAATATGTATAGAAGTTAGAAGTTAAGAAACAGGTGAGCATGTTTTACCTCTGTGACAGCATACAAGATTTTACTGAGAACTTGAATATATCTTCCAGAACCTGTGAAACGAAACAAAAATGTTGAGAAGCAGGATGATGGTGCTGGAGGCAAGAATAATGTGTAAGGAAATGGGAAGTTATGTTATGCGATCGACGTCATAGCACATTGGGCATTCCCATTCGTGTTCTGTCCTCCGCTGCAGCAGCCATCCTAACGTAAATTTGCTCACCGTGACCATGAGAAGTTGATTAGTATACCTACGCTCTCTACCATGAAGATGACACTGTCTGGCATGTCCAAACTTCACTTCTAATTCTCTGACTTGTTCCAGTGTCTGAGACTCAACCATATGACCTAACTGAGAACGTACCACATTTATGACATCGGCTCTATCCATACTTCTGCCAGCTTGAATCGGGACATTGTTTGCAAGAAAGTCATCACGTTCGCTACCCTGCACTCCAGCATGTCCAGGTGTGTACAGCCAAGTCATTTTCTTGAGATGTGATCTCCAAATGCTATCCACCCATTCCACGCACAGACTTCCAGATTCAATCCTTTGAAGCATATTCATCGAATCTGATATGATAATCGTATGGGTTACCTGTTGCTATGAAGAATGGGAAGTAAGATTGGTTATTGATTACTGAACTGATGTCACAGCACACCAGGCAGACCCATAGGTGCTTAGTCTCTCCCAACAGATATCAAACGGTATGCATACTGATAGTTCCTGTGGCTTGCTAGTTAAACATACACCTCTCTCTGTCTCTCAAACATCCAGATCTACTTGTCGTTACTGTCGTTACTGCCTGTAATATCGTATTTTAGGTGATGTAGGACAGAGGGGATATGTGCCTGTGGAATTTAAGGGTCACATGACTAGTGGAGTCACCATGAAACTGTTCAGGTTAGGATTTTTCTTTATTGCCCAGTTTGTGGTCCACAGTAAACTAAGCGTGTGACCAGAGATAGCTGAAGAAGGAAACCTGACAGACTTCAATCTTACTGCCCAGTTTGAAGTCCACAGTAAACTAAGCATAGTTCATAGTTCATAAGTACGGTTCCAACTTCACTGCAACGGGTCACCCCATAATTGCTCCGTTCCTGTGCCAATGAAAATCACACGAAATGCTAACAACTGTGAAATGTTTCCTGTGTGAACTAATTCCAGAATGAAACAGCCGCTACCACCACAAAAAGCAACCTGCTCCGCATAAAATGCATATGGCCGTCGCTAATGTAGCAACACAAAACTGTTCATCACTTGAATTGCAATTCTTGTCGAAGGAACATCAATCATGACAAAATCCAACTTTCTGCACTCGCAATATAACTGCATACGGCAGATTGAGCTTGTTCGTTATAACCGCTGTCCGCCATTTTCTGAATACACACTAACACACAACAAACGCATGGTTGACACAGCAAAAAGCATTCCATGTAACTAAGCATATAGCCAGAGATTGCTGAAGAAGGAAACCTAACAGACCTGAAGCTGACAGTCCAGTTTGTGGTCAACAGTAAACTAAGCGTGTGACCTGAGATAGCTGAAGAAGGAAACCTGACAGACTTGAATCTTACTGCCCAGTTTGAAGTCCACAGTAAACTAAGCATATAAGCAGAGATTGCTGAAGAAGGAAACCTAACAGACCTGGAGCTGACAGCCCAGTTTGTGGTCAACAGTAAACTAAGCGTATGACCGGTGATCACTGAAAAAGGAAACCTGAAGCTGACTGCCCAGTTTGTGGTTCACAGTAAACTATGAGCAATACCAGAGATTGCTGAAGAAGAAAAAGGAATATATAAATGATACAGAAAGTGACTCACCTTAAAAACTCTCTTGCTAGATTTTGCATCAAAATCTGTACAGGTGTACACCCTCTCAGCTTGCACTTTCAGACAATGCATGATCTCTCTGCAGGTGAGAATCAATATAATTTTGTGAGCTGTCAATAATAAAGGTAAAAAATGAACATTGCTTATTGAACTGACATAATTGCTCTCTAGGCAGTCTCATAGGTACTCAGTCTCTCCCAACAGATGTTGATGCATACGCATACTGATGGTTCTCATGGCTTATTAGTTAAACACACTCCTCCATCTGTCACTCAGTCATCCAGTACTACTTGTACAATGGGTAACTTAAAAGTCCTTAAATCGCTGGATCGTTGCAACATCTTTTCTAGTGTTTTCATCAACAAGAAGTCGTGAAGAAACAGAAGAACATCTTTCTTATCCATTCTCAACTCTCTGACAATCGATGCTGTTGATGTAAACCTGTCTGCTCTCTCATTACCATAAACACCCGCATGTCCAGGACAGCAGATCCATGTAAGTCTCTGGAGGTTAGAAACTTCAATAGATGACATCTACTCATACACAGACATGCCATTTTGGATATTGTGAAGCATCGACTGAGAGTCAGATACAACAACGGCGCCAGTACATGGATTCACAGAGAGCCAATGGAGGGTGGCAGTAATGGCCTCAACCTTCATCCTCATACTGGAAGTAGTTGTTCTGTATGCTATAAAATAAGAACAGGAATCATCAAAAATTCAGTCACTAAAATAAGAAACATTTGTAATCTTATAATAATCATCATCGGTTGCTGTCTGTACATCAAAGCTGTCTGCAGGTGATCTCCAACATCCTGACACTTGTCTGGATGTTGCTCTCTGCCAGGTGTCTTCTTCTTGCGTCGTTCTTACGACCAATTTTAATCACTCTTTGTGATATGTTTGATCTTTGCCAAGAACGTGTATACGTTGCACATTGGTTTGGTAGGCTCCTAAACGAATAGACTTCTACACGCTTAGGACACATGCATCCGATTTCAGCCAAACCTCCTTAGTCGTCTCTTACGACATGCATGGCAGGTAACAGAGGTTCTATTCTTCACACCCAAATTTGGACCCGGCAACCACTCGGGCGACCTCTGCCAGGTGTAATTTATCCACATCTTGATTTCTTCTTGCTCATCATCTGATAAAAGTGAGTTTCATAACACTTTGGACATGTCCATAGATGCTTTTATATCCTTAGCAATATCTCCAGCAGCATCCAGCGATTAACTATACCAGTTCGATGTTGATTGATGAGCGTATCATGCGCATGTTGTGCTGCTATTTTCTGAAAACTTAATTCACGCTCTTGCAATTTAATAATAGTAGATAATCTAAACACATTGAAAGGTATACTAAGTAGGAAATCAGAGCAATTATGGACATGTCCAATGTGTGATGAAGATGGATCTCAACTGAACAATACAGAAGTGGTAGGATAAAATCAATTTACTAACAGTTATAGATTATTTCAAGGAAAGGAAGGAAGGAAAGAAGGAAGGAATATTGGAAGGAAAGAAAGAAGGAATGTAGGAAGGAAGGAAGGAAGGAAGGAAGGAAGGAAGGAAGGAAGGAAGGAAGGAAGGAAGGAAGGAAGGAAGGAAGGAAGGGAAGGAAGGAACTTATGTTTATTGTTCCGTAGCTCACTAGTTAAACGTTCAAACAGCACTCCCATGTCTGACTAACCATTAATGACTTACTTGTGTGCCAAGGGAGATGAGAAAGACTTCTCAAGGTAATCTTCTACAACAATAGAGAACTTCTCAAACATTCCTTCATGCAGCAGATTGAAGATGAAAACCTACAAACAAAATACAGAAATGTCTAGAAAAATTGATGATACAATAACAAAACAAAGAAATATCCATAAATGACGATATTATCTGTGTGTTGCCAGGGTCTACAAAGGGAGCAAAGAATAGTAACACTGCAAGCTACAATGCATGTCATAAAAGGCGACTGAGGTAGGAGCCTAGGGAAGCTACACTTGTAAATAAAAAGAGTCGCAGAAATTGGATGTGTTGGCCTACTTGTAGGCGCATAACTGACACAATGTACAGGGTGTTCAAGATAAAAGCAGCGCCATTGGCAAATCAAAAGTTGCCAGGTACGCATTCCATTTTGTCTATTTACTATTTACACCGGTTCTGTCTAGCTTGTCCTTTCGTCACATTTGTTCATCGCCCCTTCCTGCACCATAATTACACACCATCATATAAGGACTTGCTCATTTTACCTATGCTACGTCATAATTGAGCCTTCTTATTTTCATAAACATATGCCAGATTGGCTCCCTTGACGGGACTGCTTTTATCTTGAACACCAAGTAGAATTGCTCTTATTCTCAGATTAAATATAGATCATAAAGTGTGGTTTAACAAGTGGTTGATATGGAGCGCTGATGAAGAAGATGATGGCAACTACAAAACAAAGAAATGTCTAGAATTGATGATACAGTCCCCCGTGTGGTACCGGGGCTTGCAAGGGGAGCAAAGAATGTAATAGCCGTCCATCGCAAGCGATGATGACAACAATCTCAGACGTGTACTGTTGCACCTCTCTGGTGTGTGCGGAGGTGACTGTAGAGTCCAATCCTAGAACAGAATCCCGACCACAGGTGGGGCATACATGATCAAGGTTAGACATGTGCGTGTTGTGTGCTCTGTCTTTTCGGCTGCTCGTTTTCTCTGTGACTCAACAATACGATGATTCTCAGCTATTCGGGTTCCTCTTTGTTGTTACAGCGCCACATTTGGCGATCTTGCGCAAGGATTCCCAGCACGTATTGTCTATATCGAAGCATTTCAAAGACACTTTAAGAGTGTCCTTAAAGCGTTTTTCTGTCCACCAGCTAAACGTCTGCCCCTTCAAGCTCGCCATACATCAACTGTTTTGGGATGCGTTTATCAGGCATTCGAGCAACGTGACCGACCCATCTCAGTTGGGCCTTCTGCAACAGGGTGTTGACGCTTGGGATCTTTGCTCTTGTGAGGACTTCGCTGTCTGGAATTTTGTCCTGCCAGTTTATTTTTAGTATTCTGCGTAGACAGCTTGTGTGGAAATGGTTTAGTTTTCTTGCGTGTCTGCTATACACTGTCCATGTCTCGCTTCGTACAGCAGCGTGGTTAGCACTATGGCCTGGTAAACTTTCAGCTTTGTGACTATGCTTATCCCCTTCCGTTCCCACACAGTGACACGTAACCTTCGGAACGCAGCACTGGCTTTGGATATCCTATTGTGGACCTCAGAATCTATGTTTGCCGATCTGGATAGGAGGCTGCCAAGATAAGCAAAGTTGTCCGTTGACTGGAGACGCTGGGGTTTAATGTTGATGACTGGATCGTAATACTGTTCTCTCGGGCTGGAACATGACCTCTGTTTTTTTGGTGTTAATGGTGAGGCCAAACCTATCACAGGCCATTGAGAACTTGTCCATGTAAGTCTGCATTTCTTCCTCAGAGTTGGTAGCGAGGCCACAGTCATCAGCAAACAACAGGTTTGAGATAGTTGATTCTTTTACCTTGGTGGAGGATTTTAACCTCCGAAGATTGAATAGGTTACCGTCTGTCCTGTATCTAATCTTTACCCCATGTTCGTCGCCTTCCCAAAAGACATCCGTGAGCATGGCAGCAAACATCATGCTGAAGAGTGTTGGGGCCAGTACACAGCCCTGTTTGCTGCCGTTGGTGACATGGAAGGCTTCCGACAGCTCCCTTCGTCAAGTACACGTGCCATCATGCCCTCGTGAAACTGTTGGACGATCTTGATGAATTTCCTTGGGCATCCAAATTTTTCCATGATCTTCCATAGACCCTCCCTGTTAACAGAGCAAAGAATAGTACCACTGTGACCTACAAGGCATGTCATAGAGGCAACTGATGTAGGACCTAGGGAAGCTACCCTATTAAATAAAAACATTGCAGAAATCGGATGTGCTGACCTACTTGTAGGCGTATAACTGGCACAACGCACAATCACTCTTAGGCTCAGACCACATACAAATCACAAAGAATGGTTTAACAAGTGGTCGACATGGAGCCTTTGAAAAAGAAGAAGATAGCATAATTACAAAATAAGAAATGTCTGGAACTGAGGTGCAGAATAACTGTGAAATGACCCTTCCTAGAGAATATGGAAACAAGGCTTGTTCTTTGTAATACTTTCATATTTTATCTTTTAACTCATGAAGATCTTACCAATGTGTCAAAGATGTTTGAGGCAAATGGAACAGTCCGTCCCTCTTCAGCTGTGAACATGTTGAATAAGGCATCCAGGATGTCCTGCAGATACTGTTGATTGAGAGAAAGAAAACATTCTAGATAAAATACAGAAAAAATAAACATTCTCTTTCTTTCTTAAATTCTCGTTTTCCTCCCAACATCACAACAAGAAGATGTTTATAGAACAGGTTCTTGTGTACACTTTGTATATGGTATCTTTCACCGCCTCTGTTATTTCTGTGGTCTACCTTTTGCAAGGTTGACAGTTTGCCTTGTTTTCACTGTATGTTCTTCTTCTGTGTTCGCCCGCTGTGAATTCGGACATAAACCATGACATCTGGTATGGTGCTTCTGACTTATTTTTGCGTGATGGCCTACCTTTCCAATTTGATCGGTGTCCCCTCCATGCAGGCAGACCTTCGTAGACTTCAGAAGTATCACTGTATCTAAGTAGCAATGTGCTCTAAGGTGCACTGCCTGTTCGTAATCTGCTGATGTGTCCAAACATTTTTTTTAAATTTGCTGTTATAAGTTCAGGTACATGCCTAATATGGCACCTCTGACTGATTTTTGCATGAAGGATTTCTTTTGCCACATCACTTGTGTCCCTCATCATTCAAGCAAGACATATTCCAACTTCTGAGGTACTTGTAAGTTATATCCTAGAGTCAAGGATCGAGAAACCTGTAGACCAACTGCGCACTCTGTGCATCTTCTCCTTTCTTTTGTCGTCGCACTGCTACCGGGTTGTTACCCAGTGTTGTGGTTTTCTGCTTTTGTCTTGCGCTATTCTAGTGGCTTGGGTGATTGTTAGTTTCGCTCTTTGAACGGGTTCTGCTATGCCATCTAACCATCTTTTTAGTGATCTTCCTCTCGCTACGTTCTCGATGTTTTGTTGTAGAAGACTTTGTATAGTGTGGAAGTTGGATGCAATCTTATTAAGTGGCAAATTACTGTGTGCATACCAAACAAAAATGTTGGCCCAAGTTGGTCTTGAATCTGGAATTAGCAAAGTATGTGGTTACTAGAGAAACAGGTTATCGACTTTGTTATAATAAAACCTTCAAATTATTTCATTTATGGTTTGTTGATGAAACTCAGTATTGATGTTGTACCCACTCTTTTCCGAATGTATTCATTCTGAAATCTGTCTCTTCTTGATACTCCCAGCACTCTTGCATAGTCACTCCACCTCTGTCGTGACTAGTTTTATCCAACATCCACGTTTGACAATGATAACTTAACTGAAAGATCCTTTTACAATGTTCATTTAGTATTTATGATGACATGTTTACATTTTAGTATTCAACAAGAATACGCAAAAGGGCAATAATTCACAAATGATTTTCTTACCCGTACAAGTTCTTGCCCTTTGAGCTTGACAAGATTTTCTAAGCTAGTGGGAATTGTCCTCGCCAAATTGGGATTGGATGCCCATTGCAGGACACTTAACAGCTCAGCTGTGGAGTTAACAATACAGTAGATTATATCAAATACCTGAGGGAGTAATGGTTGATACGATATTTATTTATTTATATATATATATATATATATTCATCTCGTACCGTTATACGTTACATAGGGCCTGCAAGTAATTTCTCCATACCGCTCTGTACTGGGAAACTCGTTTAAATCTCTTCCATGCAATTGAGTCTGATAAGTGTAGTATCTGTATCGCTTGATGTCCTATATCAACAGCAGCCAAGATCAAATCATTTCTCACTTTCTGAATCTTATCTTCTCCGTGATCTTCTGGACAAAAGCGACATCATCAATGCTCTAAGAGAAAACATACACTCTGAAGATTTCAACGAAGATAATGAGTATTCTCTATCTTGATTGTGCATACCGATAGGTGCGGCAAGACAGGAAAACCACAAGAGAAAATCCCAGTAGATACATCAATCCACACAGAACGGGAGTTGTTAGCCTAAACACACTGAGCTATATGCTTGGGAGGAGATTGGAGCAATTATGGACATGCCCGATGTGCGATGAAGATGATCCTCAAATGAACAAGAATTTGTATTCTAGTTCATAGTTCATATGTACAGTTCCAACTTCACTGCAACGGGCACCCCATAATTGCTCCGTTCTTATGCCAACGAAAGTCATAGAAAATGATAACAACTGTCTCCTGTAAGAACTAATTCCAGAATGAAACAGACATACATCAAAAAGCAACCTGCACCGCATAAATGCATATGGCGTCGCTAATGTAGCAACACAAAACTGTTCATCACTTGAATTGCAATTCATGTCAAATTGGACATCAATCATGACAAAATCCAGCTTTTTGCGCATGCAATATCACTGCAGACTGAATCGGTCCGTCATAACCGCTGTCCGCCATTTTCTTAATACCCACAACAAACACACGTTTGATACAGCAAAAAACATTCCATGTAACATCTATAGCTCACAGCGTTGCTCAAGCACTAACTCAGTAGCTTGGCAAACGAAACCGAAACTACCCGACCAAACAAGGTGGAAATGCGCTAGCAAAGTCATGTCCAGAATCAAACAGTCCTGATTCTGAATGGCCCTCCCAATTCTGCCATTGCTGACCTGATTTTCCATTTGTATTCTAAAAACAAACATGTTATGTTATGCAATTGACGTCATGGCACATTGGGCATTCCCATTCGTGCTCTGTCCCCGCTGCAGCAGCCATCCCAAAGTCCATTTGCTCACCGTACCCATGAGAAGTTGATTACTATATCTTCTCTCTCTACCACGAAGATGACACTGTCTGCACGTCCAAACTTAACGCATAGTTCTCGAACTCGTTCCAGTGTCTGAGACTTGCCCCTGTCACATAATTGAGAGCTTAACGCATTGATGATATCGACTCTGTCCATACTTCTGCCCACTTTAGTCGGGGCATTGTTTGCAAGAGAGCACGCTCATTACCCCACACTCCAGCATGTCCAGGCGTGTACAGCCAAGTCATTTTCTTGAAATGTGATCTCCGAATGGTGTCCACCCATTCTACACGCATACTTCCAGATTCAATCATTTGAAACAAAAACGTGGAAACATGGTTTTAGTGTGCAAATAATCGCCCGTCTGCCCAGCGTGTTCATAGCACAGAAAAAGCCACAGATTCCCAGATTTACGGTGTTCGTGGCACCGAACCGAAGGTTACGATGTCCATGGCACCGAGCCGAAAGAGCTGAAAAGCTCAAGTGCTTCTGGATCGAAAAAAAAGGGTGCGTATAATAAAAGTTAATCCCTATAAAATAAACAAATAAATACCTTTTTGTGCAAATTTAGAAGAACATAACAATGTTTCCACTGTAATATATTCTTTGTTGGAATGATGGTACGGAATGTTGCTTGAATTATTCCCATTGACTTTGGTATCATTAAAATAATCTCTCAAAGATGGAAGCTTTAGATAGTTCTTGACTTTTGCAAAATCTTCACACTGTGGAACACAAGTAAAGATTCATTATTCTTCTTCTCTTCCACCATATACTTCTTTATAGAATGTTGGGAGGCGAGGGGAGAGACGTAGTGATGTGATCTTGTGTATACTTGTTTTAAAGCCCTTTGTAAGCTCATATTCATTTTCGTAAGGCTGTTCTTGATGCCATAGCTCCATCTTTTGTGTGGTCTTCCTCTTGCTCTGTACTCGTTATACTTTTTCTGTGTGGCTCTCTGTGGTAGGCGATACTAGGCCATTCTTGTCAATTATCACATCCAGTCTTCTTCTGATTTTTTCATTTCTAATTGTGTCTCTTATTGCCACATCTGCAGCTCTTCTAAGACACCTCATCTCCATTGTTATGATAAAGATTAATTATTAACTTGATTTTAAATTTCAAATATTGATTATTGGTTATGGAACTTTGTATTATATTTTGCCTTCGTAACGGACACTTTGAGCATCTGTGTGGTCGTCTGTAGCTTAAGCTGTAGTGAGCTCAATCACAATCCAAGCGTACCTGGTTCAAACTCTCAGTTTGGCCGTTTGGTAGCAAACTCGTTTCCGTGGGATTTTTAACAAAAGATTAAAATATACCTCACCGTTCAGAAATTAACTACTCAACGTATAAGTGGTGAATAGAAAATCGATGACGTGTTTACTGTGGTTGATGGCTACGTCCTGTAAAGGATATACTACGATTTTCATTCAATGGACACTGTAAACTCTGCAATCACATAGACTAGGAATAAATCAAACAGCTCTCTGCCAGTGTCAAAAGAAGAAACACTGAAGCATGTCCTGCAAGACTGTCCTCTTCTGGGTGAGCTAAGAAGTAACATGTGGCCACACCCAGTTGACTTAAAAACTAAGCTTTGGGGAAACCTGACAGACCTGGAGCTGACTGCCAGTTTGTCGACCATGGTCGACAAGATGACAACAATTATGATATTGATGTTTGATGATGCAATGATGACAATGACGATGATAATAATGATGACAATGATAATGACAATGACGATGATAATAATGATGACAATGATAATGACAATGATAATGATGATGACAATGATAATGATGTTTGATGATGACAATGATGATATTGATGTTTGATAAGGATGATTAAAATGATGAATATACCTTGTATATACAAAGATCATATTTTCCGTCCAGACGCGTCGTGTTTTCTTGCGTAGTCACGGACAAATAAGCAAACCCAAACATCCTCTTCTCAGCTTTATCTCTATCTGGAAACAGATGAACAATCAATGAATAAGATTGTTAGAAGTCGTAGAGATGTGGTTTTACAGAAGAATACTGAAAATTACATGGACAGCGAAGAAACACAAATGATGCGGTTTTAAAACAGGCCTGCACACAAATCTTTCCTCCCTTTCGTTCGCTTGAAATTTTGTCTATATATTCAATGTTGTCTCTTGTATAAACTTCACTGTCTTTTGTAGCTCATACAGAAGTCTGTGTAGTTTTCTGTCCAATGTTGTTTCATTAGGCCAGTGAGTTTGCCTCAGTATATCATATTCGGGGCAGTCTTGAAGTATGTGCTCTGCAGTCTGATGTGCCTGTCCACATGTACATATAGCTGAATTGCCAATCTTAAATTTTGAAAAACATGTTGCTGCGGAGTCGATTGTGTCTTGTTCTAAGGCGCAGAATGACAACTTGTTCCAATCTACTTATATTATAGTAATTGTCTTGTGTTGGTCCCTGCCTGCACACAAATAAACTGTATCAAAAGTATATATATAGCCCTTTCGTCTTTACAGACGATCAATTGGCAAGTGTTTTACTGTGACAACTTCTGAGTTTGCGCTTGTCTCTCTTGCTTTACAGTACATCCCTAAGTCTCTTGTGACTGTTGCTTTCCGTTTTGAAGGATGAAGTGTCCTCTGGATGCAATAGAGGACAACGGCATCAAGAACAGCCTTATGAAAATGAATAACAGCTTACAAAGTGCTTTAAAACAAACACACACAAGATCACTACATCCCCCTCCAACACCTACACTTCTATAAAGAAGTAAATGGTGGAAGAGAAGAAGAAAACATCTATCTCTAATCCTTGATAAAACACCCAACAAACAAACAAACACAAACATAGACTTACTTGAGCAGTGGCAAAGTTCAAGTCTGATATGAGATGTGCTGAATTTTTCTATTGGGATGGACAACTGAGGAAACAATAATAATAATAATTGCTCTCGTACCATTATACGTTACATAGGGCCTGCAAGTAATTTCTACATACCGCTCTATCCTGGGCAACTCGCTCAATCTACTTCATGGAACTGAGGCTGATATTTCCTGCCTCTTTCAGCAAAGTTCGTTTCAGGGTCTCCTTAGGTCGATCTCTCTTTCTTGAACCCTTTGCATCCCACTTCAATGCCTGTTTTGATATTCGTTGATCATTTCTCCTCAAGGTGTGCCCAACATATCTCCATCTTCTCTTTCTTATAACAGTTGTCACTAGTGGTTGACCAGACATGTCACTGATTTCATCACTTCTGAATTTGTTCTATTTTATATTCATTATTTTTCGCAGACATCTATTTTCAAATGCATTCAAATTGCTTTCTATATCTTTAGTCATTTTCCAACTCTCGCTAGCATATGTTAGGATTGATGCAACATTTGAATTGAAAATTCGTAATTTAGTTTCAATACTATATAACTTGCAGTTCCATATTTTATTTAGACTTTTAAAACCTGATGTGGCTTTGCCAATTCGTATCATAATTTCTTTTTAACATTTCCTGTGCAATCAAAATTGCTACCTAAATAGGTGAACTGCACTGTTATTTTTATCATTTTAGATTCCAGTGTGATATCTGCATTACTTGCCATAGGTGTCTTCATTATATTCGTTTTTTCATAGCTTATCTGCAGTCCAACTTTTGGAGGAAACAATATTTTCTGGTTAATTAGGAAAGGCATCAATATACAACAAGCTTCTCCGTTCATATATTCAAAACAATCTCTGTTGTGGGGTCTCTATGGTGTAGAGGTTAGGTGCTCACCTCTTGTTCCAAAGGCCCTCGGTTCGCTCCCTTGTAGAGCCATTATAAAATTTTTCCAGAGATTCCTGATCTCAGTGTAAGTGTGATCGAGATTCTAAAAAGATTTCATATTCCTATCTCAAGGAAGGCAAGTTACCACCTCCATACAGTAGTGATCGAGCAACATACTTCTCAGGCAAATGTTGCTGCGGGGACTGATTATCCACCAGTATAATTGGACAACTAATATCATTCAGAGAGGGGCAAAGATCAATGGATCCTCTACAAAGATGACCAGTCAAGTCTAACTGACCAGAAAGGCAATGTACAAACAATCATCATTAAGTAGCTTGTCCCTTCCGGAACTTGGCTCCCATGTTAGCATTCCTGAAATACTCTCTGTTCTGTGTAAGTTAGCCGGCGTCAGCAGCAGTCATTCTTAGATCATCAATGACATCTTGCACCCATCATCAGGTCTTCCTCTCGTTCTTCTTCCAGGCACCATTCCTTCCAAAATTATTTTCTCTAGGCACTCATGTCGTTTGATGTGTCAGAAATATTTAATTTTCCTTGATTTTATGTTTTGTAATAACCAACTCTCTGTAATATCAAGCTGTTGCAGAACAGAAGCGTTTGTTCTTTTCTCTGTCCATGATATTCTAAGTACTCTTCTGTAACATTTGCATTCAAAGGTATTAATGATCTTCTCCGCCGCTTTGTCAGTGGTCCATGTCCCACAACCATATGTTACCAAGGGAAAACATAGGCTTTAAACACTTGATTTTTGTTCATGTGTACAAACAATAGGAAATAAAAATCTAGATAATCATAGTAAAAGTAATAATAAAAATAGTAATAGCCGTCATCGCAAGTGATGATTACAACAGCCTAGGAAGTGTATTGTTACACCTCTCTGGTGTGTGCAGAGGTGACTGTAGAGTCGAATCCTCGCACACAATCCCCTACCACAGGTTCGACATGCAGAATCAAGGTTAGACATGTGGGTGTTGTCTTTTCACGCAGCTCTCTTTCTCTGCTCCTCAACAGTCTGAAATTTTCAACAATGTGACGTCCCTTTGTGTTGTTACAAGGCCATACTTGTGTTTTTGCAAGGAATTCCCAGAACGTGGTGTTTATATCAAAGCATTTTAGAAACACCTTAAGAATGTCTTTAGAGCATTTTTTTCTGTCCACTAACTGATCATCTGTCCCCTTCAAGCTCGCCGTACATTAACTGTTTTTTGTGTGCATTTATCAAGCATCCGAGCAACGTGACCAGTCCATCTCACCTGGGCCTTATGCAACAGGGTGATGACGCCTGGAATCATGACTATTATGAGGACTTCAGTATCAAGAATGGTTGAGGTATGCGCCCATGTGGGGCTGGGGCCCGCAAGGAAAGCAAAGAATAGTACCACTGCGACCTACAAGGCATGTCGTAGAGGTGACTGATATAGGACCTAGGAAGCTACCTAGTAAATAAAAGCATCGCAGAAATCAGATTTGCTGGCCTACTTGTATCAGAGCTGGCCTACTGGGATCACATACAAATCATGCAGAGTGGTTAACAAGTGGTTGATATTGAACGTTCAAAGAAGAAGAAATTGAGGTATAAAATGGTGTAGCAAACCCTATTAAAAAACAGCTTCTGGATACATGAAAATAATCACGATTTGTTATAATATTCAAACGAGATTTCCAAACTAAATCCCAAGAGAGAAAGATCACAACATGTGAAATGAACTGTTTAACCCTTTAGCTGCTAAAGACGTATATATATATATGTTTTTCCCATTCACTTCTAAAGACGCATTAACACTTCTGTTATTATCTCTCCTCTGTGGATTAAAGACGTGTTAACACGTTATACATTGCTACTGTCACTGCTGTAGGTGTACATTCACGTTTGTGACCTAGAAACAGAGTAGCTATTTTTAGCTCATCCTTCGGAAAGTATGTAGCAGTGAAAGGGTTAAGAAAAGCCGTCAATGTTACAAGATGGGATAGACTGAGAAATGAGAACATTTGAAATGTCGATGGAATCATACCATGCATCTAACATATTAGAAGATAACAAATAAAATGGTTCAGTCACCTAATGAGAATGAAACCAGATCTACTACCATCTAGCGCCTATAACAACCGGCAACCCGGATCCAGAGCTAGAGGAAGACCAAAAACCAGATGGATAGATAATATCACAGATATCCTGGACTTTAAAGACTAAAAACTACAGAGGCAACACACCTGGCACAGGATAGAAAAATGAAACTCCCTACGACTCTTCACAGTACATGTGGATGAAACAAGACAAGATTCATACAAACAGGCACTTACTCGGATTGTTTCATTCCATTTCGGGCTGTTGTTGTGATAAAGAACACTGGAGAGAAAATTTGGTTTCATTACGTCCCCACTTGCAGAGAATATACAATCCTGCAGGAACAAACAATAGGAATGTTGTGAGAAACACTGTACTAAATAGGCAGGCAAGTCATGCATAATAATAAATAATAAAAATTTTTGCTCGCTCTAGAGTCCTGTTTCTAAATATCAATCAATTGCCATGCCTGCCGGAGTAGGCAATCATGTCTCTCTACAACTCTCTCTCCTTGGTGGAGCTAATCAGTTCTGACATTGATCTTTTGTCTAAATGCAATGTCAGTCCATCCAACATATTCTCCCTCTGCCTTCCACAATCTCTTCTTCCCTGAATTTTATTCATTGACTCATGATCTTAGAACAGTTTCAGTTTGGAATATTTTCATTGCACTCCAGACATGTCCATAGGTGCTCCGATCTCCTTCACAATATCTCCAACAGCGTCCAGCGACTGACCATACCAGTTCAAGAATGATTGATAAGAATCCTTATATACATATTGTGTAGATCTTTTCTGGCCACTCCAATCTTCAATCCCAGCTCTTGCAATCTAGCAGTTGATGTGGACTTGTTTAAATGAAAATACCCTTTGCGGCCACACTCTATGAGGGCGTTCAGAATGTCAGGTCTATCCACTGACCCTGATATGGTGCCAGAGTCAGCCAGCTTGTCTGTTCTCACATTGCCATAGACACCCATGTGCCCCGGCACAAAGATGAATGTAATTCTGTGAATTGTTGCAGATTGTAGTGATTCAGTCCACTGCGTGTCCACCGAACCAGCCTCCACCTAATGGAGCCTACTCAATGAATCATTCAAAATGCACGCATGAGTTTAGTTTTGTGACTCTAACCAGCATAATGCCTTAGTCATCGCCAGTACTTCCATTGTCATGCTACTTGTTGTCATACTAAATGCACCACTGGCTTCCATGACTTTCTTGTCATATGTGCTTGCAGAACAAGTTATCCCACACAGCAACTAAGTCACACTTGAAGGACTACAATACTTCTGCACATCCACAAAGCTAATAACTTCAACATTACCTGTATCAATTCATACTGGTCATTGTAAACAGTTACTCGGACTTCCACATTCTTGGACGCAGTTTTAGATCCCCTGTCAAACTCAGCTCCATGCAAAGTTAGATAGAGGTCATTCCGTATCTCACCTGGACAAAATATATTATAGAAAATTTATTAGTGATGTTGGCCTGACTTTATCTAAGAAATCAAGTGATATATTACCTGATAATATTCAAGACACCAATTAACTCTTTCCAGGCTTTTAGCTGCACACCACGCCACGGCGGAAGTCTGTTGCACACTATTAGCTGCACACTGCGCCATAGAGTTACTTCCCTTATAAGAAGTCTTTCTAGTTTTACTTATACTGTTTTACTTATACTACTTTTTAACTCTTTCCGCGCTTTAAGCCGACACTGCGCACAGCGACTTCGTTGCACGCTTAAGCCGTACCCTCGCCATTCAAGTTGTTTCGTTCGCCATTCGCCATTCGTCGTTCGAATTGTTCGTTTATCGTCTTTCTAGTTTTACTTCTACTAATTTTAGTTTTAATAGTATTCTTCCGGTTCCTAACTTAAATAGCGTCACTTTCACTTTTGATTTCATCGTTCATTCACCCACGTTGCAATTTGCTTCAAGTTTATTTTTCGTTGCTACAGACGCATTTTTTTAAAACAAATCAATATGGAACCAGGCCCATCAGGTAACAAGCGTACTATCGTGTTTCAAGCGAGCAGGCGCTTATTTTCTTAGAAAAATGTATGAATGATTCTGATAATAGTAGTATTAGTAGTATTAGTGATGATTCGGATCCCGAATATATCGAAGAGATTCAGGAAAATGAGAATCATTCAAACCATCAAAGCCCAACTGGAGCAGCTAGCTGCAGCCAGTATGATTCCGATGCTGAGCCGCCTGTGCCAAAACGTCCGAGATCTGCTGTAAATACTGGTACTGGAAACGGCAGAGGTAGAGGAAAATTTGCAGCTCGAACAACAGCTGCCCCAGTGCCAGTGGTAAGAGAGGAATGGCAGGAGATAAGAGAAGGCTCTACAAAAAAATGCTTTTAGATTCCACCCAAAGCAACAGCCAGGTGTGTCTCCTGAGTCAGGACTTACCTCAGATTCGACAGCACTTGAATGTTTTTCATTGCTGTTTGATGATGAGGTAAAGTCTTTACTTATGAAGACAATAAACTCTTATGCCAGGAGTAAAATTATTGTCAACACTCCATCTCTCCAACGGTCAGTGTTCTCTCGTTGGGTTGACATTACGTCCCACGAGGTTGATAAATTTCTGGCCGTAATGATTATGATTGGAATTGCCAGCGCCTGAGATCCCTGATTACTGGTCTCTGGCACCTGAGTTTAATGCTCCATGGTTCCACGTAATGTTTACTCGTAACGCTTCCAAGATATATACTTTACGATGCTCCATGCAGGCGAGGAACATTCTGAAGGAAAAGATAAAATTGAACCCTTCATGAATGTTCTCCTAAAAAAGTACCGAGCTGCGTTCTACCCGTATCAAGAACTCAGTATTGATGAGATGGTGATCGGGTATAAAGGGAGGTGAAAGTTCAAGCAGTACAATGCCAGCAAGCCAAGCAAATACCATATAAAAACCTTTGGCCTGTGCGACTAGCTACGGGATACGTCCACAACATCTTACCATATTTTGGTGCGGACACATCTTATAATCCTGAAATTGATTATACATCAAGTCACGCAGTGAAAATATTTGATACATTACTTGCTAATGTTGGAACGGGCATAAGATATATGCAGATCGTTTTTACACGACCCGTGTCCTTGTTGATTACCTGCTTGAGCACAAGCAATATTACACAGGCACGCTCAACATCAATCGCGTTGGCTTTCCTCTGCAACTGAAGTCCTTCAACCTTGCATACCGTGAAATGCGCTGGTTTCAAAATCAGGATGAAACCATGATGTGCGTTGGTTATAGGGATAAAAAGCAAAGAAGAGTGTCCTCATGGTGAGCACAGACGCGGTTGTTGAGACAACACGATGCAAGGATGTTGACAAGCCATCCATGATACACAAATACAACAAATACATGAATGGGTGTGACAAGTTAGACCAAAAAGTCACCTATTATTGTTCTTTTGAAAGGAAAACAATAAAATGGTGGAAGAAGGTGTTTTATTGGCTACTTGAAGTCACCCAAGTCAACTCCTTCATTCTGTACACCTTGATGCGAGAAGCAGACACGACAGGATTGTCCCTGAAGAAGTTCAAACGAGAGCTTCTGACACAGCTAACACAGCGTGCCGCTGTGACATTTCCTGAAGAAGGTCTTGCTCCTCGAAGGCGCGGTCGACAACCAGCTGCAAACCCCATGGCACCCCCTCCAAGATAAGAAACACATCATTTCTTATATCAAACGGGATAGAAGTTGTGTTGTCTGTGCTACTCCCACGGAGCATAGCGCACCCACTTTGTTTGCCTAGGATGCCGAATCAGCCACATTTACATCCTAAGGATTGTTTTGAGGCCTTCCACAAAGTGTAGTCAGTTATTCACTAACTGCATGGTCACAGTGTACAGTGTACAGTTTATTTTGTCATTTTTTCAATTTTTGTGTTTTCACCAACATTTTCATCATCATAATTGTGTGTCAACTTTTCATCATATCTTCATTTCTATTGGATATATTGTTATAAAATTTTGCCTGGACTTCACAAATTGGATTACAAAATAATTTCTAGAAGCACATAGGGATACATTCTGAAGATGCTGTTATAATGTCAAGTAAGTGTTGCATATGTCACTAACAATTTATAATTTTTCTATTTATGTTGTCATATTTGTCCCAGTTTCTTCTAAAATATTCCATGTATTGCTATTTAACTTTGTTATTCTAATAGGTTGTCCAGTTTTCTTCAAATTAGTATATGATAAGATATATATATGTTTATTTATTGATGAGTAGTTATGATTTGAAAAAATAACCCATTGCATTTTTACCTCCCTTAAATTAAATGTGTAAAACTGAGGAAATAAATGGGCGTGGAAAGAGTTAATCTTGTTATTCTATTAGGTTGTCCAGTTTTCTTAACATTAGTATATAATAAGATTATATATATATATATATATATATATATATATATATATATATATATATATATATATATATATATATATATATATATATATATATATATATATATATGTGTGTTTATTTATTATGAGTAGTCAGGATTCAAAAAATTGTTTACCTCCCTTGAATTAACTGTTTAAAAATTTAGGAAATAACTCCGCGTGGAAAGAGTTCTTCTTCTTCTTTGCGTCCGTTCTTTATGACCAATTTTAATCACTCTTTGTGATATATTTGATCTTTGCCAAGAACGTGAATACATTGCACATTGGTTTGGTAGGCCCTAAACGCATAGACTTCTACCGTTTAGGACATGTGCATCCCATTTCAGCCAAACCTCCTTAGTCGCCTCCTACGACATGCGTGGCAGGTAACAGCGGTTCCATTCTTTACACTCCAAATTTTGGCCCCGGTAACCACTCGGGCGTTAATAAAAGAGTTAATCTCATCCTCATCTAATAGCTTGTCATGTGCTGAAGTTTACAACACTAACAGGCCTTTGAAATTTCTCTCTCCCATAGGGCAGATGTGATGTATCTACAGACATCATGCTCAAATAGTTTATCAATTCTGAATCCACTAGACTAGACTTCATCAAGAAACAAGAAATTAAATGGTCCGGCCACGTAAGCAGATTACCAACAGACAGTGCCCTTCAAAGCGCAATGCTGCTCCGATACAATGGGTACAAGGAAAAGGCCGCCACAAAAGATGGACCTCAGAGATAACAGAGGGGACGAAAGACACTATCTATGAAGAACACAAGGGTCTGTTTTAGAAATGTCTTCTTGATCTGACGCTATGAGGCAAACAGGATTCGAAAAAAGAAAGAAAGAAGATTCTGAATCCATCTTCTCAGGGGTCTTCCTCTTCTCTTCTTTATAGGGATCCTCCTTCAATAATGGTGTCCTCAAACACTTTATGTCTCTTTATATGTCCAAAATACTTCAATTTTCTCATCCGTATTTGTAGCATCAGCAAGTTTTCTTTTATTTTAAGTTCCTTCTGGATAGATCTATTTGTTCTATTCTCTGTTCATGATATACGGAGGTTATTGGTTACTAAACTGACGTCATTGCACTCCGGGCAGGCCCATAGGTGCTCAGTCTCCCCAATAGATATCGAAGAGTATGCATACTTTTGGTTGCCGTGGCTCGCTGATTAAACACACTTCTCACTCTGCCTCTCAGGCATCCAGTTTGACTTGTACAACGGGTAACTCCAAACTGCCTAAATCGCTTGATCGATTCAACATCAATTTTAGTGTCCTCATCCAACAGTCGCGAAGAGACCGAAGAATATCCCCTTATCCATCTTCAACTCCCCAACAATCGATGCTGTTGATGCTAGTTTGTCCGCTCTCTCATTACCGCAAACCCGCATGCGAGGTCAGTATATCCACGTAAGCCTCTGGAGGTTAGAAACTTCTATAGACGACATCCACTCATCGAAACCTGCCCTTCTGGATCTTATGAAGCATCGACTGAGAGTGATATACGGAGGACACTTCTGTAACACTTATATTCAAAAGCACATATAAGCTTGCCACTGTCCTCTTAAATGTTCATACTTCACACCCATACGTTGCCACTGGGAATATGCATGCTCTTAGTATTCTGACCTTCGTTTTCCCATCAGTTCTAATCTGTATTAATTTTAGTTGCTTAATTTCTTGTAATGCCATGTTTGTTCTTTTTATTTCCTTCATCTCATCTCCATCTCTTGTTAGAAGTGAATCGAGATATTCAAAACAGTTCACATTTTACCTTTTCTCTCCGTTGATAAAAATATTAATCTTCTACCTAAACACATATCTAAGGCCTTAATTAATCTCTCACCTGGACATATCTAAGGCATCAATCTCTTACCTGGTCATATCTAAGGCATTAATTAATCTCTTACCTGAACACATATTAAAGGCATTAATTAATCTCTTACCTGGACATAAGCATCAAGTAATCTCTTACCTGGACATATCTAAAGCATCAAGTAATCTCTTACCTGGGTTTATGAAATCTGAGAAGCCCATTCTCTGGGTAAGGATAACACCTTTACTAAACAAAATAGGATTTTCAACTTTAATAGTTTTCATATCTCCATGCAGAAGGTTCAGCGACAGCGTGACTCCTGAAATAGACGTAGATAAATATTTGAAAATATACGAGCATGTATGTTCAAAAGTTTGTACTCCACAATGTCATTTTGAGGTTGGTGAATAATTTCTCAAGAGTGTTTTAAATTTAATTTGTTCTCAGGCAGCAACTTTCCAGCTTACAGTTATATCTGGTATCAAGGCAATTTTTTTATTTCTTTTTTTTTTATAAATACGTTTTTAAAGTTTTCTCGCTATCAAGTTAGAGGAGAGTGAGGGTTTCTTTTAATTACGGCTTTCTTCGTGTCATAGTTAGCCAGTTCCCCCCAGGTGGCAGCTGAGGAACCAGACAGTTAGCTTTAGTGCGTAGTTTATATATATATTTAAATATTTTATTAGCAGACTTAGTGTTTACACTCTCTAAGCAGAAGGGTAACACTAAAACGAGACATTGACGTAGTAAAAACCTAATCGACGTAGGTTGTGTAGTGACGGTCAGTTAGCAACAATTAGTAAACAAGGAAACCGAGAAAAACATTAGACACGAACAGATGTGTTTTGTCTGATTAGGCAGAACCATCACCAAATAAACAAACTATGACGCCTAAGAGATAGTTGATATTTATTATTTGTGCTGTAAATCATTATCATCAATTACCAGTGTCATCATCTTCAACAAATACTACGACTATGGCCCGGGAACAAAATGGGGGCCCCTACTTCAATCCCTTATCCCCAGTGCCCCTTACCATTCAGGTAAATCTGACTCCAACTACAGAGTTATTTGTAATTTAGATCCCCAAGTAAAGGATCTCTTGTAGTCCAATTGCATACCGTATGCACACAGAGAATTTTTTGCCCAAGCTGGCTTCAAACCCCTCAGTTTCCATGACAAGTGGTGAGTAGGGTAGCCTGTTACCAACTTCATTATCGCTGAACCCAGAAATAATATTGATTAATCTCTCTCTACTCAAATGGTTTGGCACTATGGTAAGAATGAACTTGAATACACCATTTTCAAGAGCGTACAACCTGATAATGGAAGCATAAAGAAGGGATAGACCAAGAAAAAAGATGGATTAATGGAGTTACAGACATCTTTAACCCCTTGTTTACCTGAGGTTATAGGTCGAACCGCCCAGCGCATCCCAAGCGTTTTTCTGCATTTCTAACAACTTATTTGAAAATTTAATAACTCTGTTATTTTTTGGAATATTTGTTTGAAATTTTGTATTTTGAAATAAAATATGTATGTGTATGTTTTGATAATAAAAATTTGTGTTTGTACTGCTCTATGTGCTAGTAGTACTTGCTATTTGCTCAGTACTAGTACTTGCGACAGGGAGAGAGGGCGTGTACATGATTCACGTAATAGCGGTGAATCCACAACACTAACCAGACTGCAAGAACTCAAAGTTAAGTGTGGTTTAGCTCGACAAGAACGCTATGCTGGCAGACAAAGAAGAATTGTAAATCAACAAAGAACCGGTGTCGTTAGTCACCACACGCTGATGGACATACTGAGGGAGAGATCGGAGCACTTATGGACTAATTTGTTCGACGTGCAGTGATGGTGATCCAACGACTAAACTAAACTAAACTGCGACAGGGTCAGTTCTAGAACGCTTGCTTGGACGTAAATCACATTCATGAGTATCACTATTTTTCGTCATCAGTGTCTCTCACCTGTACAGAATTTTCAGAATCTGAGTGAACAGATTCACTTAATGAGAATATATCATCTCCGCTATCCTCATCGTTAAATATGTCGTCAGCACCATATGACAACAACGCCAAAGCTTTTTCTGTCAGTGTAATCGTCCTGACAGATTTCCTGCACGCCATTTTGCTTGAAAATTTTTGACAAAGAGATCACTCTTTCAAAGATATAAATAACCTTCATACGGCGTGAAAAATTGACCAATGACAATGTTTTATATAAGGCAAGATGTCCTCAATGCTATAAATAGTCTATTGTAGCAGTAGTTCCCGTTTACTACACATATTTTGACGATGAGTTTACTACGTGACCCTCACGTAGTTGGGAGACACCAAGCGCATTCCTACTACGTCACCCTCACTTAGTTGGTAAACAAGGGGTTAAACTCCACAATACCACAGCATATCAAGCGTGCACTACCTTGAAAACTGATCATTGGTTAAACCTGTGGCGCATAATGGAAAAAAAGAGAAGGATGAAAGAAAGAAATAATCTCTCTCTTTCTCTCTCTAATGAATAAATGAATAAATGATTGAGTGAAAGAAAAAATAAATGAATGAATGAATGGGTAAGTGAATGAGTGACTGAGTGAGTAAATGAGTGACTGAATGAGTAAATGAGTGAGTAAATGAGTGACTGAGTGAGTAAATGAGATGAGTGAGTGAGTGAATGAGTGACTGGGTAAATGAGTGAATGAATGAATTAGTGAAAGAAAGAATAAATGAATGAATGGGTAAATGGATGAACTGATGAATGGATGAATAATGCACAAATGAATAAGTGAGTGAGTGACTGAGTGAGTAAATAAATGTATGATCTATATGTGGGCTTGATCTCACTTCTAGTAGAACCTACCTTGATTCTGTTTATCAGTTGACGTTACCCTACCAACCATCTGTATCTGTTTCTTGATAAGACTTTCATGCATGTTGGAGAAGGATTCATTTTCAACGCTGAAATCAAATCGGAACATAGCAGTTCGTTTCAAACATGATTATTGATCATTGGTTAGTGAACTGACGTCACAACACTCTGGGCAGACCCATAGGTGCTCACTCTCCCTTAACAGATGTCAACAACTGGGAGAATGTTGATCAAGACATATCAGCCTGGCGCACACTTCTTCGACACAGTTCCTCGACCTGCTAGGCAGGTAGAACAGCACATATGGAACAAAAATGTCAAAACAGAAAGGCAGTAAAACTTCCCACAAATGCAAGTATACCTTGCCCACACTGTACAAGAATGTTTCAAGCCCGTATCAGGCTCACTAGTCATCTACGCACACACAGACAAACATAATGCAACTACATTCCCTTGGATGAAAATTTGTGTGATCATCATCACCCGTGATGGACAAGCATCAACAGATGTCAAAGGGTATGCATAGTGATGGTTCCTGTGGCTCACTGAGTAAACACACTCTTCTCACTGCCCCTCAAACATTCAGCTCTGCTTGGATAGCATGTAATTCTAAACTTCTTAATTAAATTGCTGGATTTATTCAACATCTATTTTAGTGTCCTTATCCAACAGAGATAGAGGCCAGAGTGCAAAAATCAAATACTGTAACCTACCAGCTAGCCCCATTGTTAAGGCACCCAAAATCTCACTGACAGTCAAACAACAGATGATCAAGGGCATTTTCATACCTACTTTGTGTTACCAAAGCTACACATGGACAATGAGCAAAGCGTAGTCGCAAAATATAACTACATGTGAAATGTGGTGCCTGTAAAAATTTACCAACAACGCCGGAAAGACAAAGTACAAACATCAGCATAAGAAAGAAAATTGGCACAGAACCATGCTTTAATTACATTGAGAAACAAAGAATGAAGTGGTTTGTCCACTTAATAAGAATGCAACCAAACTCTATAGTATACAGAGTCTTCTACAACAGAACATCAGGAAAGAAGGCAAAAGGAAGACCACCAAAAAATGGTTGGATGGCATAGCGGAATCCTGTCAAAGAGCAAAAATAAATATCACCAACGCGACCAGAACAGCGCAAGACAGAAACAGAAAACTATGACACTGGACAACAACCTGGTAACAGTGTGACAAGAAAAGAAGAAGATCCAACAGTCTACACACAAACACAATAGACAAAATAAAATGTATTCTTGACATTAAATCTTCTTTTTTCTGAGTTCCTTCTATAACAACTACTTGTATTTCAGTGTGTTTAGACCATAGATTCCCAAACTTGTTTGGCCCACCGTCCACTTTACACAACATAAACTTTGTAACGCCCCCCTCCACATTATAACAGTTTGCCAACACCCCTCCCATATATATACATGCTCTTTTTCTCGTTGATATATATTTCTGTCATACATTGTCAATTTTCAAATCCTTCTATGCATGAAATAGAAAATGATGAAAAAATGGCTCATGTAAGACGGGCATAAGATGAATTAAAATGCAGAATTCAAATTTGAAATGATTACTCAATCACAAAAATAATTTATTTTAAAATATTTCATAATTTCTTCTTTATGAAGCCACCGACTCCTAATCGCCTGAACACTCCCTAAATACTTCTGAACCCACTATCGCCCCCCTAGAACCCTTCAGCGCCCACTGATGGGGAGAGAGGTACTGCCACTATGGGAAACGCTGGTTTTAGACTAACAACTCCCGTTCTGTGTTGGTTGATGTATCTACTGGAGTTTCAATCATGGTTTTCTTGTCATGCCGCACCTATCGATATGCATAGCTTGTGCAACCGAGATAGAGAATACCCTTTATTATTGCTGAAATCTTCAGAGCATATGTTTTCTATCAGAGCATTGATGATGTCGCTTTTGTCCATAGAAGGCTCATTCTCGATCACAACATCGCTAACCAATGCATCCGCTCTTTCATTGTCCTTTACCCTAGAGTGACCTGGAACAAAGGTGAAGGTGAGTGTCTGGGTTTTTGCATTTTGTGTGTGTGTATGTGTCTTGATTGATTGATTGATTGATTGATAGGACCAGCATCATTGCACTGCAGAGAGTAACCATGTGTGCACTGATATCTTTCTTACACAGGAAGATCTCAGCAACAGTGCATGAACTCAATAGCAGCATCAGCGAGGAATCCCAATGTAATTTAGAAGATGGCAAAAATATTTTATGTATGTGTCTTTACAAAGAAAACAAATGAGAGGTTTTCAACAAATCATGCCTGCGCACAAAGAAACCTTATCAAAAGAATAAGAATCAGACAATCAAGGTTCTTCGAGCATATAATGCGAAGAGAAGGTTTAGAACATTTGGTGACTACAGGTCAAATTCAGCGAAGGAGAGATTGTGGAAGACAGAGGGAGAAAATGTTGGATGGCCTGACATCATGGTTCGACAAAAGATTGACGTCAGAACTGATTACATGCACCAAGCAGAGAGGGTTGTGGAGAGACATGATCGTCTACGCTGGCAGGCTGACACTGATTGTCTTTGCAAGCATCATGTGAAACGCTGTGCCTCACAGATGAAGATAACCCACATTTTTCTGTTGAGTTCCTGCGCTAAAAAAGCACCCTGACCCAGACAAGTTCCAGATCACTACATTATCTGTGTGTTTCTTATTTCTATGACGACCGTGTGTTGCAGGGGCCCTCAACCGTGTGTTGCAGGGCCCAAAGGTACAAGAATAGTAACACTGCAACCTATAAGGCATGTTGTAATAGGCGACTGAGGTAGGGGCCTAGGGAGCTACCTAGTAAACTTGCCCTCAAGTATCTATGCATTAGCTAAGAACTGGATGCCTAAGGGGCAGAGTGTGAAGTGTGTTTAATCAGCAAGCCACAGGAGCCATCAGTATGCATACTCTTCGATATATGTTGGGGGGGAGACTGAGCACCAGATGGTCTGCCCAAGTGCAAGAGTCAGTTTAGTAACCAATAACCCTAGTAAATAAAAACATCACAGAAATCGGATGTGCTGGCCTACATGTGTGCGCATAACTGGCACAACGTACAATCGCTATTAGTCTAAGACACATACAAATCACAAAGAGTGGTTAAGAAGTGGTTGAATCAATTGGAACAATCAGTATGCATACTCTTCATATCTGTTGAGGAGACTGAGCACTATGGGTCTGCCCATAGTGCAATACGTCAGTTTAGTAACCAATAACCTAGAAAATAAAACATCACAGAAATCGGATGTGCTGCTACATGTGTGCATAACTGGCACACGTACAATCGCTATTAGTCTAAGATCACATACAAATCACAAAGAGTGGTTAAGAAGTGGTTGAATCAATTGGAACAATCAGTATGCATACTCTTCAATATCTGTTGGGAGACTTAGCACCTGAGTCTGACCCAGAAGTGCAATGCTTCAGTTTAATAACCAATAACCTAGTGAATAAAAGGTGCATAACTGGCACTACTGCACAATCACTCTTAGGCTTAGATCACATACAAATCACAAAAAGTGCTGTAACAAGTGGTCGATATGGAGCGTTAGAAGAAAATTCTATGAAACATTACTACTTACCACTGAACCCTAAGAAAGTATTCTTGTTCCCCGTTGATCTGTAACAAGTCTTTCAGGCACAGAACTACATCAAGAATCAAAAATAAATTTTAACATTCTTTAAGATATGTATGTAATGGAGATAATATTATCATCGGATAAAGATGGCTTGGACAGGGCACCTTGAGTTAGAGCACGGCTGCCATACTGGAGACCTGGGTTCAATCCACGGTAAGACCAAGGAATTTTTTACTGTCAGGGGCATAAAGAACAATCCTAACCTGAACAGTTAGTTGCGGTGACTGCACTAACCATGCAGCCATTAAATTCAACAGAAATATGTCCCACCTGTCATACACCGTCTAAAACACAGGCAATACAGGCAGTAACAACAGTTTTATTGTTTTCTTTATGTCTTCTTCGCATGCGCCATATCGACCACTTGTTAAACCCCTTTTTGTAATTTGTATGTGATCTGAGCCTAAGAGCAATCGCACATTGTGCCAGTTATGCGCCTACAGGTAGGTCAGAATATACGATTTCTGCAACACTTGTAATTTACTAGGGTAGCTTTCCTAGGCCCCTATCTCCGCCACCTCTTATGACATGCATCGTAGGTTGCAGTGTTACTATTCTTTGCTCCCCTTGAGAACCCCAGCAATCCCAGGACACCTGCCTCTCCAAATCCAGCAGCATTCAGTGGCCCACTACACTAGTTAACAAATGTGGAAAAAAAATATTAACTCTTTCCACGCGGAGTTATTTCCTCACTTTTTAAACAGTTAATTCAAAGGGAGATTAAAAACACATTTTTTCAAATTAAAAACCTAACTACTCGTCAATAAATAAACATATATATATTTTCATATATATATTATTATATACTAATTTGAAGACAACTGGACAACCTAATAGAATAACAAGGTTGAAAAGTAGTATTAAGTAAAATAGTAGAAGTAAAACTAGAAAGACTTCTTATAAGGAAGCAACTCTATGGCGCAGTGTGTAGCTAATGAAGTTCAACGGACTTCCCGGCGCAGTGTGCGGAGCGTGGAAAGAGTTAATTTAAAAAGACTACATGAACAAGTAGCCAAGGTACCTTACCAGAGACACCCCATGGTCTTCTGTAGTGAAAGTTTGCCACTTTTTTGAAGCCACCTTCAGTATTTAACCGACCTAAGGAAAATAAATATATGTTTCTGTTAGTGTTATAGTATGGGATTCTGAGAATGACTGCTGCTGACGCAGGTCAACTTGTACAGAACAGAGTTTTTCAGGACTACTGTCATGGGAGCCAAGTTCCAGTAGGGACATGCCACTTGATGATGATGATGACAGTGTGTGGTTAGACTGACAGGAAAGACATAAATGGTTCTGATAGTGTCACATGTTTGTTCAAGTTAAATAGCAGCATGTAACCTTGCGGTACGTTGTTTTCATCACAACCCGCTTGAAAAAAACTCTGTTTCTAGCAAGCTCTCCTGTCTCCTCCAGTATCATGCTCAATATTTCTTTGATGTCCTGCTGCCACCTTCGTCTTGGTTGTCTCCTGCCTCCTCCAGTGTAATGTTCGTTTCTTTAATGTCCTGCTGCCACTTTCATCTTGGTTTTCTCCCGCCTCCTCCAGTGTCATGTTCTGCTCTTAATGTCCTGCTGCCACTTTCATCTCTGATTTTCCCCTTGCCTCCTTCAATGTTATATTCGTTTCTTTTATGTCCTGCTGCCACTTTCATCTTGATTGTTTCCTGCCTCCTCCAGTGTTATATTCGTTTCTTTTATGTCCTGCTGCCACTTTCATCTTGATTGTTTCCTGCCTCCTCCAGCATCATGTTCAAGGTTTCTTTGATGTCCTGCTGCCACTTTTGTCTTGGTTGTCCCCTGTCTTGAACTCCAGAAACCATACCTGCCATGACCGTTCTCTCCAAACCACTGTGATGTTTAATGTGGCTAAAATATTTCATTTTCCTGGCATAATGTTATTTATGTGCCGATGCTCCTCAATAAGCAGGTCTTGTAGGATGTCTTTGTTTTTTCTCTGTCCAGGATGTTCTAAGAACTTTACAGTAATACCTTGTTTCAAAAGCTGCTATTTTGTTCTTTAATGTTTTTGTTATGGTCCCCGATTCACATCCATATTTGACTAAGGGTATATGCATGCTCTCAAAAGTCTCACTTTCGTTTCTTTGCTTGTGCCATAGTTTCTTCATACTGATTGTTGTTTGTTAGCGTTTGATAAGCGCAGACCACAGTCTTCAGACTTAGAACAGAACACTGCAGTCTCAGAGCAGACCTCCATTGAATGAATCTCAGGGACTTGGCTGCATGTGCATGTACCTGTGGAGCACCAAAGCAGCCCCCAAAAAACATCTTGCCAGAGTGTCCATCCTGAGAAGCATGAGAATGGAAATCTGGTCAACAGAACAACCCTTCAGAACAAACTATGGGGGACTGGTGAAGACCTCAAGCGAACCACCCTGTTTATGACACACACCGGAATAGTTGCATAGATGAAGTTGATGACAGAAGAAATGAGCACTTGTTGCTATCAACCGAGTTAACCACTCTTTGTTAATGGGTTTGGTTTGCACCAAGAACTTAACCCTTAGAATATGAGATCCCGATATTTAGCCCTGCAATATAAACATCTCCTATCCCGATGTCCTGATATTTCAGTCTAACAAGACTCTATTGTTATTTGTTAGTGATCCAAGGTAAATTGTGTACAAATGTGACATCCAAATGTGTTATAAGTTTGTTTAGCAAGATGCGGATGTTGTTATGTGATAATTGTTTGCGATTATAAGGTAATTAGTTCAATATTTTCATTAGGAAAATACATGTTGACAATTTTGAAAATGGTCACTCTGAAAGGATAACAAAATAGCAAGCTGTTGAACTTGTTTTAAATATTGGATAATGCATTGTTAGTGTTTTCCATTGATCAACAAAAGATTATGGGTAATTTTACCAACAGAATAAGTTACATTTAATGCCTGTGTGGTACCTGGACCCACAAGAGAAGCCAAGAATAGTAGCACTGCATTCTACAAGACATGTCATAAGAGGCGACTGATGTAGGACCTAGGAAGCTACCCTAGTAAATAAAAAGCATCACAGAAATCAGATGTGCTGGCCTACTTGTAGGCGCATAACTGGCAGAACATATAATCGCTCTTAGACTGAGATCACATACAAATTACACAGAGTGGTTGACAAGTGGTCGATATGGAGCATTCGAAGAAGAAAATAAAATGATTCCAAAGATGAATTAGACAGACTGTGATTATTTTGATAAGCATATCAAGTGTGAGTTAGACGAACATTTAGATGCTGAAGAATTGCTTGAATCTATTGATGTTCAAGACATACATGCTCAATTTGGAGAACAAGCTACAGTACCTTGGAGTGTGCGCATGGGCATGATATATGTAATGTATCAAGGAACTTTAATACAGTTTGGTCTCCTTCTTACAAGAGCTTGGATTGAAGCTTGAAGTGGACAGAAAAGAACAGCACAACGGGTATATGAGTAGACTCATCAATCAACATTGACCTGTTAAGGTTAGTCGCTAGACGCTGTTGGAGACATTGTGAAGTAGTTCAGAGCACCTATGGACCTGTGAAGATATTCCAAACAAACTGAAATTGGTGAAAAACCGTAAAAGAAAAGATTTGAGATATCAGAGCCTATGGAACGAAAATAAATTGACTTACGATTATACATTTTTCGACTGCGAAAGTCGCAGTTCCATGTTCCCCAGGGAACAAGTAAAACTAAACCAAATCAAGACAGATGTTTACCTTTTCTAAGAATCTGTACAACCAAAAACAATTCTTTTCTAATTTCTTCAGAGTTTAAATCCTGAAATTGGAAAAGAAAAGAAAAAATTATCAACTATTTTTTTAAAATTAAAGCTAGAAACAAAATGTTCAGAACAGACGTAGGATCAGAAGTAGGGTCAGATGCAGGATCTTCTTCTTCGAATGCTCCATCTCGACCACTGGTTAATCACTCTGTGTAATTTGTATGTGATCTGAGCCTAAGAGCAATTGTACATTGTGCCAGTTATGCGCCTACAAGTATGCCAGCACATCAAAATCTGATTTCTGCGATGCTTTTTATTTACTAGGAGTAGCTTCCCTAGGTCCCTACCTCAGTTGCCTCTTACAACATGCCTTGTAGGTTGCAGTGGTACTATTTTTGCCCCTTGCTGGCCTAGGCAACACATTGGTGATATGTAGGATAAGAAGTAGGATAAGATGTAGGATAAGAAATAGAAAGATGGAAAAATCTGACTGATACACTAAGAAATTTTACCAAATGTAAATTACTACAAAATTTTACCAAATGTAAATTACTACAAAATTTTACCAAATGAAAATTACTACAAAATGTTACCAAATGAAAATTACTACATTGTAACATTGTGCCAGTTATGCCTAAAGTATGCCAGCACATCAAAATCTGATTTCTCATGCTTTATTTAAGTGCTTCTAGGCTACTCAGTTGCCTAAACATGCCTTGTAGTTGCAATGTATATTTTTGCCTGTGGCCTACAACAATGGGTTTGGAAAAGTAGGATAAGATGTAATAAAAATGAAAATGGACAAATCTGATATATACTAAGAAATTTTACCAAATGTAAATTACTACAAAATTTACAAATGTAAATTACTACAAAATTTTACCAAATGTAAATTACTACAAAATTTTACCAAATGAAAATTCTATAAAATTTTACCAAATGTAAATTGCTATAAAATTTTACCAAATGTAAATTGCTATAACATTTTACCAAATGTAAATTACTACAAAATTTTACCAAATGTAAATTACTAAATTTTACCAAATGTAAATTACTATAACATTTTACCAAATGTAAATTGCTATAAAAGTTGATAAATTGTTAAGTATTCAGAAATTTAATTTATCAATATACATGGACAAGAGCTTACTGTAAAAATAGTACTGCTGTTTTTATCGCTGCCTTCTCTTTGCCCATCTTTTGTGAAGTACATCACAAACTTCTCACTGGAAATAAAGTCAATATGGAATTATTGTCTAGTCTTCGTTGAGGATAAAGTCTAGCCTTCATCTATATATATAAATGAAAGTTCAATGTAATTGTATCTATATCTGTCTCAATTGTTTGAAGATATCTGGACATACTTATGGACTTGAAATTTGGCAAGAGGGTAACTTTCATAGATGGGAAGAGGTACAAAATTATAAAACCGGACTATTTTTATGTTTCTATAAAGATATTACAACTTAATGTAAATGGTCATTTACAGAAATCGACGAATACGTCTAATCATGTTTTAACAATCTGGTCACGCGATTATATTGTTACTTTCCGCTCAACGTCCCGGTCACATAATGCTATGATAAGGTCACTGTTATTATAACGTATTTTAAACACATTTACCTATAAGATGATGTAGTGTAGTTGATAACATCGGGTCACATTTTCTCAATTCACACTCGGCCACATTTTTTTAAACATCTCACACTCTGCCAATTTTTTTTAAAACACATTGATAAGTTAATAATATGAATACATTTAATTTGCCAATTGTTATTTTTCAACTTTCACAGGAATTCAATTGTATCTGGTTTTATTGGCAATCAGAATGAGGGACAGTTTATGTGGGCTCGGAAGATCAGCAGAGAAGGATAAAAATGTAACTTTAAAAGTAGTGAAATATTACAACTAGATTTAAACTAAATTCAACTTACATGGGAATGGGAATTCTATTGTATCAGGTTTTACTGGCAATCGGAATGAGGGACATTTTAAATTGTTATTTGTCAACTTTCATGGGAACAGGAATTCTGTTGTATCAGGTTTTACTGGCAATCGGAATGAGGGACATTTTAATCTTATGTGGCCAACCGACAAAGTTTTCAAACCAAGCATGGAAAGAAAACTTATTGTTTTTAACTAGGAAGAAGCCGATTTTGAGGCAACGAGGCATCTTTCTTTAAGGGACTTTACAAATAGATTTAAACTCAATTCCTTATGCAAAGAAAGGGTAAAACTGCTAGTTCAGGATAAAATCTAGTCTTCTCCAGAATAAAGTAGTCTTTATCAAGACAAAGTCTAGTCTTCGCTAAGAGCCCTTCTTGTCATATTCCTCTAGGGTTTTCTCAATAGGTATCTTATCTAGTGACAATATATTTTCTTCACCTCTCGGTTCGTAATTAGGCTACAAGTAGGCAAGCACATTCGATTTCTGCAACACTTTTTATTTACTAGGTAGCTCCCTAGGACCCTACCTTAGTTGCCTCTTACAACATGCCTTGTAGGTTGCAGTGTTACTATTCTTTGCTCCCTTGAGAACCCATGGCAACACACGGGTGGCTTATAGACTAATTGGCTCAATGTGCAGTGAAGATGATCCGACAACTAAACTAAACTAGAACTGGTGTTGTTAGCTGCCACACACTGAGAGACATACTGAGTAGGAGATCGGAGAACTTAAGTACTAATTGGTTCGATGCCCAGTGATGATGATCTGATGACTAAACTAAACTAACTAGAACTGGTGTTGTTAGTTGCCACATGCTAAGAGAATACTGAGGAGGAGATTGGAGCACTTATGGACTACTTGGTTTGATGTGCAGTGATCATATCCGACGACTAAACTAGCCAGAACTGGTGTTGTGAGTTGCCACAAACTGAGAGACATACTGTGGTGAAGATCGGAGCACTTGTGGACTACTTGGTTTGATGTGCAGTGATCATATCCGACGACTAAACTAGCCAGAACTGGTGTTGTGAGTTGCCACAAACTGAGAGACATACTGTGGTGAAGATTGGAGCACTTATGGACTACTTGGTTTGATGTGCAGTGATCATATCCGACGACTAAACTAAGCCAGAACTGGTGTTGTGAGTTGCCACAAACTGAGAGACATACTGTGGTGAAGATCGGAGCACTTGTGGACTACTTGGTTTGATGTGCAGTGATCATATCCAACAGACTAAACTAGCCAGAACTGGTGTTGTGAGTTGCCAAACTGAGAGACATACTGTGGTGAAGATTGGAGCACTTATGGACTACTTGGTTTGATGTGCAGTGATCATATCCGTCACTAAACTAACTAGAACTGGTGTGTAGTTGCCACAAACTGAGAGACATCTGTGGTGAAGATCGGAGCACTTATGGACTAATTGGTTTGTATGTTCAGTGATGCTGATCTAACAACTAAACTAAACTAAATTTAACATACCTAATAAATTTGCCATCTTTACTATCATACAAGGATATAAAACTTGTCTCAACACTGCATGCAAATAGTACAACGACCAAGTAGGTGATGAATAGCTTCACCTTGATGTTTTCTCTCTGTTATGATATTCCATCAGGCTGAAATATGAAGAATTCGGAAGAATTTAACACACAAAACGAGACTACTACCCACTTCCATTGATTTCTTGTTGAATTTTCATTTGGGTATCAGAAGCTGTTGGTCAGACTCACTTGTCTGACAACCACAAATGATTGTCCAAGATGGAGAATAGTTCCTCATGTGGATGTAGAAGGCAAGGGGAAACCACCACATTATTTTCCCAAGCAAAACTAATGCATCAACACAAATCGAATATAGCAAAAGACGTTGTAGGTAGTCCCATTGGGACTGTCTCGACCGGTAGGGGTAATCATGAGCTACAGGTGATACCCGATCGTCATTCAGCTATTGTTAGCAAAATCAAGATTAGCATGAAAGAGCGAGTGTCAACATCTTAGATGATAGCAGACACCAGAGACTGAGATTTGTGGAGATCTATGAGTCCCTATGCCAGCCGACATGGCCCCTGAAGATGATCAGAGAAACACTGGAAAGCAAAGGTGGCCAGCATGATGTTAAACACACCATTAACCATGTGCCGTTAGGTCAAAGACAATTATGGACCTAACACTGAATTCATCAATTTACTGCATGATATAAACATGGGATCATTCCCTTTTTTTTATATTTACAAATTGTTTATTGCATTATATTTTACAGAAAGAAAACACTGAGAAACAAAGCTTGCTTAAAATACATTGAGAAACAAAAAATGAAGTGGTTTGGCCACTTAATAAGAATGATCCAAACTCCACAGTATACAGAGTCTTCTACAACAGAACATCAGGGAAGAATGCGAGAGGAAGACCACAAAAAAGATGGTTAGATGGTATAGTAGAATCCTGTCAAAGAGCAAATATAACAATCACACAAGCCACCAGAATAGCACAAGACAAAAACAGAAAACCACGACACTAGGCAACAACCTGGTAGCAGTGTGACGACAAAAGAAGAAAGAAGAAGACAGAAATATAAAAGAAATTGAATTTTGCATGATAGAAGAAAGCATAAAACTAAATTTGTTGTGTATTTTGATAACGGTGATGAAGGTAAAGTAACCCTTTTTTAATACCTTGAGTTATATTGGGTTATACGGTGTCAGGCCCGTATTTTTAATTGACCGTCGGCACACGATGGGTAATGTGATCAACATCATACCAGCTGCCTTTACTTCTCAGTGCTTTTCCTGGTACCTAATTGAGGCTGGGTCGACCTGAGAGCCTTTACGGCTGGAAAAATATTATACGCCCACTTTGGAATTGAACCCGGCCTATAAGCACCTAACAAGCGAGTTCACTAACAACTACGCTACTGCAACTCTATTGTATTGTGATAAGCAAAGAAATTTTGATTCAATTTTTAAATTAATATTCCTCGCTCACTATAGTGAAACTATGATTCTTTCCATTTACTGCTGGACTTGCTCAATAACCTAGTATAATGGCTGACTGAACACGCTTTGAAATGTTTAATCAACTTAGCTAGCTTATAACTCAGTGAAGAAAGCATGTTAATAGCTTCAATGGTTTAATGATGAAGGATTTGTATCATTGCACCAAGTTTTTCCCATATGGCTCGTCCCCTTTCTGCAAAATGACATGCCACCTGCTGGGAGTATTGCACAAAACAACGATTAGTTTCAGTTCTTGTTCTACTGGTCTCCACCAGATCATTTTGGGTCTTCCACATTTTTGTTTACCCTCCAATCTCCATCTCACTACAGTTTAATGTGACTGAGTTAGTCTCCATTCGTGTAACTCTCATTTCATCACTTCTCTTGAATTCATACTATATTATAGTTCAGTATTTTTCGCAGATATATATTCTCAAATTCATTTAACTTACGTCCCTCATCGTCTATTTGAGGATCATCTTCATCGGACATGTCCATAATTGCTCTGAACTCCTCCCAAGCATGTATATCAGTGTGTCTAGATTAACAACTTCCATTCTGTTTTGGTTGATGTATCTACTGTGTTTTCTCTTATGGTTTCCGTTTCTTTCCGCACCTATGGGTATGCACAACTTACACAACCGAGATAGAGAATACCTTTAAGTTCTTCATTGAAATCTTCAGAATGCAGATTTCTCTTAGAGCGCTGATGATGTTTTTGTGAATAGAAAGCTCTTGTCGACTGCAGCATTGCTTGATAGTAAATCCACTCTCTCATTGCACTTCATCCGAGCATGACCTGGGACGAAGATGAAGTGTTCTGGATTGCTGCATTTTGTATTAATTGCATTCACTGCCTTCATATATAACCAGCCTTGATCTTCTGTATCATGCTCATAGAGTCGCTGCTTCTTCTAAAACTCCATATCGACCACTTGTTAATCACTCTGTTTGATTTGTATGTGATCTAAGCCTAAGAGCGATTGTACCATATGCCAGTTATGCACCTAAAAGTAGGCTCTACAAGTAGCACATCCAATTTCTGTGATGCTTTTTATCTACTAGGGTAGGGTTTTATTCCCTAGGTCCTACATCATTTGCCTCTTACGACATGCCTTGTAGCTCACAGTGGTACTATTCTATGCTTCCCTTGAGGGCCCCGGCACCACACGAGCGATAGAGGCGCAGAATGCGCATGCAGGAGTCAATGTTAAACACACTGAAATTACAATATTATACAGGAGGATCTCAGCTAAGTGCTTGCAACTTCTTCGTACCAGCGAGTATCTTGACGAAATTCAACATACATCACACATATGTATTGAAAGCAAAATAAGCTGTGTATATAACAACAAAAAGTTGGATTGCCAAAACATGCTCAGCAATTTCATTTTAAAAGTGATATTCAAATTGTGTTGCATGCTTGTTCAAATGACATCAGTACATAAAATGTCATGTGTCATTTCTGGAAATATGCAAATTGCCGCAAGTCATAAGCAACACTCAGGAATCTTCACTGTGACAGATCTAACAAGCCGACAGGGGTATAATCTAATTTATTCTCATAGAATTATGAAGAGATCTTTAGTTGACACAATAGTTTACTTAACTCTTTCCACGCAATTGCGCTCACTGCACCACAGCGTATTCCGTTTAACGCCATTCGCTGTACACTGCGCCATTCGAGTTGTTTCCCTTATACAAGTCTTTCTAGTTTTACTTCTACTATTTTACTTCTACTACTTTTTAACCTTGTTATTCTAATAGGTTGTCCAGTTTTCTTCACATTAGTATATAATAAGATATGTATATATATATATCATCAACATCAAGGTGCGTATCCTTTATAGGACGTTGCTCTCTTTGCAGCACATCTGAAATTCACTCTGTCTCCTGCCAGTTCACCCACTTCGTCGATGGTCATGTTCATGGTTTCTTTAACTCTTTCCACGCTTTAAGCCGCACACTGCGCCACGACGGAAGTCCGTTGCACGCTTTAAGCCGCACACTGCGCCATAGAGTTGCTTCCTTATAAGAAATCTTTCTAGTTTTACTTCTACTATTTTACTTATACTACTTTTTAACCTTGTTATTCTATTGGGTTGTCCAGTTTTCTTCAATTTAGTATATAATAATAGATATATGTTTATTTATTGACGAGTAGTTGGGATCGTAATTTTAAAATTTTTTTTTTTTACTTCCCTTGAATTAACTGCTTAAAAATTGAGGAAATAAATGGGCGTGGAAAGAGTTAATATCTTGTAGCCATCTTCTTCTTGGTCTGCCTCTGCCTCTGCGTCCTGGGACCCTGCCCTCTAGTATTGTTCTTTTTGTTATATATATATGTTTATTTATTAATGGGTAGTTACGCATTTTTAAAAAATGCTTTTTTGCTTCCTTGAATTGACAGTGTACAACTTAGGAAATAACTGTGTATGGAAAAAGTTTTTAAATCTGCTCATGTGAATTGTGTGTCAATGGGTTTTCCCTGAATGCAATGGTGTCAATTCTTAGAATTTTGAAAAGAAAAATAACATGATGTACAAAATTCTGTGCAGTTTAATATTTTAACAAATTAGCAGAAAGCAAGATAGCATGCTTTGGGTGTAGGATGTGGATATATAGTTAATTACAATGGTCATTGGAATAAGAAGGGAAGGTTGGAATAGAAATAAGAGGGAAAGGTTGGCATAGGAATAAGAAAGGAAGGGTGGAATATAAATGGAAAATAAATAAGAGGGGAAGGTTGGCAGAGGAATAAGATGGGGAGGTTGAAATAGAAATAACAAGGGAAGGTTGGCACAGAAATATGAAAAGATGGTTAGAAGAGGAATAACAAGGTAATGTTTGACATCGAAGTAAGAAGGGAAGGTTGGCATAGGAATAAGGGAAGGTTGGCATAGGAATAAGGGAAGGTTGGCAGAGGTATAAGGGAAGATTGGCAGAAGAATAAAAAGGGAAGGTTGGCAGACAAATAAGAAGGGAAGGTTGGAAGAGGAATGATAAGGGAAGATTGACAGAGGAATAAGAAGGAAATGTTTGACAGGGAAATGAAGAAGTAAATGTTGAACTATTATATGCAAAATCTTACCTCTTCTTCTACCTATTGCAACAGATGATAGAAAAAATATATCTTTAAGATTTGAACTGTCACCATTCTTCTTCTTCTTTGAATGCTCCATATCGACCACTTGTTAAATCACTCTTTGTGATTTGTATGTGATCTGAACCTATGATCGATTGTACATTTTGCCAGTTATGCGCCTACAAGTAGGCCAGCACATCCGATTTCTCCTATGCTTTTTATTTACTAGGATAATCTTCCCTAGGCCCCTACCTCATTCGCCTCTTACGACATGCCTTGTAGGTTGCAGTGTTACTATTCTTTTTCCTTGCAGCCTCGACAACACAAGCTGTCACCATTCATAATCCATAGTAGATAAGTTACCAGCATTTTATAAAATGTGAACTACATAGCATATGATGATGCGGATGAGAGAAATTATGTTAAAATGTTTTTTTTTCCAGCATTGATTCTATTAAAACCTACCATTGAAGACATTGAAATCATGTTGGATTCTCTCATTGAAAACATTTAGATTCTGTTGATTCCATTGAAAACATTGAGATTTCCATTAAAACTTTTGAGTCTCCATTGAAAACATTGGGGATCTCCATTGAAACTGAGAAAACATTGAGATCTCCATTGAAAACATTGAGATCTCCATTGAAAACATTGAGTCTGTTGATTTAAACATTGAGTTCCATTGAAAACATTGAAATGTGGTGATCTCCATCGAAACATTGTTGTTCTTATTAAATGAATTGTCATGACTGGTTACACATCCAGTCTTCTTCTGATTTCTTCATTTCTAATTTTGTCTCTTGTCACATCTGCAGCTCTTCTAATGCACCTCATCTCCGTCGTTATGGTTGTCCGCTCATTAGCTGCTGTTATTGGCCATGTTTGACACTGGTAACATAGTGTTGGCCAGAAAATCATTCTTATAAGATTTGCTTTCGTTTTTAGCGGTATCTCTTTATGTGACAACAGTGGTGTTAACTACCCCAGTACCTGGTTGGCTTTTGTGTATCGATAGTTGATTTCCTTATCGATACTTCCGTCTGCAGTGAAAATTGCTTCAAGTATTTGGCCTCATTGGTTTGTTTAATTTCTATGTTCTGGAGTTTTATTGTAAGGTTTTTCTGGTTGTCTGCTTATTGCTATTGTTTCTGTCTTTATTATATTTATTCTCAAGTTGTCTACGCAGACTACTAAAAAAAAATGGCCAAACAAAATTCCAGAAACCATAGTCTTCATGAGAGCCAAGAACCCAAACATCAACACCCTGTTGCAGAAGGCCCAGGTGAGATGGACCTATCATGTTTCTCAGATGCCTGATAAACACATCCCAAAACAGTTGATGTGTGGTGAGGCAGATGTTCTGCTGGTGGACAGAAAATATTCTTTAGATAGACTCTTAATAAATCTTTAAAATGATTCGATAAATACACCCTGTTCTGGGAATTCATTGTGCAAGATCACTAAATATGGTGCTGTAGCAGCACAAAAGGAACTTGTATAGCTGAGAATCATCGTGCGTTTTTTTGGTTTTTCCGATCCAGAAGCACTTGAGCTTTTCAGCTCTTCAGCTCGGTGCCATGGACATCGTAGCCCTTCGGTTCGGTGCCACGAACACCGTAAATCTGGGGAATCTGTGGCTTTGTCTGCCAGCCCGCGGAATTAAACCACACTCACAGGGGGCTTTATGATCCACTTAACTGATTCCGTACCGTGTAACACTCAAGTGCAACTATTTCTTATATGCCTGGACCACGCGTCGCTCAAAATACGATTACTATTTTGTTGAGTTTTTATTATTTTTTGTTCCGATTGAAGTTTTATATTAACTGGAAACTACTTAGAAGTGATGTGTAAATGATAACGAATACATATCAGCATGGCTCATGCTAGAATTCGAATTGAAACGGAGTTTATCAATCATTTTAGGATACCTTGTGACCGTAAAAAACTAGCGATTTTTATGAATGTTCATGATGCTACTTTGTGAACAGTTAATAAACCATATACTTCATGGTATTGAATCGGAATTGAACCCTCACACACAGAGGGATAGTCACCCATAGTCTAACGCGCTACAAACACGCTGGGCAGATGGGCCGACGGGCCATTGTGCCGTTGAGACACAGAGAAAGTGAGCTGCGTGAAAAGACAAAACACACAACACCCACATATCTAATTTTGATCATGTATGAAAATGAAAATCGTGGCATATCCTTTACAGGATGTAGCCATCAACAAGAGTAAACGAGTAGTCGCTTTTCTAGACACCACTTATACACTCAGTAGTTTGTCATTGTTTTCTGAACGGTGAGGACTACTTTTAATAATAATCATTATAATGATAATTCCTCTCGTACCGTATACGTCACATAGGGCCTGCAAGTAATTTCTCCATACCGCTCTATCCTGAGCAACTCGCTTAATCTCCTCCATGGAACTGAGACCGATATTTCCTGCCTCTCTCAGCAAAGTTCGCTTCAGGGTCTCCTTAGGTCGACCCCTCTTTCTTGAACCCTTTGCATCCCACTTCAATGCCTGCTTTGATATTCTTTGATCATTTCTCCTCAAGGTGTGCCCAACATAACTCCATCTTCTCTTTCTTATAACAGTTGTCACTAGTGGTTGACCAGACATGTCTCTGATTTCATCACTTCTCCTGAATTCGTTCCATTTTATATTCATTATTTTCGCAGATATCTATTTTCAAATGCATTCAACTTGCTTTCTATATCTTTAGTCATTTTCCAACTCTGCTGGCATATGTTAGGACTGATACAACATTTGAATTGAAAATTCGTAATTTAGTTTTAATACTATATAACTTGCAGTTCCATATTTTATTTAGACTTTTAAAAGCTGATGTTGCTTTGCCAATTCATATCATAATTTCTTTTTAACATTTCCTGTGCAATCAAAATTGCTACCCAAATAGGTGAACTGCTCTGTTATTTTTATCATTTTAGATTCCAGTTTGATATTTGCATTACTTGCCATAGGTGTCTTCATTATATTTGTTTTTTATAGCTTATCTGCAATGACTACTTTTACTGTTCGTAAAATTCAAGGAACTAATTTGTTCCAAACTTGCCCACAGCAGAGTTTGAATCAGGTATGCTTGGATTGTGATCAAGCTTACTACATCTTAAACTACAGACGCTGACAAAAAGAAAATGGCAGAACAAAATTTCAGAAACTAAGTCCACATGAGAGCCAAGCTCCCAAGCATCATGTAAGCCCAACTTTAAATATTCCAATTAAAGAACTATATTTCAATCAAAGAACTAGGTAACAGGCCTCTGTTCAAACCAAAGGACTAGGTCACAAAGATATGTTCCAATCACAGAACTAGGTCACAGACCTATATTCTAATCAAAGAACTACATGACACCAGAACCCAGATTAAACATACTTACATAAGCTCCTTGACAATTTCTCACACTACGTTCGTGGATCCGAAACATCTCAACGGCGCTTACACTGTCAGGGTCTGCCTGTTGATAGTCCACTCTTGGAACAAGATCCATACCAAGTTGGCTAAAGAAAGAAAAGTTCTACTTTTAGAAAACTCTTAGAAAACGTCTCTTCCACCTTGTCCCCATCTCCTCTACCCTGTAATCATCTTCTCTACCTTGTCCCCATCTTTTCTACCCAATCCCATCTCCCTACCCGTCCTCATCTCCTCTACCCCGTCCTCATCTCCTCTACCCCGTCCTCATCTCCTCTACCCCGTCCTCATCTCCTCTACCTTGTCCCCGTCTTCTCTACCTTGTCCCCTCTTCTCTACCTTGTCCCCAGTCCCCATCTCCTCTACCTTGTCCCCATCTCCTCTACCCTGTCCCCATCTCCTCTACCCTGTCCCCATCTCCTCTACCTTGTCCTCATCTCCTCTACCCTGTAATCATCTCCTCTACCCTGTAACCATCTCCTCTACCTTGTAATCATCTCCTCTACCCTGTAATCCTCTATCTTGTAATCATCTCCTCTACCCTGTAATCATTTCCTCTACCCTGTAATCATCTCCTCTACCTTGTAATCATCTCCTCTACCCTGTAATCATCTCCTCTACCTTGTCCCCATCTCCTCTACCCTGTCCCCATCTCTCTACCCTGTCCCCATCTTCTACCTTGTCCTCATCTCCTCTACCCTGTAATCATCTCCTCTACCTGTAATCATCTCCCTACCTTGTAATCATCTCCTCTACCCTGTAATCCTCTATCTTGTAATCATCTCCTCTACCCTGTAATCATCTCATCTACCCTGTAATCATCTCCTCTACCTTGTAATCATCTCCTCTACCCTGTAATCATCTCCTCTACCTGTAATCATCTTCTCTACCTTGTCCCCATCTCCTCTACCCTGTAATCATCTCTATCTTGTAATCATCTCCTCTACCCTGCAATCATCTCCTCTACCTTGTAATCATCTCCTCTACCCTGTACTCATCTCCTCTACCCTGTAATCATCTCCTCTACCCTGTAATCATCTCCTCACCCTGTAATCCCTCTACCTTGTAATCATCTCCTCTACCCTGTAATCCTCTATCTTGTAATCATCTCCTCTACCCTGTAATCATTTCCTCTACCCTGTAATCATCTCCTCTACCTTGTAATCATCTCCTCTACCCTGTAATCATCTCCTCTACCTTGTCCCCATCTCCTCTACCCTGTCCCCATCTCCTCTACCCTGTCCCCATCTTTCTCACCTTGTCTCATCTCCTCTACCCTGTAATCATCTCCTCTACCCTGTAATCATCTCCTCTACCTTGTAATCATCTCCTCTACCCTGTAATCCTCTATCTTGTAATCATCTCCTCTACCCTGTAATCATCTCATCTACCCTGTAATCATCTCCTCTACCTTGTAATCATCTCCTCTACCCTGTAATCATCTCCTCTACCCTGTAATCATCTTCTCTACCTTGTCCCCATCTCCTCTACCCTGTAATCATCTCTATCTTGTAATCATCTCCTCTACCCTGCAATCATCTCCTCTACCTTGTAATCATCTCCTCTACCCTGTAATCATCTCCTCTACCCTGTAATCATCTCCTCTACCCTGTAATCATCTCCTCTACCCTGTAATCCTCTACCTTGTAATCATCTCCTCTACCCTGTAATCCTCTATCTTGTAATCATCTCCTCTACCCTGTAATCATCTCCTCTACCTTGTAATCATCTCCTCTACCTTGTAATCATCTCCTCTACCTTGTCCCCATCTCCTCTACCTTGTCCAAATCTCCTCTACACCCTGTTCCCATTTTCTCTACTATGTCACATCTCCCCACCTTGTCCCCATCTACTCTACCATGTCCCCATTTCCTCTACCCTGTCCCCATCTCTTCTACCTTGTCCCCATCTCCTCTACCCTGTCCTCATTTCCTCTACTATGCCACCATCTCCTCTACTCTGCCCATATCTCCCCCATCATGTTCTCATATCTCCCCTTGAAACCATCCACAATTTTTCTCCACACAAAGCTCATCATTCCTCCACACCATCCTTCACTCTTTCTCTCTCACCCGCACCATCATCACATCTCCCCAACAACACCTTTACCTCTTCTTCCCGCCCCACATCTCCTACATCAATATCTTAACTTACCCATTTCCCCAATCAATCATAGTCACAGCTTGATGTTTCATCTCCTCAGCGTGTTCTTTGGTCAGTGTGTTAGACACAATGGTAGCTCGGAACTTGCACAGTTCTCCCATCACCAATAGAATGGTATGAAACAATGACTTGCGGTACTGGAATGAGTGAGAAACAGAAAGTTACATGACAATTATAGACAGAAAAAATAAACAAACTGTACTACTCCCATCCGTGTGTTGCCGGGCTCATAAAGGATGCAAAGAATAGTAACATTGTGAGCTACAAGGCATGTCATAAGAGGCGACAGAGGTAGGGGCCTAGGAAAGCTACCCTAGTAAATCTTCTTCTTTTTTCTTTGAACGCTCCATATTGACAACTTGTTAAACCACTCTTGTGATTTGTATGTGATCCGAGCCTAAGAGCAATTGTACATTGTGCCAGTTATGCGCCTACAAGTAGGCCAGCACATCCGATTTCTGCTACACTTTTTATTTACTAGGTAGCTTTCCTAGGCCTCTACCTCAGTCGCCTTTTGCAACATGCTTTGTAGGTCACAGTGTTACTATTCTTTGCTCCCTTGAGAGTCCCGGCAACACACGGGCGATTTGTAGATTATTACTGCAATTGTCACATGGCATCCACGCTTAATAATAATAGTAATTTCTCTCGCACGTTATAAGTTACATAGGGTCTGCAAGTAATTTCTCCATACCGCTCTATCCTGGGCAACTTGCTCAATCTCCTCCATGGAACTGAGACCGATATTTCCTGCCTCTCTCAGCAAAGTTCGTTTCAGGGTCTCCTTAGGTCGACCTCTCTATCTTGAACCCTTTGCATCCCACTTCAATGCCTGCTTTGATATTCTTTGATCATTTCTCCTCAAGGTGTCCCCAACATATCTCCATCTTCTCTTTCTTATAACAGTTGTCACTAGTGGTTGAGCATACCCTACGGAGGACACAGTTGAGTGTCACTGGACAAGCACTTGAGTGGAACCCACAAGGAAAACAAAAAAGCGGACGTCCTAAGCATATCTGTAAACAAAGTCTTCTTGATGAACTGAAGAGTGTTCGAAAATCCACGCTTCCACAGTCATTATTCAGATGAGCTCCAATATATAAAAATGTTGGACAGCACTGTACCACATATTCCAATCAAACACTCTCCTCATTTTCCATACTTCATTAATTCAAGAACAATAAAAAAAACAAATATCAATTCAAATTGTCTTAACCCTTAGAACCCGGGCTCCCGATATTTCAGGATTGAATGTAAGCGTTGCATATCCCGAGCTCCCAATCTATTGGTCTGAGAATATTTTTTCATTATTTTTCTATATTTGAAAATAAATTGTGTACAAATGTGATGTCAAACACAACCCATGTGTTCTACATGGTTTTGCGAGATAACGGACGCTGTTGTGAGGTTATTTTTGTACTGATAAGGTAATTAGTTTAAAATTTTCATGTTGAAAAGATGTTCTAAATTGTTTTGAAAATGGTCATTCTAAAAGTATAACAACAGAGTAAGCTGCTGAACTTGTTCTTGAATGAATCTGAAGATGAATTAGGCTAAGAATGTAAATATTCAAATCAGGATATAGAAAGTGAGATAGATGATCATTTAGACGACGAAGTATTGTTTTAATTGACTGATACTCAAGCTATATGTTTAATCTGAAGAAAAATCTACACTTACTTGAGTATTCGGGACCGTACCCACATATTATATCAAATAAATTTTAAAGTTTAGTATTCTGCAAATAGATCATATGCAGGAATAACGGAGGTGCTGGGTTAAGTGAATAACAAATTATAGAGCACTTAAGTGTGCTAAATTATCGTGATTTAATATAAGTCTGATAGGGACTGTGTTTGCTCAGGAGCTCCGGGGAAGGGATTTTAAGGTAGACATGGCCAGGGTTCAAAGATTAAGAATGCTCATAAATGAAGGGTGTGAGTTTTACCACAAACAGTGACTTCCATTGTCCATTCCACTCTCTCAGTACAAATGACACCTCCTTGACAATGGCATCTTCCACAGGGGAAACAATCTCACATGGACTGTCAGAGAAAGGGACATAAACACATTCAAATTAAACCATATATAAGCTTAGCATACATAAACATACACAAAGATAATTTTATCTTTTTATTCTCTATCCCTGTTTTCCCTTTCCGCATCAGTTCCAAAAAAGAGGCATTTGGAGCGAGCCTCCTTATGCTCTTTGTACAGGGTGGAATTTAGTGCCTCAGATATTCCGTCATTCATCGTTTACTTGGTCGTCCTCTGGGTCTTTGCTGTTGTGTCTAAGTGCTAGTGTTCTTTGTGGAAGTCTGTCCTGTGATAACCTTGATATGTGTCCGAACCATTTACCTGTTGTTTCTTAATATATTGTAGCACAGGCAAGGATCCTACTTTTCTTCTGATTTCATCGTTTCTGATTTATCTCTTGTTATTACATTTAGAATTCGTTGTAAACACTTCATCTCTGTCATTTGGATTCTTCTTTACTCATTTGTTGTCAGTGTCCAGGTCTGACACTAATAGCACAGAGTTGGTAAGCAAATTGTGTTTAACATTGCTCTTGGTGTCCATCACCACATGCTTGTTTTAAGCAAGAAAGATAATTAACCCTTTGTCTTCTAAGGACGCGTATAGACGTTTTCCCCATTCACTGCTACAGACGCATTAACACGTCTGTTATTATAGTAACCCTTCGGCTCGGTGCCACGAACACCGTAAATCTGGGAACCTGTAGCTTTTCTGCCAGTCCGCGGAGTTGAACCCGCACTTACAGATGACTAGTCACCCGTAGTCCAACGCGATACGAACACGCTGGGCACGCGGGCTTCAAATTACATTGGGGACTCTTGCTGGTGCTGCAGAGTTTGTGCACTGCAGCAGAGATCTTCTTGTGTAAGAAAGAGATCAGAGCAAACATGGATACTCACCGAAGTGCAATGATGATGGTCCTATCAATCAATCTTATCTTAACCACATTTGCCGTGAAGTGTCGTGGGGGGAGTTAGTTTTCTATCTTGTGCCAGGTGTGTTGCGCTTGACGTTGTCAGTCCATGCTTTCGCAGGGACTCTGAGATGTTATCTATCCGTGTTCTTGGCCTGCCTTGTGCTCTGCGCCCTGACAGTCAATTATTGTAGGCACGTGATGGTAGTAAATGTGGTTCCATTCTCATTAGATGACCACTTGATTCTTTGCTTTTCGATGTACTGTATACATGGTATAGTACCAACGATGCTTCTGATATTCTCGTTTCTCACTCTATCTCTCCTTGTAACGTTGACAGCTTTCGTAGACATCTCATTTCACATGTTGTAATCTTTCTTTCTTGTGTCTTAGTCAGGGCCATGTTTGGCACTGATAGCAGAGAGTTGGAATAAATATGCAGTTTATCATTTGTCGTTTGACTGTCATGTTAATGCTTGGATGTTTTAATAGTGGTGACGGTATGTCACTGCATCAATCAATCAAACAAACTAAACAAAGCTAAACATAAGTTTATCACAAATGAGAAGCTGCTGAAGAAAGCTAGTTACACATCACTGACATTTCCTATCCGATGAAGTAGATGCAGATGGTTTGGACATATGAGCAGAATACTACTGGTGTTTTGCAAAGACAGTTTTTCAACGGACAGCATATGGAAGGAGGAGACAGTGTCTTGGATTTTCTAATAAGAGTTCATTCTTATTTTTCATGTTTGTTTGCCTATATGCTCTGATCTAACCAAAACAGGTTTGTCCTTAGGTTGAAAGCGGTGTGTTCTTGGCTTAAAGAGATTTAATCCCCTACATAACAAACAAACAAGGAGGAGATGTGGCAGAGCAGAGGGAACATGGATAAGGGCAGTTCTCGATCTTACAGCTCATATCAAAGTGTAGCGCCCACTTAATCGCTGCCAAAGGTTTCATAGAGCCAATAGGCAATTAAATACATTTAAACAAATTTCGAGCAGCTCTCATTCAAAAGAATGATGACACTCTGAATTTTTACACGTTCAATCATAACCTGGTCTATCCACTGCAGCACTTCCGGGTAAAGGCTCAATAAAAATAAACATCCAAAACAATAAAATCAAAATGCAGTGCCCAGCTAGGCCAGAAGTTTGGGGCTTTCAAAAAGCCAATTTTCATACTCTCACTCACAATAAACACGTCCCAAGCAGCTTTCTCTGAAAGGATGGCCTGTCCATTAAGTTACTTGTATGTGTCAATTTCCCTTGTCAATAATGGCTAACACATTCCGTTTCTGGGAATCTTTTTTTTTTTAGTTTGCTCTCTAGAGATATGCAGTCCTTGCTAACGAGATCTATCTTCTCTGGAGTCATCCTACTCTAGGTGATTTCAGCCTTCTGCTGTCGGACTCACCAACCCAGGCTTTTCTACAGTGTGTGCTTTCGAGAAACTATAGTTTACTCCCCATATACATGGGGAAAGTGTCGTAGAAGTAGATGACAAACAAAGACAAAATGTGCCCTCCTCACGGTAGAAAAGCTCAGGATATTCAGCAGAAATGTGAAATCTGTGTTGCTGTATGGCTTGGAAACATGGCCATTCACCAAGTTAAATACAAATACGATTCAGATCTTTATCAATGGATGTCTTTGGCAGATTCTCAGACTGAGACAGTAAGACAGAGTTGCAAACACAGACCTGTGTATAAGAACAGGACATGAACCCATGATGGCCCAGGTTAACAGAAGAAAATGGTAATGGGTTGAGCATGCCCTACGGAGGACACAGTTGAGTGTCACTGGACAAGCACTTGAGCGGAACCCGCAAGGAAAACAAAAAAGCGGACGTCCTAAGCATATCTGTAAACAAAGTCTTCTTGATGAACTGAAGTGTTCGACTATCCTGGGAGACCATCTTCTTGATGAACTGAAGAGTATTCAACTATCCTGGGAGACCGTCTTCTTGATGAACTGAAGAGTGTTTGACTATCCTGGGAGACCATCTTCTTGATGAACTGAAGAGTATTCAACTATCCTGGGAGACCGTCTTCTTGATGAACTGAAGAGTGTTTGACTATCCTGGGAGACCATCTTCTTGATGAACTGAAGAGTATTCAACTATCCTGCGAGACCATCTTCTTGATGAACTGAAGAGTGTTTGACTATCCTGGGAGACCATCTTCTTGATGAACTGAAGAGTCTTCGACTATCCCGTCTTCTTGATGAACTGAAGAGTGTTCGGCTATCCTGGGAGACCGTCTTCTTGATGAACTGAAGAGTGTTTTAGGAGGATTGGAGAGGAATAATTCCTCAAGGTGAGAGAAGGTGATCGTATACCAAGTGCACACCATGGCCAAAGTTGGCATCAAACCCCAGAATTTCCACGATACATGGTCGGCAATGCAGTTTATTATCAACTTCCGTATCTGCGATCCCATTAAAAAACTTGTATTACGACCTGTAATACCACTTTTTAGGTTGGCATTGCTAGTGCAGTTGTCGTGAAACTGTTCCGGTTATGATTTTTCTTTATGCCCCCCGACAGAATAAAACTACTTGGCCATACCAGGGATTGAATATGGGTCTCCTGCGCTCTAATCTATTCTGTCTGATGCTAAACCATATGGCGACCACATAAACAAACATGAAAAAAAAGAAAGACAAGATGACTATACAAGTTACCCTTCATTTTCCACTGTAAATTCCTTAGTATGAACGTATGATGCTGGAAAAATTCCCTGGAAATGATAACAACAATAGCAACAATAATACATGTACTAACAGTGCTATGATGATACATGACAGTGCTATGATGATAATAGGTATCAATCCTAACATATGCCAGCGAGAGTTGGAAAATTACTAAAGATATAGAAAACAAGTTGAATGCATTTGAAAATAGATGTCTGCGAAAAATAATTAATATAAAATGGGACAAGTTCAGGAGAAGTAATATAATCATAGAAATGTCTAGTCAACCACTAGTGACAACTGTTATAGGAAAGAAAAGATGGAGATATGTTAGGCATACCTTTAGAAGAAATGATAAAATAATCACAAAGCAGGCATTGAAGTGGGAGGCAAAGGGTTCAAGAAAGAGAGGGCGACCCTGAAACGAACTTTGCTGAGTGAGACAAGAAATATCAGTCTCAGTTCCATGGAGGAGATTGAGCGAGTTGCCCAGGATGGAGTGGTAAGGAGAAATTGTTTGCAGGCCCTATGTAATGTATAACGGTACAAGAGGAATTATTACTATGATAATACATTAGAGATATGATGATATATAGCCTTTTTCATCTTGACACGGTCAATTATGAAAGCAAGGTTAAAGTGCCCTTTCCATTTATGTCTAACCTGGGCAGCTGATATTTTTTTTATTTTTTTTTTCGATCCAGAAGCACTTGAGCTTTCAGCTCTTGTTCGGTGCCATGGACATCGTAACTCTTCGGTTCGGTGCCACGAACACCATAAATCTGGAGAACCTGTGGCTTTTCTGCCAGTCCACGGAATTGAACCCGCACTCACAGAGGACTTATCACCCGTCGTCCAACGCGCTACAAACACGCTGGGCAGGCGGGCGGGCAACTAATATAAGGAATGTGCCTTTTCCATTTTGCACAAACCTCCTCTCAAACCTAAGTTTCATCCAAAGGAAAGACAGAGCCCATACGTTTGGAATCAAGCAGGGTTTGCAGGGGATGCCTGATAATGGAATAGAATAACACCTAACCGTCCTTACTGCCTTAGGGTCCCTCACACCGGATTTATGGTCCAAGTTTACTCCTCTAGCATAACTGCTGACCCACAAGGCAGTTGGAATTTTCTATCTGGGTTTACTCCTCTAGCCTTTATCTCTCCCGAGCACCCCTCCACAAGGCAGTGGGTACAACAGTTGTAGATGGTACCGTCTACTGTCATACAGTAGCAGATGAAGCATCTGATCTGACCTATATGATGATAGTCCTAATGTAACTGATTCTTCTTCTGCTATCAACTTCTGCTATGCGACTACTACTCCGGTATGTGTCATAAACAGGGTGGTGCACTTTAGGTATTTGCCGGTCCCTCATAGTTTGTTCTTTATGGTTGTTTCTGTTGGTCACATTTTTATTCTCACACTGATTCTCAGTCAATGCTTCACAAGATCCAGAAGGGCAGGTTTCGGTATGAGTGGATATTGTCTATAGAAGTTTCTAATCTCCATCGGCTTACGTGGATATACTGTCCAGGCATGCGGGTGTTTACGGTAATGAGAGAACGGACAGACTGGCATCAACAGCATCGATTGTTGGGGAGTTGAAGATGGATAGTTTCAAGGAAGTTCTTCTGTCTCTTTGCGACTGTCTGTTGGATGAGGACACTAAAATAGATGTTGAATCAATCAAGCGATTTAGACAGTTTGGAGTTGCCTGTTGTACAAGTAGAACTGGATGCCTGAAAGGCAGAGTGAGGAGTGTTTAATCAGTGAGCCACGGGAACCATCAGTATGCATACTCTTCGATATCTGTTGGGGAGACTGAGCACCTATGGGTCTGCCCGGAGTGCAATGACGTTAGTTTAGTAACCAATAATCAATCATTCTCACACTGCTCAGGCTGGGGCAATTTTGCAAGATGTGCTCTGTGGGCTTTCTTTAGTGCTCCACAGGTGCATCAAGAAACAACAAATTAAATGGTTCGGCCATATAAACAAATTCCCAACAGACAGTAAGCTTCAAAGAGCAATGTTACTACAATACAGTGGATACAAAGCAAGATGCTGTCACGCAAAATGTGGACCTCAGAGAAAACATAGAAAGTGGAAAAACACTGTTTATGAAGCGCACACAAAAGCCTGCTCTAGAAGTCTCTTATCTTGACGCTGTGATTAATTTTGACGCTGTGAGGCAAAACAGGATTAATAATAATAATTCCTCTCATACCATTATACTTTACATAGGGCCTGCAAGCAATTTCTCCATACCGCTCTATCCTGGGCAACTCGCTCAATCTCCTTCATGGAACTGAGGCCGATATTTCTCGCCTCTCTCAGCAAAGTTCATTTCAGGGTTTTCTTAGGTCGTCCTCTCTTTCTTGAACCCTATGCATCCCACTTCAATGCCAGCTTTGCTATTCTTTGATCCTTTCTTCTCAAGATGTGTCCAACATATCTCCATCTTCTTCTTCTTATTACAGTTAAAACAGGATTAGAGAATTGAAAGAATAGAAAACAAGTGATGGCCATACATCTTTCAAAGATAGTTTCAAATATCTTTAGAACAAGGTAATTTATTTTTTGTTTGATCCAGAAGCACTTGATTTCAGCTCTTCGGCTCGGTGCCATGGACATCGTAACCCTGTGGTTCGGTACCACGAACACCATAAATCTGGAGAACCTGTGGCTTTTCTGCCAGCCCATGAAATTGAACCGCACTCACAGGGGGTTTGTCACCCGTCGTCCAACTAGCTACCAACATGCTAGGCAGGCGGGCAGAGCAAGGTAATAAAGAGCATGGCAAGCCCATGCACCAAGACGTATATTGAGATATAAGAATCTTTTTTTTTTTTTAACTATAGGGCCCGACCTGGAAGTACCACAATGGGTGGATCCAACACTAGTAAACATGAAAGCGTTTAAAACTCGATCGGCATCAACCTTTCGAATGAGAGCGCTCGGAGCTTGTTGTACGAGGTTTTATTTTGCCATTTGGGTTAAATGAAGGTTTCAACCTTGGTAACGATCAAGTGTGCTCTACACATTGTTCTTAGTCTAATGGCTGAGAAGTGATATAAGAAGCTCTTGGTGGAGAGCTATACAGTAGATTAAATTCAATGATTAAGTCAAGTTACATGGTTCAAAGGTCAATCCTTAAAAAATTAAATGAACAGATTAATGAAGGTTATAAAGTTCAAAGGTCAATCCAAAATTAAAATAAAATTGTCCCCCAAAAAATGGGTAATTTCAACAGGTAAATCTACTCTTTAAACTGTACACATCTCTAGTCCGCACTAACAGCTAGTGTAGGATAAACATTCTCAGGTAAATGTTTTACCTGTGAGGGGTAAGACATATAGACACCTTGTGAGCCTGGATCGCAGTGACGTGTACCTTGACATGTAAGGGCAGATAAACTTGCAAACAAGGGAGGTAACAGTAAATAGAAAGGTCACGTATTTTGAGAAAACGAACTAGCCAGGTTGTAGGAAAAGAACAGTTTTCATATATTGGCACTGGCTCAACCAAGACACATTCAACCAGCCAGCACCTCTCCTCCCTGGGTATGCAGTATCCCAGAGCTCTCAGAAGAAATAAGTGGCATTGACAAGAAAGGAACACAGAGAGACCTGGAGAGAAGGCTCATCGCAGAAAAACATATAAATGAAAACTACCCAATGGACTCATGGACACATGTATACACGGATGGCTCGACTACAGATGCCACCCACAATGGAGGAGGGGGAGTTGTCCTCAGACTAAAAATGGAGTAGAACTAACCTTAGCTCTGGCCACTGGCAAGTTCTCAACCAATTTTAGGGCTGAGGTAGAGGCCCTCAGTGCAGCTGAAAAAATGGCACTACAACACATGAACCAAATACTCATACATGGAAAAATGGTACTTTTGACTGACGCATTGTCCGCTATCTCAGCACTTAAATCTGAAAGGAACACAGAACTAGGTGATCTCAGGTCAACCTTAGACCAGTTATCCCATGAATCTGAGAGGATAGTAATCCAGTGGATACTCTCACACTGCAAGATCAAGGGAAATGAAGATACTGACAGACTGGCTAAAGAGGGAGCAGGAATGCCCCAAGATGATAACCTGGTTAGCTATGAAAAAGCAAAAACCATCGCCAAAGGGCACTACAAAGCAAAATGGGATTTTAAAAAACCCACCCAAAACACAACAAGAACGATGGATATTACCAACTGTCCAGAAGGGATCAGACAGCCATACTTCGCCTCCGACGGGTCACAACAGACCACTTGTACACTAAATCCAAGATAGGCACCAATGACCTGTGTCCCTGTGGCTTGGCGAGTATGACAACAGAACATATCCTACAGAACTGCCCCCATTATGCAGACCTGAGAAGAAAGAGTTGGTCCACTTACACCAGCGTCCAGGACAAACTGTATAGCATTTCTGATAATCTGAGGCAGACGGCTGCCTTTATTAGAGAATCCGAAATTCCAATCTAGTGAGAATGCAGAAGAAGAATTCAAATTGAAGATCATACTTGGCAGTTAATGAAACGGCTAATTTTGTTTATTAAAAAAAACACAGCTAAGATAAGAGCTAATGCAGAACATTAGAAAAGAATCTAAACTAACTAACAACTACTACCAAACACTCGATAGACAAGGGCAGACCATCAATTTTCAACTCAGGACATGACATAACATACTGAATAAACTCCTACACGGGCTATAAACATCTCCATCGACAAACATCAATTGAAGAAAGTCAACGACTTTACATACCTAGCGAGCATTTGTTTCAGCAAACAGAAGAACAGCTAACGAAATCCAACATAGATGCAATAAAGCATAGGGTAAATATATCACCAATTTTGATTCCTTCCTTTCTTACGCTTGAAATATTGTCTATATACTCAATGTTGTCTCTTGTATAAACTTCAGTCTTTTGTAGCTCACACAGAAGTCCGTGTAGTTTTCTGTCGAGTGTTGTTTCGTTAGGTCAGTGAGTTTGCCTCAGTATATCATATTCGGGCAGTCTTGAAGTATGTGCTCTGCAGTCTGATGTACCTGTCCAGATGTACTTCTTCTCTTCTTCTTTTGTCGTCACACTGCTACCGGGTTGTTGCCCAGTGTCTGGTTTTCTGTTTTTGTCTTGCGCTGTTCTGGTGGCTTGTGTGATTGTTATTTTGCTCTTTCACATGATTCTGTTACGCCATCTAACCATCTTTTATGTGGTCTTCCTCTTGCCTCTTGTCCAGATGTACTGTCAATTGCCAATCTTGAATTTTGTATACATGTGGCTACGGAGTTGATTGTGTCCTGTTCTAAGGCGTAGAATGACAACCTGTTCAAATCTGTTCATATGTTGAGCATCAATTTTGAAATGCAAACATGCACATGAAAACTAAAGAGACAATCTTTCTTCCAACATTATGCTTTGAGTGCCAAACCATGACGCTGATATTAAAAGATGGAAACTAGAAACTAGTCACGACAGAGATAAAGTGTCTATGCAGAATGCTGGGAGTATCAAGAAGAGAACGGTTTGAAATGAATAAATCAGGGAAAATGTGGTTAGAACATCAGTACTGAACTTCATCAAGAAACAACAAATTAAATGGTTAGGCCATATAGGCAGATTACCAACAGACTGTGCGCCTCAAAACCAACGTTACTCCGATACAAAGGATAAAAAGTGAACAGAGGAAGTCAAAAACACTATTTATGATGTGCTGGCTAAATGAATTAGAGCGCGGACCCATGCAGGAGACCTGTGTTCAACTCACGATAAAGCCAAGGATTTTTTCTGTTGTGTGCATAAATGAAAATGATAACCTGAATGCTTCGCGGCAACTGCACTAGCCATGCGGCATTACATTCCTCAAACTCTCGTCTCATCTGTTCTATACTTCCCTAAAGCGCGGTACTACAGGCATAGCGACAGGTTTTTGTGTTTTTTAAATTACACAAACGCTTGTTCTAGAAATCGCTTCTTATCCTAGCGCTGTGAGGCAAAACAGGATTCGAGAAAAGAAGAAACAAGATGGTTATTGTTTGCAAAGTGCAATAATGATGGTCATATCAATCATTTGACTAGTAATCTCGATAACAAGGTGAAGGTCTTACCTTTTTGCTCTTGTTGTTGAAGGAACACCCTCGTAACCAGGTCACTGTTAATTAGGGACAAGAGCATAGTTATTAATAGATTATAGCAGTGTTTCCCAACGGGGATTTCTCAAATTACTACATTGTTCATGTATCATCATCATGTGTAAACGAATATTGTGGTTGGAGATGACGTCTCACCCCAAACATATACATATATATCGGGGTAGCGAGGTAGAGGTAAACCTCTATCAAAGGAGATATAAGGTGCTTTCTTGTCTACGCTAGAATACACGCTGAGGACACCCTTGGGCAAGGTGGAGTACCGTTTAGCGCCCCGCCCCGGAAGGGTAACGTGAAGACATGGTAGCAGGTGGTGGATGAGTGAGGGAGCAGCCGACAGAGTGTCAATGGTTATGGTCTCAAAACTCACAACGATATGCAGAAGATCTCTGTAATAGAGACAATGGCTATGGTCATGGACCAATATGGTCACTGCCGGGAAGGAAAGCAATGGCAAGACTACCTTCCAAGAAAATGCCTAGAAAACCCTAAAGGCAATATGGTATTTTGGACATATAAAGAGACTTGAAGGGCTGAAGAAGACCATCATGGAAGAAGGCATGCCAGCAAAGAGAAGAGGAAGACCACGGAGAAGATGGATTCAGGATGTAACCGATGGTTGAACTGCATCTGGCCTACGAGAGAGAGAGAAATTCCAAAGGACTGTTGGGATGGCAACGTTTTGCTTAGGACAAGCTATTTGATTATGAATATATATATATATACGGACTCTCTTTTCACCGCTGCCTCCGGGGCTCTGTCATCGGTGGCTGAGCAACAGGTAACCCATACGATTATCATATCAGACTCGATGAATACGCTTCAAAGGATCGAATCTGGAAGTCTGCGCGTGGAATGGGTGGACATCATTTGGAGATCACATCTCAAGAAAATGACTTGGCTGTACACACCTGGACATGCTGTAGTTCAGGGTAACGAGCGTGCTGATTTTCTTGCAAACAATGCCCGAACTGAAGCGGGCAGAAGTATGGACAGAGCCGATATCATCAATGCGGTACTCTCTCATTTATGTGACATGGGCAAGTCTCAGACAGTGGAACGAGTTCGAGAATTAGTCATTAAGTTTGGACATGTCAGACAATGTCGTTTTCGTGGTGGAGAGAGAAGGTATACTTATCAACTTCTCATGGGTACGGTGAGCAAATGGACTTTGTGATGGCTGCTGCAGCGGAGGACAGAGCAGGAATGGGAATGCCCAATGTGCCATGACGTCGATTGCATAACATAACTCTCTTTTCACAGTTCTTCTCTGCGTTTTCCTTGAAAGTCCACGACATCAGCTGTCCATCGGAGATCTGTCCTAGCCAATATCTCCACTAACATACGACATCCATGTCCAATCCACCTCCATTTTCTAATAATAGTAACCAATGAACATCTTGTTTATTTGAAAAGCTCTTCCTTTCCTGTTATTTATCATCATCGGGTGCCGGCTGGCGTAGGCGATCATGGATCTCCACAAATCTCTGTCGTTGGTGTTTGCTATCAACTCAGATTTTGACGCTCTACCGTGCCATGAAGTCAGGCTATCCAACATTTTTTTCTCTCTCTGTCTTCCCTGTCTCGTCTACCCTTGATTTTACCGGTTGTCGCAGTGTGTTCTAAACCTCTCCTCCTCATTACATGCCCGAAAAATGATGACTGCCTCTTTCTTATATTGATGATAAGCTTTCTCTGTGTCTTGATCTCATTCAGCACCTCAACATTAGTCATTTTAGCAGTCTGTTATTTATACTCATTCCTATTTCCTATTAAAAATACTCGCACATGGAAAAATAGTGCTTTTGACTGACGCATTATCCACCCTCTCAGATTCATGGGATAACTGGGCTAAGGTTGACCTGAGATCACTTAGTTCTGTGTTCCTTTCAGATTTAAGTGCTGAGATAGCACTTAAACCCGTTTCCTATTGAGATAGTCCTTTCTTATTGTATTTGTCCAGAATAATTGTGGGATTCTTGTTAAATATTTATTTTGGAATACAATGTCTCCAGCTTGTGTGTGATGTCACGGATCATTTTCCAGCACTTACTATTGTATAATAACACACTCAGAACAATGCTTCTATACATTTTAAGTTTTGTTTTAAATTTTCAAGAGTTCAAGCATGGTAACGTTTTCATCAATAAATGCCTGCGCAGGATACTTCGTCTAGGATGGTATGATAGGACCACAAATAGGAAACTGTGGGAGAGAGCGGGACAACGGCAGGTAGAACAAGAAATAAGAGGAAGAAAGTGGCGATGGATAGAATACACGATGAGGACACCCCCTGACAGCATCACGAGACAGTTCCTTCGATGGAACCCCCAGGGTAATAGAGGTAAGGGAAGACCTGGAGGGGGGAGTTTGAGACAGAATGCACGAAATAAGAGGAAGAATGTGGCGATGGATAGAATACACGATTAGGAGACCGCCTGACAGCATCACGAGACAGTTCCTTCGATGGAACCCCCAGGGTAATAGAGGTAAGGGAAGACCTGGAGGGGGGAGTTTGAGACAGAATGCACGAAAATGGAGAGAGAATGGAGATATCTGGAACAGTTGACCTTGGATATGAAGACTTGAAAGGCATTGGAAGAAAACTTGTGGACCTATGTCTCCCTATGGGTGAAGAAGAAGAAGAAGAATGGCTAGAATTTGATTTGTTTTCTTATCTGTTTAGGCGTGTCGAAATCTAAGAATGAAGAAAACTAGGTTACAAGTATGCGAGCGTTGAGCAGGGCAAGTATTTCAACCTCGCAATAAACTGCAAAGCTACATAACAAACGGACCATATCATTAATTGTTGAAGAAGTATGCGAGCGTTGAGCAGGGCAAGTATTTCAACCTCGCAATAAACTGAAAAGCTACATAACAAACGGACCATATCATTAATTGTTGAAGAAGTATGCGAGCGTTGAGCAGGGCAAGTATTTCAACCTCGCAATAAACTGAAAAGCTACATAACAAACGGACCATATCATTACTTGTTGAAGAAGATAAGGATGAAGAGGAAAATGATCGCCCGAGTGGTTACCGGGGCCCAAATTTGCAGTGTAAAGAATAGAACCACTGTTATCAGCCACGCATGTTGTAAGAGGCAACTAAGGAGGTTTGGCTGAAATCGGATGCACGTGTCCTAAACATGTAGAAGTCTATGCTTTTAAGGGCCTACCAAACCAATGTGCAACGTATACACGTTTTGACAAAGATCAAACATATCACAAAGAGTGATTAAAATTGGTCGTAAAACGAACGCAAAGAAGAAGAAGAAGTAACAGAAGTAGATAAAGAGGAACAGCAGAGAAAGAAAATGCGCAAGAAAAAAAAGGAGAAGAACAAGAAGTATAAGAAAAAAAACGTAAAACGAAACAAAGAAAAATAAGAAGGCAATACGACGAATTGAAAGAAGAAAGAAAGAAAGAAAGAAGAGAAAGGAAACGCAATGAAGGAGTAGTATAAGAAAAGGAACAAACACTGAATTAAAAGAAAAAAATAAGAAAAGAGAACCAAAAAAATAGAACAGAAAGTATAAGAACAAATTTAATTTTTTTTTTTTTTATTTGAGGAAAAAAACCCAAGACAAAGTAGAAGCAGAAGTCAAAAGAAAAATAGAACAAAAACAACAACAAAATTGGTTATTGGTTTCTAAACTGACGTCACTGCACTCCGGGCAGACCCATAGGTGCTCAGTCTCCCCAATAGATATCGAAGAGTATGCATATTGATGATTCCTGTGGCTCGCTGATTAAGACAACAAGAAAAAGTAACAGAAAAGAACAAGTAAAATAACAGAAGAAGACTAAGAGGTAAGAAAGCGACGAAAAAGAGTAAGAAAACGAGGACAAAGAAGAACAACAAATAAAGAGGAAGTGGTCAAATAAGAAGGAGACGAAGAAGAAGAATAACAACAAAAAACAAAGAAAACAAAGAGGAAAAAAAACCCGTCTGTGGTGTAAGGGAATCATAATATCGTTTAAGTTATATTAAACCATTTCGTTCAAAATGGGCTGAAAGTACAGCTGCTGATTGTAATTCTAAGCACAGAGTTGCTTGCCACTTGAACACTACCGTGCTCACAGCTCAGTTAGTGTTTATTTAGTTTAACCCTAGAGCTAACATTATCAGTTTACTATATATTATACTGGATTCTCCGTAAGGAGTTAATTCTTATTTTTCATGCTTGTTGGCCTACACGCTCTGATATAACCAATAAAAGGTTCGCCTTAGGTTGAATGAGCGTGCCTCGGCTTAAAGAGGCTTTAATCTCCTCACTAAACAAACAAACAAGCTAACAACATTATCAGCACGTTTCGTGGTCAAGACAAGGTCTCGGCTTGTAATTCCGATCCAGAAGCACTTGCGCTTTTCTGCTCTTCGGCTCGGTGTCACGGACATCGTAACCCTTCGGTTCGGTGCCACGAACACCGTAAATCTGGAGAACCTGTGGCTTTTCTGACAGCCCCCGGAATTAAACCACACTCACAGGGGGCTTTATGATCCACTTAAGAAACGAAGAAAAATGGAAAGTAAAGACGCTGGAGTGATTTTTTCTCATCCGAGCCCTGGTCGAAAGTCTTCGGCCTCGTTCAGACATCGTTACTTCTCGCAAATACTCAAATTGGAACTGTGCTTTTCTTGCCAGTCCGCTGAATTGACCCACACAGGGCTTTAGTCCACTTAAGAACGAAAAAATGGAAAGCAAAGGCTGGGATGCTGACCATTACCATCGCTTCGCTGGTCTGAAAACTACGGCCTAACATCATTTACCAATATACTTCAGGGATCTTCTCAGCGATCTCTGACATGCGCTAGTTGTGGACCAAATGACAGTCAGCTTCAGGTCTGTCAGTTTCCAAAACTAGTTTTTGTTGACGGTGTGGCCACATTGTTCTTCAGCTCACACAGAAAGACATCTTGAGACATGCCGGCGTTCCGTCTGCTGACACTGGCAGAGCTGTTTGACTTACTCCTAGTCTATATAAGTGTTTGTTGAGTCTGCAGTGTCCGGTACGTAGTCGAAATATAATGACCTGGTCTGTTCTGCTTAGGTCTTTGAGGAAGTTTTTTCCATAATCATATCCAGTAAATATCGGTCTCAGTTCCATGGAGAGATTGAGCGAGTTGCCCAGGATAGAGCGGTATGGAGAAATTACTTGCAGGCCCTATGTAACGTATAACGGTACGAGAGGAATTATTATTATTATTATTATATCCAGTAAAACGGGTTCCTTTTTTTAACTTACTATGCGTGGAGGTGAAGTGCCCGCCTCTCCTTATAATGGTACTTGATTCGTTACCCGCGTGGACAGATCCAGATATTTTTCCAGAGATCTCTTGTCTTAATGTAGGTTAAATCAAGTTCCTAGTTCTATCGGAGACGGAAGATAAACAGTCGGTCCCTTGTTCAAGTTGATCACGTGAAAGAACATTTGGTGGTTGAAAATCATAAAAGTAGTAGGTTGTATGTAAAGTATCTTGAACAAAAGTTAGGGAATGCTAACCCTAAACAAATGCTTGCAGAAAACGGATGCACCAGGCCGTAAGGCGCATAACATGGTGCAACGACCCTCACAATGAGGAATGGGATAACGGATTCTATGGTCGCCAATCTGCCTAGGAGATTTAGCCACGCAGTAAGAATGTCAGACATACCATCACGAGGGTGGTCTAAGCTTACTGCGGGAAGAGGTCGGCACAAACGGGAAAGGTGAAATCATAGGAATTATATCCTACAGAACTGCCCCCAGTATGCAGACTTGAGAAGAAAGACGTGGCCCACTTACACTAGCGCCCAAGACAAACTGTATGTCGTGGCTGATAATCTGAAGCAGATGGCTGCCTTTATTAGAGAATCTGAAATCCCAATCTAATGAGAACGCAGAAGAAGAAGAACACAAGTGGATCGAGAAAAGGAACAAGAAAATGAAAGAATAAGAGGGAGAAGAGAAGAAGATGGATTAGGAAGAAGATGGATTAGAGGAAGAAGATGGATTAGAGGAAGAAGCTGGATTAGAGGGAAGAAGATGGATTAGAGGGAAGAAGAGGATGACAGTAAGAGAAATAAAGATGAAATGAAAATCCTGGCATTTCCTTTACAGGACGTAGCCATCAACCACAGCAAACGAGTCGTTGATTTTCTAACACCACGTATACGTTCAGTAGTTTGCTATTGTATTCTGAACGATCAGGTATATTTTTACTTTTTGTAAAAATCCCACGGAAACGAATTTGCTTCCAAACGTGTACACCGTGGGGTTTGAACCAGGTACGCTTGGGCTTGTGATCAGGCTCACTACCGCTTGTAGAGGACGAAGAAGAAGAAGGTAGCACAAAACACTAAACAATAAAAAAAAACGGTACCTGTTTTTTCATTACTCCAGTACTCCTCCCTGATGTGAACCGTCTCCCCAAACTCAAGTGACAAAGATTGTTGTATTGTGCTGCTGCTAAAGCTGGCCACAACTGAAAAACAATTAAACAAATGGCAAATGATACTGATGTGAACAAATGTGGTGTTATGTTACAAGTTAAGTTTAATACTAAGTAATAGCAGCAGTGGCGGATTGCCATTAGGGGCAAGTGGTGCCGGGCCCCACCAAAAATAATGTGTAACGTGTATTTGTTTTATAAATCAAAATATAATCTAACCCAAAATCATGATTTTTTTCGAAAATTTTTGTCTGGCCCCACCAACAAAAATGATCACGAGCCGCCACTGAATAACAGTATTATTAATACTTTTCACCATTATTTACTGGAGCCGTTGTTGTATCTGACTCTCAGTCGATGCTTCACAAGATCCAGAAGGGCAGGTTTCGGTATGAGTGGATGTCGTCTATAGAAGTTTCTAACCTCCAGCGGGTTACGTGGATATACTGTCCTGGGCATGCGGGTGTTTACGGTAATGAGAGAGCGGTCATGCTTGCATCAACAGCATCGATTGTTGGGGAGTTGAAGATGGATAAGGGGATATTCTTCGGTCTCTTCACGAGAGTCTGTTGGATGAGGACACTAAAAACGATGTTGAATCGATCAATCGATTTAAGCAGTTTGGAGTTACCTGCTATACAAGTAGAACTGGATGTCTGAGAGGCAGAGTGAGAGTGTGTTTAATCAGCGAGCCACGGGAACCATCAGTATGCATACTCTTCGATATCTGTTGGGGAGACTGAGCACCTATGGGTCTGCCCGGAGTGCAATGACGTCAGTTTAGTAACTCAATAACGTTTCACAGTTGTTAGCATTTCGTGTGATTTTCATTGGCACAGAAACGGAGCAATTATGGGGTGACCCGTTGCAGTGAAGTTGGAACCGTACTTATGAACTATGAACTTATATGAACAATAACAAATGTGATAGAACCACAGCCCCTGCAGTCATAATGGATTTCAGCGCAAGTGAAAATTCCCGGAAATCTTTGGTGTGGCCTTCGATAACTTATGGCCGGCCGGCTCAGGTAAAATTCTAGGAAATAAGACCACAATCGTCGCGTGACCTCGTATCCTCGTATAAAGACATTTATTTTAAAAACAAGACAACATGCTGAATAAAAGTTGTTGGTTTTTTTCTTTTTCAATCCAGAAGCACTTGAGCTTTCAGCTCTTCGGCTCGGTGCCATGGGCATCGTAACCCTTCGGTTCGGTACCACGTACACCGCAAATCTGGAGAACCTGTGGCTTTTCTGATAGCCCACGGAATTCAACCGCACTCAAAGGGGGCTTGTCACCCGTCGTCAAACGCGCTACGAACACGCTGAGCAGCGGGTTATATTATGTTACACGCCCGAGTGGTTACCGGGGCCCAAATTTGGGGTGTAAAGAATAGGACCACTGTTACCTGCCTCGCATGTGGTAAGAGGCGACTAAGGAGGTTTGACTGAAATCGGATGCACATGTCCTAAACGTGTAGAAGTCTTATACGTTTAGGGGCCTACAAACCAATGTGCAACGTATACACGTTCTTGGCAAAGATCAAACATATCACAAAGAGTGATTAAAATTGGTCGTAAAGAACGAACGCAAAGAAGAAGAAGATTATGTTACATGTTAAGTTTAACACTAAGTAATATCAGTATTATTAATATTTTTCATCACTAAATAACCATAGACTCGTAGAAATGAGTCAAATTACAAAAAGGCTTACAGTGTTCTATCAAACATATACAAAAACCAGCACCAATTAAACAGGAATTTTGGTTTCCAGTCTGAGCTAGACGGTCTTATGTTGCCGAGGGCCACGCTCAAACCATGACCCTTTACTTGAAAATATAAATTACAACTACTTCTTAAGTATGAGTAAAGCATGCCTGAATGGCGAAGAATACTGGTGATAAGAAAAGCAAGCGTTCAGGCAAAATTAGTCACGACAGAATGGCGAGGGACACTGATTGATTGGACCATCATCAATGCACTTCGGTGAGTAACCATGTGTGATGCGATCTATTTCTTATACAGGAAGATCTCACTGGCAGTGCACGAACTCCGTAGCACTGGTGAGTGCCCCCAATGTCATTTTGAAAGGTACCAACATTTTGTTGGAATTTTTTATTTGTATTTCTTCTAATGAATTTTGCCCGGACAGCGGCTTTCCAGCTTGCTTTTCTCGATTTTGATCTGCTAATTGTTCTTTTACGTGCTCGACTTGAACACGAGAAATACGTGTTATCGTCCGTCTCCGATATAAATAGGAACTCGATCTCACCTACACTGTGATCAGATATTTCAGGTAAATATCCCGATAGCTTCACGATGGAGCGAACCGAGTAACATTTGCACGAGAGGCGAGCACCTAGCCTCTACGCCACAGAGACCCTCTGGCGCAGTGGTAGTTCATAGTATTCCATCTGCAGTGTATACGGGTTTAATTCTCGACATCATCTGTTCCACCGCCTGCCTAAACTGATAATTGGTGACCAGATTTCTTGAGTTAGCGGGACATTTTAATTAGTTGTCGTAAGTACTACTCAAGCAATGTCGGTAATACTCACTCTCAGCAAGACGCAAATTCACAGGCTAGAGAAGATACAGAACGAAGCAATGCGCATCATACGTGGATGCACCAAAGACACAGCATGTAGAGCAATGAGATTCCTGCTGGACCTTCCAGACATAAAAAGTGAAATTGGGGTGCGTAGAACAGTTGCCTACCTTAAAATCACTCAAGACCTACCACATCCGTTACACAATGAACTAGACAGATCTAACACATCCGTTACACAATGAACTAGACAGACCTAACACATCCATTAGACAATGAACTAGACAGACCTAACACATCCGTTACACAATGAACTAGACAGACCTAACACATCCGTTACACAATGAACTAGACAGACCTAACACATCCGTTACACAATGTACTAGACAGATCTAACACATCCGTTACACGATGAACTAGACAGATCTAACACATCCGTTACACAATGAACTAGACAGACCTAACATATCCGTTACACAATGAACTAGACAACTGCAAAGGCAATAGACTTAAACATGGCCAGTTGTGGCCGGGCCGCGCAGAGGTCATTCGTATGTGCCATTCAGAACATAGATCACGGAGAAGAGTGGATACCAATACCAACTGAACACAAACAATCCTTTGTAGTCGTCACCACGATAAACAAACCAAGTCGTGATTCGCTGCCCACAATAGTCAACGCAGAAGTCGAAGCATTAATAAATGACTACACATTGGAGGAAGATGCTGTTATCTTCACTGATGGTTCTGTGATTCGGCACAGTCGAAGTGCATGGGTCTTTACGGCTAGAGCTAAAGGAAAAGTCATCAAGGAGGCAAGTGGCGCATATATGACAACTACCAGCAGCATGACTATGGAGGTCATGACGGTGACAAAATCCCTGGAGTGGCTACAGACGCATACATTCACTCACGCATGCATGCTCAGCGACTCTATGAGCATGATACAGAAGATCAAGGCCGGTTATGTACAAAGGCAGAGGATGCAAGTAGTACAAAACTCATCCATCCAGATACTTACCTTCATCTTTGTTCCGGGTCACGCTGAGGTGAAGGTCAATGAGATAACAGACGCACTGGCGGGAAATGCTACGATTGAGAATGGGTCTGCTATTGACAGCAGCGACTCATCAACGCTCTCAGAGACAACATACGCTCTGAAGATTTCAACGACGAAAGTAAAGGGTATTCTCTATCTCGGTTTCGCAAGTTGTGCATACCGATAGGTGTGGCAAGACGGGAAAACTACGAGAGAAAACCCAGTAGATACATCAATCAACACAGAATGGGAGTTGTTACACAAACACACTGAGATACATGCTTGGGAGGAGATCGGAGCAGTTATGGACATGTCCGATGTGCGATGAAGATAATCCTAAAGTGAACAATGAACTCAAGTGCTTTGAAGATAGCACTTTCATCAAGTTGCAAGGCGTTTAGCAGCTGCGTCGTCGTCCTGTACTGGAGGTTAGGAAGAGAAAGTGGCGGTGTCTCTATGGCGTAGAGGTCACGTGCCCGCCTCTCGTTTCATTCTTCTACTTCTTCTTCGAAGCTCCATATCGACTACTTGTTAAACACACTTTTGATTTGTAATGATCCGAGCCTAAGAGCGGTTATGCCAATTATGTGCCTACAAGTAGGTAAGCACATCCGATTTCTGTGATGCTTTTTATTTACTAGGGTAGCTTCCTATGCCCTTACCTCATTCCCTCTTACGATATACATTGTAGGTCGCAGTGTTACTATTCTTTGTTTCCCTTACGGGCCCCGGCACCACAAGTGCGTCCTCTCGTTTCAAAGTTAGTCTGTTCGCTCCCTCGTGGAGCCATTTTGGATACTTGTCCATAGATCTCTTAATGTAGGTGAGATCGAGTTCTTAGTCCTATCGGAGACGGATGATAACACGTAGGTTTATCCTTTGCTGAGATACCGCAGTGTACTGGTATCCACTGTAGAACTAATTCTGATGTACTATAGAACAGCGAGGCTAAGGTGGCGTGACCCACAGCCAGGCTCTAGCACAGGCCAGACAACTGGCCGGGTATTCCCTGACCTAGATAAGAAAAGGGATCTGGAAAATACAGATGTTTGATAGAACACTGCACGCCTTTTTGCAATTTTACTCAATTCTATGAGTCTATGGTTATTTATTGGTGAAAAATATTCATAATATTGATATTCCTTATTGTTAAACTAACTTGTTGCATAATATAACTTCGAGTTAGCATTTTGTGTTGATTTTAAAATGAGATTCGTCTATATCCAATACTGGAATGCGAGGTCACGTGGTGTAGTTAGTCTGATTTCCCCATTATTCTTACCTGAGCCTGAAGGCAGTAGTTTATAGTTGGCTTGCGTGACCCCAATCAACATAGGGTTAGAGTGTATGTGTGTGCTTCTTTATGTAAACTAACAGCCCGTCTGCCCAGCGTTATCGTAGCGCGTTGGACTACGGGTGACTATCCCTCTGTGTGTGCGGGTTCAATTCCGCGGGATGGCAGAAAAAGCCACAGATTCCCCAGATTTACGGTATTCGTGGCATCGAACCGAAGGGTTACGATGTCCATGGTACCGAGTCGAAGAGATGAAAAAGTGCTTCTGGATCGGGGAAAAAATTGTAAACTAACAATCGTCCGTCTCCGATAGGACTAGGAATTCAATCTCACCTACACTAGGATCATGGATCTCTGGGAAAATACTCTGGGAAAACAGCCGAATGGCTTCAGAGAACGAAATTACTGGGCGCGAGGGGAGCATAACATCTACGCACAGATACTTGGCCGTGACAGAATAGAAGAGCATAGTAGACTAATTCTGATGTCTATAGATAGAACTATCACTATAGAATAGAACTAATTCTGATGTACTATAGAATAGAACTAATTCTGATGTACCATAGAATAGAACTAATTCTGATGTACTATAGAATAGAACTAATTCTGATGTACTATAGAATAGAACTAATTCTGATGTACTATAGAATAGAACTAATTCTGATGTACTATGATAGAACTAATTCTGATGTACTATAGAATAGAACTAATTTGATGATTTGCTATGATTCTGATGTACTAGATAGACTTACGATGTACTATGATAGACTAAGAAGTAGCTAATTAGTCATAGATACTAATTCTGATGTACTATAGATGACTAATCTGATGTACTATAGAATGAACTAATTCTGATGTTACTATAGAGTACGAACTAATTATGATGTACTATAGAGAGAACTACACATTCTGATGTACTTATAAATAGAACTAATTCTGATGTCTATAAGAGATATGAATTAATTTTTTATTTACTAGGGTAGCTTCCTAGTTCCTACATCACTCGCCTCTTACGACATGCTTTGTAGGTGGCAGGATTTTCCCATGAGAGCCCCGGTAAATACACGGTCACTGGTGTACTAAAGGACTGTGTATCTAACCGCCAGGCTAAGGTGACGTGACCCCAATCAACATAGGGTGAGTGTGTATATGTGTGCTTGCTTATGTAAACTCACAATATGAGCGTAAAACAGGATATGAAATGTGTTGAAATAATTTGTAGGATTTACTGGGACAATAATAGATAGCGGAACTTTCAGACACGACGGTTGATAGCATGTGTATGAGGGTATGTGTGTACGTGTGTATGGGTGTGTGTGTATGTGTATGACTGAGAGACATTGGGTCAGTTTCTGTGTGTATGGGTATGTATGTATGTATGTATATATGTACGTGTGTATGTATGTATGTATTTATGTGTCTGTATGATTGAGAGACCGGGTCAGTTGCTGTGTGTATGGGTGTGTATGTATGTATGTATGTATATGTGTATGACGTTGTAGTATGTATGTATTTATGTGTCTGTATGATTGAGAGACCGGGTCAGTTTCTGTGTGTATGGGTGTGTATATATGTATGTGTGTGTATATGTGTGTGTATATGTATGTATGTGTGTGTATGCATGTATGTGTATATTATATGTGTGTGTATATATGTGTGTATTGTGTGTGTATGCATGTATGTGTATATATGTGTGGCTCCTAGTAGTTGTCAGCATGCGACAGCGCCCCCCGCAACGGTGACAGGCAGCTTAACCAGGCGCGGGTAACCGATTCGGTACTAAACCAATCGGTGAATCCGGGTATGCCAACCCTGCCTCCGAAGACTGGACTCGGCAGATTGTGCGGAAGAAACTATACTCTGGTTCAACGGACAAGAAGGCGTCTGCCAGCAAAGCGCTGCGGAGCGTAGTGAGCACGGCCAGGCACGTAGAACGCCCTGGTCATCCGCTGCATCCAGATCCTTCTCCAGCCGTCTCGACTTTGTCCTGCCACTGGACACAGAAGGAATTGGGCGAGAGGGTGAGATCGACGAACTGCGCAACTCTTTCTCACTTTAAACCAAATCAACGCGCAAGTCACTATTTCATCCATTCATCAAACATAGTGCAAGTATACCTTGCCCACACTGTACACGAACATTTCAAGCCCGTATCGGGCTCACTAGTCATCTACACACAAACATACAAACATAACGCAACTACATTCCCTTGGATGAAAATTTGTGTGGTCATCATCACCCGTGATGGACTAGCATCATGTGTATATATGTATGTATGTGTGTGTATTGGTGTGTGTATTTGTGTGTTGTATGTATGTATGCATGCATGTATAAGTCACAGAGAGGAAAGTTAAATTGTGTAAAATAGTGAAGTGACATCGACCAAGAGAAATAACATAAACCAAGAAAAAGAGAGGAGAAACATAAGCAAAGGAAGAGAATATGAGAGAGAGAGATGAGAGAGAGAGAGGGGGGAAGATGTAACATAAACCAAGAAAAATAGACGAGGGAGGAGAAACATAAGCAAAGGAAGAGAATATGAGAGAGAGAAAGAGAGAGAGAGAGATATGTAACAAAGAAAGGGAGAGAGCCACATGTAAAAAAGACAAAGGTAGAGAACCATATGTAAAATAAAGGGAGAGAACCAGATGTAAAATATAAAAAGGGAGAGAACATTGTAACATAGACAACGGGAGAGCACCATATGTAAAATAGATAAGGGAGAGAACCAGATGTAAAATGGATAACGGGAGATAAAACCAGCTGTAAAATAAACAAAATGAGAGAAATGAAGCATTGATAAAGCGAGATAAAACCAGATGATAAACAAATGAAGAATAAAATGTCACATAGATATTGCGAGAGAACGGAGAGAGCCCCCTAACATAGTAAATCTGATCTAAGTATTAATATGACCCGGATTTGAGACCTTTCGTGTATTCCCCATTCCCTAAATTGTAACGTAAATTATTCCATTGTTTGCTGAGCAGCTTTTTTTTTTTTTTTTTTTTAAACAAGAATTAACGAAACAATAAAAACCATCAAGGATATGCGTTTCTAGCCACATTAGTTTCACCGGCATTCAACCTCCGCGACTTATTACCTTTTTCTTATCCCAATTTACGAGACTAACAAGCTGCAGAGGAGCGACTGGCCGAGTGGGTTAGAGCGCGGCTCCCATGCGATAGACCCGTGTTCAATTCATGATAATGTCATGGATATATTTCTGTTGTGGGCATAAATGAAAAATCCTAACCTGAACAGCTTCGCGGGTACTGTACTAGCCGTGCGGCCATTAAATTTCTCAGGATGTCGTCCCACATGTCCTACACCGCCCTAAACAGCGGTACTAGATGCAGTAACGACAGTTTTTATTGTGAGTGTACGTTTTGTGTATTCCCCTTTTCATAAATTTTAAAGTAAATAAAAAAGAATACATCCAAACTCCACAATATACAGTCTTCTACAACAGAACATTAGGAAAGAAGGCAAGAGAAAGACAACAAAACAGATGGTTAGATGGCATAGCAGAATCCTGTCAAAGAGCAAAAATAATCACCCAAGCTACCAGAACAGCGCAAGACAAAAAAACAGAAAACCAGGACACTGGGCAACAACCCGGTAACAGTGTGACGACAAAAGAAGAAGAAGGCGAGAGGAAGACCACGAATAGGATGGTTAGATGACATAGCAAAAACAACAATCACCCAAGCCACCAGAACAGCCCAAGACAAAAACAGAAAACCAGGACACACCACAACAACCCGATAGCAGTGTGACGACACTGGGCAACAACCCAGTAGCAGTGTGACGACACTGGGCAACAACCCGGTAACAGTGTGACGACACTGGGCAACAACCCTGTAGCAGTGTGACGACACTGGACAACAACCCGGTAACAGTGTGACTACACTGGGCAACAACCCGGTAGCAGTGTGACGACACTGGGCAACAACGCGGTAGCAGTGTGACGACACTGGACAACAACCCGGTAGCAGTGTTAAGACACCGGGCAACAACCCGGTAACAGTGTGACGACACTGGGCAACAACCCGGTAACAGTGTGACGACAAAAGTAGAAGAAATAAAGTAAATTATTCCATTGTTTGCTGACCAGTTTTAAAAAAAAACAAGAAGAAGTATTAATGAAACAATAAAAACCAACAAGGATATGTGTTTTTTAATCCTATTAGCTTCACCAAAATTCTACCCTCACCTCTTTTTTTCCTATTTTCTCATCCCAATTTACTAGACTAACAAGCTGCAGGGAAGCGTCTGACCAAATGGATTAGAGCGCTGCTCCCATGCCGGATACCCATGTTCAATTCAGGGTCAAGGATATTTTTCTGTTGTGGGCATAAATAAAAAATCCTAACCTGAACAGCTTCGCATGTACTGCACAAGCCATGCAGCCATTAAATTCCTCAGGATGTTGTCCCATATGTCCTACAGCGCCCTAAAATGCGATATTAAAGCCAGTAATGAAAGTTTTTGTTTTTAACAAGCTGCAGCATAGTAAATCCCGTTCAGGCTTGCCAGTGTCAGGTGAGAATTGCTGATTCAGGTATGTTGTTTGTGAAGCAGGTGTACAGGTGAAAACAGGTAGTTAGCTAGTTAACTTCAAGGAAAATATAAATGTACTACTTATGTAATGTTTGAGTGTCAAATTGTTTGAAGGATTTGATTTTTGGTGACCTTTTTTTCCATAAGTATAATCATGCAGAGAGTAATATATGAAAGAGGGGGACAGAGGTTTCACTGTAGTGATGCTTCTTTGTTAGTTGTGGTTGTACTGTAGTGACAGTTGTAATATAGGGGTAGATGTACTGTGGTAATAGTTGTACTATAGTGGTGGTTGTACTGTAGCAGTGGTTGTACTGTAGTGGTGGATGTACCGTACTGGTTGTACTGTAGTGGTGAATGTACTGTAGTGGTGAATGTACTGTAGTGGATGTACTATAGTGGTGGATGTACCGTACTGGTCTGAATGACCATGGTAGTGCTGGAATGTACCGTAGTGGTGGATGTACTGTAGTGGTGGTTGTACTGTGGCGGTTCTACTATAGCAGTGGATGTACTGTAGTGATGATTGTACTATAGTGGTGTGTGTACTATAGTGGTGAGTGTATTATAATGGTTTACTGTTGGTGTACTATAATGGTGGCGCACTATAGTGTGAGTGTACTATAGTGTAGTGAGTGTAGTGCTATAGTGGTGAGTGTACTATAGTAGTGAGTGTACTATAATGGTGGGTGTACTATAGTGGTGTAGTGTGATACTATATGGTGAGTGTACTATAATGGTGAGTGTACAATAGTGGTGGTTGTACTATAGTTGTATATGTACTGTAGTGGTGGTTGTACTGTAGTGGTGGTTAGACTAAAGTGGTTGTTGTACTGTAGAGGCAAATGTATTATATCAATATTATCATCAGGTGCCATGCAGGCTAGCGTAGGCGATCACAGATCTCCATAAATCTCTGGTGTTTGCTATCATCTCAGGTGTTGACGCTCTTCCATGCCACAAAGTCAGGCTATCCAAAATTTTCTCTCTGCGTCTTCTTCACAACTATAGTCTACCCTCGATTTTACCAGTTGTCACAATGTGTTCTAAACCTTCCTTCCTCATCACATGCCCGAAAAATGATGACTGCCTCCGTCTTATATTGATGATAAGCTTTCTCTGTCTTGACCTCATTCAACATTACAAATTATATTCACATCCTCTTGTCCTGGTCTAATCCTATTACCATCCTACAACCAAATGTCCACCATAGCATGTTTCCTCAGATTGGTACCTTCTTCCTTTATTCATTCTCACCTTATTCGTTAATAGTTATTTTCAACGGAGATGTCTTAGAGACCAATAAAAATCTTAAAGATATAAATTATTATTTGTCTTATATATGCATGGTAGGACGAATTAACTCCTTGTGTACCAAATGCCACTCTACGTGGCATTAAGTAGGATGCCTTTTTACCAGGAGCCACACTAGAGGGTGTTTTTTATTCTAAAAACAAATGGCGTTATAAAAACAAATGGCTTTTGCCCTGGTCCACTAAGAAGTAATGTAGTGTGAAGTGTTTGTCTATCGACTCGGACTCAAGAGGGTTGTGGGTTCAATCCCACACCGCCACTCAATAAGGAGGAAAGGAATTGGCCCTCCTACCACCCGCATACTATAGGTTAGAAATATAAATTGACAGGCACTTCATACCATAAGGTCTGCAAAAAGCTATGAAATATTTTGAGAGCTATAGTAGCATAGCTGCTAGTGAACTTGCTTCTTAGTCGTCTGGTCGGGTTAATTCCACAGTGGGAGTGGAATATTTTTATGACCGTAGCGGCTCTCAGGTTGACCATCCTCAATTAGGTGCCAGAAAAAGTACTCGGAAGTAAAAGCAGTAGACATAACATTGACTACATCACCCACTGTGTGTCTACGGTCAATGAAAACTACAGTCACTGTATTTCCCAATACACCTTGAGGTATGAAAACAGGTTCCTTATATGTACAGCTAGCTCAGGATAATCAGCTCAAATTAATTAATCAACATCGAACTGGCGTGTTGGGCCGTTGGACGCTGCTGGATTTGCTGAAACCGAGATTGGAGCACCTATGGACATGTCCAGACTGCTATGATGATAGTCCTCATATAACTGATAACTGAATCACCTCAAATGTTAAATATGTGTTGCTTTATGGCTCGGAAATGTGATGAGTCACCAAATTAAATACAAATAAGATTTAGCCCTTTGTCAGCAGATGTCTTCTGCGGATTTGCAGACTGAGATGGTATGACAGAGTTGCAAACACAGGCCTTTGGATAAGAACCAGACAGCCCAGATTTAAATTAAGAGCAGGAGTCCCACAGCGCAGTGTACTGTCCCCATTGCTTTTCCTGGTATATATCAACGATCTGCCACAAGCTCTGCCTAGACATGTATCAAACTATCTCCACCCTGATGATCAAGCTGTGTGGTAGATCTCAGAGTTCCTAGGTCCCACCATTTTTAAACTCCAGGAAAGCCTGAACAGTGTCATAATGTGGGCAAGCAAATGGGGTCTCGAAATAAACCGGAGCAAAACTGTAGCTACACTTTTCTCATTGTCAACAAGGGAAGAACGCTTCAGACTGAAAGTTAACAATGATATTGTTTCCCGTTCCCATACTCCAACCTTTTTGGGAGTTTAACTTGACAGTCGTCTGATGTAGAAACACCCCATAATGGAGAAAAAAGAAAAGCTGTGATGAAACAAAGCATGATGCGGAAGTTGGTTGGAACTACCTGGGGAGCTGATAGTCGAATCCTGAGTCAGGTATACACTGGTGCAGTTAGACCGACCCTAGAATAAGCATAATCGTCATGGATATCAGCAGCCCATTCAAACAAATCGATACTGGAAAAAACTCAAAACAGGTGTCTGCGCACTATTTTGGGAGTCATGAAATCTACACCAATTGTAGAAATGGAAAAGACAGCCAACATCCAGCCATTGGAAGACAGAAGGAGAAAAGTGATTCTACAGACTGAAAGGATAAAAAGATACCTCACCATCAACTACATGAAAAATGGCGGCTAGGACAAAGAACAGACTAAAGCATACAAGTCGAAACCACAAAGCAAAAGAAATAGGAAAGTCATACTTAGAGCTACTAAATCATAACTCGACACCAGAAGAATTACTTTTTGATCACTGGGAACCAGACTCAGTAGCACTAAACTTCTCAACCTTAATCCCTAAATTGTTACGCAAAGATGCCGAGCCTAATCTAGTGAAGAAAACTACAATGGAACATCTCCATTACATGTTTCCAGAAGACAGCTGAATAAGAATTTACACAGATGGATAGGCAATGGAGGCAACCATGAATGGTGGAGCAAGAGTGTACATTAGGGACCCAGATGCTACTACTGTGTCTCCAGCGGCCCCTACTGGAAGAATATGTTCCAACTACAAGGCAGAACTCTTAGCCCTTCTGATAGCAGCACAGCACATGAATAAGCTGCAAACAAGACGGTATTTCTTACAGACTCACTGTCAGCTAAACAAGCCCTGGAAGCGAAATCCGCTAACAGCACAGTACAAAACCTAAAAAAGAGAACTTGTTCAGCTTTCAAAAAAGGCAGAAATTCATTTGCAGTGGATTTCATCTCCCTGTGGCTTTGCAGGCAATGAGAGTGATAATGTCTTAGCTAAGAAGGGCAGTACCAAAGAGCAAATTTACCAAACCCTTGTCTTTTCAAGAGGTCAAAACCCTCATACAGAGAAATCTGCAGTAGACTGGAAGACAAACACTGGATATGATTAGGAAAAGATTCCCTCAAAGACTAAGCAGAACAGATCAGGTCATTGTCTTCTTCTTGCGTTCGTTCTTTACGACCAATTTTAATCACTCTTTGTGATATGTTTGATCTTTGCCACGACCGTGTATATGTTGCACATTGGTTTGGTAGGCCCCTAAACACATAGACTTCTACCACGTTTAGGACATGTGCATCCGATTTCAGCCAAACCTCCTTAGTCGCCTCTTCGACATGCATGGCAGGTAACAAAGGTTCTATTTCCCAATGGCTAACCACTCGGGTGATCAGGTCATTATATTTCGACTACGTGCCGGGCACTGCAGACTCAACAAACACTTATATAGACTAGAATAAGTCAAACAGCTCTCTGCCAGTGTCAGCAGGCGGAACAGACACGAGCATATCCTGCAAGATTGTCCTCTCCTGGGTGAGCTGAGAAGCAACATGTGGCCACACTGAGTCGACCTGAAAACTAAGCTTTGTAGAGACCTGACAGACCTGAAGCTGACTGCCCAGTTTGTGGTCCACAGTAAATTAAGCACATGACCAGAGATCGCGAAGAAGAAGTACGGACAGGAACCCATGATGATCCAGGTTGAGAGGAGAAAAGGAAGATGGGTAGGCATACCGTACGGAAGACACCTAGATGCTCCACTGTATGGAGGCACATATAGAGGCCCCTATATGTTCTACTATATGTTGATATGTATATTTCCCATCCAAGTAAAGTGTGGTGTAGCTAGATAAGAACACTATGCTGGTAGCCTAAGAAGTAGTAAGCCAACAAATAACTGGGATCTTTAGTGGCCACAACTGAGAGATATACAGTGGAGGAGATCGGAGCAATTGTGGACTAATTGCTTCAACATGCAGTGATGATAATCCGACTACTAAACTAAACGTATATTTCCGGAAGATTTGATCCTTAATAAATAAAGATAACGTTTTTTTTCTTAAACCTAATCCAAGCAAGTCAAAGGTTAATGAGTTTGAATTATGTGATGACTTCACTAAAACTTTTCCAATCCACATTTGAACAACTCAAACTGTTTTAGAGGAAAAGTACTTGAGAATCATAGTCATCAAAATCAGACCACCCTGGATAAAATACCTAAATGTGGGTCAAACATTTTATCAATCTAAGGTCAAATGTTATTTCTGAAACAATGAAAGAAAGCATATAAACCACAAGATATATTATATATGTGACTCTTGTCTGTTGTTCATCAGTTGCCCTTCATGTTTAAAATATAAACACATAAATAAAAGTAGAAACTTATGAAACTACTACTAATCAGCTAGAAATTAAACGTACTTAAAATCTAACAGTTGAGAAAGAAACATTTTATGCAACTAAGATTTGATAAGAAAAAAATAACGCTGATCAGCCAACAAGAAAGAAATGGATCAACTCCAGTGATTGTATTATTTGTACTAACTTTACTATGTTACATGTAGTGATATCGTGATATGACCTCTCATCATGACTATTTTATTTTTTATTAAATGAATCAAATCAATGATTTAATGAGTATATAAAATGAATTTGTGACTAGAAGTTCGATCATCGGACTAATAATAAAATATTCTTGACTTTTCAAATAGATTATATTTTAAAACTTAATTTAAAGTACTCTGAGTATGCCCAAGTTGTGAGTTTTATCTTTCCTTCCACATGCGCTAAATCCAATCAAATCATTATTTTTACTTTACTAAATTTTATAATTCTAAAATCTGTAATACGCGAAGCAACTAAGTTTTTCAGAAACAAAAATATGTACAATGATTTGATTCTTATATTATTAGTATCAATAATAATTATAACAAAAGACAATTTCTATCAGGTCTTGATTACTAGTGGTCTAATGCATGACTCGGTTTCAAAACAGAAAAGTTTTCCGTGTCGGCGGTACGGGTATCGGGCCGTCGCCGCTCTTGTATCAACAAACTCAAAATAACTAACTTACCTTAAGAAGTAAAAAAGTGAACTTACCAACACCATACTTTTGTCTAGCTGGTCTCCAGCAATTATTCATTATTTCTGACATTTTTACAACGTTTTCATATTTTTTCAGCGATTAAAGAGAACGTTCTTTCCCATAGAAAACTTGAACGCAAACTAAAACTTCCCAAACTTGATTATTTACTTCCTGGTGGGATCTCTTCCGTCTGCTATCTCAACTTTCATTGGTTGGTGACTGTCTGGTACGTGAGTGTATGTAGTGTGTAGTAGTAGTGTTTGTTTAGCTAGTGTCCGTGTTTGCACACTAGTGGTCTTTTATTGTGTGGACTGAGGGACATAGGGAATATAATCCTAGAAGTACTTCAAGTAATTGGTATCCATACTCTCTTCTCTTCTACCATTTACTTCTTTATAGAAGTGTTGGAAGAAGGGGGGAGAAATCGACATTACAAGCTAGTTTTGTTTACTAAGTATTCTTCTTCGAACATTCCATATCGACCACTCTTTGTGATTTGTATGTGATCTAAACCTACGAGCGATTGTATATTGTGACAGTTATGCTCCTACAAGTAGGCCAGCACATCCAATTTCTGCGAGCTTGTTCTTTACTGGGTAGCTTACCTAGGCCCCTACCTCAGTCGCATCTACGACATGCCTTGTCGTCGCAGTGTTACTATTCTTTGCTCCCCTTGCGGCCCTAGCTACGCATGGGCGCAAAGTAATCTAGGTGTGGTTTACAGTAATAAGGGAAATTCTTTTAGGTCCGAGCTGCAACATATTCAAATTCTCTGCTCAAACCACACAGATCATAAAGAGTGATTAACTAAGAATGAACCTCTGATAGAGGTCTCTGTGGCGTAGAGGTTAGGTGCTCGTCTCTCGTTCCTAATGTACCATATTCGTTCCCTCGAGGAGCCATCTGGAGATTTTTTCACAGATTCATGATCTCAGTGTAGGTGAGATCGAGTTCCTAGTCCTATCGGAGATGGATGATAAAACATAGGTCCCGCGTTTAAGTTGAGCATTAAGTAAACCCTCAGCAGTTCAAAATCGAGAAGAGCAGACTGGAAAGCCTCTGCCCGGGCAAAATTTATTAGAGAAGATTTTAAATAAAATTCCCACAAAAATATCTTAATCTTCAAAACTACATAGGGACCTCGCCGGTGCAACGAGTTCGTGCACTGCAGCTGAGATCTTCCTGTGTAAGAAAGTGATCGGAGCACATATGGTTACTCGCCGAAGTGCAATGATGATGGTCGAATCAATCAATCAATCGCTGAGAACAGGAATACATTGTACAACGGTAGACCCCTGTGGCATGTAAAAGAAATGAACATCCAAATTTCGGCTAAAGTGTACGCATTTATCAACAGGTCACACATGCGTGGTATTTGTTCCCGCCTGTATACACAATATCTTTGTAATGTGCCACTGACCTATTCCTACTGACTAGTCAACCGAAGCTCACTAGCCTTAATATTCCTGTCCATTCTATCACTTTATGCGATACTTGACTTGAGATAACACATGCTCGGAGACAGGTCCGTATGCTAGTATCAATTTCTTGATATCCTTAGCTAGAATTTTGTTTTAGTTTATTAAGTATTCTGTGATTATTTGTTATCTTGATAAAGGCATATGGTCGAAACGCCGGGTATAGTTTATTTTCATATTTAACCATTAATTGTTCACTACCTCTGTATTATTGTATATACCTGTCTTTGTTCAATCGCCTCCAGACGGGTAACAAGTTTTACAAACAGATAAACCTCACTTTAAAGTACCATACCTGGAGTTATACTGTAACATGGTATCAGATCTGATTGGTCGCAGGGAGACCATCAGAGCTGATTCACTCCAGACACACATGAGAAGTGGGGGAGATGGGAGAAGACTAGGTAGTTAGTCAACGATTGCTGGATTCGTACTGGGAATCCCTTGCTCAAGATTGCCGTAAGTGGTGCTGTAACAACACAGGGGTGCTCGCATAGCTGAGAATCGTCGTGCCGTTGAGGTGCAGAGAAAGCGAGCTGAGCGAAAAGACATAACACTCACATGTCTAACCTCGATCATGTATTGTATGCCCCACCTGTGGTAGGAGATTGTGTTCGAGGATTGGCCTCTACAGTAATCTCGGCAAACACCAGAGAGGTGCAGCTGCACACGTCTGAGACTGTTATTATCGCTTGCCATGGGCGTCTATTATTACTGGCTTGAACTATGTGAAAGTATTTAGTCATTAGCTGAAATTTGGATATATCAGAGGGGTGCAGCTGCAAACGTCTGAGGCTGTCGACATTATCACTTGCCATGGGCGTCTATTATTACTGGCGAACCCTTGTGAAGTATTAAGTATCAGCTGAACTTGATACATCAGAGGTGCTGCAGCTGAGATCGTCGAGACTGTTATCATCGCTTGCCACGCGTCTATGTCATGTATGGCCCACCTATGGTAAGATTTGTTTATCAGCTGAACTTTGGATACATCAGAGGGTGCAGCTGCACCGTCTGAGACTGTTATATCGCTTGCCAGGGCGTCTATTATTACTGGCTTGAACTATGTGAAAGTATTTAGTCATTAGCTGAACTTTGCATAATTAGAGGTGCAGCTCACACGTCTGAGACTGTTATCATCGCTTGCCATGGGCGTCTATTATTACTGGCTTGAACTCTGTGAAAGTATTTAGTCATTAGCTGAACTTTGGATACATCAGAGGTGCAGCTGCACCGTCTGAGACTGTTATCATCGTTTGCCATGGGCGTCTATTATTACTGGCTTGAACTATGTGAAAGTATTTAGTCATTAGCTGAACTTTGGATACATCAGAGGGGTGTACGAGAATCAGTAATAGATGAGATCAGTGTATTCCTACAAACTGTACTCCTACAGAAACACTGTTGCCGACGCTGTCCGCAGTAAACATTGTGCAATTTCGTTAATCCACCATCTTCATTTTTCATTTGAGGGCATCGTCATCGCACATGTCCGTAATTGTTCCAATCTCCTCCCAAGCATGTATTTCAGTGTGTTTATACTTTCCGTTCTATATTGATTGATGTATCTACTGCAGGGGTTGCAAATCTTTTTTGCAGTGGCCACATTGAAAATTGTAAAGCTATTGGAGGCCACATTTAATATTATGTATATTTTGTTTAATTCTCGGTAAGTAATCAATTAAATATTTTTATTGTAAACAAAGGTAGTTTTACATAATGTAGATAACTTCTGAAATAAATTATATTTCTAACAGACTTACACTATAACAGTATATTTTCTAATATGGATAAATGTGTTTGAGGGCCGCAAAATATCAATGTCGGGCCGCATGAGGCCCGGGCCGTAGTTTGCCCACCCCTGATCTACTGGGATTTCTCTCGTGGTTTTCCCATCTTGTTGCACACATCGGTATGCATAACTTGCTCAACCGATTGGTTATTGGTTACTAAACTGACGTCACTGCAGACCAGGCAGACACATAGGTGTTCAGTCTCCCGCAACAGATGAAGAGTAACATGCGCAACCGAGATTTTTTTTTTTTCCCGATCCAGAAGCACTTGAGCTGAAAGCTCTTCGGCTCGGGGTCATGGACATCGTAACCCTTCGGCTCGGTGCCACGAACACCGTAAATCTGGGGAACCTGTAGCTTTTCTGCCAGTCCGCGGAGTTGAACCCGCACTTACAGAGGACTAGTCACCCGTAGTCCAACGCGCAACGAACACGCTGGGCACGCAACCGAGATAGAGAATACCCTTTATCTTCTTCGTTGAAATCATTTTTGTTGGTGGGGCCAGACAAATATTTTGTGAAAAAATCATGGATTTAGTTTGTTATTTTTTAATTTATAAAATAATTACACGTTACATATTTTTGGTGGGGCCGGCCCCTACTGGCCGTTAATGACGAGCCGCTTCTGAGTTTATCCAAAGAATGTTGCATTATCTTCTATCAGCCTTCATGTTGCCCCAATCTCTACATTCTCTTCCAAGAGTAATGATAACGATGAGATAGTTGGGATGATGTTGTTGTATATACCGATGGGTCGGTTCAACGTGGTGAGAAATCCGGCTGGGGTTTCTTGGCTAATGCGCATGGTAGGGTTGTTGCAGAGCGAAGTTGGGCATACAGGACAACTACTTCTAGTATGAGGATGGAGGTTGAGGCCGTTACTGCTGCCCTCCATTGGATCTCTGGGACTTCATTTACTGGGGCTGTTGTTGTATCTGACTCTCAGTCGATGCTTCACAAGATCCAGAAGGGCAAGTTTCGGTATGAGTGGATGTCGTCTATAGAAGTTTCTAACCTCCAGCGGCTTACGTGGATATACTGTCCTGGGCATGCGGGTGTTTACGGTAATGAGAGATCGGACAGGCTTGCATCAACAGCATCGATTGTTGGGGAGTTGATGGATAAAGGGGATGTTCTTCGGTCTCTTCGCGACTGTCTGTTGGATGAGGACACAAAATCGATGTTGAATCGATCAAGCGATTTAGGCAGTTTGGAGTTACCCGTTGTTAAAGTCGAACTTGATGCCTGAGAGGCAGAGTGAGTGGTGTGTTTAATCAGCGAGCCACAGGAACCATTAGTATGCATACTCTTCGATATCTGTTGGGTCTGCCCGGAGTGCAATGACGTCAGTTTAGTAACCAATAACCAAAGAATGCTGATTACTTTTTTCTGATGTGTTTTAAAAGTGATCACTCCTTCCCTGCTTTCTTGAGAACGTTTTAATTTTATTTTCTGCTAACGATATTTTCAATATTCTTCTATGAAACCATATCTCTGTCTTCTTTCTTTTGTCCTTTTCTGCTTTTTTTGCTGTTATGTGTTGAAGGTTTAACTAATGATCGCCCGCCTGCCCAGCGTGTTCGTAGCGCATTGGACTACGGGTGACTAGCCCTCTGTGAGTGCGGGTTCAATTCCGCGGGCTGGCAGAAAAACCAGGTTCTCCATATTCACGGTGTTCGTGGCACCGAGCCGAAAGCTCAAGTGCTTCTTGATCGGTTTAAAAAAAAAAAAAAAAATCCATTGATCCATATTTTTCTTGGTCAGCCAATTCCTCTTCACACCTCTGTAGCATTTAATCATATATTATTCTAGTTATTGTTTTTGCCCATGATTCACATTCTTATATAAGAACTATCTGGAATTATTTATATAGGCGCCCGAGTGGTTACCGGGCCCAAATTTGGGGTGTAAAGAATGGAACCACTGTTACCTGCCACGCATGTTGTAAGAGGCGACTAAGGAGGTTTAGCTGAAATCGGATGCACATGTCCTAAGCGTGTAGAAGTCTATGCGTTTAGGGGCCTACCAAACCAATGTGCAACGTATACACGTTCTTGGAAAAGATCAAACATATCACAAAGAGTGATTAAAATTGGTCGTAAAGAACGAACGCGAAGAAGAAGATTTATATAGGGGATATTATTTTTAGATCTCTGTAGCGTAGAAGTTCGGTGCTCGCCTCTCGTTCCAAAGATACTGTCTGCTTCATCGTGGAGCCATCGGGATATGTTTGCAGAGATCATTGATCTCAGTGTAGGTGAGAACGAGTTCCTAGTCCTATCGGAGACGTACTTTGAAAATATTTTGCAGGAATTTTATTTGTAAATTTTTATAATTAATTTTTTTTCACGGCAGAGGATTTTCAACCTGCTCTTCTCGTTTTGAACTGTATATCTATATAAGACAATAGATAGACAGTTCACAATCGAGGAGCAGGCTGGAAATCCGATGCAGTGGAAAAATTAATTAGAAAGATTAAATAAAAATCTCATATATTTTCACCATCGTCTAAATTACATCGGAAAACCTTATCGGTGCCACGTAGTTTGTGCACTGCTGCTAGGATCTTCCTGTGTACAAAAGAGATTGGACCACACATGGTTACTCACCAAAGTGCAATGATGATGGTCCTATCAATCAATCAATTAAAAAAGTGGATTAAAAATATAAATTGCAAATGAAAGATTATCTTTGTATCGGAAACGAAAAAAAAATTATTATAATTAAAAGAACCAAATGTAAAAGAATGATTTATTTTCAAGTTTTTATTAAATACAGAATACTTGTTGCAAATAAACACATATTAGTTAAAGATAAAATTAATAATTAAACCTTTGTCCATTATTTAAAGTTTGGCATGACCAGCCAGAAAAATGTGTTCAAAGTAAAAGAAAAGGGTTCCGTATGCCACCTTGAACACTAAAGATTTACAAAATTAATTAATTCACTCTTTGGCTGCTAAGGACGTATATATACATTTTCCCCCTTTACTTCTAAAGACGCATTAACACGTCTGTTATTATCTCTCCTCCGTGGGCTAAAGCCGTGTTAACAAGTTATACATTGCTACTGTCGCTGATATATGCGTACATTCACGTTTGTGACATAGAAACAAAGATTAGCTATTTTTAGCTCAGCCTTCAGAAAGTATGTAGCAGCGAAAGGGTTCAAAAGTGATTGATATAACAAACAACTGTTCAATGTATGTAAATATCAGTTTTAACAAATGAGTTCCACAGAAGAGGGAAATTAATTAATGAATTAAATAAGAGGAATTAAATAATGTTAAATGTTTATTAAATTACAATTTATGAAAGATCTCGTTGATAATGTGGTGTTTTGAACTTTAACCTCGGCCTTCAGTAAGGTCACAAATGTTTATAAATTACGAAATGGTGAAACACGTAAAAACAAAATATTGTAGTTTTACCAAAAATAATAATATAAAGCAACGTTTCGACCAAAAGACCTTTATCCAGCAAAGGATACAACAGAAGTGAAGACTTTTACTTCTTACACAGTACACTACATATAAAATACAACAAACACCAAGTCGTTAGGGAATGATTGTTGTATTCTATAGGTTGTGTGCCGTGTTGTTGTATCCTTTGCTTGATAATGGCCTTTGGGCGAAATGTTGCTGTGTATTGTTATTATTTTTGTATTTTGTAAAACGACTGTACTTAGTTTTACTGCAGTCTTCCCCTACATCGATAATAAATTATGAAATAATGACTTGGAAATCAGTTAATGAAATTAGTAATTTTCGCAAACAAACGTCTAGATTTGTTATGTCATTCATCGACAGAATAATTCTCGCCCGTGTGGTACCGGGGCCCACAAGGAAGCAAAGAATAGTACCACTGCAACCTACAAGGCATGTCGTAAGAGGCGACTGATTTAGGACCTAGTGTAGCTACCCTAGTAAATAAAAAGTATCGCAGAAATCGGATGTGCTGGCCTAGTTATAGTCGCATAACTGGCACAACGTACAGTCGATCTTAGGCTCAGATCACATACAAATAACACAGAATGATTAACAAGTGTTTGATGTGGAGCATTCGAAGAAGACAGAATAATTCAAAACAGTTTTAACTTTCAGCGGCAATCGTTTGATAACTATCACCACGAATAGCTATGAAATATGAAAATTAGGACATATTCTTTGTATGACGTCACCATCAACAACAGTAAACAAGTTGCTTTGCTTTTCTAGGCACAGCTTATACGTTCAGTAGTTTGCCCTTTTTTCTGAACGGTTAAGTATATTTTTACCGTTCGTGATCCACTAACAAATCCACGTTGCTTTCAAACTGCTAACATTTTAAGCAGGTGCGCTTGGGTTGTGATCGAGCTCAATATCGCTTAAGGTACAGACGCCCACTGAATAGTACTACTTTCACATATCCACAAAGAAAAAATAGACAGAGATAGAGGCTAGAGTGTAACAAGCAAATGCTGTAACCTACCAGCTAGTCCCATTGTTAAGATACCCAAACACATCTCACTGGCAGCTAAACAACAGATGATCAATATCATTTTCATACCTACTCTGTGTCACCAGAGCCATACATTGCCAATGAGCAAAGCATAGTTGCAAAAAAAATGAACGTGAAATGCGATGCCTACGAAAAGTTACCAACACAAGTACAAACAAAAGAGTAACAAACATCAGCATGAGAAAGAAGGTTGGTACAGAACCTTGCTTGAATTACATTGAGAAACAAAGAATGAAGGGGTTGAGCCTCTTAATAAGAATGCAATCAAACTCATAGTATGCGGAGTCTTCTACAACAGAACATCCTTAAAGAATGCGAGCGGTAGACAACAATAACAAAAATGGTTAGCAGAATCCTGTCAAAATGCAAAAATAACTGTCACCCAAGTTACTAGAACAGCGCAAAACAAAGTCAGAAAAAAACCACAACACTGGGCAACAACTCGGTAACAGTGTTACGACAAAAGAAGAAAACGCCTTACTTTTTAGGCTTTTAAAGCTGCATGCTTTACCGAAGACTTTTATATTTTGTTTCTTGAAATTCAAGATTTAGATTTACACTTTCCAGTACCACGGCTAGATTTTTTTCTCTGAACTTTATCAGATTTTAATTTCTTTGTTCTTATTCTCTTTTTGATTTCTTTTTTCGAATTTAAATCTGCAATTTTCGTTTCCTTCGTTGTATCGTTTTGGGCTTTAGATTTATATTTCTTTACAATTTGATTACTCTTAATGTTACTGCTGGACTTTCTCCCTTTTTGTGGAGTTGAGTTGGATGCTGATGACGACTGTGACGATGAACAGTTGCAATGGCTGCAGTTACAGTCTGATGAACATGTGCTGCAGTACGAGTCAGTGGTATCTGAAATATATAAGAAAATTTGTTTATAAGTTATAAATATAATTATTAATGTTATCATGAAGATTGCGAAATGTTGGTGAAATATGTCTATTGTCTATCTCCAGGTGGAAGATGGAATTGGTTGTCCAGTCTTGCCGTTAAGCGTAGGGATGGGAGCTATAATTTGTGTTCTAGGGCCATATGCGTCGCCCTTGTGTTATATCCGTGTTTATCTAGTGCGGTCTTGATATTGTCTATCCATCTTTTTCTTGGTCTTCCTTAGCTCTAGTACCCGATCTCTTTTTATTGTATGCTGTTATTGGTAATTGGTTGTATTTCATTCTCATTAAATGTCCAAACCACTTCATTTGTTGTCTTTCGATGTATTCGGTGCATGAAGTTATGCCCACTCTGCTTCTGATGTTCCTCATTTTAGTCTATCATTTCCTGGTGGCCCCACTGCCTTCCTCAAGCATTTCATTTCACACTTGGTGAGCTTTCTCTGCCTCTTGTGACATTCGGGCAAGTTGTATGGTTAGACCTTGTACTGTATTGTCAGGGGATTTCGACTTAAGGCTTGTGTAGCTGACCAATTTTCACCATCCAACACATTTCATCGAGGAGTGCCGCAGTAGAGTAGTTTTTAGTTTACTACGGTTACTTCACAAAAGAATATTGGTGAAATGTGTAAGTACAATAAAAGTAAAGAAACCCCTTTCATACATTGAATCATTTTTGTTGGTGGAGCAGATATTCTTTTCCGGATAAATCACGGTTTTGGGTTGCTATATTTTAATTGATAAAATAATAAATACAGTTATACAATATTTTTGGTGAGGCCAGGCCCCATTGACCCTTAATGATGAGCCGCCACTTCCTTGAGGTATAATGGGTAATGCGGCGTCAGCCCCGTATTATTCATTGATCGTCGGTACACGATGTGGTCAACATCACGGGGGCCGGTTTTACTTCCCAGTGCTTTTCATGGTAACCAATTAAGACTTGGTCGACCTGAGAGAATTTACGGACGGAAAAATATTCCACTCCACCTGTGGAATTGAATCATGACCACTAGGCTAAGAAGTGAGTAAACTAACAACTACTCTACAGCGGCTCTTGATGAAATGTGTTGGAGTGTGAAAATTGGTCAACTTAACAAGCCTTGGTGGAGTCTGTGGCTTAGGGGATAGTGACTCGGTCTATTATCCCCGATGTTCTGAATTCGAATCACGCTGCAGAGAGTTTAACTTCAAATTGTTTCGCATGGATTTTTAGAAAAGGACGATGGCACCACTCGTTCAGAAAGCAATGGCAAACTACTGAACGTAATAATGCCTAGAAAAATCACAAATAGCGTTAAAAAACTGGGGTTGATTCGCAAAGTCCTCTCAAGGATATGCACTTAACTTTATACAAGCCTTAGGGAATGCTAACCCGAAACAAATGCTTGCAGAAAACGGATGCACCAGGCCGTAAGGCGCACAACATGGTGCAACGACCCTCACAATGAGGAATAGGATAACGGATTCTACGGTCGCCAATCTGCCTCAGAGATTTAGCCACGCAGTAAGAATGTCAGACCAACCATCACGAGGGTTGCCAAAACTTACTGCAGGAAAAGGTCGGCACAAACGAGAAAGCAGAAACTATAGGAATTATATCCTACAAAACTGCCCCAGTATGCAGACTTGAGAAGAAAGAGGTGGCCCACTTACACCAGCGTCCAAGACAAACTGTATGGCGTGGCTGATAATCTGAGGCAGACGGCTGCCTTTATTAGAGAATCTGAAATCCCAATCTAGTGAGAACGCAGAAGAAGAATACAAGCCTTGGAGTCGAAATCCGCTGACAATACAGTGCACGGCCTAAACATACAACTTGCTCGAATGTCAAAAGAGGCAGAGACGCTCCTGCAGTGGGCTCCATTTAATTGTGACATTGAAAGCAAATGTGCACCGTATTGGTTAAGGAATGCAGTTTTTAAGTACAAATCGAATAACCTCTTTCTTTTCCTGAATAAGGGAAGTAAAAAGATAAATGAACGAGCTTGGACTAAAGGGTCTAGAGGCGAAGGATTGACTTCCTTGCACCGGGTTTCCAGATATGGCTCCGTCCCTATCGACAAGAATGGAACATCTGCAGAGAGTGTTGCTCAAAGCATGCATTCCGTAGCTCCAGCAACAATCAGAGATCTCATGAAAATGTGCAGATGTGAATCGGGCCGGATTTGAACCCATATCCTTCAGAACGACAGGCAAACGTCTTTAACAATTACAGATGATACCGTCTACTGTTATACGATTGATTGACTGATTGATTGATAGAACCATCATCATTGCACTTCGGTGAGTAATCATGTGTGCTTCGATCTCTTTCTTACACAGGAAGATATCAGCGGCAGTGTACGAACTCCGTAGCACAGGCGAGGGCCCACAATGTAATTTTGCAGATGGTGAAGATATTTTGTAGAAATTTTATTTTTAATCATTCTCTAATGAATTTTACCCGGGCAGCGGCTTTCCAGCCAACTCTTTTCAATATTGAACTGCCAATGGTTCTTTTACGTGCTCAAATTTAACACGGTGCCTGTGTTTTATCGCCCATCTCCGATAGGACTAGGAACTCGATCACACCAACACTGAGATCAAGGATCTCTGGGAAAATATCCAGAGGACTCCACGAGGGAGCGAACCGGTTACTTTTGCGACGAGAGGGGAGCACCTAACCTCTGCGCTACAAAGACACCCCTTAGTGTCATACGATAGCGGATGAAACATCTTCTTTGCGTTCCCGGCCTAGCCTGATGGACCAACTTCTATCATGAATTTTACTGTTGTTTTTAGGGACTCCGTTCCTCCGTACAGCTTTTCGCGAAGCTCTGTGTGTTGTGGCCAGTACTCTTTTCTTTTACCTGCTAAACGTTGACAGTCTTGCAAGACGTGTTCTGCCGTCATGTCTGCCATATTGCATGGGCACAGGCTAGTTGTGCCAATTTTAAATTTATGGAACATGTGGGCTCGGAGCTTGTTGTGGCCGGTACGGACTATCCTGTAGACACTAATTTCTTCAATACATCTTTTTCTGTATGCATCAAACTTGGAAAAGAATGCAGACAAGATAACCCACTTGTCGTGGAGGCAGCAGTTCATGCATTAATTTCTGAGAACGCATCTGATGGGTCGGTGATTCGATATGTGTAGAGCTTGTGGGCTTTCACTGCTCAGGTCAGAGGAGATGTTGTGAAGGAAGACAGTGGTGGTTTTGCCGTGACTACGAGCAGTCTCACTATGGAAATCATGGCGGTTACTAAAGCGATGGTTTGGCTGGAATCACAGACTTTTATCCATGCATGTTTCTCAGTGACTCAATGAGTATGCTCAGGAAGATTGAAACAGGATGGGATAGGAGACATTGGATGGAGTCGCTGGGGAGGTCTAAGCTGACAAAGATCACTTATTTTGTGCCAGGGTATGCAGGTGTACGGGATAATGAACGTGCGGATAGGCTTGCAGGTATGGCTGCTGTACAAAGCGGGCGAGCAATGGACCAGGCTGATATTATAAATTTCTTAAGGAGAGAGGACGTGTACATGATTCAATTAATAGTGGTGAATCTACAACACTAACCAGACTACAAGAACTCAAAGTTAAGTGTGGTGTAGCTCGACAAGAACGCTGTGCTGGCAGACAAAGAAGAATTGTAAACCAACAAAGAACCGGTATCGTTAGTCGCCACACGTGATGGACATACTGAGGAGAGATCGAGCACTTATGGACTAATTTGTTCGACGTGCAGTGATGGTGATCCGACGACTAAAACTAATTTCTTCTTCTTCTTCTTACGCTCCATATCGACAACTTGTTATTCCCTCCGTGTGATTTGTATGTTATTCCCTCCGTGTGATTTGTATGTTATTCCTCCGTTTTATTTGTATGTTATTCCCTCCGTGTGATTTGTATGTTATTCCCTCCGTGTGATTTGTATGTTATTCGCTCCGTGTGATTTGTATGTTATTCCCTCCGTGTGATTTGTATGTTATTCCCTCCGTGTGATTTGTATGTTATTCCCTCCGTGTTATTTGTATGTTATTCCCTCCGTGTGATTTGTATGTTATTCCCTCCGTGTGATTTGTATGTTATTCCCTCCGTGTGATTTGTATGTTATTCCCTCCGTGTGATTTGTATGTTATTCCCTCCGTGTGATTTGTATGTTATTCCCTCCGTGTGATTTGTATGTTATTCCCTCCGTGTGATTTGTATGTTATGCTCCGTGTGATTTGTATGTTATGCTCCGTGTGATTTGTATGTTATGCTCCGTGTGATTTGTATGTGATCTCAGACTAAGATCGATTGTACGTTATGCCAGTTATGCGTCTACAAGTAGGCCAGCACATTCGATTTCTGCGATGCGTTTTATTTACTAGGATAGCTTCCCTAAGTCCTAGATCAGTCGCCTCTTACGACATGCGTTGCAGGTCGCAGTGGTATTATACTTTACTTCCTTGGGCCCCGGTACCACACAGGCGAGACAATTTAAACAGGAAGATTAACCTGATCTGAAAAAGAGAAGGTTAGGGGCCATCCATAAATTACGTCAACAAAATAGGGGGAGGGTCTGGAAAAGTTTGACAATTGTTGACATGGGGAGGGGGCAAGATAAATTGACGTCAACAATGTCATTTTTATTTTAACCGGATTGAGCTCTTTCCAAGGAAGTTATAGTCTTTTGACATCAATGCATCATATTATTATGTGTTTATCTTCAATGTAGACTGCTGACAGATTAACCACATATGGTATTAATCTGAATATGTTTAACGGATGACTGCATGGTCTTCTATTATTAATAATGCTATTATATATATAATTGTTGACATTGCGTTATATGGGTCTGCTGCTCATGAGAAAAGACAGAGTGATATTTATCGCAGTGTCAGAACTCTCGATGATTTAACAGAACAACTAAAGAATGAAGGTTTTCAAATAAACAGAAGTGCTGCTTACACTCGGCTAATGCCAAAACGAAGTTTATCATCGAGGAAACGTCATGTAACAACTGTGCCAGTGAAATTAATTAGAGCACAAAATGATGCACACTCAAAGCACATTGATGGAAGATTTTGTACGGCTACTCTGAATCATCTTGAAGAAGTTGCCTCTATGTTGGGACCGGGAGAAGTATGCTTCATCAGCCAAGATGACAAAGCCAGAGCCCCTATTGGATTGACAGCAGCTAACAAGCAGGCTCCACTTTTAATGCATGTCGAATACCGCGTAACCTTGCCAGACCATGACTGGGTTGTAGCAGCCAAACACAAACTCATCCCATCTGTTTATGCTGGCATTGAAATCCAAAAAGATGGTTTAGGCAAACCTGAAGCTGTAACTTATTCAGGCCCTACATACATAGCCATTAGGTCAGGCAGGCATTGCTCATCGTCAGCCTATGCTCATGGGCTGGACTATGAAAGGCTGCTTGAATTGGAAGAGTTTGACATAACTAAAGATCAAAGCAACAAGTTGGTCAAACCTGTTCTCATGTTGTCTGTTGATGGTGGACCGGATGAAAATCCAAGGTATCAAAAAGTCATCGATGTGGCAATTCATCATTTTCTGAAGCAGAACCTTGATGCATTGTTCGTTGCAACGAATGCACCTGGCAGAAGTGCATTTAATCGAGTAGAAAGGCGGATGGCTCCTTTGAGCCGAGAACTGTCAGGCCTAATTCTGCCACATGAGCATTTTGGAAGCCACCTTGACTCACAAGGTAGAACAATTGATGAATTGGAAAAATCAAATTTCAAATATGCTGGTGAAACATTGTCAGAAGTGTGGACACAAGTCACTCTGGACAATTTTCCAACAGTCGCAAAGTATATTGTGCCTGAAGTGTCTGAACTTGAGACAGAAAGTTTGCTAACTAAAGATCAAGATTGGTACAAAAACCATGTAAGAACAAGTCAATACTTTTTGCAAATTGTGAAATGCCATAATGAAAATTGTTGCCAGCCAATTCGAAGCTCATATTTTGATATTGTTGCCGATAGATTCCTTCCACCACCAATTCCAGTCTGCCAGACTACTGGAGGCCTTAAAGCACCTGATGCATCTGAGAGCGACTTGCACAGATTTCCTTCTCTTTTCTTCAACCAGTCTTTGAAACTTGATAACATGTTACCTCGATCTGCAAAGGCATTCAAAATTCTTCCATATGATCTATATTGTCCTTCCATTCAGTCGTCGTTGGTTGAACGAATTTGCAAAATCTGTCACCTCTATGTTGCTTCACAAGTCATGTTGAAGAAGCATGTTCAACTGCACCGATAACGTGATCTTGGACCTGGGCAATTAGCACATGGACCTCCTCAACCACAACGTATTCGGCCAGTGCAAGTGGCTGCAAAAGGGCACATAGAACTGATGGCATTTATTGCTCATAGAGAGATGTTAAGCGCAGAATGGTTAGACGAAGATGATGTAGACTTGTCTGATATGTTGGTTCCAGAAGGTGACATCAATGATAAATCAGCGACAATGCCCATTGTAACAATAGAGGAACATTTGGCTTCTCCGTGTGAAGATGATAGAAGATAGAAAAATTTGAAAAACTGACGGCAAAATAGGCCTATAAAGTAGTCTGTTTATAAATTCAAAGTTTAGTCAATTTGAAATATGTTAAACAATGTAAAAAGTGTAATATAATTAATTAATAATTTGTGTAGACCTTTATTTGATTTCTGCATTAATATTTAAGTACTAAGAGAGTCGTATAAAATACGGTTCGTCTGTTTGGGGGTAAATATTTGTTGACATAATTTTATTAGGGCGGTCGCTGGAAGTTTGACAGTTGTTGACAAGGGGAGGGGGGGTCAAATATTGTCTAAAAGTTGTTGACATAATTTATGGATGGCCCCTTACCTGAGTCACTGCGATCACTGGAATCAGAACTGCTATTGGATGAGTAGTCTGAGCTAGAGCTGCCTGAGCTGGTGGAGTCCGAACTTGAACTGTCTGAATTGTCGCAGCTGTAACATCAAGATATTTGAAAATGATATACTTAACATCGGTAACATGATGAGACTATGGCTATCACTACTGCTGCTGCTAACCGTACTGCTGCTGCTAACCGTACCGCTGCTGCTAACAGTACCGCTGCTGCTAACCATACCACTGCTGCTAACCGTACCACTGCTGCTAACCGTACCGCTGCTGCTAACCGTACCGCTGCTGCTAACCATACCGCAGCTAATTTCCCTACTGCTGTTGCTTCTATCACTACTACAGCTGCTTCTATCACTACTACAGCTCCTTTTATCACTACTACAGCTCCTTTTATCACTACTACAGCTCCTTTTATCACTACTACAGCTCCTTTTATCACTACTACAGCTCCTTTTATCACTACTACAGCTCCTTTTATCACTACTACAGCTCATTTTATCACTACTACAGCTCCTTCTATCACTACTACATCACCACTGCTGCTTCTATCACCACTGCTGCTTCTATCACCACTACAGCTGATATCACCACTACAGCTGATATCACCACTACAGCTGATATCACCACTACAGCTGATATCACCACTACAGCTGCTTCTATCACCACTACAGCTGCTTCTATCACCACTACAGCTGCTTCTATCACCACTACAGCTGCTTCTATCACCACTACAGCTGCTTCTATCACCACTACAGCTGCTTCTATCACCACTACAGCTGATTCTATCACCACTACAGCTGCTTCTATCACCCCTACAGCTGCTTCTATCACCACTGCTGCTTCTATCACCACTGCTGCTTCTATCACCACTGCTGCTATCACCACTGCTGCTATCACCACTACAGCTGCTATCACCACTACAGCTGCTATCACCACTACAGCTTCTATCACCACTACAGCTGCTTCTATCACCACTACAGCTGCTTCTATCACCACTACAGCTGCTTCTATCACCACTACAGCTGCTTCTATCACTACTACAGCTGCTTCTATCACCACTGCTGCTTCTATCACCACTGCTGCTTCTATCACCACTGCTGCTTCTATCACCACTGCTGCTGCTATCCTATATCTGCTGTTTTAACTACTGCCGATGGCACTATTGTTTCTGCGTTCACTACTACAGCTGCTTCTATCACCACTGCTACTTCTATCACCACTGCTACTTCTATCACCACTGCTACTTCTATCTCCACTGCTACTTCTATCGCCACTGCTGCTATGACTACTGCTGCTGCTATCCTATATCTGCTGTTTTAACTACTGCTGATGGCACTATTGTTTCTGCGTTCACTACTGCTGCTTTCCAATCATTATCGCTACTGCTGCCATAACCACAGCTACTGCTATAACCACGGCTGCCTCTGCTATAACCCTTACAGTTATTGTCACTGCTGCTGCCATAACCATTATTGCTACAATAAACACAAATGCTGCTGATGCAACAACCACTGCTATTGCTATAATCCCTGCAAACACTATTATTGTTGCTACCACCACAACAACCACTACTATCACCACTGCTATTTATGCTACCTCACTACTACTATCAATAATATTTTCTACCAAGACACTCATCATCATCATCAAATAGCTCGTCCTGAGCAGAACTTTGCCACCCCAACAGTCCTCCGAATTTCTCTCATATGCCAGATGTCCTGCCTTTACAGCCATCAGTTACATCCTGAATCCATCTTCTCCGTGGTCTTCCTCTTCTTCTCTTGCCGGTATGCCTCCTTCCATGATGGTCTTTTCCAGCCCTTCATGTCTTTTTATATGTCCAAATATCTCAATTTTCTTTTCTTATTTGTGCACAAATCAGCCAGTTTTCTTTGATTTTGAGTTCTTTCTGGATAGATCTATTTGTTCTTCTCTGTCCAAGATATACGAAGGACTCTTCTGTAACACTTATATTCAAAAGCACATATGTTTTTTACTGCTCTATTAAATGTCCATGCTTCACACCCATACGTTGCCACTGGGAATATGCATGCTCTTAGTATTCTGATCTACCAAGACACTACGGCTACTATTACTACTACCACCATTATTGTTAACAGAGCTACTAGTACTGATACTACTACTATTGTAACCCTACTAATAAAAACACTTACCATGGGCGTCCGCAGACGATTTTCTATAGTGGGGCAAAATGAAAAAAAAATTTGTTATTGGTAGTTTCGTCATCAAATTGTCCTGTGCAGAACTTTGCCACCCTAACAGTCGTCCTGAATTTCTCTCTCTCTCTCTCTCTCTCATAGGCCAGATGTTCCGCCTCTGCAGTCGGCATACTCAAACAATCAGTTACATCTTGAATCCATCTTCTCCGTGACCTTCCTCTCCTCTTTGCCGGGATGCCCCCTTCCATCATGGTCTTCTCCAACCCTTCGTGTCTCTTTGTATGTCTAAAATACTTCGTTTCTCATTCTTATTTGTAGCATAAGTCAGATCTATTACCCGTGTGGTGGCGGGCCCGCTAGGTAAGCAAATAATAACACCACTGCGACCTACAACGCATCTCGTAAGAGGCGACTGATGTAGGATCTAAGGAAGCTACCCTAGTAAATAAAAAGAGCCGCAGAAATCGGATGTGGTGCCCTACTTGTAGGCGCGTAACTGGCACAACATACACTTGCTCTTAGGCTCAGATCCCATACAAATCACCCAGGGTGGTTAACAAGTGGTCGATATGGAACGTTCTGAAAAGAAGTCAGTTTTATTTTAATCTGAGTTCTTTCTGGGTAGATCTAGAAAAGTTGGTTGTTTACTAAGTGGCAAGGGAGACAACCAGATAAACATAAAACTGTTTTTATCAAAAATCCATTTTACAGGAGGTGGCCTCCCCACCACCTCCTTGGCTTAACGTAAGGACGCCTGTGACTATTACCCCAACTACTACAACTATTATAAGTTTTCAATTAAGTCAAGATTACCGTCTTGTAAGTTGTCTTCCTCTTGATTTCACTGATTGTTTCGATAGTTTATCTCTGAAACAGATACAGGAATCTGGAGTTAAAAACTGGAGGACACACATCTATGTTTAAGCATAAACATTGGAGAACAGATACAGGAATCTGGAGTTAAAAACTGGAGGACACACATCTATGTTTAAGCATAAACATTGGAGAACAGATAGAGGAATCTGGAGTTAAAAACTGGAGGACATACATCCATGTTTAAGCATACACATTGGAGAACAGATACAGGAATCTGGAGTTAAAAACTGGAGGACATACATCCATGTTTAAGCATACACATTGGAGAACAGATACAGGAATCTGGAGTTAAAAACTGGAGGACATACATCCATGTTTAAGCATACACATTGGAGAACAGATACAGGAATCTGGAGTTAAAAACTGGAGGACATACATCCATGTTTAAGCATAAACATTAGAGAACAGATACAGTAATAAGTGGGGTCTCCTTGCGTAGAGGCTAGATGCTCGATTCTCATTCCATATGACTCGGTTCGCTCTCTTGTAGAGCCATATCCTCGTGGGTATTTTTCCAGAGTACCCTGATGTCAGTGTAGGTGAGATCAAGTTCCTAGTCCTATAGAAACGGACGATAAAACGTAGGCCCCGTGTTCAAATTAAGCACGTGATAGAACCCTTGGCAGTTTCAAAATCGAGAAGAGCAAACTAGAAATCCGCTGCCTGGGCAAAATATTTTTCCTTTTTTGCGCTGTTTTTGCAGGTATTTTATCTTTATTGCTGTATAATGTTTTTTCATTTGCTGTAATTGTCCAATATTTGTACTGGTAGCTCAAAGTTCTGATCCCTCCTTCCTTCCATTCGTTAGTTTGAAATATTGTCTATATATTAAATGTTATCTCTTGTATAAACTTCACTGTCTTTTGTAGTTCACACAGAGGTCCGTGTAGTTTTCTGTCAAGTGTTTCGTTAGGCCAGTGAGTTTTTCTCAATATATCATATTCAGGGTAGTCTTGAAGTATGTGCCGAGCAGTCTGATCGCACCAGTACACATGGATGAATTAAAAGTTGGGATGTAGATCATATTTTATAATGCTCATTTTCTGTGTCTTCTTTTCTTCTTTCTTTTTCCTAATCATGATTTGCCTCACAGAGTCAGGATAAGAAGAGATTTCTAGAACGGGATTTGTGCACTTCATAAATAGTGCCTCTTATTTCTTATATCCACCGTTTGCGTAGACGACCTTTTGCTTTGTATCCACTGTATCGGAGTAGAATTGCTCTTTGATGAGCACTGTTTGTTGGTAATCTGCTTATGTGATCGAATCATTTAATTTGTTGTTTCTCGATGAAATTCAATAATGATAGTGTACTCATTTATTTTCCTTTGTATTGTTTTTTTGTATTTTGTAAAACCACAGTACTTTGTTTTATGTTTCGCCATTGCTACATAGTTTTACTGCAGTCTTTCCTTATATCGATAACACTATTCTCCTCCAGGTCATTTTGGGTCTTCCATGTTTTCGTTTACCCCTGGGTTTCCTCTATCTCAGTGCAGTTTTCGTGACAGAGTTAGTCTCCATGCGTATCACATGTCCGATCCATCTCCTGCATCTCTTTTGAAGGATGGTGTTCATATTCTCTTTGCTGGCACTGTCGGCAGTTCTTGGTTGAAAGATGGTGTTCATATTCTCTTTGCTGGCACTGTCTGAGCAGTTCTTGGTTGTAAGATGGTGTTCATATTCTCTTTGCTGGCACTGTCTAAGCAGTTCTTGGTTGCAAGATGGTGTTCATATTCTCTTTGCTGGCACTGTGTCTGAGCAGTTCTTGGTTGTAAGATGGTGTTCATATTCTCTTTTGCTGGCACTGTCTGTCTGAGCAGTTCTTGGTTGAAAGATGGTGTTCATATTCTCTTTGCTGGCACTGTCTGTCTGAGCAGTTCTTGGTTGAAAGATGGTGTTCATATTTTCTTTGCTGGCACTGTCTGTCTGAGCAGTTCTTGGTTGAAAGATGGTGTTCATATTCTCTTTGCTGGCACTGTCAGCAGTTCTTGGTTGAAAGATGGTGTTCATATTCTCTTTGCTGGCACTGTCTAAGCAGTTCTTGGTTAAAAGATGGTGTTCATATTCTCTTTGCTGGCACTGTCTGTCTGAGCAGTTCTTGGTTAAAATATAACATTTTCCCGTAGCCTTTTCAGACCTTCCTTCTTCGAAAGCTCCACATCAACCACTTGTTAACCACTCTGATTTGTATGTGATCTGAGCATGTGAGCGATTGTACGTCGTGCCAGTTATGCGCTTACAAGTAGGCTAGCACATCGGATTTCTGCGATGCTTTTAATTCACTAGGTAGCTTCCTAGGTCCTACATCAGTCGTCTCTTACGACGTACCTTGTAGGTCGCAGTGGTACTATTCTTTGCTTCCCTTGCGTGTCCCGGCATCACAAGGGCACTTTTCAGACCTAAGCGTATGAAGTCACTTCACATTTATAGGTCATATTGTGCATGCGGTAGGAGGGTTCTTATTCTTCTTCTTTGCATTCGTTCTTTACGATCAATTTTAATCACTCTTTGTGATATGTTTGATCTTTGCCAAGAACATGTATACGTTGCACATTAGTTTGATAGGCCCCTAAACGCATAGACTTCTACACGTTTAGGACACATGCATCCGATTTCAGCCAAGCCTCCTTAGTCGCTTCTTACGACGTGTGGCAGGTAACAGTGGTTCTATTCTTTAAACCCCAAATTTGGGCTCCAGTAACCACTCGGGCGAGAGTCGCTGTAGCGTAGTTGTTAGTGAACTCGCTTCGTAAGGCTGGTGGTTTGGGTTCAGCTCCCGCAATGCGCGTGGAATTTTTCCCGACCGCGACGTCTCTCAGGTCGACCCAGCCTCAACTGGGTACCAGACATGCTCTGGGAAAGTAAAGGCGGCCGGCTTGATGCTGACCACATCACCCATCGTGTGCCGATGGTCAGTGAAAAATACAGGTCTAACACTGTATTGCCCTATATACCAAGAGGTATGAAAGGGTTCCGAAAAAACCCTTTCGGACGGGTAGGAGGGTTAATTCCTTTTCTGACTGGAAAGATCGAGTGTGGGATTCAACCCCCGACCCTCTTGTGACTAGTCGATAGGCAAACGCTTACGTATTACACTACTTCGTACCAATCTTGGTTAGAGTACACGTGTATATTACATGCTCTCAACATGACAAACATATCTCCATCTTCTCCTTCTTATAACAGTTGTTACTAGTGGTTCACCAGACATGTCTCTGATTTCATCACTTCTCCTGAATTCATTCCATTTTATATTCATTATTTTTCGCAGACATCTATTTTCAAATGCATTCAACTTGCTTTCTATATCTTTAGTCATTTTCCAACTCTCGCTGGCGGCATATGTTAGGATCGATACAACATTTGAATTGAAAATTCGTAATTTAGTTTTAATACTATATAACTTGCAGTTCCATATTTTATTTAGACTTTCTTTCTTTCTCGAATCCTGTATACCTCACAGCGTCAGGTCAGGAAGAGATTTCTAAAACGGGCCCTAGTATGCGCTTCGTAGATAGTCTCTTTCGTCGCCTCTGTTATCTCTGAGGTCCATCTTTTGCGTGGCCGGCCTTTTGCTTTGTACCCATTGTATCGGAGCAGCATTGCTCTTTGGGTGCACTGTCTGATGGTAATCTGCTTACGTGACCGAACCATTTAATTTGTTGTTTCTTGATGAGGTCTAGTACTGATGTTGTACCCACTTTTTCCTGATGTCTTCATTTCTCAACCGGTCTCTTCTTGTTACACCCAGCATTCTGCGTAGACACTTCATCTCTGTTGTGACTAGTTTTCTTCTATCGTTTGTTGTCAGCGTCCAGGTTTGGCACTGGTAACATAATGTGGGGAGAAAGATTGTGTTGAACATTGCTCTTTTTGTGTTCATGGTGACGTGTTTGCATCTTAAAATTGGCGCCATTTGCCCTATCATTTGATTTGCTTTGTTGCATCTGTGTTGAATTTCATTAGTTATTCTTCCATTTGCTGAAAAAATGCTCCCAGGTATGTGAAATCTTTTACTTGATTTAGTAGATGATTATCGATGGAGATGTTGGTAGTGTTTTCCTCTCTGGCGAATGTCATTACTTCTGTTTTGTCGATGTTAATTCTCATTTTGTATTCGTTACATGCTAACTGGAGTCTGTTGATGTGTTGTTGTAGCTGTTCTTCTGTTGTTGATATGATTGCCTGATCGTCTGCAAAAAGAAATTCATTTAAGAGTTCTCCTAGGTTGTTTCCTTCGCTGGTGTTAGCTATTTTACAAATGTGGTCAATGTACGTGATGAATAGCAGCGGGGATAGTACGCAACCTTGTCTTACTCCTGACCCTACGTAAAACTTTTCTGATAATCCTTAATGATATTTTATTTAGACTTTTAAAAGTTGATGTTGCTTTCGTATCATAAATACTATCATAAATACTATCATAAATACTATCATAAATACTATCATAAATACTATCATAAATACTATCATAAATACTATCATAAATACTATCATAAATACTATCATAAATACTATCATAAATACTATGAAAAATACTGACATAACACCGTATTACCCAATATCTTCTTCTTCGCGTTCATTCTTTACGGTCAATTTTAATCACTCTTTGTGATATGTTTGATCTTTGCCAAGAACGTGTATACGTTGCATATTGGTTTAGTAGGCTCCTAAACGCATAGACTTCTACACGTTTAGGACACATGCATCCGATTTCAGTCATATTACCCAATATAACAAGTGCCATAAAAAAAGGGAGTTCTTTTACTTTATTTTTTTAAATTTGCAAATAACATTTCTAAATAGTATCGTCTACTTAATCTAAACAATACAAGGTCTCTGTTGCGTAGAGGTTACGTGCTCGTCTCTAGTTTGTCTACTTAATCTAAACAATACAAGGTCTCTGTTGCGTAGAGGTTACGTGCTCGTCTCTAGTTTGTCTACTTAATCTAAACAATACAAGGTCTCTGTTGCGTAGAGGTTACGTGCTCGTCTCTAGTTTGTCTACTTAATCTAAACAATACAAGGTCTCTGTTGCGTAGAGGTTACGTGCTCGTCTCTAGTTTGTCTACTTAATCTAAACAATACAAGGTCTCTGTTGCGTAGAGGTTACGTGCTCGTCTCTAGTTCCAACGGCACTGGGTTCGCACCCTCGTGGAGTCATCGGGATATTTTTCCAGAGATCCCTGATCTCAGTGTAGGTGAGATCGAGTTCCTAGTCCTATCGGAGACGGACAATAAAACATAGGTCCCGTGTCCAATTTGAGCACGTAAAAGAACCTTTGGCAGTTCAAAATCGAGAAGAGCAAGCTGGAAAGCCGCTTCCCGGGAAAAATTCCTTAGAAATATTAATAAATAAAATTCCTACAAAATACTTCTACCATCTTCTAAATTACACCGGGGACCCTCGCCGGTGCTACAGAGTTAACGCACTGTCGCTGGATCTTCTGAAGATATGGGAGCACCAGTTACTCACTGAAGTGCAAGGACGATGGCCTATCAATCAAATTCTTACACTCGAAACTTGCGTGACATATTCCAAACTTTCTTACATATCAAACTTGGCTGCACATATTTCCAAACTTGCTGCAATACAAATTTGCTACATATTTCCAAACTTGGCTGCACATATTTCCAAACTTGGCTGACATATTTCCAACGTATTTCAAACTTGGTACATATTTCCAAAACGTGCTTATTTAAAAGAAAACATACATGAAAAAAGTAATCAATATTTTAATACCTTTTTTTCTTCACAGCTGAAGAATTCTTGACACTTCCGCTCATTCTCTCGATTGTGTTTTAGCAGCCACTCTACCAATCCAGTTCCGAATGTAGTCTAATTCAACTACAGATGAAGTGTGCCAAAACTACCAGGCTGTGAGATTGACATCCACTCACTTTCGTAATCGTGAGATGTACATCGTTATGTTCACGGACCACGCGGTTCAGATACGTCAACAAGTTTCTCGTTGTGTGTGTATCAACATAGTTAACTCTTTCACTCTTCTAAGCCGATATAGCGGCTCGTGATATTTCTTGATATGACGCAAAGCCGATATACCGGCTATTTCCGTATACATTGCTGCTGAAGGTAAACAAAAGTACGGAAAGGAAGGGTTATATAATAAATGCAGTCCACAGCAAGCGGTGATGATAGCAGGCTCATACACGTTGTTACCCCTTTCTGAAGAGTTTCTGTGGCGTAGAGGTTAGATCAAGAAGTTAAACACAATTAAGAATATGTGGCAAAGCACCAGCAAAATATTAAAATTAAAAATATTGAGAACATGCATTTTCCCAGTGGCTACTTATGGTTGTGAATCATGGACTTTACACAAAAATTAAAAACGAAAATCCAGTCCTTCGAAACTAAATGCTACAGAAAGATTCTACGAATACCATGGACAGAAAAAGAAAGAACACTGATGTCCTGAAAGAACTAAATGTTAAAGAGAATTGGCTGATAAACAACATACTATACAGAAAAATTACATACTTTGGTCACATCAAGCGTCACGATGGCCTGGAAAGTACCATATTAGAGGGCAGGGTCCCAGGACGCAGAGGCAGACCAAGAAGAAAATGGTTCTTCTTTCTTCTTCTTCTTCCACCATTGACTTCTTTATAGAAGTGTTGGGGGAGAGGGAACGTAGTGATCTTGTGTGTGCTTCTTCTTCTTCTCTTCCACCATTGACTTCTTTATAGAAGTGTTGGGGGTGAAACGTAGTGATCTTGTGTGCTTTTTTAAAGACACTTTGTAAGCTGATATTCATGTTCGTAAGGCTGTTCTTGATGCCGTCGCTCCATCCTTTGCGTGGTCTTCCTCTTGCCTTGTACTCATACTTTTTCTGTGTGGCTCTCTGTGGTAGCGATACCAGGGCATTCTGGTCAGGTGTCCAAACCATTTAATCTGTTGTTCTTTTATGAATTGCATAACTGGTTTCACATTCAGTCTCCTTCTGATTTCTTCATTTATAATTTTGTCTCGTATTGTCACACCTGCAGCTCTTCTAAGACACCTCATCTCTGTCGTTATGATTTTCCGCTCATTAACTGCTGTTATTGAAATGGTTACAAGATATTAAAGAAACCATGAATATGACCATCGACAAAGTGAGTGAACTAGCAAGAGACAGAATGAATTTTAGATGTGCTGCAAAGAGAGCAACGTCCTATAAAGTATACACACCTTGATGATGTTGAGAAGTTAGGTACTTGTCTCTCGTTCCAACGAAACTCGGTTCGCTCCCTCGTGGATTGGTTATTGGTTACTAAACTGACGTCACTGCACTCCGGGCAGACCCATAGGTGCTCAGTCTCCCCAACAGATATCGAAGAGTATGCATACTGATGGTTCCTGTGACTCGCTGATTAAACACACCTCTCCTTCTGCCCCTCAGGCATCCAGTTCGATTTGAACAACGGGTAACTCCAAACTGCTTAAATCACTTGATCGATTCAACATCGATTTTAGTGTCCTCATCCAACAGAGAGCCGCGAAGAGACCGAAGAATATTCCCATTATCCATCTTCAACTCCCCAACAATCGATGCTGTTGATGCAAACCTGTCCGCTCTCTCATTACCGTAAACACCCGCATGCCCAGGACAGTATATCCACGTAAGCCTCTGGAGGTTAGAAACTTCTATAGACGACATCCACTCATACCGAAACTTGCCCTTCTGGATCTTGTGAAGCATCGACTGAGAGTCAGATACAACAACTGCCCCAGTAAATGAAGTCCCAGAAATCCAATGGAGGGCAGCAGTAACGGCCTCAACCTCCATCCTCATACTAGAAGTAGTTGTCCTGTATGCCCCACTTCGCTCTGCAACAACCCTACCATGAGTATTAGCCAAGAAACCCCAACCGAATTTCTCACCACGTTGAACCGACCCATCGGTATATGCAACAACATCATCATCCCTTGCATTATCTTCTTCTCCCTCGTGGAGCCATCGAGATATTTTTTCACAGATCCCTGATCTCAGTGTAGGTGAGATCGAGTTGCTATAAAACGTAGGTCTCGTGTTCAAGTAGGTCCCGTGTTCAAGTAGATCCCGTGTTCAAGTAGGTCCCGTGTTCAAATAGGTCCCGTGTTCAAATAGGTCTCGTGTTCAAGTAGATCCCTTGTTCAAGTAGGTCTCGTGTTCAAGTAGGTCTCGTGTTCAAGTAGGTCTCGTGTTCAAGTAGATCCCTTGTTCAAGTAGGTCCCGTGTTCAAATAGGTCTCGTGTTCAAGTAGATCCCTTGTTCAAGTAGGTCTCGTGTTCAAGTAGGTCTCGTGTTCAAGTAGGTCCCGTGTTCAAGTAGGTCCCGTGTTCTAGTAGGTCTTGTGTTCAAGTAGGTCCCGTGTTCAAGTAGGTCCCGTGTTCAAGTAGGTCCCGTGTTCAAGTAGGTCCCGTGTTCAAGTAGGTCTTGTGTTTAAGTAGGTCTTGTGTTTAAGTAGGTCTTGTGTTCAAGTAGGTCCCGTGTTCAAGTAGGTCCCGTGTTCAAGTAGGTCCCGTGTTCAAGTAGGTCCAGTGTTCAAGTAGGTCCCTTGTTCAAGTAGGTCTCGTGTTCAAGTAGGTCTCGTGTTCAAGTAGGTCCCTTGTTCAAGTAGGTCTCGTGTTCAAGTAGGTCCCGTGTTCAAGTAGGTCCCGTGTTCAAGTAGGTCTCGTGTTCAAGTAGGTCTCGTGTTCAAGTAGGTCCCGTGTTCAAATAGGTCCCGTGTTCAAGTAGATCCCTTATTCAAGTAGGTCTCGTGTTTAAGTAGGTCTTGTGTTTAAGTAGGTCTCGTGTTCAAGTAGGTCCCGTGTTCAAGTAGATCCCGTGTTCAAGTAGGTCCCGTGTTCAAATAGGTCCCGTGTTCAAATAGGTCTCGTGTTCAAGTAGATCCCTTGTTCAAGTAGGTCTCGTGTTCAAGTAGGTCTCGTGTTCAAGTAGGTCTCGTGTTCAAGTAGATCCCTTGTTCAAGTAGGTCCCGTGTTCAAATAGGTCTCGTGTTCAAGTAGATCCCTTGTTCAAGTAGGTCTCGTGTTCAAGTAGGTCTCGTGTTCAAGTAGGTCCCGTGTTCAAGTAGGTCCCGTGTTCTAGTAGGTCTTGTGTTCAAGTAGGTCCCGTGTTCAAGTAGGTCCCGTGTTCAAGTAGGCCCCTGTGTTCAAGTAGGTCCCGTGTTCAAGTAGGTCTTGTGTTTAAGTAGGTCTTGTGTTTAAGTAGGTCTTGTGTTCAAGTAGGTCCCGTGTTCAAGTAGGTCCCGTGTTCAAGTAGGTCCCTTGTTCAAGTAGGTCCCGTGTTCAAGTAGATCCCTTGTTCAAGTAGGTCTCGTGTTCAAGTAGGTCTCGTGTTCAAGTAGGTCCCGTGTTCAAGTAGGTCTCGTGTTCAAGTAGGTCCCGTGTTCAAGTAGGTCCCGTGTTCAAGTAGGTCTCGTGTTCAAGTAGGTCTCGTGTTCAAGTAGGTCCCGTGTTCAAATAGGTCCCGTGTTCAAGTAGATCCCTTATTCAAGTAGGTCTCGTGTTCAAGTAGGTCCCGTGAGCATGTAAAAAAACTTCGGCATTTAAAAATCGAGAAGAGATGGCTGGAAAACCGTTGCCCTAAACAAATTCATTAGAGATATTTAAAATAAAAATTCGTACAAAAATATTTTTATCATCTTCTTCGTGTTCGTTCTTTATGATCAATTTTAATCACTCTTTGTGACATGTTTGATCTTTGCCAAGAACGTGTATACGTTGCACATTGGTTTGGTAGGCCCCTAAACGCATAGACTTCTACACGTTTAGGACACATGCATCCGATTTCAGCCAAACCTCCTTCGTCGCCTCTTATGACATGCATGGCAGGTAACAGTGGTTCTATTCTTTACACCCCAAATTTGGGCCCCGGTAACCACTCGGGCGTAATCATCTTCTAAATTGCATTGTGGCTAAGTAGTTAAGCCCTTTGCCTTGTGAGTCGAAAGGTCGTGGGTTCGAGTCCAGACCGCGTCGTTCTGTTCACGAGTGCAGTTTTTCCAGAGACCCTAGGATTGTTGCTGGAGCTACGGAGTTCGTGCGTTGTGCAATACTCTCGGCAGGTGGCGTGCCATTTCTGCGGAGAGGGGCCGAGCCGTATGAGGTAAAACCCGGTGCAATGAAGTCAATCCTTCGGCTTTTAAAGCCTTTTTTTTTAAAAATTACATCGTGACCCTTGCCAGTGCCACGAAATTCGTGCACTGCAACTGAGATCTTCCTGTGCAATAAATAAATCGGAGCACACATGGTTACTCACCGCAGTGCAATAATTACGGTCCTACAAAAAAATCAATGCCCTTTTCTGGTGTGCGCAGAGGTGACTGTAAAGTCTAAATCCTGGAACACAATCTCCTATCATGATCCATTTGCATACATGATCATGGTTGGACATCACGTGTTCTGTCTTTTTGCGCAGCTCGCTTTCTTTGGGCGTCAATAGTGCGACGATTTTCATCTGTGCAAATTCCACGTGTGTTGTTAAAAGTTAGTTAATTGCATATCCTTTACAGGACTTTGCGAATCAACCCCAGCTTTTAACGCTGTTTGTGATTTTTCTAGACATTATTACTTACAGGAGTGCTTTCTGAACGGTTGGGGCCATCGTCCTTTTGTAAAAATCCACACGAAACAATTTGCAACCAAACTGTCCACATCGTGATTCGAACTCAGAATGTCGGGGTTAATAGACCGAGTCACTATCCCCTAAGCCACAGATGCCACCGTGTGTTGTTACAGCGCCACATTTGGCGAGTTTGCGCAAGGGATTTCAAGCACATAGTGTATATATCGAAGCATTTTAATCCTTTCACTGCATCATTTATTTTAATCCTTTCACTGCATCATTTATTTTAATCCAGACGCACTTGTATTGCAATATGTACTGATGTAGCCGGTAGCTTACCACTGCTTTCTGAATGACGGGGTACAGTTCGTAAATATCCACGGGGAACAAATTTGCGTCCAAATTGCCGTCGATAGTTTGATTAATGTACTCTTTGGTTGTGATCCAGCTCATTATCGCTAATCTTTTTTTCGATCCAGAAGCAATTGAGCTTTCAGCTCTTCGGCTCGTGCCATGGACATCGTAACCCTTCGGTTCGGTGCCACGAACACCGTGAATCTGGGGAACCTATGACTTTCTGCCAGCCCGCGGATGAATCCACACTACAGAGGGCTCAGACATATCTAAATACAGTATGATATGCGCGAGTCTCAAACACTGGAACGGGTTCGAGTGGGAGGACATGCCAGACAGTGTCATCTTCACGGTAGAGAGAGAAGGTATGCTAATCAACTTCTCATGGGTACGGATGGCTGCTGCAGCGGAGGACAGAGCACGCATGAGAATGCCCAATGTGGCATGACGTCCATCACATAACATATACAGACAACAAAACACATATACTTCGCAATGTATGTCCAACATTGGATATCTTTAATATATAAAATAATTATAAAAGCAACATTTTCAAAATATAACAAGATATTATATATTCAGACAGTAGTCCTGGGACGGATATGCGTAATGCATTATCTTTCGCATATCGACTCGGAAATAAGAGGACTGTGGGTTCTCTCTCTCGCGATCACCGTGAGACTGATGTCCAGATTTCCCATAAATCTCATTCATCTGGAAATCTGATTCTGCAGCCTTAGCATGGGTGGGTTTCGTCACATCTTCAGCGCCATTTGGAGCTCTGGTGCTTATTCTTCGGCAATGTGTCCGGTTTTAGCCAGCGTTTACTGGGTTCGCTCTCCGTCGCTTTGGCTGTCCCCAGCCGACCTGCAAGGCAGCAGATTGCTATTTTCTTGTAGGGTAGCTACCATAGACAACCTTCCTTCCCGGGTTATTGATCGTCATCTGCCCGGTTCCCAGTCTTTTTGTTTTTGACTACTTGGTTTGCCTGCCGTCCAGTTTTGTATACAGGTTGGTCGTGGCTCAGTCCCACACTCGACGTTCCACATATGAAAAAAGGGAATGGCCCCTCCAACCCCTGCACACTAAAAAAATGAAAATCGTGGCATATTCTTTACAATACAAGCCTTAGTCATCGACAACAGTAAACGAGTCATCAATTTTCTAGGCACCACTTATACGTTCAGTACTTTGTCATTGCTTTCTGAACGGTGAGGTCTATTTTTAGCGTTTGTAAAAATGAAAGGAACTATAAATGCGTTTCAAAATGTTCGGTCAACGATTGACCTCAAATATCTCCATATTCATTGCATGGATGAACGTGATTTTGCATTGGTGTTGCATTTCCGATGTCCCAACGATTGTCTAAAATTCAATGTTGCAGGTAGTGTACTTTTCTTGCAACGCGAATTCCTTTGATCTTTTCAAACCTAGTAATTATTTGGTGCTGGAAGAAAATAATATACCGTAAATTTTAAAATCACATATTTTCGGCATAGGCGTATGTACAATTCGAATTTTGGAGGGTGAGATAACTCATATTATATAAATCATATAAGTGTTTATTCCTTTAATGGCCTAACATTTTGTAATACATCTATGCTCTGAAAACACAAACAGTAAATTGTAACTGAACACACCGGAAGGATCATTATACATTTTTAAAAGTGCGATAAAGCGATTAAAATCGGAAAACCACGTGAAAAACGTGCAAGTCGTGGAACTTGCAGCATCTCACAAATATGAAGGGGTAATACTTCTCATTATATGGTTGGACAAGGAGATGGTCACTTTTATATACTTTACATAAAGAAAATTTTAAACCATACGTTTGTTATTGGTAAAAAATATCAACCTCGGGACATTACGATCATTGATCATATGCACAGTTACAACAATTACGGTCATGCGGTTGCAGAGATATTAAATTTTCCCAGCGGAAAATCAATTTGAAACTCACTATAATTTTCTTAAACTTGCACCCTGGGTTTTGAGCCAGTACGCTTGGGTTTGTGATCAGAGCTTACTACCACTTAACTCTTAACCATTGTGAGGTTTTTAGGTTTTGATATTTTGATGTCCTGCTATATATTTAGCAACCATACAAATTCTTTGCATTGAAAATAGACATGTTGTATATGGTTGGAAAGCTAATTGGATGAACTATCATGATATGTAGTTTTAACATAATTGTGATGTGCTATCATGATATGTAGTTTTAACATAAGTGTGATGTAATATATGATATCCATGACCTACTTATGAAAAGTCTAAAAATAGATTATTCTACAAATGACAAATTATTTTACAGTCACAAAAGCAAAAAATAAGTATGACGAATATAATGGAATCTTTATTACAGTCTTTTAAAGTCTTCATATTTGCAAAACATATTTGAATTTAAATATGTTTGGAAAATATGAAAGGAAGTAATCATGAAATTTATAATATTCAATATTTTCATATTTTAAATAAAAATAGTCAATAAATATGGTCTTCAGAGACAATGACCTTGAATTTGTCTAGTAATCAGCCTATAAAGAACTAACACTTATAGTATCATACATAACATGAAATAGGTCTATAATTTCTAAACATTGCAAGTAATAGATAATATGATTACGCAATGATATTTGATAGACAAAATAATTGGGAAAAATAGTTATCGGGCATCTTGCAAACAGACTCAAAGTGACACAGGCACAGAATGTTCATCTGACACAAGCATAGATATTTCAAGAATCACTGGTGTCTTCATCAGGACAGTAATCTGAGTTATTAGAATCCATTTTATCACACACACATATTTGGGATTTTTGGATGGAGCAATTTGGGTGTTTCTACAAAATGGAAAAGTGGGAAATGAGGTGGGCTCCAGTCACAGATTAGACATCTAAAAATATATAATTAATTTTTATAATTTTTACTAGATTATCATATGTTCTGCATTAGTTAACATAACTTTTACCAACTTAAATGCAAAATTGATACAAAATTAGGCTTTAAATAGGCATGTAGCATCGATCATATGTTGAAATCCCATTATCCCAATGTTAAGGTTATGCTACTCAAGCATTTCCTACCTAACGTGTGAAAAGGCTACAGAAATAAATTTGATTGAGCAAATGTTACTTACAAATGTTACTTACAAATGTTACTACAAATGTTACTTACAAATGTTAGTCAAGATGTCTAATAAAACTTTGGACGGAATATTTTTTTTAAACACTATTTTGCGATTTTAGAAAGAGGCAGTCATCATTTTTCGTGCATGTGATGAGGAGGGAAGGTTTAGAACACATTGTGACAACTGGTAAAATCGAGGGTAGACGAGACAGAGGAAGACGGAGAGAAAATATTTGATAGACTGACTTCATGGCACGGTAGAGCGTCAATATCTGAGTTGATAGCAACACCAACGACAGAGATTTGTGGAGATCCATGATCGCTACGCCAGCCGGCACGGCACCTGATAATGATATTGCGATTTTACGCGACTCTAACTTTACGGCAATAGTTTTGCCCATAATTGCTCAGTTCCTGTGTCAGTGAACACCACTCAAAATGCTCATCATTGTCTCATGGGAACGCATGAAGCAAACAGAAGCCCCAACACAAACCAGCAGCTTGTACACACATTAAATGAGTAAAGCAGCCACCAGAGTGTCAACAAACCATCGCCACTTGAATTTGCAATTCCATCAAATGAAAAGCAGTCATGACAAAACACAGCAGTCCATAGGAGTACTGCATAAGGCAGCGGCTAGATTGAAAGTGACTAGCTGACTTATCATTTTCTGAACATGAAATTCACAACACAGCCACTGTGGGCACAAACAAAAAGCATTTCAAATGAAATTCACAGCTCACGGTGCCGCTTCAAGCACTCAACTCAGTAGTTCAGCGACAAAGCTGATATATTCAGTTAACATTATGTCTAACATGAGTAGCAGACACGGAATAAAACTAAACCACTTCCACACAGGTTGTCTGGGCAGACTACTCAGAATAAAATAGCAGGACAATATTCCAGATACTGAAGTCCTCATATGAGAAAATTCCAAGCGTCAACAATCTGTCGTGGAAGGCCCAGAGGAGATAGGCCAATTGTGTTGCTCAGATGCACAATAATACGCCTGAGTGGTTACCGGGGCCCAAATTTAGGGTGTAAAAATAGAACCACTGTCACCTGCCACATGTCGTAAGGCGACTAGGAGGTTTGGTTGAAATTGGATGCATGTGTCCTAAACGTGTAGAAGTCTATGCGTTTAGGCCTATAAGCGAATGTGCAACATATATCACGTTCTTGGCAAAGATCAAACATATCACAAGAGTTATTAAAATTGCTCGTAAAACGAAGCATAAGAAGAAGATTATCATTATATGTATAACCTGAAATATTTTATTTGAGCAAGAAAATCAACATAACAACAAATGTAAGAAAATCAACATAACAACAAATGTTGTAAGAAAATCAACATAACAACAAATGTTGTAAGAAAATCAACATAACAACAAATGCTGTAAGAAAATCAACATAACAACAAATGTAAGAAAATCAACATAACAACAAATGTAAGAAAATCAACATAACAACAAATGTTGTCAGAAAATCAACATTACAACAAATGTAAGAAAATCAACATAACAACAAATGTAAGAAAATCAAAATAACAACAAATGTTGTCAGAAAATCAACATAACAACAAATAGTGTCAGAAAATCAACATAACAACAAATAGTGTCAGAAAATCAACATAACAACAAATATTGTCAGAAAATCAACATAACAACAAATGTTGCAAGAATATGGAAAAAAATTATCAACAAAATTCATCATAATATTAATTGAATTAATCACCAGTCTTCAGACTGTCTAACCTCATGATGATGATTAGTATAGTTTAGTTGTCGGATCTTGATTAACTGCTCATTGAGCAATTAGTCCATAAGTGCTCCGATTTCCTCAATATGTCTCTCAGCGTATGGCAACTAACAATATGTCTCTCAGCGTATGGCAACTAACAATATGTCTCTCAGCGTATGGCAACTAACAATATGTCTCTCAGTGTATGGCAACTAACAATATGTCTCTCAGCGTATGGCAACTAACAATATGTCTCTCAGCGTATGGCAGTAACAATATGTCTCTCAGCGTATGGCAACTAACAATATGTCTCTCAGCGTATGACAACTAACAATACTGGTTCTTTGTTAGCTTACTATTATTCTTTGGCTACCAGTATTTTTTTTTTTCGATCCAGAAGCACTTGAGCTTTTCAGCTCTTCCGGCTCGGTGCCATGGACATCGTAACCCTTCGGTTCGGTGCCACGAAACAAGTAAATCTGGGAATCTGTGGCTTTTCTGCCATCCCACGGAATTGAACCCGCACACACAGAGGATAGTCACCCGTAGTTCAACACGCTACAAACACGCTGGGCAGACCAGTATAAAACATATATCGCTTTAATATAAGTGTTACAGAGAAGAGCGTATATCTTGGACAGAAAAGAGAACAAATAGATCTTTCCAAAAAGAACTCAAAATCAAAGAAAACTGGCTGATGCTACAAATAAGAATGAGAAAATTGAAGTATTTTGGACATATAAAAAGACATGAAGGGCTGGAAAAGACCATCATGGAAGAGAGCACACCGACAAAGATAGAAGACCACGGAGAAGATGGATTCAGGATGTAACAGATGATTTGAACATGATGGCTGCAGAGGCAGGACATCTGGCCTATGAGATAGAGAAATTCGGAGGATTGTTGGGGTGGCAAAGTTCTGCTCAGGACAAGCTAATTGTTATTGATACCAGTAGAGTGCTCTTGTCAGCTACACAACATTTGATTTGGTACTCTTGCAGTAGATTCACCATTATTATTTGAATCATTTACACGTTCTCTCTCCCTTAGGAAAGTCAGAATATCATCCTGGTCCGTTACACGTTAAATTTTGTACAGTGACCATACATGCAAGTCAATTGGTGTATTCATTTCTCCTTACACCTGCATGCCAAGGCACAGGAACCATCAGTATGCATACTCTTCGATATCTGTTGGGAAGACTGAGCACCTATGGTCTGCCGGAGTGCAATGCGTCAGTTTAGTAACCAATAACCAATTACCAAGCCAAGGCACAAAAATAAAACTGATTTTTCTCAGCCTAGACCTCTTCAACGACTCCAACCACTGTCTCCGAGCCCAGCCTGTTTCAATCTTCCTGAGCATACTCCTCAGTCACTGAGAAAACATGTGATGACACGGTACAGTAGAGAGATATGATCAGATACTTTATGACTAGTCTTCAGACTGCCAACGATAACGATTATTATATTTGGATATGTTCCAGAAACAACTCATAGTTTCACTGGAATGAAATATATATATGAGGTCAGCCAATGGATAAGCTGACATTTTGAGCGCCAAAGAGAATTTTCATCAAACCAATCCATATCAATTGCTGTTGCAAGGCTTGGATTGAAAGATTGGAGTGACCAGAAAATAGTAACACAACAGGTATATGAGTAGGCTCATCAATCAACACCAAACTGATGCGGTTGTCGATGAGGCATGTTGGAGATATTGCGATGATGAGAGCACTGCTTTGGACATTTCAGAGTGTAATGAAGATATTTCAAACTGAAATATATTTATGAGAAAATATATTCAGGGCAAAACGTGTTTACCTAAAGTCATAAGTAAACAAATTAATAACAAAATAGGCATCTGATATGTTTAATAGTTCACTTTGTGTGAATTCAACAGTATCTGATAAATGAGTACAGAAAAAGCTTATGTTGACCAATATAATGTCATATATATATATATGGCATTATTTATATTAAAATATATATTTATTTATTATACAATAGAAATCTATATACCAACAGAAAAGAGTAAATGGAACTGAAGGAAAACAACCCGCCTGCCAAGCGTGTTTTCTGCGTTGGACGGGTGACAAGCCCCTGTAGTGCGTTCCAATTCAGCGGGCTGGTAGAAAATCCACAGGTTATCCAGATTTACGGTGTTCGTGGCACCGAACCGAAGGTTTCCGATGTCCATGGCACTGAGCTGAAGAGCTGAAAGCTCAAGTGCTTCTGGATCGAAAACAAAAGAAAACAAAGGTCAGAAGAGCATGCATTTACCAGTGATGTGAATGGACATTTAACAAGGCAGTGGAAAAACATATATGCATTTGAATATAAATTTTACAGAGAGTCCTCAATATATCATGAGACAGAAAGAGAACAAATATATCTATCAGAAAAACTCAAAATCAAAGAAAAACTAGCTGATGCTACAAATAAGAAAATTCTAAATATTTTGGACATATAAAAAGACACAAAGGGTTGGTGAAGACCATTATGGAAAGGGGCATCCTGGCAAAAAGGAGAACTACTGAGGAGATGAATTCAGGATGTAATTGATGATTTGAGCATGATGGAAAAATCATCCAGTAGGGAGAGTTGGACATCTGGCCTATGAGAGAAATTCAAGAACGTTAGGGTGGAAGTCCATACTCAGGACAAGTTAATTGATAAATAACTAACTACATACAGGGTGGGCCAAAAAAATGAGAACATCACGTAAAAGTAATATATGACATCAAAATTGTTTTAACTCAATCCATAATAGCTTAAATTGTTACTCATTACTCACTGACCTGTTAGCAATATGATGTTTTATTTCGACAATTTCCGGGCACAATCTTTAATTTTAATATGCCAGTTGTTTACATCTACAGGTTTAAAATTATTCAAGTATCACAAATTACTGCGGAAGACAGTATTCTGATTAAGCAGTGGTGTCGATGCTTAGAAAATTGAACATGATTTCTGATTAGCTAAATACTTGACAAACAAAATTACATGAAACAATATAATTAAATTAAATAACATTTCTAAACAAACGCATGTTATTGATGTTCTCATTTTTAGCTTACCTTGTATATCATTCAAAGCCAAAGATTACATAAATATATCAAGTAAATATTCATAAAAATCTGGGTTATACATATATATGTGATTTTATACATACAGTGCTTACTCAGAGTGGATGTGCTAGCTTTGTGTTACAAACAAAACTCAACAAATGGATACATAAAACAAAGTATCATTGTACATAAAGGTAGAAAAACTGGTCTAAAGGCAAGGATTGACTTCATTGCTCCGGGTTTCACCTCTATGGCTCCATCCCTGTCTGCATAAATGGCCTACCATTTTCAAAAGAGTGTTAAGCAAAGCTTGAACCCCGTAGCTCCAGTAAGAACCCTAGGAATCTCATGAAAAAGTTTCACATGTGACTCGGTCTGGATTTGAACCCCCAACCTTCAGAATGACAGGCACACATCTTAACCCTTAGCCAGAGACCCTATGAAAGGCAGAAAGTATAATTGTACACACAAATGATAGAAGATATATGTGTAAACATAAATGATAGAAAGTACTATTCTTCTGTCGTCACACTGTTACTGGGTGTTGTCCAGTGTCCTGGTTTCCTGTTTTTGTCTTGCGCTGCTCTAGTGGCTTGGATGATAGTTATTTTTGCTTCTTGACAGGATTCTGCTATGCCATCTATCTACCTTTTTCATGGTCTTCCTATCACCTTCTTTCCTCATGTTCTGTTATAGAATACTGTATACAGTGAAGTTTGGTTGCATTCTTATTGAAGTGGCCGAACCACTTTATTCTTTGTTTCTCAATGCAATTCAAGCAAGGTTGGTCCCAACTTTCTTTTTTATGCTGATGTTGTTGTCTGCATTTTCTGGTGTTGTTGGTAACTTTACACAGTTTACATGTTATACAGAATCTTCAACAACAGAACATGAGCAAAGAAGGCAAGAAAAGACCAAAAAAAGATGGTTAGATGGCATAGCAGAATCCTGTCAAAGAGCAAAAATAACAATCACAAAAGCCACCAGAACAGTACAAACAAAAACAGAAAACCTCGACACTGGGCAACAACCCTGTAGCATTGTGACGACAAAAGAAGAAATCTGTAAATTTGTATAGGCATCACATTTCACGTGTAGTTATTTTTTGTGACTGTGGTTTGCTCATTGTCTGTGTTTGGTTCTCTGGCTAAGCCTTTGCCTTGGGAGTCAAAGGTCGTTGGTTTGAATCCGGACTGTGTCGTTCTGTTCATGAAAGCATTTTTATCCAGAGACCCTAGGATTGTTGCGGAGCTACGGAGTTGCGCTTTGTGCAATATCTCGGCAGGTGGCTTGCCATTTCTGCGGAGAGGACTTAGCCATATGGGGTAAAACCGGTGCAATGAAGTCAATCCTTCGACTTTAAAACCCTTTGAAAATACAAAGTAAGCATGCAAATGCTGTTGGCCATCTGTTGTTTAGCTGTCAGTAAGATGTTTGGCTGCCTTAACAATGCTGGTAGATTACAGCATTTGCTTTATTGTACACATAAATTATAGAAAGTGTCCATCGATTCTTTAAGGAAGATTTTTGCATATATCACACAAGGATTGTATGGAAGACCAATAAAACATTTTACATAAGATTTAAGACAAGACAATCTAATAATACAGTTGATAGAGATGACATTTTGATGGTTTGCTGCATGAAATTTGTTGTCACATGGACGAGTTTCACTTATCCGAATGGAAGTGTCTTTTAGTCTTCTTCTTCTTCTTTGCGTTCGTTCTTTACAACCAATTTTAATCACGCTTTGTGATTGATCTTTGCCAGAAGCGTATATACGTTGCACATTGGTTTAGAAGGCCCCTAAAATCATAGACTTCTCTACGCTTAGCTACATGCATCCGATTTCATCCAAACCTCCTTAGTCGCCTCTAACGACATGCATGGCAGGTAACAGTGGTTCTATTCTTTACACCCCAAATTTGGGCCCGGTAACCACTCGGCGCGTGTCTTTAGTTAATATTATGGTAAATAAATAGACATTAAACAAGTATTAAGGGCTTCTAGGGGTGGCAGATACTCAGTCACCCTTTGGGGACTACACCAAGCTGCAGGGCTTGTAGCAGTCAGCGACCCATGCTGACTGCTAGCATCAGGATCAACATAAGAAGAAAGCTGACCAAGACTCAAATTCTGCTTTCCCGTAGCGGCCACTGAAACAGACAACTATCAAGAAGTCTGGCTAAGTTTGTGGAGATTGAAGATGGAGAAGCTAACCCAGTACCCAAAAAAGGCTATGCTGAAATCGGATGTGTCGGACTGAAAGGTATAAATAAATACCACAGTTTATGCTGAAAACTAAGACACAGCACATTCCGTTCTCCGGACTGTATCCTGCTATAATCAGCGGGAATATGAGAACGAACAAGCGAAGAAGAGGGCCTCTAAATAAAACAATTCGAAGACAGGATTCGAACCAGCCTTACTTCTTACGACACCCTAGCCCTGCAGCGACATATTTTAGAGCACAACCAGCGAGCCTCTCCAAAAAAAAGCATTACATAGTTGTGTCTTTTTAACAGTGTTACTTGTGTCTGAAAATTGCTTGTTTGCAGAGCTAGAAAATTGGTGCAGTAAGAAGTAAGGTTGTGGTTCGAATCCTGTGTTTGATTAATTTTTTTCTGGAGACCTTATTACTTGTTTACTATTTAATTATTTACCATATTCATTAGCTTCTGTGCTTACCTGGGATTCTTTTAAAAACTTCTTGATTCGCTTGCTTAATTGTCACTAGTAAAACTTCGAGATAAATTTTGATAGTATGGGCTGTTCCCGTATAGTGCTGCATTCCAGAGTTCTAACAGCAGATTATGAAGGTTTGCATGTCTGGCTTGCATTCTTACTAATATTTCCATGAATTTTCTGAGAGTGACGGGGCTGTCTCTGAAAAAGATCTCAAGGAATGTCTTCGCTGGGAGTTTGTTTGGCTGAGTCTTGATCATTGCATCATACACCAACCATTCACTGTAGGTGTGTCCACATTCACCTGTGTAATTCAAGATTTAAATGTAAGTTAACATATAGCGGAGTTTAAGTAAAACCAATAATAAATCTTCTTGGAATGCTTCATCTTGACCACTTGTTAAAACACTCTGTGTGATTTGTATTATCAATATAAGGGAAGACTGCAGTAAAACTATGAAGCAATGGCGAAACATGTAAAAGCAAAGTACTGTAGTTTTACAAAGTACAAAAACAATACAAAGCGATGTTTTGACCAATAGCCTTTATCAAACAGGATACACCAGAAGGAAGAAATTCAGTTCTTAAATGGCAGACATAACATTAACAGTAAATCCATTTTTAGGCCGTGAGGGATTTATTGTCTAATTGTATATATTATGTCTGCGTTTAAAAGTGAATTTATCATTGTTTGATAACGCCTTTTGTTGAAACGTTGCTTTATTGTTTTTGTAAAACTACAGAACTTTGTGATTTGTCATGTCATGCTCTTTGTTCCTGTGGCTAGGAGAGTAAACAATAGTAGCACTGCATCTACATGGACGTGGACACAATGGTGAGGGCCTCAGTGAGCCCTATATCCCAAAGCATGTCTGGTCCCATTTAGGCTTCAACCTGAGAGCTCTGGCGACAATTCAACGCCTTAGGCTCAGATCCACCACCAATCACAAAGGTTGAGTTCATAACAAGTGACGTACAGGGCATTCTGAGATTGAGATATTTTGTTGTAGTTAAGGAGGTAAACAATTACACTCAACTACATGCATTCAGGTGCCATGCCAGGGGCAACTCAGGATCTCCATAATAGCTCTCTGGATGTTGACTAGCTCTTGCCATGCCTTGAGAAGTCTGAGCTGTATCTAAAATTTTTCCATCTTCCACCTCTGTCTTTCAGTCTCTGCCATTTGAAAATTTTCCTTGTACCAGTTCTCCAATGTATTATAAACCTTCCTTTTCATGACATGTCTGAAAAATTATGACTGCTCCTTCCTTCTTCTTCTTTCGATCGCTTTTTTGATGATTATACCTTGACGCGTTCTTATGATGAAATCGACTGTTGTCTGGAGCTCATCTCTAGTGCCATGTAGTTTTGAATGTAGTGTTGTGTTGTAGGGCCAGCATTTCTTTCTTGGGAGGACATACAGGGGGCAGTCTTGCAGGACATGTTCTGTGGTTTGTTCAGTGGAGCCACAGGGGCACAGAGGGTTGGGGACAATCGCAGCCTGTGTAGGTGTTTGTTCAGTCTGTTATGACCTATCCTGAGTCGGAAGATACTAGGCCAAATATTAGAAGATACAAAGAAGATACAAAGGTGCTGAAGTCGGCGATACTAGGCCAAAAGTGCACAAAAACCATAGTATCACGCATCTCACGCTTATATAAGATGCCTCCTTACTATGTTGACAATAAATTTTCTCTGTGTCTTGGCTTCCTTCAACACTTCCACATTCGTTATTTTAGCAGCCCATTAGATTCTCATCATTCTTCTGTAAAAATACATCTCTGTGGCCTCCAGGGAATTTTCTATCTGTTTGTTTACAATCTATGACTCGCATCCGTATGTCAGTATTGGTTCTATGTAACACTGTATAACTCTCATTCTGACTTCAATTGACAGTGACTTGTTGTATGTAATGCTTCTCACTTTCTGGATAGCAGCTTTGGACTACCCTATTCTGCTCTTTACTTCTGATCTGCATCTACCATCTTATGTTACCAGGACTCCAATGTATTTAAACTGATATAATAAACAATTGTTTAAGAGCCTGCATTTTTTCCTTGGCAACATATGGTTGTGAGACATGGACCATTGACAAAGCAGCGGAGAAGATCGTTAATGCATTTGAATGCAAATGCTACTGAAAAAAATCGGATGTGTCGGACCGAAGGTAAAAATACACAGTTTATGCTGAAAACTACGAACAGCACTTTCCCGTTCTCGGACTGTATCCTACTATAATCGCGAGATAGAGAACGAACATGAAGAAGAAGGGCCTCTAAATAAAAAACCTTGATGGATTGAACTCAGCCTTACTTTACACTTCTAGCCCTGCAGACAAAAGATATTTTAGAGCACAACCAGGAGCTCTTCCCAAAAAAAAGCATTACATAGTTGTGTCTTTTTTAACAGCGTTAATTGTGTCTGAAATTGCTTGTCTGAGAGCTGAAAATTGGTGCGTAAAAGTAAGGTTGTGGTTCAATCCTGTGTTTGATTAATTTTTTCTGGAGCCCTTTTATTACTTTTTTAAATATTTAATTATTTACCATATTCATTAGCTTCGTGCTCCATGGATTCTTTTAAAACTTCTTGATTTGCTTAGTTGTCACTAGAAAAACTTCGAGATAAATTTTGATAGTATGTTAGAATATCATGGACAGAGAAAAAAAATGCTTTATTCTGCAACAGCTTGATATTAAAAAAGTTGGCTATTAAAGAACATAAAACAAGAAAAATTTAATATTTTGGACAGATCAAAGAGATGAGGCCTAAAGAAGAAATTTTTGGGATGGAATGGTGCCTGGAAGAAGAATGAGGGAAGACCCAAAAAACGATGGCTGCAAGATATCACTGACGATCTAAGAATAACTGCTGCTGGCGCCGGTCATCTTACACAGAATAGAGTTTATCAGGACTGCTGTTATTGGAGACAAGTTCGGGAAGGACAAGCTGCTTGATGATAATGATGAATAAACAATTACAGGAATAAAATTTAAAAATTCACTGAACATGACCAAAATTTTATACTCACCGGAAAACTCCTGTAGGTTTTCAGAAAACTCAGATACCGAACAGAGGGATGAAAATGGATGGAGGATGTATTTAAGATCCATCATGCTCATATCCAGAACTTTGTTCGGGCGGCAGTTTTCTTCACTAGGTCGGGGGATCGCTGACTTGGATTATTTTTTAATTTTCTATTGTTGTTATCCTTTTCCCATTTTTATCCATGAAGTCAATCTAGATAAAATATTTACAAATGTATTAAATATATATACAATGGAGATGTTCTTCAGTCTCTTCCACTGCCTGTTGGATGAGGACACTAAAATAGATGTTGAATCGATTCAGAGATTTAAGCAGTTTGGAGTTACCCGTTGTACAAGTAGAACTGGATGCCTGAGGGTAGAGGAGGAGTGTGTTTAATCAGCGAGCAACGGGAACCATCATTAAGCATACTCTTCTATATCTGTTTGGGGAGACTGAGCACCTATGGGTCTGCCCAGAGTGCAATGACGCCAGTTTAGTAACCAATAACCAGAAATTTTAAAACAATGGGGAATCAAATCATAGGACAATGCGCTAATTTTGAAATGCAAGCATGATACCATGAACACTAAAAGAGCATTGTTCAACACAATCTTTCTCCCAACATTATTCTATCATGTCAAGCCTGGACGCTGACATCAAACGAAACTAGACACGAAGAGATGAAGGTCTACATAGAATGTCGGGAGTATCAAGAAGAGACCAGTTTAAAATTGAAGACATCAGGAAAAAAATCGGGTACAACATCAGTACTGAACTTCATCAAGAAACAATAAATTAAATGGTTCGGCCCACAAAGCAGATTACCAACAGACCAATGAACAATTTTACTTTGATAAGTAGATACAAAGCAAAAGGCCATTTAGCAAAGGTGAACCTGGGGATAACAGAGGCAATGAAAAAAACTGTTGATGAAGTGTACACAATAGCCTGTTCTATAAATCTCTTCTTATCCGGACGCTGTGAGGAAAAAAAGGTTTAGAGAAAAAAAAATGAGGAAAAGGTATACTTTTGCCCTACAACTCCTGTTAAAATAATTTTCAGTTGTAGTCATTGCATGTTAACTCACTGATACAGAGTTTTGTGGCTTCTAGATGGAATTATTTGTTTAGTTTCCAAAAACTGCACTCGAAGTTTAGCAAAACTAAAATATTATTTCTAAATATTATTTACAATATGACTTATTATATATCAAATTGAAGACAAATGGATGTAGTTCATCAAATAATTACTGTATTAGCAAATACTGCAGTGTTAGCTATGCAGGATACATATTAGCATTATTTTTTTACATTTTAATTGGGAGACAAACAATCCAACTTGTCAAGGGTCTTGGTGAACAATAAGTTCGATAAACTAGTCCAACGCTCTATTTATATTGGTAATCCATTTATGAAACCATTTGATCATTCTCATTTTAGCCTGTTTGTAATTTGTTTGGATGTCAGTAACTTTCTCTTACTATTGAAATTATCCTTGGCCATTCCTATTCTCTTTTAATTTCTTTTTATACACCTGCCATCATCTGACGAAGATATCTCTCTCCCATCCCGCCTAGACTGATGAACCAACTTTTTTTATGAATTTTACGTGTTTTTTAAAGGGGGTCCATTCCTCCATACAATTTCGGAAGCTCTGTGTTTTAAGGCCAGGTTTTCTTATACCTGCTATCAGTTGACAATCTTGCAGAATGTGTTCTGCTGTCATGTCCGCCTTTTTGTAGGGACACAGGCTATTTGCAATTTTAAATTTGTGAAACATGTGGGCGGGGTTTGTTGTGGCACGGAGGCGAAGTATGGCAACTTGTTCACTACGAGACAGACCATAGTATCCGTCTGTTGTCAGCCTGAGGGTGGTCTTTTGTCCATTTGTCTCTATAGTGCCAGTCGATGGTTGTTCTGGCTTCCTCATAACTGATCTCAAGATCAGCCCGAGGTAGTTTCCCTCCTTCTTTAGGGTAACTTGTTGGCGCTCATTTCCACTTATATTGCAGTGTGATGGGATCCACTGAATGCCGTGCTTGAGAGATCCCCTTTTTCACCGAGGGTCGCTTGAGCTCATTCAGCTCTTTTGCCTATGCCTTTGAGTGCCGTGATGACCGATAGAGCATCGGTGAATATCATGACTTGTTGCAAGAGGGATATCTTCTCTCTAGGATCATTGCCCTGTTCTTATTGCCCCTGCCTCGTAGGTTTTTTGAGTATTTTCATGGGCAATCGCTGACCGCCCTTTTCTTTGAGAGTTTAAGCACTATTCTCCTCCCGGGGCCCCTGGCTGCTTCCTAGCCGATCCTCAGTTTAGACGTGTACCCACTTATTTTCAGGCATACTATAAGAGAATCAATCCTAGGCATACTTAAAAAGGCCAACAAAAAATCGAAAGAAGAGGGCCAAAAAAATCTTAGAGACAGAATACCCTACCAAGATATAAAAATTTTTATTGATGTAGAAATTTTCCCCATGTTTTTTTATATTCTTTTTGGGTTTTTCCATTTCTTGTTGATCACCATAGTTTTTGTTTTCTGTATGTTAATGTCTAATCCATTTTCCTTGCTAGTTCTGTCCAATTGGTCCATAGTTCTGTAATTTTGTTCACTTTCTGCTACAAATACTGTGTCATCTGCAATTTAAGTTGTTTATTTTTTTCCCCATTGATCTTGAGTCCGGGTTTATAGCCCCCGGTGGCAGCGGAGGAATGGACAGACAGATAGTTAGTAGTGAAATTAGATTTTTGTTTGAGACTATGTGTTGCACTCTCTAAGGGGGGCAACACAAACAACGGACTTTTTTGCAAATAAACTACTAGTTGTGTAGTGACAATAAGTTAGAAAAATTTTGAAAACAGACAAGCTCATATGGGATTTTAAGAGGAGAGGACATGTTTTATGTTGTGCCCGAAATATAAATAAAGGAAATATAAAAGAAACTGAACGATGGTGGCCCTTTTATATTGTGACTGTCGTTTAGTGTGCTTATGTTAGTATGAGAATGCTATCAGAGTACAACGGTATGAACAAGAAAGGAAATTATAGAAAGGAAAAATTTAAAACCCGGGAGCAGGACCAAATGACTTCAACCAGCAGAGAACAACATGAAATGATGTCGATAAACATCATGAATTTCTTCTGTCCATCAGTAATTAAAAAGGGAAAATTTAAAGGGTCCCGGGGGGCCCCTTTCAATGGTGTCCGTTTCAAAATAACATCTCCCCTTCCATCTGTAGGGACCAGAAAACGAGTTACTTACTTTTATTTTTAAAAGCTTTTGTCTACCCCCCCTGTGGACTGTTCTGCAGCTTTCCACCCGTGGGCTCATTTTAGTGTCGCATAATGCCTACCGATTTCGCTTATGATTAGTGAATGGAATTTCTAGGGTTCTGTTCTTTGCCCTTCTACGTGAAGTTTGAGAGATGTGCAAACCCCATGAGTTGTTTTTCTTTTAACATGGCACAAATGGCCTGTGCCCAAACACATCGAGGAGTTAACATCGCAGGGGAGGGGTCACAGGCACCGAGACGTCGCCCGCAACATAACTATAACAATTTTTTTCCCCTCCCTTTTGCCTCTTAGCCCCTTAATTTTTTATCCTACTTGGTTAAAAATATAAAATAAAACAATAATCGAGCAAAAAAAAAAATTGCTATGAAAATATAAAGTCTGAATTAAAGATAAGAATAATGCACAATATGCTGGAGGTAATAACTGAAATAGCAATCAAAGCACATATTAGCACATCAGCAATCAAAGTACCAAAATTTCATACTTACACATGTAGGAATTACCAGAAATCAAAGACACCAGAACTCCATAATGCAAATTAATTTCCCGGTTGACAAAAGGGTTTTAATCTCCCAAAGTTCATTGCCCCACAACCCGGTAGATAAAATTTGATATTTGTACAATATAAGTATCCACCAGGGGAAGTTCCCACGTCCTCATCCATGCGTAGGAGGGGTACATAGCGACCATTCCCAAAAAGCAAAAGTCTCAAAAATAAGATATCAAGATGTATGTAAAGAATAAAAAAACAGATCTAAACAATTCCCTCCGCCATATGCATAGTAATAATAAAGTCGTGTACAAAACCCTGCACAATTCAAAAAGGGAATGTCCATATGAGATTATAGATGCCCCAGAGTGGTTAGGGAGCATATAAGAAAATCAATTAGCACTAAGCGTCATCAAAAGTTCAATGTTGCCAGCAAAAAAGGGAAAATAAGTAAAAGTCAATATAAAACAATGTATGTTCCAAAATAGGAGCTTGTTCATTCCCCTGGGATTGGGGGAGGTTGATTATTGTTACCTCACGGAGGTCAGATGATGTTGTTAGACATTATCGTTGAGAATTACGCGTGGATTTCATTGCTTTCTAGAACAGATAGTAATGCGATGTGGATTCTTGGATTATTTATTCCCTGGGATTGGGGGTTGGTTGTTATTACCTCCTGGAGGTTATATAGTGTGATAAAATTAACATTATATAATTGTTTTATCTTCGATTTGTAACTTGTTTTTTTGTTTGAGCTTTCAGATTGTTTGACAAGACTTTGACAGGAAAAGAGTGACATAGTGACATGACAGATGTAAGCTGCCCTCCACCATCCTACGACCTGTTGAGAATGCTGTTAGTTGCCGTCGGAGTCATATGGCTTATGTTCCACTTATGATATGCAATAATGCTGATTGATTTTTTTCAATATTGTTTCAGCATAGAGCACAGAGGGTTTACTGTTGCTGTTAACCATGGTCACCTATGGCCAGTTGATGAGTCCGTCCAACGCGTGTGGTGACTCCTTACCAAGTAGCTCATTCAACCTGGGTCCTCCTGAGATCCGCCCGGGAATTCCTTATTTCCGACCATGGTTGGCTGTTGTCGTTAGTTGCTGTGGAGTCACGTTTCACGACGTGTAGGACTGGTTCCTAAGTAGCTCCTACAACTCTAATAACCCTGATGGACTCTACCTGTGCGATGTTTTGGGGATTTGCGCCGTGGCGACGCGAGGTCTCCAGGGGGTGTCATAGTCCACAGGTGGCAGCGGAGGAATGGACAGTTAGCCAGATAGTTAGTGTAGTGTAATTAGATATTTAATAGTTGAGACTATGTGTTGCACTCTCAAGCAGGCGCAACACATAACAACGAGACATTTTGATGTAATGAAAACTACGTAGTTGTGTAGTGACAATAAGTTAGCAACAATTTTAGAAAACAGACAAGACTCATATAGGACTACGAGAGGAGAGGACATGTTTTATGTTGTGTCCGAATACTATAAATAAAGGAAATATAAAAGAAACTGAACGATGGTGGTCCTTTATATTGTGACTGTCGTCTAGTGTGCGTTATGTTAGTATGAGAATGCTATCAGAGTACAACGGTATGAACAAGAAAGGAAATTATATCGAAAGGAGAAATTAAACTGTGAGCAGGACCAAAATGACTTCAACCAGCAGAGAACAACATGAATGATGTCGCATAAACATCATGAATTTCTTCTGGCTCCATCAGTAATTAAGAAGGAAATTAAGAAGGTCCTCGGGTGGGGGGGCCCCTACTTCACTGGCATTCCCTCTAGTTGTTTGATATTTTCTCTGTGTAGATGTTAAATAGGCTTGGTGACAGAATGCATCCTTGTCTCACCCCTCTCTTTATGTCTATGTATGGAGAGTAGCTATTTTCATATTTTATTATTGCTGGCTGTTCCCAGTTTAAAAAAAAACGTTTTAGGAACCCCTTCATACCTTGTGGTATATACTATATAGGGCAATACAATGTTAGTTAGGCCTGTATTTTTCATTGACCGTCGGCACACGATGAATAGAAAAAGCATAAATTCTCAACAGATGGAAAGAATACTACTGCATCGAATTGTATATGAACAGAAGCGAAACGGAACCACGGAGAAGATGGATTCAGGATGTAACTGATGATTTGAACATGACGGCTGCAGTGCAGAGGCGGGATATCATAAGAGAGAAATTCCGAGGACAGTTACTTTCAAGTTTCAGTTTGTGTGGCAAAGTTCAGCTCATGACAAACTATTATGATGATTAATACTTACATCTAATTTGCAGTTATAACTAGCAGTAAAAGCCAGCAAAGACGAGATATTGAAGTATTCAAATTAATATCCTTTTTACAGAAGCTTCAGCTTAGCTCACACACTGCAAACGTGCAATGACTCACTACATGCACAGGAACTGTCAGGAACACCAGCAAAATGGCGTCTGGACAGTGGGAAATTCTGAGAAATAGGTCATTTGGGGTATTCCCGATTTTAATGTAAATTCACATCCTTGCGTCATGACATTTATAGTGTGATGTGCCACACCTAAACTGGCCATACCCCTTGTAGTCGTATGTTACCCAGCAACCATGCACTTATATGGCATAAACCACAATTCCCTAACTATAGGGTGATGTGACATGACTGAGTGATAGGACCATCATTATTTTATTTCGGTGAGTAACAATGTCTGCTCCGGTCTCTTTCCTGCACATGAGCATCTCTGTAGCAGTGCACGAACTTCGCAGCATCGGCGAGGGTCCAATTGTTATTTAAAAGATGGTGAAATTATTTGGTACGAATTTTTTCTTTATTTTCTACTGAATTTTGTCCGAACAGCGGCTTTCCAGCCGACTCTTCTAGATTTTGAACTGCCACTAGTTCTTTTACATGCTAAACTTGAACGCATGACCAACGTTTTATCGCTCATCTCCGTTAGGACTATAAACTTAATATCACCTACACTTAGATCAGGGATCTCTGGACAAAATATCCCAATGGCTCCGTGGGGAAGCGACCGAGTACCTTTGGAACGAGAGACGGGCACCTAACCTCTACTCCAGATCAGTGGCGGCTCGTGATAATTTTTGTTGGTGGGGCCAGACATTTTTTCCGGATAAATCATGATTTTAAAGACGGGTGACAACCCCTCCCCGCTCCCCCCCTGTGAGTGCGGTTCAATTACGAGGGCTGGCAGAAAAGCCACATGTTCCCCAGATGTACGGTGTTCGTGGCACCGAATCGAAGGGTTACGATGTCCATGACCCCGAGCCAAAGAGCTTTCAGCTCAAGTGCTTCTGGATCGGGAAAAAAAAAATTATTTTTGTGGGCCCGGCCCACTGGTCCTAATGACGAGCCGTCACTGCTCCAGGTACCCCCAACCACATTACTGAATAGTACTGTCGAGAAATAGGAAATTTCCGTTGGAGGGAACATACTTTTAAACAAATGCTTCTTCTTCTCATTTGCGATCGGTTGCGTATGCTCGGTTGCGTGGCAACTAACAATATGTCTCTCAGCGTATGGCAACTAACAATATGTCTCTCAGCGTATGGCAACTAACAATATGTCTCTCAGCGTATGGCAACTAACAATACTGGTTCTTTGTTAGCTTTCTATTATTCTTTGGCTACCAGTATTTTTTTTTTTCGATCCAGAAGCCATTGAGCTTTTCAGCTCTTCGGCTCGATGCCATGGACATCGTAACCCTTCGGTTCAGTGCCACGAAAACCGTAAATCTGGGAATCTTGGCTTTTCTGCCATTCCGAGGAATTGAACCGCACACACAGAGAGATAGTCACCCGTAGTTCAACACGCTACGAACACGCTGGGCAGACCAGTATAAAACATATATGTGCTTTCGAATATAAGTGTTACAGAAGAGATGTATATCTTGGACAGAAAAGAGAACAAATAGATCTTTCCAGAAAGAACTCAAAATCAAAGAAAACTGGCTGATGCTACAAATAAGAAAATTGAAGTATTTTGGACATATAAAAAGACATGAAGGGCTGGAAAAGACCATCATGGAAGGAGGCACACCGACAAAGATAAGAAGAAGAAGACCAAGGAGAAGATGGATTCAGGATGTAACAGATGATTTGAACATGACGGCTGCAGAGGCAGGACATCTGGCCTATGAGATAGAGAAATTTGGAGGATTGTTGGGGTGGCAAAATTCTGCTCAGGACAAGCTATTTGATGATGATACCAGTAGAGTGCTCTTGTCTAGCTACACAACATTCGATTTGGTATTCTTGCAGTAGATTCACCATTATTATTTGAATCATTTACACGTTCTCTCTCCCTTAGGAAAGTCAGAATATCATCCTGGTCCGTTACACGTTAAATTTTTGTACAGCGGTCATACATGCAAGTCAATTGGTGTATTCATTTCTCCTTAGACCTGAATGCCAAGGCACAAAAATAAAACTGATTTTTCTCAGTCTAGACCTCTTCAATGACTCCAACCATTGTCTTCGAGCCCAGCCTGTTTCAATTTTCCCTGAGCATACTCATCGAGTCACTGAGAAAACATGATGATGATGACGACACGGTACATTAGAGAGATATGATCAGATGACTTTATGACTAATCTTCAGACTGCCCAACAGTAACGATTATTATATTTCAGGATAAGTTTCCAGAAACAAACTCATAGTTTTCACTGGAATGAAATATATATATGGAGGTCAGCAAATGGATAGAGCTGACATTTTGAACGGCCGCAAAGAGAATTTTCATTTAAACCAATCCATGTCAATTGCTAGATTGCAAGAGCTTGGATGGAAGATTGGAGTGACCAGAAAATAGCAACACAACAGGTATATGAGTAGGCTCATCAATCAACACCAAACTGGTACGGTTAGTCGATGAGCACTGTTGGAGATATTGCGACGGAGATTAGAGCACCTTGGACATGTTCGAGTGTGATGAAGATATTTCAAACTGAAATATATTTATGAGAAAATATATTCAGGGCAAAACGTGTTTACCTAGTCATAAGTAAACAAATTAATAACAAAATAGGCATCTGATATGTTTAATAGTTCACTTTGTGTGAATTCAACAGTATCTGATAAATGAGTACAGAAAAAGCTTATGTTGACCAATATAATGTCATATATATATATATGGGCATATATTTTATATTAAAAAATATATATTTATTTATTATACAATAGAAATCTATATACCAACAGAAAAGTAAATGGAACTAAAAGGAAAACAAGCCGCCTGTCAGCGTGTTTGCTGCGCGTTGACGACGGGTGACAAGCCCCTGTGAGTACGGTTTCCCAATTCAGCGGGCTGATAGAAACTCCACAGGTTATCCAGATTTATGGTGTTCGTGGCACCGAACCGAAGGGTTACGATGTCCATGGCACTGAGCCAAGAGCTGAAAGCTCAAGTGCTTCGGATCGAAAAACAAAAGGAAAACAAAGGTCAGAAGAGCATGCATATTACCAGTGATGACGAATGGACATTTAACAAGGCAGTGGAAAAACATATATATGCATTTGAATATAAATTTTACAGAGGAGTCCTCAATATATCATGGACAGAGAAGAGAACAAATATATCTATCCAGAAAAACTCAAAATCAAAGAAAAACTAGCTGATGCTACAAATAAGAAAATTCAAAATTTTTTGGGACATATAAAAAGACACAAAGGGTTGGTGAAACCATTATGGAAAGGGCATCCTGGCAAAAGGAGAACTACTGAGGAGATGAATTCAGGATGTAATTGATGATTTGAGCATGATGGAAAAACCATCCGTAGGGAGGTTGGACATCTGGCCTATGAGAAAAATTTCCCAAAGGAACGTTAGGGTGGCAAAGTCCATGCTCAGGACAAGTTAATTGATAAATAACTAACTACATACAGGGTGGGCCAAAAAAATGAGAACATCACGTAAAAAGTAATATAATGACATCAAAATTGTTTTAACTGTATCCATAATAGCTTAAATTGTTTACTCATTCACTCACTGACCTATTTAGCAATATGATGTTTTATTTGACAATTTCCGGCACAATCTTTGATTTTTAATATGCCAGTGCTTACATCTACAGGTTTAAAATTGTTACAAGAATTACACAATTACTGCGGAAGACCGTATTCTGTTTAAAAGCGAGTGAATTATCGATGCTTAAAAAAATTGAACATAATTCTGATTAGCTAAATACTTGGCAAACAAAATTACGTGAAACAATATAATTAAATTAAATAAATTTTAAACAACGCGTATGTTACGCGATGTTCTCATTTTTTTACCCACCTTGTATATCATTCAAAGCCAATGATTACATAAATATATCAAGTAAATATTCATAAAAATCTGGGTTATACATATATATGTTATTTTATACATACAGTGTTTACTCAGAGTGGATGTGCTAGCTTTGTGTTACAAACAAAACTCAACAAATGGATACATAAAACAAAGTATCATTGTACACATAGAAGGTGGAAAAACTGGTCTAAAGGCGAAAGATTGACTTCATTGTCGGTTTAACCTCATATGTCTCCACCCTGTCTGCATAAATGGCCCACCATTTTCAAAGAGTGTTGCACAAAGCTTGAACCCTGTAGCTCCAGTAACAACCCTAGGAATCTCATGAAAAAATTTCACATGTGACTCGGTCTGGATTTGAACCCCCAAACCTTCAGAATGACAGGCACACATCTTAACCCCTTCGCCAGAGACCCCCTATGAAAGGCAGAAAGTATAATTGTACACACAAATGATAGAAGATATATGTGTAAACATAAATGATAGAAAGTACCATTCTTCTTCTTCTTCTGCCCACACTGTTACTGGTGTTGTCCAGTGTCCTGGTTTCCTGTTTTTGTCTTGCGCTGCTCTAGTGGCTTGGGTGATAGTTATTTTTGCTTTTGACAGGATTCTGCTATGTCATCTATCTACCTTTTCATGGTCTTCCTATCACCTTCTTTCCTCATGTTCTGTTATAGAAGACTCTGTATACAGTGAAGTTTGGTTGTATTCTTATGAAGTGGCGAACCACTTTATTCTTTGTTCTCAATGTAATTCAAGCAAGGTTGGTCCCAACTTTCTTTTTTATGCTGATGTTGGTGTCCGCATTTTCTGGTGTTGTTGGTAACTTTACACAGTTTACATGTTATACAGAATCTTCAACAACAGAACATGAGCAAAGAAGGCAAGAGAAAGACCAAGAAAAAGATGGTTAGATGGCATAGCAGAATCCTGTCAAAGAGCAAAATAACAATCACACAAGCCACCAGAACAGTGCAAGACAAAACAGAAAACCTCGACACTGGGCAACAAGCCTGTAGCATTGTGATGACAAAAGAATAAATCTGTAAATTTTTATAGGCATCACATTTCACGTGTAGTTATTTTTTGAGACTGTGGTTTGCTCATTGTCTGTGTTTGGCTCTTAGGCAGCCTTTGCCTTGGGAGTCAAAGGTCGTTGGTTCGAATCCGGACCGTGTCGTTCTGTTCACGAAAGCATTTTTTTCCAGAGACCCCTAAGATTGTTGCCGGAGCTATGGAGTTCGCGCTTGTGAAATCTGGCAGGTGGCTTGCCATTTCTGCGGAGAGGGACTCAGCCGATGGGGTAAACCTGGTGCAATGAAGTCAATCTTCGACTTTAAAATCCTTTGAAAACAGAAAGTAAGCATGCAAATGCTGTTGGCCATCTGTTGTTTAGCTGTCAGTAAGATGTTTGGCTGCCTTAACAATGCTGGTAGGTTACAGCATTTGCTTTATTGTACACATAAATTATAGAAAGTGTCCATCGATTCTTTAACTGAGGAAAATTTTTGCATATATCGCACAAGGATTGTCTGAAAGACCAATAAAACATTTTACATAAGATTTAAGACAAGACAATCTAATAATACAGTTGATAGAGATGAATTTTTGATGGTTTGCTGCATGGAATTTGTTGTCATGGACGAGTTTCACTTTTTCGAATGGAAGTGTCTTTTAATCTTCTTCTTCTTTGTGTTCGTCTTCGACCAATTTTAATCACGCTTTGTGATATGTTTGATTTTTGCCAAGAAGCGTGTTATCGTTGCACATTGGTTTGGTAGGCCCCTAAGCAAGACTTCTCGCTTAGGACACATGCATCCGATTTCAGCCAAACCCCCCTAGTCGCCTCTTCCGACATGCATGGCAGGTAACAGTGGTTCTATTCTTTACACCCCAAATTTGGGCCCGGTAACCACTGTGCGTGTCTTTTAGTTAATATTATGGTAAATAAATAGACATTAAACAAGCATTAATGGCTTCTATGGGGGAAAGCAGATACTCAGTCACCCTTTGGGGACTACATAAGCTGCAGGGGCTTGTAGCAGTCAGCGACCCATAGCTGACTGCTAGCATCAGCATCAACATAAGAAGAAAGCTGACCAAGACTCAAATTCTGCTTTCCAGTAGGCCACTGAAACAGACAACTATCAAGAAGTCTGGCTAAGTTTGTGGAGATTGAAGATGGAGAAGCTAACCCAGTACCCAAAAAAGGCTATGCTGAAATCGGATGTGTCGGACTGAAAGGTATAAATACCACAGTTTATGCTGAAAACTAAGACACAGCACATTCCGTTCTCCGGACTGTATCCTGCTATAATCAGCGGGAGTATGAGAACGAACAAACGAAGAAGAAGGGCCTCTAAATAAAAACAATTCCGTAAAGACAGGATTCGAACCCCAGCCTTACTTCTTACGACACCCCTAGCCCTGCAGGCGACCATATTTTAGAGCACAACCAGCGAGCTCTCTCCAAAAAAAAAGCATTACATAGTTGTGTCTTTTTAACAGTGTTACTTGTGTCTGAAAATTGCTTGTTTGCAGAGCTAGAAAATTGGTGCTGTAAGAAGTAAGGTTGTGGTTCGAATCCTGTGTTTGATTAATTTTTCGGGAGACCTTATTATTGGTTACTGTTTAATTATTTACCATATTCATTAGCTTCTGTGTTTACCCTGGGATTCTTTTTTAAAAACTTCTTGATTCGCTTGCTTAATTGTCACTAGTAAAACTTCGAGATAAATTTTGATAGTATGGGCTGTTCCCGTATAGTGCTGCATTCCAGAGTTCTAACAGCAGATTATGAAGGTTTGCATGTCTGGCTTGCATTCTTACTAATATTTCCATGAAGTTTCTGAGAGTGACGGGGCTGTCTCTGAAAAAGATCTCAAAGGAATGTCTTCGCTGGGAGTTTGTTTGGCTGAGTCTTGATCATTGCATCATACACCAACCATTCACTGTAGGTGTGTCCACATTCACCTGTGTAATTCAAGATTTAAATGTAAGTTAACATATAAACGGAGTTTAAGTAAAACCAATAATAAATCTTCTTGGAATGCTTCATCTTGACCACTTGTTAAAACACTCTGTGTGATTTGTATTATCAATATAAGGGGAAAACTGCAGTAAAACTATCAAGCAATGGCAAAACATGTAAAACAAAGTACTGTAGTTTTACAAAATACAAAAACAATACAAAACGATGTTTACCAATAGGCCTTTATCAACAACAGATACACCAGAAGGAAGAAATTCAGTTCTTAAATGGCAGACATAACATTAACAATAAGTCCATTTTTAGGCTGTGAGGGATTTATTGTCTAATTGTATATATTATGTCTGCTGCTTAAAGTGAATTTATCATTGTTGATAACGGCCTTTTGGTTGAAACGTTGCTTGTATTGTTTTTGTAAAACTACAGAACTTTGTGATTTGTAAAAAAAACAAAAGTAAAGGAACCCTTTCATACCTGTGTATATAGGTCAATACAGTGTTAGGCCTGTATTTTCATTGACCGTCGGCACACAATGGGTGATGTGGTCAGCATCACGTCAGCCACCTTTACTTTCCCAGAGCATGTCTGGTACCCAGTTGAGGCTGGGTCAACCTAGAGCCGTCGTGGTCGGGACAAATTCCACGACATTGCGGGAGCTGAACCCAGACCACCAGCCTTGCAAGCGAGTTCACTAACAACTGCGCTACAGCGGCTCTCTTGTGATTTGTATGTCATCTCATTTGTGTTGCCTGAGCTTGCAAGGAGAGTAAACAATAGTAGCACTGCAACCTACATGGCATTTCGTAAGAGGCGACTAAGTTAGGGCCTAGGGAAGCTACCCTAGTAAATAAAAAGCGTCTCAGAAATTGGATGTGCTGCCTGCTTGTAGGCTCATAACTGGCACAATGTACAATCGCTCTTAGGCTCAGATCACATACAAATCACAAAGAGTGGTTTAACAAATGGTCGATATGGGGCGTTCGAAGGAGTATGTTTATTAAATAAACAATTCACCATCATCATCAGGTGCCATGCCAGATGGCAATCATGGATCTCCATAAATCACTTTTTCTAGATGTTGACGCTCTTCCATGCCTTGAAGTCTGGCTGTCAAAATTTTCATCTTCCTCTGTCTCGTCTCCTTTGAGTTTACCCGTTCTCAATGTATTATAAACCTTCCCTTTCATGACATGTCTGAAAAAAGATGACTGCCTCCTTCCTTCTTCTTTGCGATCGCTTTTGATGATTATACCGTTAGACCGTTCTTATGATGAAATCGACTGTTGTTTGGAGCACATCTCTGGTGCCATGTAGTTTTGAATGTAGTACTGTGTTGTAGGGCCAGCATTCCTTTCTTGGGAGGACATACAGGGGCAGTCTTGCAGGATATGTTCTGTGGTTTGTTCAGCGGAGCCACAGGGGCACAGAGGTATTGGGGACAATCGCAGCCTGTGTAGGTGTTTGTTCAGTCTGTTGTGACCTATCCTGAGTCGGAAGATACTAGGCCAAATATTAGAATATACAAAGAAGATACAAAGGTGCTGAAGTCGCATACTAGGCCAAAGGCGCACAAAAACCATAGTATCACGCATCTCACGCTTATATAAGATGCCTCCTTACTATGTTGACAATAAGTTTTCTCTGTGTCTTCGCTTCCTTCAACACTTCCACATTCGTTATTTTAGCAGCCCATTAGATTCTCATCATTCTTCTGTAAAAATACATCTCTGTGGCCTCCAGGGAATTTTCTATCTGTTTGTTTACAATCTATGACTCGCATTCATATGTCAGTATTGGTTCTATGTAACACTGTATAACTCTCATTCTGACTTCAATTGACAGTGACTTGTTGTATGTAATGCTTCTCACTTTCTGGATAGCAGCTTTGGACTACCCTATTCTGCTCTTTACTTCTGATCTGCATCTACCATCTTATGTTACCAGGACTCCAATGTATTTAAACTGATATAATAAACAATTGTTTAAGAGCCTGCATTTTTTCCTTGGCAACATATGGTTGTGAGACATGGACCATTGACAAAGCAGCGGAGAAGATCGTTAATGCATTTGAATGCAAATGCTACTGAATAAATCGGATGTGTCGGACCGAAAAAGGGACAAATACCACAGTTTATGCTGAAAACTACGACACAGCACATTCCGTTCTCCGGACTGTATCCTACTATAATCAGCAAGTATGAGAACGAACAAATGAAGAAGAAGGGCCTCTAAATAAAAACAATTCCTAAACACAGGATTGAACCCAGCCTTACTTCTTACGACACCCTAGCCCTGCAGAGAGGGATATTTTAGAGCACAACCAGCGAGCTCTCTCCAAAAAAAAAGCATTACATAGTTGTGTCTTTTTAACAGCGTAATTGTGTCTGAAAATTGCTTGTCTGCAGAGCTAGAAATTGGTGCTGTAGAAGTAAGGTTGTGTTCGAATCCTGTGTTTGATTAATTTTTTTTTGGAGACCTTATTACTTTTTACTATTTAATTATTTACCATATTCATTAGCTTCTGTGCTTCCCATGGGATTCTTTAAAAACTTTGATTAAGCTTATTAGTTGTCACTAGTAAAACTTCGAGATAAATTTTGATAGTATGTTAGAATATCATGGACAGAGAAAAGAAAAAATGCTTCTATTCTGCAACAGCTTGATATTAAAAACAGTTGGCTATTAAAGAACATAAAAACAAGAAAAATTTAATATTTTTGGGCAGATCAAAAGAGATGAGTGCCTAAAGAAGAAAGTTTTGGATGGAATGGTGCCTGGAAGAAGAATGAGAGGAAGACCCAGAAAACGATGGCTGCAAGATATCACTGACGATCTAAGAATAACTGCTGCTGGCGTCGGTCATCTTACACAGAATAGAGTTTATCAGGACTGTTGTTATTGGAGACAAGTTCTGGAAGGGACAAGCTGTTTATGATAATGATGAATAAACAATTACAGGAATAAAATTTAAAAATTCACTGAACATGACAAAATTTGTAAGTACTCACCGGAAAACTCCTGTAGGTTTTCAGAACAACTCAGATACCGACCCGACGATGAAATGGATGGAGGATGTATTTAAGATCCATCATGCTCATATCCAGAACTTTGTTCATGGCGAGTTCTTCTTCACTAGGTCGGTGGCATCGCTGACTTGGATTATTTGTTGCAATCTTTCTATTGTTGTTATCCATTTCCATTTTTTTTCCATGAAGTCAATCTAGATAAAATATTTACAAATGTATTAAATATATATACAATGGAGATGTTCTTCAGTCTCTTCGCGACTGCCTGTTGGATGAGGACACTAAAATAGATGTTGAATCGATTCAGAGATTTAAGCAGTTTGGAGTTACCCGTTGTACAAGTAGAACTGGATGCCTGAGGGTAGAGTGAGGTGTGTTTAATCAGCAGCAACAGGGAAACCCTCATTATGCATACTCTTCTATATCTGTTGGGGAGACTGAGACCTATAGGTCTGCTCAGAGTGCAATGACGTCAGTTTAGTAACCAATAACCAGTAAATATATATACAATCGGGAATCAAATCATAGGACAAATGGCGTCAATTTTGAAATGCAAGCATGATACCATGAACACTAAAATTGTTCAACACAATCTTTCTCCCAACATTATTCTATCAGTGTCAAGCCTGGACGCTGACATCAAACGAAACTAGACACGACAGAGATGAAGTGTCTACATAGAATGTCGGGAGTATCAAGAAGAGACCAGTTTAAAATTGAAGACATCAGGAAAAAAATCGGGTACAACATCAGTACTGAACTTCATCAAGAAACAATAAATTAAATGGTTCGTCCACAAAGCAGATTACCAACAGACCAATGAACAATGTTACTCTGATACAGTAGATACAAAGCAAAAGGCCATTTAGCAAAAGGTGAACCTGAGAGATAACAGAGGCAATGAAAAATACTGTTGATGAAGTGTACACAATAGCCTGTTCTATAAATCTCTTCTTATCCGGACGCTGTGAGGCAAAACAGGTTTAGAGAAAAGAAGAATGAGGAAAAAAGGTATACTTTGCCCTACAACTCCTGTTAAAATAATTTTCATGTTGTAGTCATTGCATGTTAACTCACTAGATACAGAGTTTTGTGGCTTCTAGATGGAATTATTTGTTTTAGTTTCCAAAAAAACTGCACTCGAAGTTTAGCAAAACTAAAATATTATTTCTAAATATTATTTACAATATGACTTATTATATATCAAATTGAAGACAAATGGATGTAGTTTCATCAAATAATTACTGTATTAGCAAATATCATGCAGTGTTAGCTATGCAGGATACATATTAGCATTCATTTTTTTTTTACATTTTAATTGGGAGACAAACAATCCAACTTGTCAAGGGTCTTGGTGAACAATAAGTTCGATAAACTAGTCCGACCGCTCTATTTATATTGGTAATCCATTTATGAATCCATTTGATCATTCTCATTTTTAGCCTGTTTGTAATTTGTTTGGATGTCAGTAACTTTCTCATACTATTGAAATTATCCTTGTCCATTCCTATTCTCTTTTTAATTTCTGTTATACACCTGCCATCATCTGACGAAGATATCTCTCTCTCGCGCGATCCCGGCCTAGACTGATGAACCAACTTTTTCATGAATTTACCGTGTTTTTAGGGGGTCCATTCCTCCATACAGCTTCTCGCGAAGCTCTGTGTTTGGGGCCAGGTTCTTTCTTATACCTGCTATCAGTTGACAATCTTGCAGAATGTGTTCTGCTGTCATGTCCGCCTTTTTGTAGGGACACAGGCTAGTTGTGCCAATTTTAAATTTGTGAAACATGTGGCGCGGAGTTTGTTGTGGCAGTACGGAGGCTAAGTATGGCAACTTGTTCACTACGAGACAGACCATAGTATCCGTACTATTGTCAGCCTGAGGATGGTCTTTTGTCCATTTGTCTCTATAGTGCCAGCCGATGGTTGTTCTGGCTTCCTCAAAATGATCTCAAGATCAGTCTAGGTAGTTGCCCTCCTTCTTTAGCTAACTTGTTGGCGTCTTCATTTCCACTTATATTGCAGTGTGATGGGATCCACTGAATGCCGGTGCGTTTGAGAGATCGCGCTTGTTCATCGAGGGTCGCTTTGAGCTCATTCAGCTCTTTTGCCTATGCCTTTGAGTGCCGTGATGACCGATAGAGCATCGGTGAATATCATGACTTTGTTGCAAGAGGTATATCTTCTCTAGGATCATTTGCCGCTGTTCTTATTGCCTCTGCCTCGTAGTTATTTGAGTATTTTCATGTGGCAATCGCTTTTTTGACCGTCATTTTCTTTGAGAGTTTAAGCACTATTCCTCCTCCGCCGTCGCTGGCTGCGTTCCTAGCCGATCCGTCAGTTTAGACGTGTACCCACTTATTTTCAGGGCATACTATAAGAGAATCAATCCTAGGCATACTTAAAAAAGGCCAACAAGAAAACCTCGAAAGAAGAGCGGCCACAGAAAAATACTTAGAGACAGAATACCCTGACCAAGATATAAGAAACTTTTTACTTGATGTAGTAATTCTCCATGTATTTTTATATTCATTTTAGGTTTTTCCATTTCCTTGTTGATCACCATAGTTTTTGTTTTCTGTATGTTAATGTCTAATCCATATTCCTTGCTAGTTCTGTCCAATTGGTCCACTAGTTCTTGTAATTCTTGTTCACTTCTGCTACAAATACTGTGTCATCTGCATATCTTAAGTTGTTTATTATTTTCCCATTGATCTTGAGTCCTGGTGTCATAGTCCCACAGGTGGCAGCGGAGGAATGGACAGTTAGCCAGATAGTTAGTGTAGTGTAATTAGATATTTAATAGTTGAGACTATGTGTTGCACTCTAAGAGGCGCAACACATAACAACGAGACATTTTGATGTAATGAAAACTCGTAGTTGTGTAGTGACAATAAGTTAGCAACAATTTTAGAAAACAGACAAGACTCATATAGGACTACGAGAGGAGAGGACATGTTTAATGTTGTGTCCGAATACTATAAATAAAGGAAATATAAAAGAAACTGAACGATGGTGGTCCTTTATATTGTGACTGTCGTCTAGTGTGCGTTATGTTAGTATGAGAATGCTATCAGAGTACAACGGTATGAACAAGAAAGGAAATTATATCGAAAGGAGAAATTAAACCGTGAGCAGGACCAAAATGACTTCAACCAGCGAGAGAAAAACATGAATGATGTCGCATAAACATCATGAATTTCTTCTGGCTCCATCAGTAATTAAGAAGGGAAAATTAGAAGGTCCTTGGGAGGGGGCCCCTACTTCAATGGTGTCACGATTTCAAAATAACATCTGCCCTTCCATCTGTACGTGGACCAGAAAACGTGAGTTACTTACTCTTTTATTTTAAATGCATTCTGTCTACCCCACTGTGGACTGTTCTGCAGCTTTCCAGCGTCTGTGGGCTCATTATAGTGTCGTCATAATGCCTACCGCTTTCTATCGCTATGATTAGTGAATGGACATTACTAGGGTTCTGTTCTTTGCCCTTCTCTACGTGAAGTTTGAGAGATGTGCTAACCCAACGATTGAGTTGTTCTTCTTTGAACATGGCACAAATGGCCTGTGCTCCTATTACACATCGCAGGAGTTAACATCGCAGGAGTAGGATCACAGGCACGGAGACGTCGCCTGCAACATAACATCATCAACAATTTTTTCCCCTCCTTGTGCCTCTTAGCGCCATTAATTAATAATTTATCCTACTTGATAGTTAAAAATATATATATAGCAATCAATAATCGAGCAAAAAAAACAATCGCTATGATATATATAAAGTCTGAATTAAAGCATAAGAATAATGCACAATATGCTGGAGGTAATAACTGAAATAGCAATCAAAGCACATATTAGCACATACAGCAATCACAAGTACCAAAATTTCATACTTACACATGTATGTATAATTACTCAGAAATCAGAACGTACACATAGAACTCCATGTGCAATGATCAAAGGTTAATCTTCACTGAGAATTGTACAAAGGTCAATGTTCAATCTCCAATGTTCATTGCTCTCAACAGGTAGATAAAATTTGATATCTAGTACAATATACAGTATCCACCAGGTGCAAGTTCCACTGTCCTCATCCATGCGTAGTAGCGTGGTACATAGCGACTCATTCCAAACAGCAAAGTCTCATAGAATAGCCAGGCATATCAAGATGTATGTAAAGTTAATAAAAAATCAGTTATCCTCGAAAGGCAATCTCCATCCGCTTCACTATGCATAGTAATAAGTAAAGTCTGTGTACAAACCATGCACAATTCAAAAGGTAATGTCCATATGTAGATTATAGATGCCCCAGAGTGGTTAGGTAGCATATAAGAAAAATCAATTAGCACTAATGCGTCATCAAAAGTTCAATGTTGCCAGCAAAACTAGGCGATATATAAGTAAACGTCAATATAAAACAATGTATGTTCCAAAATAGGAGCTTGTTCATTCCCTGGGATTGGGGAGGGTGATTATTGTTACCTCAGGAGGTCAGATGATGTTGGTTAGACATTATCGTTGAGAATTACGCGTGAATTTCATTGCTTTCTAGAACAGATAGTAATGAGATGTGGATTCTTGGATTATTTATTCCCGGATTGGGGTTGGTTGTTATTACCTCCTGGAGGTTATATAGTGTGATAAAATTAACATTATATAATTGTTTTATCTTCGATTTGTAACTTGTTTTTTTTGTTTGAGCTTTCAGATTGTTTGACAAGGCTTTGACAGGAAAAGAGTGACATAGTGACATGACAGATGTAAGCTGCCCTCCACCATCCTACGACCTGTTGAGAATGCTGTTAGTTGCGTCGAGTCATATGGCTTATGTTCCACTTATGATATGCAATAATGCTGATTGATTTCTTTCAATATTGTTTCAGCATAGAGCACAGAGGGTTTACTGTTGCTGTTAACCATGGTCACCTATGGCCAGTTGATGAGTCACGTCCAACGACGTGTGGTGACTCCTTACCAAGTAGCTCATTCAACCTGGGTCCTCCTGAGATCCCGTCAGGAATTCCTTATTTCCGACCATGGTTGGCTGTTGTCGTTAGTTGTTGTGGAGTCACGCTTTACGTGAGGACTGGTTCTAAGTAGCTCCTACAACTCTAATAACCCTGATGGACTCTACCTGTGCGATGTTTTGGGGATTTCACCGTGCGGCTTTGGAGGTCTCCAGGGGGTGTCATAGTCCCACAGGTGGCAGCGGAGGAATGGACAGTTAGCCAGATAGTTAGTGTAGTGTAATTAGATATTTAATAGTTGAGACTATGTGTTGCACTCTCTAAGCAGAGGCAACACATAACAACGAGACATTTTGATGTAATGAAAACTACGTAGTTGTGTAGTGACAATAAGTTAGCAACAATTTTAGAAAACAGACAAGACTCATATAGGACTACGAGAGGAGAGGACATGTTTTATGTTGTGTCCGAATACTATAAATAAAGGAAATATAAAAGAAACTGAACGATGGTGGTCCTTTATATTGTGACTGTCGTCTAGTGTGCGTTATGTTAGTATGAGAATGCTATCAGAGTACAACGGTATGAACAAGAAAGGAAATTATATCGAAAGGAGAAATTAAACTGTGAGCAGGACCAAAATGACTTCAACCAGCAGAGAACAACATGAATGATGTCGCATAAACATCATGAATTTCTTCTGGCTCCATCAGAATTAAGAAGGAAATTAAGAAGGTCCTCGGTGGGGCCCCTACTTCACTGGCATTCCCTCTAGTTGTTTGATATTTTCTCTGTGTAGATGTTAAATAGGCTTAGTGACAGAATGCATCCTTGTCTCACCCCTCTCTTTATGTCTATGTATGGAGAGTAGCTATTTTCATATTTTATTATTGCTGGCTGTTCCCAGTTTAAAAAAAAACGTTTTAGGAACCCCTTCATACCTTGTGGTATATACTATATAGGGCAATACAATGTTAGTTAGGCCTGTATTTTTCATTGACCGTCGGCACACGATGAATAGAAAAAGCATAAATTCTCAACAGATGGAAAGAATACTACTGCATCGAATTGTATATGAACAGAAGCGAAACGGAACCACGGAGAAGATGGATTCAGGATGTAACTGATGATTTGAACATGACGGCTGCAGTGCAGAGGCGGGATATCATAAGAGAGAGAAATTCCGGAGGACAGTTTCAAGTTTCAGTTTGTGTGGCAAAGTTCAGCTCATGACAAACTATTATGATGATTAATACTTACATCTAATTTGCAGTTATAACTAGCAGTAAAAGCCAGCAAAGACGAGATATTGAAGTATTCAAATTAATATCCTTTTTACAGAAGCTTCAGCTTAGCTCACACACTGCAAACGGTGCAATGACTCTCACTACATGCACAGGAACTGTCAGGAACACCAGCAAAATGGCGTCTGGACAGTGGGAAATTCTGAGAAATAGGTCATTTGGGGTATTCCCGATTTTAATGTAAATTCACATCCTTGCGTCATGACATTTATAGTGTGATGTGCCACACCCAACACTGGCCATACCCCTTGTAGTCGTATGTTACCCAGCAACCATGCACTTATATGGCATAAACCACAATTCCCTAACTATAAGGTTATGTGACATGACTCAGTGATAGGACCATGATTATTTTATTTCGGTGAGTAACAATGTCTGCTCCGGTCTCTTTCCTGCACATGAGCATCTCTGTAGCAGTGCACGAACTTCGCAGCATCGGCGAGGGTCCAATTGTAATTTAAAAGATGGTGAAATTATTTGGTACGAATTTTTTCTTTATTTTCTACTGAATTTTGTCCGAACAGCGGCTTTCCAGCCTACTCTTCTAGATTTTGAACTGCCACTAGTTCTTTTACATGCTAAACTTGAACGCATGACCAACGTTTTATCGCTCATCTCCGTTAGGACTATAAACTTAATCTCACCTACACTTAGATCAGGGATCTCTGGACAAAATATCCCGATGGCTCCGTGAGGAAGCGAACCGAGTACCTTTGGAACGAGAGACGGGCACCTAACCTCTACTCCAGATCAGTGGCGGCTCGTGATAATTTTTGTTGGTGGGGTCAGACATTTTTCCCGGATAAATCATGATTTTTAAAGACGGGTGACAACCCTCCCCCTCTCCCCATGTGAGTGCGGTTCAATTACGAGGGTTGGCAGAAAAGCCACAGGTTCCCCAGATGTACGGTGTTCGTGGCACCGAACCGAAGGGTTACGATGTCCATGACACCGAGCCGAAGAGCTTTCAGCTCAAGTACTTCTGGATCGGAAAAAATATTTTTGTGGGGCCCGGCCCCACTGGTCCTTAATGACGAGCCGCCACTGCTCCAGGTACCCCCAACCACGTTACTGAATAGTACTGTCGAGAAATAGGAAATTTCCGTTGGAGGGAACATACTTTTAAACAAATGCTTCTTCTTCTCATTTGCGATCGGTTGCGTATGCTCGTCTAAACCATGAGTTGGGTTGTCTCTAGGAAGCTGTATATCAGTTGGAGTTCCTCGTGTGTTCCACATAGCTTGATCTGTAAACGTCTTTAATGAAGCCATGTTTCATTTCGTTGGTGTATGTATGATGGAGTGGAAGGATCCGCATAATGCATAAGCGTTCGTTTGTCGACACGGACACAAGAAGGTTGTGGGCTCAATCTCTTACTAGACGTTCCACCCGTGAGGAAAGGAATTGACCCTCTTACCCCCTGCACACAAGGTGCAAAAAAATGTGAAGCGACTTCATACCCTATCTCTGAAAAGGCTACGGGAAATTATATTTTTGTGTATGATGGACATGACTGCAGGATGTGCTCTGTAGTCTGTGTTTCAGTCTGACATGCACACTGTGTAATTTCAGTAGGCTCTATTTCTATGCGTGTGGCGGTTGAGTATTGTCAAACATATGTATGACAATAACACACTGTAGCAAAATGTTCATAATTATTAAGTAGCTTGTCCCTTCCGGAACTTGGCTCCAATGACAGCACTCCTAAAAAACGCTCTGTTCTGTGCAAGTTGACCGGCGTCAGCAGAGTTCATTCTCAGATCATCAATGAAGTCTTGCACCCATCGTCTTCTAGGTCTTCCTTTCATTCTTCTTCCATGCACCCTACCCTCCAAAATTATGTTCTCTAGGTTCTTTGCTGTGTCCGAAATATTTCATTGTCCTTGATCTTATGCTCTTTAATAGCCATCTCGCCTGTGTGGTGCCGGGGCCCGTAAGGAAGCGAAGAAATCACCACTGCGACCTACAAGGCATGTCGTAAAAGGCGACTGATGTAGGACCTAGTGAAGCTACCCTAGTAAATAAAAAGCGTAGCAGAAATCGGATGTACTGGTCTACGTGTAGGCGCATTACTGGCACAACGTACAATCGTTCTTAGGCTCAGATCACATACAAATCACAGAGTGGTTAACAAGTGGTCGATATGGAGCGTTCGAAGCAGAAGAAGTAATAGCTAACTCTCTAATATCAAGCTGTTGCAAAACAGGACTCAACATTTTGGAAACTTAATTGCAATTTTATACTATTCTCATCCTCTATGTCTCCGGTTATTTATTGTTGATAAGTTAAATATATTGATATTTATGTTTTAAAATTAATTTGTGATAAAATTTAGCCCTTTGTGTGTGTGTGTGTGTGTGTGTGTGTGTGTAGCTCTGTTTATATATATATATATAAAAATTTATGAGTGGCGTCTGTGGCCTAGGGGTTAGTGACTCGGTCTATTAACCCCGACGTTCTGAGTTCGAATCACGCTGCAGATTGTTTCCGTTGATTTTAACAAAGGACGATGGCGCCACCCGTTCAGAAAGCAATGGCAAAATACTGAACGTATAAGTGGTGCCTAGAAAATCAACGACTGTAGTTGATGGCTACGTCCTTTAGGATATGCCACGATTTTTCATATATATATATATATTAATCCAACAATTCACTACTTATTCAACATATATGCGGAGAACATCATGAGAAATGTAAAAGACGATGCCAACTATGTGAATTACGACCCTCTCACTATAGGCGGCAAATTCATACCAGAGTTTAGATACGCAGACGATGCAGTATTATTATCCACCAGCAAAGAAGGTTTGGAAAACCAAATCATGACGACCAAAAAACATAGTGAAAACCAACATCTATATTTGAATACACAAAAACAAAAATCATGTCAACTGATAAAGCAAAAGGCTACCTAACATCCAAATAAGCAATGAAGAACTCCAATGTGTAGAGAGCTACGAATATCTGGGCTCAATAATTAACAATAATGGTGACTGCTCCAAAGAGATCTCAAGAAGATTGGCAATAGCAATCAAGAAGTTAAACACAATGAAGAACATGTGGCAAAGCCCAGCAAAATATTAAAATTAAAAATATTGAGAGCATGCATTTTCCCAGTGGCTACTTATGGTTGTAAATCATGGACTATTACACAAAAATTAAGTACGAAAATCCAGTCCTTCGAAACTAAATGCTACAGAAAGATCCTACGAATACCATGGACAGAAAAAGAAAGAATACTGATGTCCTGAAAGAACTAAATGTTAAAGAGAATTGGCTGATAAACAACATACTATACAGAAAAATTACATACTTTGGTCACATCAAGCGTCACGGTTTGATGGGCTGGAAAGAACAATATTAGAGGGCAGGGTCTCAGGACGCAGAGGCAGACCAAGAAGAAGGTGGCTACAATATATTAAAGAAACCATGAATATGACCATCGACGAAGTGGGTGAACTGCCTAGAGACAGAGTGAATTTCAGATGTGCCGCAAAGAGAGCAACGTCCTATAAAGTATACGCACCTTCAGCGCCGGATTAGCCTTGTAGCAGAAGTAGCAAATGCTACGGGCCCCGCGCTTCTAGGGGGCCCCGCGCCTATGTGACAGATGAAAATGGAAAAAATAACCAGATGTTATATAAAAACACGCAAGCTGTCTGAATTTTTAAATGTCGTGTGTGATGGTGCTGAATCCAACGAAATCGAGCAGAAAATACAGAACACGTGTCCCACTGTGTAGTAGATGAAGGCAGTGCTATAGAAGAATCATCATTAGCAATATTACCATTATGATTCTTCACGATTTAGCCACACTTTCCACAAAACAAACTGAAATCGAATGTACAGCAAGTCCTCCCAATTTAGCCATATCATCTTCAAGCCAAAGAGAGGCAGAAAGCACAGCAAATGCTTCTAATGAAGCAACATCTTCTACAAGCCAAAAACACAACGAAAGTAAAATTTACTCCAATGATATTGGTGAATGGCCAAACAACTTCAATCGAGATTATTGGATTGTGAAAGAAAATAGCGAAGTGCAACATATGAACAGTGATTTCATGTCTTTAAAAAAAAAAAAAAAAAAATCCACGATTTTGTCGAAAGTCGTTTTTCACATACACGCATACACCAACAAACAAAACTCACGTGAGAGTTTGGTTGTGTTATACAGAAACTAAAGGACAACTGTTCTGTTTTGTTTGCAAAGTTATTGGTTTAGGCTGTACCATAGAGTGACTGGTGTATTTGGAATACTCCGGCAGTTAAAATCTCTTACAGCAGAAGAGATCTTGAAAAGAACTCCAAATATTGTCAGCTCTTACCAAGAGGATTTGGAAGAAAGCCTAGGCGACGAACTTATGCAGTTCACTGAACTTCTAAAAACTAATGTAGCTGCTGCTATTTGCAACGAAAAGCATGAGGCTCTTGAACTGCAATTTTATAAACTTATAATGGAAAATTCATTAGAGTCGTGTTTCCCAAATGTAGAAATAGTCTTACGAATTTATTTGTCTTTAATGATTACTAACTGCAGCGGAGAACGTTCTTTTCAACATTAAAGTGTATAAAAAGTGAGTTAAGAAACATGATGGGACAAGATCGTCTAAATAACCTCACCTTAATGAACATTGAATGTAATTTACTTAGAGAAATTGATTTGTCTAGTGCTATCACTAAATTTGTTCACATTAAATCGAGACAAGTTTGTTTGTAAAAGTTGTGTTTTATTTTATTATCATAAAACCTAGGGCCCCGCGCTAAAATTTGCTACGGGCCCCGCGCTAGCCTAATCCGGCACTGCGCACCTTGATGATGATCCAACAATATTGGAATGCAAGACTCATATAACGTGAGAAAAACAATGTCCGGGAATTTCCGCAAGGCTTCTGTTACAAGGACAGGCTGCGTTTTTAAATGTTTGATAGGATCACCATCAGGTGCCGTGCCGGCTAGCGTAGGCGATCATGGATCTCCACATATCTCTTGTATCTGGTGTTTGCTATCATCTCAGATGTTGACTCTCATTCGTGCCACGAAGTCAGGCTATCCAAAATTATTCCTGTCTTCCTCTGTCTGTCTCCCAGTAGTTTATAGTTGGCTGTGGTTAGACCGTGATCCCCGGCAACATAAGACCAACTAGCACAGACCGGAAAACCAAAATTCATGTTTAATGGGGTTAAATTCGTGTTTATTTTTTTTTTCCGATCCAGAAGCACGAACTTTTCAGCTCTTCGGCTCGGTACCATGGACATCGTAACCCTTCGGTTCGGTGTCACGAACACCGTAAATCTGGGGAATCTGTGGCTTTTTCTGCCATCCCGCGGAATTGAACCCGCACACACGAGGGATAGTCACCCGTTGTCCATCGCGCTACGAACATGCTGGGCAGACGGGCAATTCGTGTTTATAAGTGTTTGATATAAATCTGTAAGGCTTTCTGCAATTTTACACAATTCTACAAGTTCATGGTTATTTATTGATGAAAAAAAAATGTTAATAATATTGATATTTCTTAGTGTAAAACTGAACTTGTAACATAATATAATCTTAATTTAGCATTTTGTGTTGTTTTTAAAATAAATTTGTTTTTATCTTACAATAATAGACAGCGAGGTCACGCGACGGTTGTGGTATGATTTCCGAGAACTTTACCTGATCCCGCCGGCTGTATGTTATTGGAGACCATGGTTAGACCAGAGCCAACTATAAACTTATGGGCCTTCGGACTCCGGTAAGAATTATGGGAAATCAGACCCCAACTACACCACGTAACCTCGCATTCCAGTATTGATGTATATAGACGAATTCTTTTTAAAATCAACACAGAATGCTAAATCGAAGTTATATTATGCAACAAGTTAAGTTTAACAATAAGGAATATCAATATTATGAATATTTTTCACCAATAAATAACCATAGACTCACAGAATTGAGTAAAATTGCAAAAGCTTGCAATGTTCTATCAAACATCTATATTTTCCGGCCCCCTTTCTGATCTAGGTCAGGGAACCCCCAGCCAGTTGTCTGGCCTAGTTATCTAGAGTTGGCTGTGGTTAGACTTAGGGTGAGGGATAATATTACGTGGTTAGAGTTAGTTTGAGTGTTACGTCTAAGGATCAGTAAGTGTTAGTAATAATTGTATGGTTCTGGCACAGTTAGATTAGAATCCGTTTTTGGGTTATGGCAAAGGTTGGTGTTAAGGTTCGGGAGGTTGGGGCTAGAGTTAGTTTTAGAGTCGGAGTTAAAAGTTTAAAAAAGGTTTTTAAGTCGAAGGATTGACTTCATTGCACCGGGCTTTACCCCATACGGCTCGGTCCCTCTCAGCAGAAATGGCACGCCATCTGCCGAGAGCATTGCACAAAGCACGAACTCCGTAGCTCCAGCAACCATCCTAGGGTCTCTGGGGAAAAATGCACTCGTGAATAGAACGGCGCGGTTCGGATTCGAACACACGACTTTCCACTCAAAGGCAAGGGCTTAACCACTTAGCCACAGAGTTGGAGTTAAGGTTTTACCTAGGGTTTGGTTTAATGTTTCTTTTAGAGTTAGGTTGTAGTCTGTTATTCTACCCCAAGGAAATGGTAGACGGGTTTCCGGGGGTGTGTCTACACGAAATGGACCAGCCTACGACTTTCCTTCGTCATATCTAAAAATAGCCACAGTGTACTTAGGGTAGAATAACAGACTAGAACACAGATTCCCAAACTTTTTCAGCCCACCACCCACTTTGCACGACATAAACTTTGTAACGCCCCTCCCCATTATAACAGTTTGCCAACGCCCCCCTCCACATATATATACATACTCTATTTTCACTTTGACATAGAAAATTGATACATATTTCTGTCATACATGGTCAATTTTCGAATGCTTATATACATGAAATAGAAAATTAATGAAAAAATGGATTGTGTAAGATGGGGATAAGAAGAATTAAAATGCAGATTTCAAATTTTTAATAATTATTCAACCCTCAAAATCACAAAAAACTCTCCCCCAAATGCTTCTCAAACCACTATCGCCCCCTGGAAGGCTTCAGCGCCCATAGGCAGGTAGTACCGGCCACTTTAAGAAACGCTGGACTAGAACCTAGATTACAGTTAGCTTATGGCTAGGGGTTATGGCTAGGTTTTATTCATCTCTTCTTTATCAACAACTTTTCAATTTTAAGCCGTTACAAAATGAATACATTTGTTCTTTTAATTCGTCTGTGTGGTGCCCGGAAGGGAAGCAAAGAATAGTAACACTGTGACCTACAAGGCATTTCGTAAGAGGCGTCTGATGTAGGACCTAGGGAAGCTACCCTAGTAAATAAAAAGCATCTCAGAAATCGGATGTGCTGGCCTACTTGCAGACGCATAACTGGCACAATGTACAATTGCTCTTAGGCTCAGATCACATACAAATCACACATAGTGGTTAACAAGTGGACAAGTGCAGAGGCAGGACATCTGGTCTATGAGAGAGAAATTCCCAAGGACTGTTGGGGTGGCAAAGTTCTGCTCAGGACAACCTATTTGATGATGATGATACGGAAGATACACAGAAGGTACACAGAAGATATACAAGAGCACACAGAAGATATACAAGAGCACACAGAAGATATACAAGAGCACACAGAAGATATACAAGAGCACACAGAAGATATACAAGAGCACACAGAAGATATACAAGAGCACACAGAAGATATACAAGAGCACACAGAAGATATACAAGAGTACACAGAAGATATACAAGAGCACACAGAAGATATACAAGAGCACACAGAAGATATACAAGAGCACACAGAAGATATACAAGAGCACACAGAAGATATACAGAGCACACAGAAGATATACAAGAACAGAAGATATACAAGAGCACACAGAAGATATACAAGAGCACACAGAAGATATACAAGAGCACACAGAAGATATACAAGAGTACACAGATGATATACAAGAGTACACAGATGATATACAAGAGTACACAGAAGATATACAAGAGCACACAGAAGATATACAAGAGCACACAGAAGATATACAAGAGCACACAGAAGATATACAAGAGCACACAGAAGATATACAAGAGCACACAGAAGATATACAAGAGAACACAGAAGATATACAAGAGCACACAGAAGATATACAAGAGTACACAGAAGATATACAAGAGTACACAGAAGATATACAAGAGTACACAGAAGATATACAAGAGTACACAGAAGATATACAATAGTACACAGAAGATATACAAGAGCACACAGAAGATATACAAGAGCACACAGAAGATATACAAGAGCACACAGAAGATATACAAGAGCACACAGAAGATATACAAGAGCACACAGAAGATATACAAGAGCACACAGAAGATATACAAGAGCACACAGAAGATATACAAGAGCACACAGAAGATATACAATAGTACACAGAAGATATACAAGAGCACACAGAAGATATACAAGAGTACACAGAAGATATACAAGATACACAGAAGATATACAAGAGTACACAGAAGATATACAAGTATACACAGAAGATATACAAATTAAAAGTACATAGAATAGAAAGAATATACATATATTCTTCAACTGACCACTGAGAATTTGACAAATTAAAAAGTTATGATGAGTGGGAATGAAAATCATGGCATATGATTTTCAGGACGTAGCCATCAACCACAGTAAGCGACGTTTATTTTCTAAGCACCATTCATCGTTCAGTAGTTTGCCATTGCTTTCTGACGGTGAGGTCTATTTTATCTTTTATACAAATTCACGGATGAATTGCTTCAAACTTGCCACCGTGGAGTTTGAACCAGGATGCTTGGGTTTGTGATCGGGCTCACTATCGCGAGCTATAGCGCTCAGCTGATGACTACCATCTTTAGCAGCATTCAAGTTCGGAAAAAAAAGTGTACAGAAATGAATATTGGTAATCTTAGGCTGACAAATGTTTTCTTTAGAAATGTTTAATCTGACATTGAAAAAAAGTGTACAGAGAATATGGTTATCAAGAATTGTACATGGGCATGTGATTACTTTACAAATGTTTCATCTAACATATAAAAAAAGTGTACAGAGAAGATGGTTAATGATAATTTAAAGATGATAATTTATTTTCAAATGTTTAAACTAACATAATAATATAATTTGGAATGTCAAACTTTTGAAACTGGGAATCTTTACAAATGACGTTAGAAGAAGTTCATTTCTGAATGAAGTTTTGATTATTATTAGAGGAAGATAGATAAACTGATATGCTATTTTGGGCTGTAGTTAAGAGAAGACTGAGCATTGCTTTGCAAAAACTAAAAGAACTAACTAATCTATGGAAGGAAACTGACATAAGAACAAAAATCAAGTGTTTAACTCTTTCCACGCTTTAAGCCGCACACTGCGCCACGGCGGAAGTCCGTAGCATGCTTTTAGCCGCACACTGCGCCATAGAGTTACTTCCCTTATAAGAAGTCTTTCTAGTTTTACTTCTACTATTTTACTTCTACTACTTTTTAACCTTGTTATTCTATTGGATTGTTCAGTTTTCTTCAATTTATTATATAATAATATATATATGTTTATTTATTGACGAGTAGTTGAGATCGTTTTAATTAATATTTTTTTACCTCCCCTTTAATTAACTGCTTAAAAATTGAGGACATAACTGCGCGTGGAAAGAGTTAAGAGCCTGCATTTTTCCCTTGGCAACATATGGCTATGAGATATGGAACATGGACAAAGCAGCTGAGAAGATCGTTATTGCCTTTGAATGCAAATGCTACATTAGAGTACTTAGAATATCATGGGCAGAGAAAAGAACAAATGCTTCTGGTCTGCAACGGCTTGATATCAAAGAGAGTTGGCTATTAAAGAACATAAAAACAAAGAAAATTAAATATTCAGAGAAGATAATCTTGGAGGGAATGGTGCCTGGAAGAAGAATGAAAGGAAGATCTCGAAGATGATGTGTGCAAGATATCATTGACGATCTGAGAATGACTGCAGCTGATGCCTGTCAACTTGCACAGTACAGAAAGATTTTCAGGGCAGCTGCAATGAAAGCAAAGTTCAGGAAGGGAGAAGCTACTTGAAGATGATTCTGGGCTGTAGGTAAGAATTCAGTTTTCTGGGCTGCAGTTAAGAATAACATGGTCCCGAACTAAATTCCAAGAGAGAAAAATTACAATATGTGAAATGAACTGTTTAAGAAAAGCTGTCAATGTTACAAGATGGGATATATTGAGAAATGAGAACATTCGAAATATCGCTGGAATCATACCATCTCTCTCTCTCTCTTTAGCCTGTTACGCCCTTGGCGTTTAGGGCAGCAACAAACGCACCCCATTCTTCTCTGTTCATGGCCTTCCTCTGTATTGTGTTCCAGCTATGATTCATTTCCTTCAGTTCTTGTTCTATTGTTCTCCTCCAGGTCGTCTTGGGTCTTCCACGCTTTCGCCTACCCTCTGGAGTCCATCTCAGTGCAGTTTTTGTGTCGAGCCATGCATCCATGAATCATACCATGCATCTAACATATTAGAAAACTGTAGTTACTGCCTGTAGTACCGCTTTTTAGGATGGTGTAGGACAAGATGAGAGCCTGAGGAATTTAATAACAGCATGGCTAGTGCAGTTGCCGCAAAGCTGTTCAGGTAAGGATTTTTCATTTATGCCCACAACAGAAAAAAATCCTTGGCCTTACCGTGGATTGAACACGGGTCTCGCCCGAGTGGTTACCTTGGCCCAAATTTGGGGTGTAAAGAACAGAACTACTGTTACCTGTCATGCATGTTGTAAGAGGCGACTAAGGAGGTTTGGCTGAAATCGGATGCAAATGTCCTAAATGTGTAGAAGTCTTTTCGTTTAGGGGCCTACCAAACCAATGTGCAACGTGTACATGTTCTTGGTAAAGATCAAACATATCACAAAGAGTGATTAAAATTGGTCGTAAGAACGAACGCGTATAAGAACACGGGTCTCCAGCATTGCAGCAGTGTTCTAATCTATTACACATACTAGAAGACAACAAATAAAATGAATCAATCACCAAATGAGAAAGAATGCAGATCTACTACTATTTCCTGTCTATAACAACCGGCAACCTGGGGAAGACCAAGAATCCGATGGATGGATGGATAATATGGTAGATAATCCTGCAATATCAAAGACTAACAACTATAGATGCAACACACCTGGCGCAGGATAGAAAACTGAATATTCTCATGAGACTTCACGGCAGATGTGGACAAGACAAGGTAAGAATAGTTTTCTGGGCTGTGGAACAGAATACTGTTTTCTGAACTGTAGATACACAAGTGTGATGTCGGGGCCCGCAAGAGAAGCAAAGAATAGTACCACTGCGACCTACAAGGCATGTCGTAAGAGGCAACTGGTGTAGGACCTAGGGAAGCTACTCAAGTAAATATAAAGCATCGCAGAAATCAGATGTGCTTGCCTACTCGTAGGCGCATAACTGGCACAACGTTCAATCGCTCATGGCCTTGGATCACATACAAATCGCAGAGTGGTTAACAAGTGGTCGATATGGAGCATTCAAAGAGTGCAGAATGCAACTTTATACAGCAGAAAATGTTGCATTGTTTTCCAGTAAACCAAGGTTGTCTTCTTTCGTTGATTTGGCAGATTTGATACAGAATTCCTTGACCAAAACATTTCTGAATATACCCAAACTGGCAACTTTCTTTCCTTTCTTTTCACTGTCGTATTTGTAAACCTGATACAAGCGGTTAACATCTCTATACTCTGGACCAAGCCGACTGTTGTTTGTGCGGTGTGGACGCATCCCGGTTAAATAAATGATCAACTCTCGAATACTCTGTAATGTTTCTTCTGTGGTTTTATTAACCGGTTTATGCTTGCCCCGCATATCAACAATTGCATCAGGACCCTTTCTGCTTTTTTCCAGAGCAGTTGCAATAGTGCTTTCACTTATATGCAGAGTTGCTTTAAAGAAATCCTTGCAGACTCGCTCCTCGCTACCATCCACACTAAAAGTATATTTTCTAGAAAATGCACGTCTCCCAGTCATTTTCCGTTTTGGAGTATACGTTTCCACATATTTCGTTAGAAATTCAATTTTCTTCTTGTAAGTGTCTAAACTCCAATACAACTGGTTGAGATTTTGCTGCTGTTCTTTGTTGATTCTTGAAGTGCACTTGAACTTACAATCAGAACAATTAACTTCTTTCACATTTTTGGCATCAACCAACTTACCCCGAACAGAGGTATAAGCCTCACCTTTGAAACGTAATCTTTTCCGTACATTTCTACTCCATGAATCTTCATTCCGCATTCGTTTCTTTGTTTCTTGTTTCTGCTTATTTTCTTTGGATTTCTTGATTTTGTTGCTGATGCTGCAAACGTTAACACCCACACCGTCGTCTTCTTTCTTTCTTTTTAGAACCGGTGCTTCTTCAAATGATGTGTGGCATGGTTTGATTTTCGTTCCTGTGTTTGATGTTGTCGCTGCTGCTAACGAGGTAGATGATGATATTTTATAGTTGAATAAAGATGATGATAATGCTGAGGGTTGCGGTTGAATGAGGTGGTTTTGGTTAGAGAAGGAAGCAGGGCAATAGCTCAAAGTTTGATCAGGTGAAACAGTTTGGTTTGTCATTCTACCAGAGTCCCATATAAATGGAATCATGTTGTTCACAGGCCCTCTTTCAAGACTGGAATTTGTGGAGTCTCCCTGACAGAGTGAATTGTATGTTGTTTTTTCATTATGCTGCTGGTGGGAGAGGATTTGTTGCTGCTGCCGTAAGTGGTGATGTGGATGATCATGCTGCTGCTTTATGTGGTGATGTGGGTGATCCTGCTGCTGATGCTGCTGTACTGTATGAGGTATATTTAAACTACACATTTTTTTATCTGCAAGTGCATTTGTAGACAAGCACTGACCGTTTCCCTGATATGAATAATGCCTAAGATCCAGCTCATGCGGAGTTTCTGCTTCAGGAGGCAATGTTATAGAACCTGCTGAAATTATTTCCGTAACAGATGTCAATGGATCAGAAGAGATGTTATCTCCTGGACTTAACGAGGATTCAAAAGGACCAACATCATCTTCCTCCCTGAATGAAGGAGAAATATTACTTTCTTCTTTCTCCGCACATTTTAATTTTCGATTTTTTTTACTAATAATCAGGATGTTATCTGGCGGAATTTCTACAGGCGTTCTTTTTGTCTTTATGCATATCAGAATAAACTTTTCGATAAACAGAAATGCTAGCAGGTTTTTTGTTTTCTAATTCGCATTCTGATTGATAGTGTTGGTAAAGTCTTTTAACATTTTTTACATCTTCAATCGGGGATCGTTTCAGCTCTCCTTGAAGGCCAATTTGTGACAGGATGTGTTCTCTAATCAATCTAACTGTAGATTCTGGTGTTTTGTTGCTTGGTGTCTGTTTTCCTCGTAAATCGGCAATCGCTTCAGGTCCTTTCCGTTTCTTACCCATATAAGTAACAATTGTGCTTTCACTCATATCATATGTAGTCACAAAGAATTCTTTACATACTCGTTCTTCTTTTCCGTTGACTTTCAGCATGTATCGTCGGGAGTAGGCTCTCCGGCCGCTGACCGGACGAAGTGGAGCAAACTCATGAATGCAACCCGCAATGTAATCAACCTTTTCTTTGAAACTTGGCAGCTCCCAGTACTCCTTAAATAAGTTTTGTCGTTCTTCTTCTGAAACTCTTGACGGACAATTAAACTTACACTTTGAACAATCAACATCTTTAACAGATCTGGCAGGAATTGTCTTCCCTTGTACCGATATATAACTCTCTCCCTTTGCTCTTGCTTTCTTTCTAACATTCCTAGCCCATTGTTCTTCATCCCTTGTTCTTTTTTCATTGATTTATCTTCCTTTTTTGGTGTGTCTTTCCGTCTTCTAGGTGCAGGGTTTTTTCTTGAAGCACTTCTTCGACTACTGCTTGGCTCTGTTGGTGGGTGATTACCTCCATTGGAAGATGTAGTTGGAATGCTTATATTGACCTGTTCCTGAGGATGTAACACAGAATTAGTTCTATGAACATCAACCATCATTTGGTCTGATGTATCTGTGGAATAATAACTGCCTGGAGCTGGGATGTTCAAGTTTGTTGGTCCATGGTGACCTAGAGACATTCCAATACCACAATCTTTATGAAACTGTTTGTCTAAATATCGTTTCGGTGCTTCCTGATACATGGAATCTGTCCGCACTTTCATCTTAGACCATGTCTGAAAATGCCACTGGTCTCTGTTGATGTTTTCTGGAATGTGGTGATGGTGGTGGTGATGAGAAGATTCTTCTGGGTAGTTGAAGAAGACGTAAGGTGGTGTAGGAGGAACCAATGAATTCTTGATCTGCTCCCTTGGAAAATGATCTCGATTTGAGGGCATGTAGTTCTGCAAATCCAACGGTGGAGGTTGGAAACCTTCATTGTAACTATTCCACATATTTCCAGGAGCTGAAATTATATATATACATAACAATTATGTATACATACATAACGATTATACGTGTTTGTAACGATTATAATGTTTGTAATGATTATATATCTTCGCAACAATTATTGTTGTGCATTGTCAGGGCCTAGGAGGGGAGCAAAGAATAGTAACACTGTGACCTAAAAGGCATGTCATAAGAGGCAACTAAAGTAAGGGCCTAGGGAAGCTACCCTAGTAAATAAAAATCATAGCAGAAATAAGATGTGCTGGCCTATTGGTAGGTGCAGAGTGGTTACCGGGGCCCAAATTTGGGGTGTAAAGAATGGAATCACTGTTACCTGCCACGCATGTCGTAAGAGGCGACTAAGGAGGTTTGGTTGAAATCAGATGCATGTGTCCTAAACGTGTAGAAGTCTATGCGTTTAGGGGCCTACCAAACCAATGTGCGACGTATACAAGTTCTTGGCAAAGATCAAACCTATCACAAAGAGGGATTAAAATTGGTCGTAAAGAAGAAGAAGAAAGGTAGGTGCATAACTGGCACAACGTACAATCGCTCTTAGACTCAGATCACATAAAAATCACAGAGTGGTTTAATAAGCAGTAGATAAAGAGCGTCGAAGAAGAATATGTAACAATTATGCATACACATGAAAGTAACTTATATATGGTAACTAACAAATGAAAAACTACATAACTGTTCTATACAAAATAACTACCATAATATATGTACTTAAGTAACAATAACCATTCGCCCTCAGGCAGTTAGTGGAAACAAATCCTACAAACACCTGCACGTTGCTTTTGTAGACCAGGAAAAAAAAGCATTCGACCGTGTAGACAGACACAAGTTGTGGAAAGTATTATAAACTTATGGGGTTAATGACCACCTAATCAAACTATGAACAAATGAAAATCGTGGCATATCCTTTACAGGATGTAGCCATCAACCACAGTAAGCGAGTCGTTAATTTTCTAGGCACCACTTATGCGTTCAGTAGTTTGTCATTGCTTTCTGGACGGTGAGGTCTATTTTTACCTTTTGTAAAAATCCCACGGAAACAAATTTGCTTCAAAACTTGCCCACTGTGGGGTTTGAACCAGGTCCGCTTGGGTTTGTGATCGAGCTCACTGCCGCTTGAGCTACAGACGCACACAATCAATCTATGCAAGAGCCTTTATATAAACAGCCAGTGTACGATTCGAACAATCACAGGACTATCAGAAAAATTTCATGTTTGGTCAGGAGTAAGACAAGGATGCGTACTATTCTCGCTGCTGTTCATCACATATATCGATCAAATATGCAAAAAAGCTGACGCCAGCAAAGGAAACAACCTTGGGGAACTCTTAAATGAATTTATTTTTGCAGACGATCAGGCAATCATATCAACAACAGCTACAGCAACACATTAACAGATTCCAATTAACATGTAATAAATACAATTAGAGAATAAACATTGACAAAACCAAAGCAATGACATTTGCTAGAGAAGAAAGTGCTGCAAATATCTCCATCGACCATTAAAACAAGTAGAAGACTTTACATACCTCGGGAGCATTTTTTCTGCAAACGGAAGAATAACTAATGAAATCCAACACAGATACAACAAAGCAAATCAAATGATAGGACAAATGGCGCCAATTTTAAAATGCAAATATATCATCATGAACACAAAGAAAGCAATGTTCAACACAATCTTTGTCCCCACATTATGCTATCAGTGAAAAACCTGGACGCTGATATCAAATGATGGTAAAAAAAAACAAAAAACTAGTCACGACAGAGATGAAGTGTCTACACAGAATGATGGGGGTAACAAGAAGGGACCGGTTGAGGAATTAAGACTTCAGAAAAAGTGGGTACAACATCAGTACTAGACTTCATCAAGAAACAACAAATTAAATGGTTCAGCCACATAAGCAGATTACCAACAGACAGTGCCCTCAAAGAGCGATGTTGCTCCGATACAATGGATACAAAGCAAAAGGCCGGCACGCAAAGATAGACCTAAGAGATAACAGAGGGCTAAAGCCACTATTTATGTAGCGCACACAAAAGCCTGTTCAAGAAATCTCTTCTTATCCTGACGCTGTGAAGCAAAATAGGAATGGAGAAAAGAAAGAAAAAGAAACAATAATATATGTAAACAAGTCACAGTAATACGAGGTCTGTTAAAAAAGTATTGGATATTTGGATGAGAAAATTACAATTACTCGCTTGGAGGTAAACACAGGTGTCACACTCTTAGACACTGAAACAGGCTCTGCATAGCTCTTGTTCAAAATGATGAGACACTGGGAGTTTGTTTGTTCATTCAGCCGTATTGGTTCTACATATTGCGGCACCACTGAGTGGGGCCTAAAATAAAAAATTAATAAACATAAAATATCATTTTTTAAAATATCATTGACCCAGATTTAAGAGGAGAAAATGTGATGGGTAGGGCATACCCTATAGAAGATGCAGTCGAGTCACTAGACAAGCTCTTGAGTGGAACATGCAAGGAAAATAGAATGTTTTAAACAGACCTGGAGACGAAGTCTTCCTGAAGAACTGAGGGTTCTGAACTACTCTGGGAGGCCCTAAAGAAAGCAACCAGAGACCGAGAAAAGTGGCGAACAACTGTTGTGGCCCTATGCCTCTGCGGTGCGGAGGGCCCTATGCTCCTGAGGTGCGGAGAGGAATAAGTCAAGACATAGAATATCCTACCATAGTTATAAATATTTCCATCCATATTTCTCAACTTGCAGTTCTACTAGTATAAATTCCCAGCACTATCAAAACTTCTCTTGTGATATGACTTGAACCTGTAAAGGAAAGAATAACTTCAGTCATAATAATGTGAACATGAGTAACTAAAATGTTAGATTGCTAGTGGGTGATTCTATATTAACACTTTAACTATCAAATGCCATAACCCGCATCTGTTTTTCTATCCATTTTAAGTATGAAATATCTTCATAGCAATCCAAACATATCCATAGGTGCTCCAATCTCCTTCGCAATATCTCCAACACCTTCCAGCAACTAACCGTACCCCTTCTTTGTGGTAGAGAGAGAAGATATAATAATCAACTTCTCATGGGTACAGTGGGCAAATGGACTTTGGTATGGCTGTTGCAGCTGAGGACAGATCATGAATGGGAATGCTCAATGTCGATTGCATAACATAACTAACTGTACCAGTTCGATGTTGATTGATGAGCCTTCTCATATACCTGGTGTGCTGTTCTTTTCTGGCCACTTCAATCTTTAATCCAAGCTCCTGCAACCTAGCAGTTGATGTGGAATAGTTTGAATGATTGGTTTTTTCTATCCAGTTTGATCATATGCCGCAGACTGTGCCATGATTGGTTTCTTTGTCAAATTAACTATAAATCTACTTCAACAATTTTTTATTTTTATTGATTCTTAAATTATTTTGCCACATTCTGTTAGCGTGTGGTAAAAGTGTATTGATTTATCTCCGTCACTCAACAAATTTAGTTGAAAAAAATAATAAAACTACAGCTTAATTTGTACATACACCTGCTGAGTGAAAAAAGTGAACAAATATTAATTCGGCCAGTGTATGTTTTACAATGTGATAGTTAATGTGTTAACTATTATCGAACAACATACCACTTTTCTTTTGCTTTCTCGGCACTTTCATTATCAATTTTCAATTTCTTTTGTGATGTTGATAGTAACACTGTATCATCAACATATCTTAGTTCAGGTATTTCTATTCCTCTGATTATAAATGGATCGTATTGTTCTTTTCTGCTATCTTCTGTAACATTCCTCATGATATTTTAAGCATATAAACAGACAAGGCAAGAGACTAATACAGCCTTGTCTGACTTATGTCAAACCAATCTGATGTATCATCGCAAGTTCTTACAGCCGCATTTGATCACTTCTCTCTCTCTTTAGCCTGTTATGCCCTTGGCATTTAGGGCAGCAACAAACGTACACCATTCTTCCCTGTTCATGGCCTTCCTCTGTATTGTGTTCCAGCTATGATTCATTTCCTTCAGCTCTTGCTCTATCGTTCTCCTCCAGGTCGTCTTGGGTCTTCCACGCTTTCGCCTACCCTCTGGAGTCCATCTCAGTGCAGTTTTGGTGTCGGAGCCAGTCTCCATGCGCATCACATGTCCAATCCATCTCCAGCGTCGCTTCAGATGATAGTGCCCATATTCTCTTGTTGGCATCGTGCAAGCAATTCTTGATTCGAGATAGTAGTCGGCCAGTACACGCGTAAGATTTTTCGCAGAACAAGTTGTATGAAAGGCGGAGAGTCTGGACATATCCTGTTCTGTCATTCTCCAGCATTCCGATCCGAACAGCAATGTTGACAGCACACAGCTGTTATAGATACTAGTCTTGGTTCTGATGCTGTATTGGGCAGATTTCAGGTGGTCTGAAGGGTCATGAATGCACTCGTGCCTTACTCAGTCTGTTTTAATGTCAGATCCAGCGCCTCCTTCATTGCTAATAACACTTCCAAGGTATGTGAAAGCGGTTGTATCTCGGAGGGTTTTACCTTCTAGTTTGACTGGTGCTGGGGTTGCTATGTTCAGAGTCATTACTTCAGTTTTCTTCTGATTTATTTTCAGCCCAACCATCTCACTATATTGGTTAAGGCGGCAGGTCTTTCCTGGATATCTCTATGTGTATGAGATAGGAGTGCGATGTCATCTGCAAAATCTAGGTCTTCCAGAGTGGATGTGAGCGTCCATCTAATACCTCTTGCCTTATCTTCCGTTGTTTACGCATCACCCAATCTATGACAGTGTTGAATAATAGGCTGACATAACACATCCTTGTCGCACGCCTGTTTTTACTTCAAACTTTAGTTCTGAAGTTTCAACACTGCATGCAAATTTGCTGTAGCAGCTTTTATAATATTTATAAAACACAGTGGGATTCCATACCATCTTAAGATACGCCATAGACTTTTAGTGTGTATGCTATCAAAGCTTTTTCAAAATCTACAAAGTTGATATAGAGTTTGCTTTGCCATTCTGTGCACTGCTCTATGATATTTCTAAGAGCAAATATTTGGCCTATACAGCTCCGTCCTCTGCGAAATCCTGCTTGTTCCTTTCTCAGTTTCTTATCCACAGCATCAGTAATACGTTGTACGATGATTTTGCTTAAGATTTTACTTGGGACAGAAAGCAGTGTTATTCCACGCCAGTTATTACAATCGGCAAGGGAGCCCTTTTTGGGGATCTTGATGATGACTCCTCTGTTCCATGCATCAGGTATTATTTGGGTATTCCATATAGTAGTAAACAAGGGTTGCAATATATTAGCTGCAAGTTCTGGGTCTATTTTGAATAGTTCTGCGTTTAAGTTATCATTCCCTGGTGCCTTGTTATTCTTAAGAGATCTAATTGCTGTAATGATCTCATCCTGGCTGGGTGTTTCAATGCCAATTTCTAATTCCTCTGTTGGTTCTGGTATGTCTGCTACTACGTTGGCGGTTTCTATTTAGCAATTCTTTAAAATGCTCTGTCCATCGTATTTCTTGTTCCTTTCCGTTGTCAATAGTATTCCATTCTTATCCTTTATGAGAGTATTTGATCTCCTGTAATGTTTCCCGCTATTAGCTTTGTAATTTGTACACTGTTCCCTGATCACACTTTTTGCTGCTTCTTCTGCCTGCACTGCCAGGTCTTCAACATACATCCTTTTGTCAGCTCTCACAGCCCGTTTGATTTCTTTACTTGCGCTTTGTACTGTTCTTGGTATCTTGCTTTCAGTCTTTTGGACTTTGCTTCTAACAATTTCTTTTTTAATATTCTTCGCTGTCTATTATTTTCCATGTTGTTGGTGTTATCCATTCTTTTCTTTTCTTTGTGCGGTACCTTAGACATGTTTCACTGCTCTTGCTATATATAGATGCTATGTTGTCCCATGTTCTATCTATGTTGTCTGTTTCATCCGTAGTTTCATTACTTTCTAGGGCTTGGAATCTGTTCTTTATCTGCATTATAAACTTATCCCTTACTTCCGTGTCTTTTAGTCTATCCACATCGAACCTCTTTTGGAAGTTTTTCTGTTGTCCTGTTTTTCTTAGTTTAAGTTTGACATAAGCTGTGACTAGGTGGTGGTCGCTACCAACATCTGCACCTCTCTTGACTACAACATCTAGCAGCGAGCGTCTCCAGGGTCCATTGATCATTATATGGTCTATTTGGTTTTATCTCTGCCATTAGGGAATACCATGTTAATTTGTGGATATCTAAATGTTGAAATAGGGTTCCTCCTATAACGAGATTGTTCATGCTGCAGAAGTTTACTAAACGTTCCCATTTTCGTTCATCATACCACATCCATATTTTCCCATAGTTCTATAACTATGCGTGTTGTCTTGTCCGACCTTCGCATTTAGATCTCCCATAACAATGATAACATCATGGGATGGTGACTTGTCTAATTCTGCTTGTAGGTTTTCGTAGTAAGAGTCTTTCTTTGTATCTTCGCTATCATTAGTTGGTGCATAGCATTGTAGGATTGTGATGTTTGTATGCTTCCCTTTAGTCTGATCTTAATCAAGCGGCTGCTGATAGGTTTCCATTCTAATAGACACTTTTCCACGCCTTTCTTAGGATTACTGCTACTCCTTCATGGTGTAGGTCATCGTCTCGCCAGAAAAAGGACTGTTTCACCTGTTGCAGTGGTACTTCTTCCATTTCCTGTCCATCTGCTCTCGCTAACCCTTAGGATATGTAGATTATATCTTCTCATTTCTGCTGTTATTTGTGACAGTTTTCCGGTTTCGTACATTGTTCTTACATTCCAGCATCCAATTCTGGTCTTGGTTTTGGCATTCAGGACTTCCGTCTTCATGAAAGTAGCTTCCTTTCGGCTTTCACCACTTCCAGTCATGTGAGTCAATGACTCTGGTAGCCCTTCATGCCCGTAGATAGGTTGTATGTTTGTTGTATTTGATCACTATAAAGTTCTTTTTTGATCTGAATGAAATGGAAATCATATTTCATATGATACATCATCATCAGGTACCATGCCGGCTGGCGTAGGCAATCATAGATCTCCACAAATCCCTGGTGTTTACTATCATCTCAGATGTTGACATAATACTACATAATATACTTAAAAAGTCGCCCATGTGTTGCCGGGTTCACAGAGGAGCAAAAATAGTAACACTGCCACCTACAAAACATGTCGAAGAGGCAATTGAGGTAGGAGCCTGGGAAGCTACCCTAGTAAATAAAAAGCGTAGCAGAAATCGAATGTGCTGGCCTACTTGCAGGCGCATAACTAACACAATGCACAATCTCTCCTAGGCTCAGATCACATACAAATCACAAAGAGTGGTTAACAAGTGGTCAATATAGAGCGCTTGAAGAAGAAAAAGAATATTACAAAAATAATCAATACAATACTTGACTTCATTTAACGCCTGCATTATAGTATTGTCTAATGCTATTTTATATCATAAAGAATCGAACTAAAGAAAATGTCATCAAAGAGACGAGTGGCACATATCGAAACTATCAGCAGCATGACTATGGAGGTCATGGCGCTGACAAAATCCCTGGAGTGGATAAAGATGCGAAGATTTCACTCATACATGCATGCTCAGAGACTCTATGAGCGTGATACAAAAGATGAAGATGGGTTATGTACGAAGGCAGTGGATGAGAAATTAATACAAAATGTGGCGCACCTAAATCTTTGTCCCAGGTCAATCTGGGGTGAAGGGCAATGAGAGAGCAGATACACTAGCAAGCAATGCTGCGGTCCAGAATGGGCCTTCTATTGACAAAGCGACATCATCAAAATCAATGCTCTAAGAGAAAACATACACTAAAGATTTCAATGAAGATAAAGGGTATATTCTCTATCATAGTTGTGCAAGTTTAAAGTTATGCATACCGATAGGTGCGATAAGACGGGAAAACCATGATAGAAACTCAGTAGATACATCCGTCAACACAGAACATGAGTTTTTAGTCTAAAAACATTAAAATACATGCTTGGGAGAAGATCGGAGCAATTATCATTATATCATTTGCAGATCCGATGCAGATGATCCTAGGACATGATGATCCTCATATCAATATTATCAACACAAGGAACAATCATTATCATCAAGAAGAATGCAACTCTTTTATAAAATACTTACTCAATCTGTAGTAACATCGTAGTGACACTCAGCATAGACTTAATATCACCGTAGTAAAGTGTGGGTCCTATCATACCTCTCTCATTCATTCCAGGGTTGGTGCCTCTGTGAAGTCTGTCAGATTTGGTGCCAAAGCCATGATCGTCATCATATTTCGTTATTAATTGAGTTCAGTTCAGTACTTACTTTAGTTTGGCTATTGGCTTTGTTACCAAAAGTCCAAAGATGCACGAAATCTAAAATTTTAATATTTCCTTTGCAGTTAAACAGCAACTAACAAAACAGTTGTATACTGTCATTCACAGCACATCATACATAATGTTCTTCGGCAACATTAAATCTTTTGAACGCATCATTTGTTTTAAGTTTGTGATCTTCTGCTAGAAATCCAACAATCTACCCTCAAAAGTCAGGTCACTTCCGTTTGTATGTAACTATGTAAAAATGCTATTTAAGAAAACAGGATCAAATCAAATATACAACACAACATTTAATGTTACAATTACTTACGTTGCAGGATATAAATTACATATACTGCGTTTTAAAATGATACAGTTTTGTGATAATAAAGCGTCAGCAAGATCATTATTGATCTTTAAATTATGTTTAGTTGGTATTTTCTTTGTTACTAAATTCAACTGTCTATTATCATCGTATCGTGCAGAGTTAAAAGAAAACGAGTTTTAGACCAAACAGAAATTACAAAAACAGAAAACCACGACACTTGGCAATAACCCAGTAGCAGTGTGACGTCAAAAGAAGGAGAAATTGCACAGATGAAATATTTAAAATAACTTAACAGGAGAAACAAAGCAACACAAAAAACCATAAACGTAACATTCATAGTTCAAGAAAAGGTTTTTTAATAGAGTAGGCATAACTTTGTTATGGATAAGAAGGATATTCTTTAGTCGCTTAACGACCTACTGTTGGATGAGGACACTAAATTGACGTTGAATCAATCCATCGACCTAAGGAGCCGCCCCTGGTAGGATGTATTTTCATTGTTACAAATTGAACATAATTAAAGCATAGTGATTAATCACAGAAACAATATGTAATTATATATTGTGAAATATTTATCCGGTGTCTCAGTTCCTAAGACCATCAAAAATATGTGTTTTCCGATGGTCATTTACATTTAAAGATGAGCCTACGACAGAACTTGTAGAACGGTAGGGGATTTACATGTGCACAAATTTCTGCTATATATATTACACAAGAACTACGGAGATTCGGCCATCTAATGAGAATGGAACCACATTTACTACCATCACGTGCCTATAATAATCGACATTCAGGGCACAGAGCACGAGGCAGGCCAAGAACATGATGGATAGATAACATCTCAGAGTCCTTGCGAAAGCATGGACTGACAACGCCAAGAGCAACACACCTGGCACAAGATAGAAAACTAACTCTCCCCACGGCACTTCACGGCAAATGTGGTTAAGATAAGATAAGATGGTCTTAGATTACCCTTGTGAAAGTGTCGTTCGACCCCCAGGTTGAGAACCTTTAAAGACGACATCCACTCATATCGAAACCTGCTCTTGACCTCCAAAGCATCGACTGAGAGTCAGATACAACAACGGACCCAGTAAACGGAGTCCCAGCGAGCCAATTGAGGACAGCAGTAACGGCTTCAACCTATATGCTCATACTGGAAGTAGTTGGCTCTTGAATTCAATACAACATTGTATCTTATCTGAAGTTGCTTCATCAATCAAATGATGCCGTCAATCATCTCGGGAAGAATGTATGATATTTGTGCCAGTCACAATCAGCATTTATTATTCGGCATCTCTCCCGCCTACATCTCAACATAACACCAGGAAATGTAACTCGTAAGTCAATTTGTAACAGTAATTTGAATTACCTCCCATGCGATAGTTCTGTCTATCAAGTTAATATGGATAAAGCCAATATATGTATGAAAAATGGATTGTGTCATTTTTGAAAGTGTTTTTATAGGAACAGATACGAATTAACACTTCTTATTTCTTCAGCGATCTCTGGTCATGCATTTAATTTTCTGTGGACCATAAACTGAGCAGTCAGCTTCAGGTCTGTCATGTTTCCTTCTTAAGCGATCTCTGGTCATGCGCTTAGTTTACTGTGGACCACAAATTGGGCAGTTAGCTTAAGGTCTGTCAGGTTTTCCAATAGCTTAGATTTTAGGTCAACTGTGTGTGCCACATGTTGCTTCTGAGCTCATACAGGAGAGGACAGTCTTGCAGGACATGCTCCGGTGCCTGTACCGCCTGTTGACACTGGCAGAGAGCTGTTTGACGTATTCCTAATCTATGTAAGTTTCTGTTGTGTCTGCAGTGCCTGCAGTGTCCGGTACTGAGGCAATTGTAATGACCTGGTCTGTTCTGCTTAGGTCTTTGATGAAGTCATTTCCATAATCGTATCCAGTGTTTATCTTCCAGTCTACTGCAGATTTTCTCTTTATGAGGGTTTCGACCTCTTGAAAAGACAGTGATTGGTAGATTTGTTCTTTGGCACTGTCTTTCGTAGCCAAGACAACCTCAAGCTCATTGCCTGCAATGCCAAAGTAAGATGGAATTCATTGCGAGTGAATTTCTGCCCCTGTTGACAGCTGATCGACGTTTCTATTTTCTGTACTGTGCTGTCAGCAGATTTAGCTTCCAGGGCTTGTATAGCTGACAATGATACTGTAATAAATACTATCTTGCCTGTAGGCGCTTGCAACTTATTCATGTGCTGTGCTGCCATCAGAAGGGCCAAGATTTCCGCTTTGTAGTTGGAACATATTCGACCAGTAGGATCGCTAGAACGCAGTAGTATTGATTGGTTGATTGTTTGATTGACAATCATCATTGTACTTCGGTGAGTAACCATGTGTGCTCTGATTTCTTCTTCACAGAAAGATCTCAGCTGAAGTGCACGAACTCCGTAACACCGGCGAGGACCCCGATGTAATTTTAAAGACGGTGTAGTTATTTTGCAGGAATTTTAGTTTCAACTGAATTGTGCCCGGGCATCGGCTTTCCAGCCTGCTCTTCTCGATTTTGAACAGCCAAGAGTTCTTTTACGTGCTCAATTTGAACAAGGGACCTACGTTTTATCGTCCGTCTCCGATAGGATTAAAAATAGGATATGTGTGCTTAATATAAACTCCTGTTCCACGGTTCATGGTTGCCTCAATTACCGATCCATCTGTGCAAATTATTGTACAACTAAATCAAAACACATGGAAATTGCTTAGATAATTATTTTCACACAATAGGCGCCCTCTAGATTGTCGGTTCATTATTATTATTCTGTTATAAAGATACCGAAGTCCTCACAAGAGCAAAGATCCCAAGGGTCAACACATTATTGCAGACGGCCTATTTGAGGTGGACCGGTACCGTTGCACGGATGCCTGATTTTTTTTTTTTTCCGATCCAGAAGCACTTGAGCTTTTCAGCTCTTCGGTCGGTGCCATGGACATCGTAACCCTTCGGTTCGGTGCCACGAACACCGTAAATCTGGGGAATCTGTGGTTTTTCTGCCATCCCGCGGAATTGACCCTGCACACACAGAGGGATAGTCACCCGTAGTCCAACGCGGTACGAACACGCTGGGCAGACGGGCAACACGGATGCCTGATAAACACATCCCAAAACAGTTGATGAATGGCAAGCTTGAAAGGGGCAGACGTTCAGCTGGTGGACAGAAAAAACAATTTAAAGACACTCTTAACGTGTCTCTGAAATACTTCGATATAAACACCACATGCTGGGAATCCCTGGCGCAAGATCGCCAAATGAAGTGCTGTAACAACACAAGAGGTACTCGCATAGCTCAGAATCGTCGTGCCGTTGAGGCACAGAGAAAACGAGTCTGCGTTAGAACACATAACACCCACATGTCTAATCTTGATCATGTTTATAGTTCATAGTTCATAAGTACGGTTCCAACTTTACTGCAACGGGTCACCCCATAATTGCTCCGTTCCTTTGCCAATGAAAATCACACGAAATGCTAACAACTGTGAAATGTTTCCTGTGTGAACTAATTCCAGAATGAAACAGCCGCGTACCGCCACAAAAGCAACCTGCTCCGCATAAAATGCATATGGCCGTCGCTAATGTAGCAACACAAAACTGTTCATCACTTGAATTTCAATTCTTGTCGAAAGGAACATCAATCACGACAAAATCCAGCTTCCTGCACCCGCAATATAATTGCATACGGCAGATTGAGCTTGTTCGTCATAACCGCTGTTCGCCATTTTCTGAATACACACTAACACACAACAAACTTTTGCCCCACCTATGGTAGGGGATTGTGTTCTAGGTTTGGACTCTACAGTTACCTCCGCACACACAGAGAAGTGAGCAGCACACGTCTGAGACTGTTGTCATCATCGCTGTCATCATGGCTATTATTATTATTATATTATATTCCTCTCGAACCGCTATACGTTACATAGGATCTGCAAGCAATTTCTCCCTACCACTCTTTCCTGATCAACTCGTTCAATATCTTCTATGGAATCGAGTTCGATATTTATTGTCTCAGTAAAGTCAGGGTGTTGCTTTGTTTCTGGAACCATTTGCTTCTATTTCAATGCCTACTTTGGTATTCTGTGATCATTTCTTCGTCTATAGAAGTTTCTAACCTCCAGTGGCTTCTGCTGTCCTAGGCATGCGGGTGTTTACGGTAATGAGAGAGCGGGCAGGCTTGCATCAACAGCATCGATTGTTGGGGAGTTGAAGATGGATAAGGGATATTCTTCGGTCTCTTCGCGACTCTCTATTGGATGAGGACACTAAAATCGATGTTGAATCGATCAAGCGATTTAAGCAGTTTGGAGTTACCCGTTGTTCAAGTCGAACTGGATGCCTGAGAGGCAGAGTGAGAGGTGTGTTTAATCAGCGAGCCACAGGAACCATCAGTATGCATACTCTTCGATATCTGTTGGGGAGACAGAACACATATGGGTCTGTCAGGAGTGCAATGACGTCAGTTTAGTAACCAATAACCAATAATAACGATCATTTCTTCCCAAGGTATGCATGCCCAACATATCTCCATCTTCTCCTTCTTATAACAGTTGTTACTAGTGGTTGACCAGACATTTCTTCTCAAGGTATGCCCAATATATCTCCATCTTCTCCTTCTTATAACAGTTGTTACTAGTGGTTGACCAGACATTTCTTCTCAAGGTATGCCCAATATATCTCCATCTTCTCCTTCTTATAACAGTTGTTACTAGTGGTTGACCAGACATTTCTTCTCAAGGTATGCCCAATATATCTCCATCTTCTCCTTCTTATAACAGTTGTTACTAGTGGTTGACCAGACATTTCTTCTCAAGGTATGCCCAATATATCTCCATCTTCTCTTTCTTATAACAGTTGTTTCTAGTGGTTGACCAGACATTTCTTCTCAAGGTATGTCCAATATATCTCCATCTTCTCCTTCTTATAACAGTTGTTACTAGTGGTTGACCAGACATTTCTTCTCAAGGTATGCCCAATATATCTCCATCTTCTCCTTCTTATAACAGTTGTTACTAGTGGTTGACCAGACATTTCTTCTCAAGGTGTCCAACATATCTCCATCTTCTCCTTCTTATAACAGTTGTTACTAGTGGTTGACCAGACATTTCTTCTCAAGATATGCCCAATATATCTCCATCTTCTCCTTCTTATAACAGTTGTTACTAGTGGTTGACCAGACATTTCTTCTCAAGGTATGCCCATTATATCTCCATCTTCTCCTTCTTATAACAGTTGTTACTAGTGGTTGACCAGACATTTCTTCTCAAGGTATGCCCAACATATCTCCATCTTCTCCTTCTTATAACAGTTGTTACTAGTGGTTGACCAGACATTTCTTCTCAAGGTATGCCCAATATATCTCCATCTTCTCCTTCTTATAACAGTTGTTACTAGTGGTTGACCAGACATTTCTTCTCAAGGTATGCCCAATATATCTCCATCTTCTCCTTCTTATAACAGTTGTTACTAGTGGTTGACCAGACATTTCTTCTCAAGGTATGCCCAATATATTTCCATCTTCTCCTTCTTATAACAGTTGTTACTAGTGGTTGACCAGACATTTCTTCTCAAGGTATACCCAATATATCTCCATCTTCTCCTTCTTATAACAGTTGTTACTAGTGGTTGACCAGACATTTCTTCTCAAGGTATGCCCAATATATCTCCATCTTCTCTTTCTTATAACAGTTGTTACTAGTGGTTGACAGACATTTCTTCTCAGAGTATGCCCAATATATCTCCATCTTCTCCTTCTTATAACAGTTGTTACTAGTGGTTGACCAGACATTTCTTCTCAAGGTATGTCCAACATATCTCCATCTTCTCTTTCTTATAACAGTTGTTACTTGTGGTTGACCAGACATTTCTTCCTAAGGTATGCCCAATATATCTCCATCTTCTCCTTCTTATAACAGTTGTTACTAGTGGTTGACCAGACATTTCTTCTCAAGGTATGCCCAATATATCTCCATCTTCTCCTTCTTATAACAGTTGTTTCTAGTGGTTGACCAGACATTTCTTCTCAAGGTATGTCCAATATATCTCCATCTTCTCCTTCTTATAACAGTTGTTACTAGTGGTTGACCAGACATTTCTTCTCAAGGTATGCCCAATATATCTCCATCTTCTCCTTCTTATAACAGTTATTACTAGTGGTTGACCAGACATTTCTTCTCAAGGTGTGCCCAATATATCTCCATCTTCTCCTTCTTATAACAGTTGTTACTAGTGGTTGACCAGACATTTCTTCTCAAGGTATACACAATATATCTCCATCTTCTCCTTCTTATAACAGTTGTTACTAGTGGTTGACCAGACATTTCTTCTCAAGGTATGCCCAATATATCTCCATCTTCTCTTTCTTATAACAGTTGTTACTAGTGGTTGACCAGACATTTCTTCTCAAGGTATGCCCAATATATCTCCATCTTCTCCTTCTTATAACAGTTGTTACTAGTGGTTGACCAGACATTTCTTCTCAAGTATGCCCAACATATCTCCATCTTCTCCTTCTTATAACAGTTGTTACTAGTGGTTGACAGACATTTCTTCTCAAGGTATGTCCAACATATCTCCATCTTCTCTTTCTTATAACAGTTGTTACTTGTGGTTGACCAGACATTTCTTCTCAAGGTATGTCCAATATATCTCCATCTTCTCCTTCTTATAACAGTTGTTACTAGTGGTTGACCAGACATTTCTTCTCAAGGTATGCCCAATATATCTCCATCTTCTCCTTCTTATAACAGTTATTACTAGTGGTTGACCAGACATTTCTTCTCAAGGTATGCCCAATATATCTCCATCTTCTCCTTCTTATAACAGTTGTTACTAGTGGTTGACCAGACATTTCTTCCTAAGGTATGCCCAATATATCTCCATCTTCTCCTTCTTATAACAGTTGTTACTAGTGGTTGACCAGACATTTCTTCTCAAGGTATGCCCAATATATCTCCATCTTCTCTTTCTTATAACAGTTGTTTCTAGTGGTTGACCAGACATTTCTTCTCAAGGTATGTCCAATATATCTCCATCTTCTCCTTCTTATAACAGTTGTTACTAGTGGTTGACCAGACATTTCTTCTCAAGGTATGCCCAATATATCTCCATCTTCTCCTTCTTATAACAGTTGTTACTAGTGGTTGACCAGACATTTCTTCTCAAGGTGTGCCCAATATATCTCCATCTTCTCCTTCTTATAACAGTTGTTACTAGTGGTTGACCAGACATTTCTTCTCAAGGTATGCCCAATATATCTCCATCTTCTCCTTCTTATAACAGTTGTTACTAGTGGTTGACCAGACATTTCTTCTCAAGGTATGCCCATTATATCTCCATCTTCTCCTTCTTATAACAGTTGTTACTAGTGGTTGACCAGACATTTCTTCTCAAGGTATGCCCAACATATCTCCATCTTCTCCTTCTTATAACAGTTGTTACTAGTGGTTGACCAGACATTTCTTCTCAAGTATGCCCAACATATCTCCATCTTCTCCTTCTTATAACAGTTGTTACTAGTGGTTGACCAGACATTTCTTCTCAAGGTATGCCCAATATATCTCCATCTTCTCCTTCTTATAACAGTTGTTACTAGTGGTTGACCAGACATTTCTTCTCAAGGTATGCCCAATATATTTCCATCTTCTCCTTCTTATAACAGTTGTTACTAGTGGTTGACAGACATTTCTTCTCAAGGTATGCCCAATATATCTCCATCTTCTCCTTCTTATAACAGTTGTTACTAGTGGTTGACCAGACATTTCTTCTCAAGTATGCCCAACATATCTCCATCTTCTCTTTCTTATAACAGTTGTTACTAGTGGTTGACCAGACATTTCTTCTCAAGGTATGCCCAATATATCTCCATCTTCTCCTTCTTATAACAGTTGTTACTAGTGGTTGACCAGACATTTCTTCTCAAGGTATGCCCAATATATCTCCATCTTCTCCTTCTTATAACAGTTGTTACTAGTGGTTGACCAGACATTTCTTCTCAAGGTATGTCCAACATATCTCCATCTTCTCTTCTCAAGGTATGCCCAATATATCTCCATCTTCTCCTTCTTATAACAGTTGTTACTAGTGGTTGACCAGACATTTCTTCTCAAGGTATGTCCAACATATCTCCATCTTCTCTTTCTTATAATAGTTGTTACTTGTGGTTGACCAGACATTTCTTCTCAAGGTATGTCCAATATATCTCCATCTTCTCCTTCTTATAACAGTTGTTACTAGTGGTTGACCAGACATTTCTTCTCAAGGTATGTCCAATATATCTCCATCTTCTCCTTCTTATAACAGTTGTTACTAGTGGTTAACCAGACATTTCTTCTCAAGGTATGCCCAATATATCTCTATCTTCTCCTTCTTATAACAGTTGTTAATAGTGGTTGACCAGACATTTCTTCTCAAGGTATGCCCAACATATCTCCATCTTCTCCTTCTTATAACAGTTGTTACTAGTGGTTGACCAGACATTTCTTCTCAAGGTAAGCCCAATATATCTCCATCTTCTCCTTCTTATAACAGTTGTTACTAGTGGTTGACCAGACATTTCTTCTCAAGGTATGTCCAACATATCTCCATCTTCTCCTTCTTATAACAGTTGTTACTAGTGGTTGACCAGACATTTCTTCTCAAGGTATGCCCAATATATCTCCATCTTCTCCTTCTTATAACAGTTGTTACTAGTGGTTGACCAGACATTTCTTCTCAAGGTATGCCCAATATATCTCCATCTTCTCCTTCTTATAACAGTTGTTACTAGTGGTTGACCAGACATTTCTTCTCAAGGTATGCCCAATATATCTCCATCTTCTCCTTCTTATAACAGTTGTTACTAGTGGTTGACCAGACATTTCTTCTCAAGGTATGCCCAATATATCTCCATCTTCTCTTTCTTATAACAGTTGTTACTAGTGGTTGACCAGACATTTCTTCTCAAGGTATGTCCAATATATCTCCATCTTCTCCTTCTTATAACAGTTGTTACTAGTGGTTGACCAGACATTTCTTCTCAAGGTATGCCCAATATATCTCCATCTTCTCCTTCTTATAACAGTTGTTACTAGTGGTTGACCAGACATTTCTTCTCAAGGTATGCCCAACATATCTCCATCTTCTCCTTCTTATAACAGTTGTTACTGGTGGTTGACCAGACATTTCTTCTCAAGGTATGCCCAATATATCTCCATCTTCTCCTTCTTATAACAGTTGTTACTAGTGGTTGACCAGACATTTCTTCTCAAGGTATCCCAATATATCTCCATCTTCTCCTTCTTATAACAGTTGTTACTAGTGGTTGACCAGACATTTCTTCTCAAGGTATGCCCAATATATCTCCATCTTCTCTTTCTTATAACAGTTGTTACTAGTGGTTGACCAGACATTTCTTCTCAAGGTATGCCCAATATATCTCCATCTTCTCCTTCTTATAACAGTTGTTACTAGTGGTTGACCAGACATTTCTTCTCAAGGTATGCCCAATATATCTCCATCTTCTCCTTCTTATAACAGTTGTTACTAGTGGTTGACCAGACATTTCTTCTCAAGGTATGTCCAACATATCTCCATCTTCTCCTTCTTATAACAGTTGTTACTAGTGGTTGACCAGACATTTCTTCTCAAGGTATGTCAACATATCTCCATCTTCTCCTTCTTATAACAGTTGTTACTAGTGGTTGACCAGACATTTCTTCTCAAGGTATGCCCAACATATCTCCATCTTCTCCTTCTTATAACAGTTGTTACTAGTGGTTGACCAGACATTTCTTCTCAAGGTATGCCCAACATATCTCCATCTTCTCCTTCTTATAACAGTTGTTACTAGTAGTTGACCAGACATTTCTTCTCAAGGTATGCCCAACATATCTCCATCTTCTCCTTCTTATAACAGTTGTTACTAGTAGTTGACCAGACATTTCTTCTCAAGGTATGCCCAACATATCTCCATCTTCTCCTTCTTATAACAGTTGTTACTAGTGGTTGACCAGACATTTCTTCTCAAGGTATGCCCAATATATCTCCATCTTCTCCTTCTTATAACAGTTGTTACTAGTGGTTGACCAGACATTTCTCTGATTTCATCATGTCTCTGAATTCGTCCATTTAATATTCATTTAAAGAGTCACTATTCAAACACACAAGAACTTAAATCTAAATCATAGATTCCCAAACTTTTTTGGCTCACCGCCCACTTTGCAAAACATAAACTTTGTTACGCCCCCTCCACATTATAACAGTTTGCCAACGCCCCCTCCACATATATATATGCTCAATTTTCTCTTTGACATAGAAGATTGATATATATTTCTGTAATACATTGTCAATTTTCAAATGATTATATGCATTAAATAGAAAATCGATGAAAAAATGGATCGTGTAAGACGGGCATAAGATTAATTAAAATGCAGAATTCAAATTTTAAATGATTATTCAATCGTAAAATCACGAAAATAATTATTTTTAAAATATATATTTTTAATTTTTTCTTTAAGGAGCCATCGATCACTAATCGCATGAACACCCCCTAAATTCTTCTGAACGTACTATCGCCCCCTAGATCGCTTCAGCGCCCACATATGGGGCGGTACTGCCCACTTTTGGAAACGCTGATCTAAATCGAAGATTGGCAGAAAAACAAGTTCAACATAAGAAACAAACACAAGATGGCGCCAGTTTATAAAATTTATTACATAACAAACTTACTGCGCATGACAGGATGTTTCTTGGTGACTATGGTGATGACCTTAACAACAATAATAACTGCAATGATGGCTATTGCTGTAGGTGACACTAACATGTGTAATAATATCACCACTACGAGTCGAATAATAATATATTTATAACAAACGTCATCAATAACAATAACGATAAAAAGACATTTGATAACAACAATATTATAGCGTTATTCATAACAAGTCATGTGAGAAGAAAGCTATAGATAACACGTGTGTACATAATATAACAACGTGTACTAATATCATCATCATCATCATTGGCCTCTTTGGCTCAGGAGACAATAGGTTTTACGTCACGTAGATTGTTCTGTGCTAAATCACAACGTTTCTTGTGGCTGTAATGACCTATTCTGGAGTGGCAATCCTTGATACAGTTGCTGCGGTTGAAACTGGAGACGATACATAGGGTGTTCTCTCTGCACTCTCTTTTGCCTCCATATGTGATGGTGTTTTTCTTCTTTTTTTTGTGAGCAACGCCTCATTTCTAAGATAACTACAGATAACAAATGTGTACATAATATAACAGCGTGTACTAATGTACAAGAATAATTACCATATGTACATATAACAACATGAACTAAACTTAGCAATTCCAAGATTGGTGTGCAAATATTGGTGCGTAGATTAACATACAGTTGTATTGCTTTTGTTGAGGTGTTGAATGAGATCAAGACGCAGAGAAAGCTTATCATCAATATAAGAAAGAGGCAGTCATCATTTTTCAGGCATGTGATGAGGAAGGGAGGTTTTTTTTCCCGATCCAGAAGCACTTGAGCTTTTCAGCTCTTCGGCTCGGTGCCATGGACATCGTAACCTTCGGTTCGGTGCCACGAACACCGTAAATCTGGGGAATCTGTGGCTTTTTCTGCCATCCCGCGGAATTGAACCTGCACACACAGGGGGATAGTCACCCGTAGTCCAACGCGCTACGAACACACTGGGCAGACGGGCATTGTGACCACCGGTAAAATCGAGGGTAGAAGAGACAGAGAGAGTATTTTGAATGGCCTGACTTCATGGCACAGGTGAGAAGCGTCAGCATCTGATTGATAGCAAACACTAAGATAGAGATTTGTGGAAATTCATGATCGGCACAGCACCTGAGATGATACTGTGTAATGCATCTAAGTACAAACTATATTTATCAAAGGAGACAGAAAGTATCGATAGGAAATCAGCAATCGATGCACAAAAAGCTAACCAGGTACTGGGACAGTTAACACCAATGTTGTCACATAAAGAGATCGAATTTTCTGGCAACACAACATTACTAGTATCAAACATGGCCAATAACAGCAGCTAATGAGTGGAAAATCATAACAATGGAGATGATGTGTCTTAGAAGAGCTGCAGGTGTAACAATAAGAGACAAAATTAGAAATGAAAAATCAGAAGAAGACTGGATGTGCAAGCAGTCATGCAATACATAAAAGAACAACAGATTAAATTGTTTGGAGACCTGACAAGAACGCACTGTATCGTCTACCACAGAGAGCCACACTGAAAAAAGTATAACGGATACAGACCAAGAGGAAGACCATGCAAAAGATGAAGCGACGGAAGCAAGAACAGCCTTAAAAAATGAATAACAGCTTACCAAAATGCATTACATCAAGCACACACAAGGTCACTACATTCTCCCCCAACACTTATATAAAGAAGTAAATGGTGGAAGAGAAGGAGAAAGAAAAATAGAAAATGTGAACAGTTAGTTTTAAATAAATCAATTCACTGCTAACAAAAGATGGAAATGGGATGAAGGAAATTAAAGAAGAACAGACATAGCCTTACTAAAGAATGTAAACAAATAAAAACAGTATGGAATAGAACTGATAAGAAAACAAAGATCAGAATACTTAGAGTATGGATATTCCCAGTGGCAACGTAAGGGTGTGAACATGGACATGTAACGAGGCATTTAAAAAAATATATGTGCTTTTGAATAGGAATAAGTCAAACAGCTCTCTGTCAGTGTCAATAGGCGGAACAGACACCGGAGCATATCATGCAAGACTGTCCTCTTCTGGGTGAGCTGAGAAGCAACATGTGGCCACACCCAGTCGACCTGAAAACTAAGCTTTGGGTAAACCTGACAGACCTGAAGCTTACCGCCCAGTTTGTGGTCCACAGTAAATTAAGCGCATGACCAGAGATCCCTGAAGAAGAAGAAGAATATAAGTGTTACAGAAGAGTCCTCCATTTATCATGACCAAAGAAAAGAACAAATAGATCTATCCAGAAAGAACTCAAAATCAAAGAAAACTGGCTGATGCTACAAATAAGAATGAGAAAATTGAAGTATATTGGATATATAAAAGACATGAAGGGCTGGAGAAGACCATCATGGAAGGAAGTATCCTGGCAAAGAGGAGGAGAGGAAGACCATGAAGAAGATGGATTCAGGATGTAATTGATAGTTTGAACATGACGGCTGCAGAAGCATATGAGAGAGAAAAATTCCAAAGGACTGTTAGGGTGGCAAATTTCAACTGAGAACAAACTACTTGATGATGATGAGGATGAATACATCTACATGGGTTCTTGTGCTAGTGAGTATAAATTGAGCATTAAATAAATAATTATACAATAAACCAATATCTTCATCTTCTCTTAACTGCAATTGAAGCATAAGAAATGTCTTTCTTCAAACCAGACCGGTCGTCGCCCGAGTGGTTACCAGGACCCAAATTGGGGTGTAAAAATAGAACCCTGTTACCTTCCACGCCTGTCGCAAGAGCCGACTAAGGAGGTTAGACGTGGGGCTAGCTACCCCCTCCTGTAAAAACACTAGGTATCTACAGAAACCACAACCAGGAGCTGTCCTTCTATTTGGAGCGGAGACATGGAGAACAACTAAGGGAACACCAAAAAGTTGCAGACATTCATCAATAGATGCCTGCTCAGGATACTCCATCTGCGATGGTATGACAGGACAACAAACATGGAACTCTGGGATAGAACAGGACAACGACAGGTGGAACAAGAGTTAAGGAGCAGAAGGTGGCGATGGACAGGACACACACTGAGGAAACCCCTAACAGCATCACAAGACAGGCTCTCCGATGGAACCCCAGGGCAATAGAGGTAGGGGAAGACCCAGGAACACATGGAGACGGGAGTTGAAGACGGAATGTAAGGAAAAGTGGGGGAAGGGGGTTGGGGGATTTGGAAGACGATGGCCTTGAGATAGGCTTGGCCCTTGGAAAGGCAGGTGGTTGCGGACCTAGCTTCCCTAGGAGCGAAGGGTGAAGAAGAAGAAGAAGATCTGTCGTGGACAAGTCAGTATAGTTCATTCCAGGTCTTCTTTTTCTAACCAGGGCTTGCATCAACAGCATCGATTGTTGGGGAGTTGAAGATGGATAAGGGGATATTCTTCGGTCTCTTCGCGACTCTCTGTTGGATGAGGACACTAAAATCGATGTTGAATCGATCAAGCGAATTAAGCAGTTTGGTGTTACCCGTTGTTCAAGTCGAACTGGATGCCTGAGAGGCATAGTGAGAGATATGTTTAATCGGCGAGCCACAGAAACCATCAGTATGCGTACTCTTCGATATCTGTTGGGGAGACTGAGCACCTATGGGTCTGCCCTGAATGCAATGACGTCAGTTTAGTAACAAATAACCAATAACCAGGGCTGCGAGTTTTCACTCTTAGGCAGATCTCATAAGAGGTTCTTCTTCTTCTAACCAGGGCTACGAGTTTTCACTCTTAGGCAGATCTCATAAGAGGTTCTTTTTCTTCTAACCAGGGCTACGAGTTTTCACTCTTAGGCAGATCTCATAAGAGGTTCTTTTTCTTCTAACCAGGGCTACGAGTTTTCACTCTTAGGCAGATCTCATAAGAGGTAGTGTTCCTTCTCGTTCCAAGATCTCGAGTTGCTCCTCGTGGAGACATCGAGGATATTTTCCAGGATCCTGATCTCATGGTAGGTGAATCGAGTTCCTAGTCTATCGGAGACAGACGATAAGTGTAGGTACCTTGTTCAAGTTGAGTGCGTAAAAGAACCATTGATAGTTCAAAATGGGAAAGAGCAAGTTAGAAGGCAATTGTCCGAGCAAAATTAATAAGAAAGATTAAAAAATAACTTTTTACCATCTTCTAAATAACATCTGGAACCCTCGCCTTTGCTACGGAGTTCGTGAACTGCCGCAGAGATTTTTCTTTGTAAGAAATATATCTTAGTATACATGGCTACTCACCGAAGTGCAATGATGATGGTCTAATTTATCAATCAATACATTTAAGAGACACTCGCTTCTATCCAGAACAACACTATGTTCTTTTCAGAAATACTGCAAGAATACATACATTTAACACAGTAATTAACAAGTGTCGCAGCTTGCGTCAGTTTGTCTGTCCCGTTTGACCATATGTCGTAGACAGTGTCATCAATTTTTGATTGTAAAAGTATTTCAAAATGTACTGTAACACATTCTGATTGCTGCTGCTTCACCCTTTGCCCCTAGGGAGGCAAATGTCCACAACAAAGCCCGTCCAAACCCTCCTATCCATGGTAATCTTCTCCAGATCTCTCCACTCTCTCCCATTTTCTTCCTTTCCGTCTTCATGAGTCATTCCTTGAGGGGTCCTCCTTCTTCCTCCGGTGGCGAGCAATGAATTTTCTTGGTTCTGGTTTCTGTAGCTATCTACTGTTTTTTTTACAAGGTGGGGTAGCTAGCCCAACGCTTAACCTTATTAATCGTCTCTTACGACATGTGTGGTAGGTAACAGTGGTCCTTTTTCTTCTTCCTATTCTTCTTCTTCTTCGAAGGATCCATATCGACCCCTTGTTAACAACTCTGTGTGATTGGTATGTGATCCAAGCCTAAGATCGATTGTACGTTGTGCCAGTTATGCACCCACAAGCACATCCAATTTCTGCGATGTTTTTTATTTACTAGATTAGCTTCAATAGGTCCTACATCAGTCACCTCTTACGACATGCCCTGTAGGTCGCAGTGGTACAATTCTTTGCTTCCCTTGGGGGGTCCGGGCACTACGCTGGCGTAATAGTGGTCCTATTCTTTACACCCCTAATTTGGGTCCCGATAACCATTCGTGTGCATTCCGATTGCTATCAGACCTTAATTTATTCTTTTGTATTCTGTTAGAATGTAATAAATGTACATTGATACAACACATTTCCATTAAAAAAATAAGCAAGCTACAGCTAAATTTGTACAAACAAATGTGTAGTAACAAAAAGTGAAGAAAAACTAATTGGGTTGCAGGGTGTTGTTCAAAGCGGTAATCAAAGTGTTATGAGTAACAAGCATAATAATAATTCCTCTCGTACCGTTATACATTACATAGGGCCTACAAGCAATTTCTCTTACCGCTCTATCCTGGGCAACTCGCTCATTCTCCTCCATGGAACTGAGACCGATATTTCTTGCCTCTCTCAGCAAAGTTCGTTTCAGGGTCTCTTAGGTCGTCCTCTCTTCTTGAACCCTTTGCATCCCACTTCAATGCCTGCTTTGATATTCGTTGATCATTTCTCCTCAAGGTGTGTCCAACATATCTCCATCTTCTCTTTCTTATAACAGTTGTCATGAGTTGTTGGCCAGACATTTCTCTGATTTCATCACTTCTCCTGAATTCGTTCCATTTTATATTAATTATATTTCGCAGACATCTGTATTCAAATGCATTCAACTTGCTTTCTATATCTTTAGTCATTTTCCAACTCTCGCTGGCATATGTTAGGATTGATACAACAACTCTTGCTGGCATATATTAGGATTGATACAACAACTCTCGCTGCATATGTTAGGATTGATACAACAACTCTCGCTGGCATATGGTTTTCAGGGGATTGATACAACAACTTCGCTGGCAATGTTAGATTGATACACATTTGAATAGTAACATCATGCTTCAGAATAATCTATTCGCTTAGTGTCCAGTTTGACACAGACATCCACAAAGATGTCCATTATTAACATTCTGTCGCCTTTCTACCAACTGATTTCTCAATGGTACCTTTTAGCTGCTAAGGACGTGTATAGACGTTTTCCCCATTCACTGCTAAAGACGCGTTAATACGTATGTTATTATCTCTCCTCTGTGGGCTAAAGACGTGTTAACACGTTATACATTCTACTGTCACTGCTATAGGCGTACATTCACGTTTGTGACCTACAAACAAAGAGTAGCTAGTTTTTTATCCGTTGTCTGAGAGTGTGTAGTAGCGAGAGGATTCGTATTCTTTTGTACCAATCTGTGGATCTCTGTGGGTAAGTGGTTAAGTCATTGCCTTGCGAGTCAATGATTGTGGTTCGAATCCGGACCGAGTTGATCTGTTTACGAGTGCATTTTTTTCCCAGAGACCCTAAGATTGTTGCTGGAGCTAAGGTGTTCATGCTTTGTGCAATACTCTCGGCGCGCAGCCGTACCTTTCTGCGGAGATGTACCAGAATATGGGGCATGAAGTAATTCTTCGGTTTATTTTTTTCGATCCAGAAGCACTTGAGCTGAAAGCTCTTCGGCTCGGTGTCATGGACATCGTAACCCTTCGGCTCGGTGCCACGAACACCTATATCTGGGGAACCTGTAGCTTTTCTGCCAGTCCGCGGAGTTGAACCCGCACTTACAGAGGACTAGTCACCCTAGTCCAACGCGATACGACTTAAAAGCCCTTCTTTTTTCCAACTTTTACCACGCCATCAACTCATTTCAACGGTTTCTCTCCATAAATCTTCTGAACTTCCCAACCTTCTTTTACCATCCGTTGTGCAACGAAAACTGTCCTTGTAATTTACAGAACAAATTTCATGCCATTTTCAGGACTTCTACCAGACATAATATAATATAATTAAGGGACACAAGCTTCCTCTCAGGCTCCAGACTAATACCACATCCTTTTCACGATTACTGCCAGATTTCATACATTTAACTCAATCCATACATGTGACCACTAAGCGGCACACAAATTTGAGCCTGTCCCATCAGCCACTATATGGACTTTTAACAGAACACTCTCCTTATCTTTGTACTAAACCGCTCAAATATTTATCGCAAGTATGAATAATAAAATAAATATACGTATAAATATTACAGAGAATGGTATATATAATTATATAAATGTGATATCTACTGCAAACGATGTAAACGCAGAATGTTTGAGGGATACAAATTATAATGTCATAAAATAATTTCTGTCAGAACTCAATAACGTTCGTGGTATGGAACGGGTTAAGGCGGGAGACCCAGCCAGTACAAGGGTTGTCTTTTCTTTTAATTAACAGAAGAAAAAAAACTAACAAACATTTTGTCATACAATTTAGCCACGTTGCAAAATACATTGTTTTTGATGATAAATGATCAAGAAATAAACATGGTACAGGTATTACGAGCTTCCGAAAAAACAAATAGACAAACACGGGACTCGAACCACTTACCCTAGTCCTTACGACACCAATCGCCTAGCTTAGCAATACGAGCGTTTTTACGAACACAACCAATGAGCCATTCTAAAAAATGACTCACGGGGGAGTGTCTTTCTCAAACGCTCGTTATAACTAGACAGAACGATCAGGTATGGTTCTTTCCAGCAGTGTTTGCACAAACACATGCTATAAGCTTATTATGCTTGTATATATTTGAGACGAGACAATATCATACACAAAACACTTACATGTACTTTACGCATTCGTTACTTCCGTTGCTTCCTCTGGGGTTCTTGATTTTAAAAAAACTCCTTGTGCTCATTTTGATGATAAACAAAGTTTAGTGTATGCATTGTAATTATTTATTTTTAAAATAATTAATTTTCTTGAAAATATTCTTCTTCATCGGGGAGTGGATTTGACTCTACAGTGCAGGCTCTAGCACAGCCATATAACTGGCAGTTATTCCTAACCTAGATAAGAAAAGGATCTGGAAATAACAGATGTTTGATAGAACACTGCGCTTTTTGCAATTTTACTCAATTCATTGGGAGGGCATAGTTATTTATTGGTGAAAAATATTTATAATATTGATATTCCTTATTGTTAAACAACTTGTGCATAATATGACATCGAGTTAGCATTTTGTATTGATTTTAAAATAATTCGTCTATATACACCAATACTGGAATGCGAGGTCACGTGGTGTAGTTGGGGTCTGATTTCCAAATTCTCACCTGAGCCCGAAGGCCCAGTAGTTTATAGTTGGCTATGATTTGACTAACATACAAAGTGCATGGAATGCCAAACTAGCATATGGTGTACATAGCACCCATAATTATAGCGTGAACCATCAATTATTTTTTCTAAACTGTATATAAGATATTGCTGTTCTAATTTGGAATCTATATATTATTTGGAAGCGTTAAATTGCAAGAGCCATATCTACAAAACCAATCGGGATCGGCATTTTTGGGAGGTTCATGCTATAATTATGGGTGATATGTACATCATATGCTGGTTTGTCATTCTTTGCACTTATAATGTTAGTGAAATCCATGCCCTGATGTAGGTGGGGAGGGTTAATTTTTCTAGGAATTTTAAAAAATCCCCGTGTGTAGCCGGGGGCTTCAAGGAGCAAAGAATAGTAATACTCGACATACAATGCATGTCGTAAGGGGACTGAAGTAGGACCTAGGGCAGCTACCCAAGTAAATGAAAAGAGCGCAGAAATTGGATGCGCTGTCCTACTTGTAGGCGCATAACTGGCACAACGTACAATCGTTCTTAGGCTCAGATCACATACAAATCACAAAGAGTAGTTTAACAAATGGTCGATATAGAACGTTAGAAGAAGAAATAAATGTTTACAGTGCTTACACTAAACTTTGTTTATCATCAAAAACAATGTCTTTTATAACGTGTGGCCAACTTGTATGACAATATATTTGTTAGTTTTTTTCTGTTAATTTAAAAAAGACGACCCTTGTTCTGGCTGGGTCTCCCACCTTAACAAGATTCCATACAGAACAACACCAGGTCCTTGTCAAGAATAATACCAGACGACAGACAACACAAATAGAAAACATCTATTGTTTATTGTCCTTTCCCAGGTGGATGATGTTGTTGGTTGCCCACTCTTGCTGTTAGCTAGAAGCTAAGGAATAGACACTGCCGATGGATAGGAAACACATTGAGAAGACCGACTGCTTGCATTGCAAGACATGCATTGTTTGAAACCCGAGGAAAGAGGAGGCGGAAGGCCTAGAAATACCTGAAGAAGAAAGCTGGAAACTAATATTAAAAGGATAGGCAAGACGTGGAAAGATGTGGAAGAGATGACAATAGATAGGAAAGCGGGAAAAAAATATGTTGAAGACCTGTGCTCCGTTGGGAGTTGAAATGTGAAGAAGAAGAAGAACAAACAATAAATAGAACAACATAATCGTAGTACATGTACAATACGTAATCACAAAGTACTGTAGTTTTACAAATTACAAACAATGACAAAATAAGCAACGTTTCGACCAACAAGGTTTGTCAAGCAAACGAACAACAGGAGTGACAATTTAAAAAAACAAATGGACGACCAAATACAAACATTACTAATTGATTAGAAATGTTTGTATTTGGTCGTCCATTTTAAAAAATTTGTCACTCCTGTTGTTCGTTTGCTTGATAAAGGCCTGTTGGTCGAAACGTTGCTGTATTTTGTCATTGTTTTTGTAATTTAAAAACTACAGTACTTTGTGATTACGTGTTTTGCCAATCAAATAGTTTTACTGCAATCTCTACTATTTTGGGAATACATGTACAATACAATTATTACAATTTGTGTTTATATTAGACTTGTTAAAATGGCAGTAAATGTACGAGTTAGTGTAAAAGAAATTAAGTTAGTTAAGTTTGTTTACATTTCAGTAACATTTGGCAAAGTGTGTACATATTTGTAACAATAAATTGTTACTCTACTATCAAATAAGATCACAGAACACGTAAATATATCACAGTGGGCGAGGATTTTTACCTACCGAAATGGCTCTCAGTTCGACCCAGTCTCACTTGGGTTCCAGGAAAAGAACTGGGAAGTAAAGCTGGTCTGCGATGTTGACCACATTAACCATTGTGTGTCGACGGTCAATGAAAAATACGGGCCTAACGCCATATTACTCTATATACCTCGTGGTATAAAAGGGCTTCAGAGGGAAAGAGAAAGAAAGGCAGACCACGGACAACATGGAGGCGCATGATGGAAGAGGAACTGGACACCGCATCTCTGACGTGGGGCTCTGCGCTGAAAGTTGCACGGGACAGGAGAGCATGGAAAGTCCTTTCTGAAGCCCATGTGTCACTAGGCATGACGGGATTAAGTAAGTAAGTAATAAAAGGGCTTCTTTATCTCTTTTTACTTCAATCAATCAAATGTCATGCCTGCCGGCGTAGGCGATCATGTCTCTCTACAACTCTTTCTGCCTGGTGCAGGTAATCAGTTCTGACATCAATCTTTTGTCGAACCACAATTTCAAACAATCCAACATCTTCTCCCTCTGTCTTCCACCTTCTCTTCCTCCCTGAATTTTACCTGTTGTCACCAAATATTCTAAACCTCATCTTCGCATTATATGCCCGAAGAACCTTGATTGTCAGATTCTTATTCTTTTGATAAGGTTTCTTTGTGTGCAGGCAGAGCCAACTAAACTTATCGGCTTTTGGACTCAGGTAAGATTTATGGGAATTCAGACCACAACTACACCACGTGACCTCGCATTCCAGTATTGGTGTATATAGACAAATTCATTTTAAAATCAACACAAAATGCTAAATCGAAGTTATATTATGCAACAAGTTAAGTTTAACAATAAGGAATATCAATATTATGAATATTTTTCACCAATAAATAACCATAGACTCACAGAATTGAGTAAAATTGCAAAAAAACTTGTAGAGTTCTATCAAACATATATAGATTCCATCCCCCTGCACTGATCTAGGTCAGGTGTTTCCCCATCAGTTGTCTGGCCTAGTTATCTAGAGTTGGCTGTGGATGAATCAATGTGTTTATTTTGTTTTCGTATTATTCCTTGTAAAAATCTCCAGTTGTTCCGAACGACGAAAACAAATTCTGGTTTGATTTAGTACTTATTTTGTTGCTACTCCAACAGGAAACACTAAAAATACTGTTTTTCATTAACATTTTTCAAATACGCGCCCACATAGTCTTAATCGGGTACACCGGGTTAAATTAAATGTTGGTAGTTAGTACAAGTGGTGGCGTTGACGTGACCCTGTGGTTCGTTAGAAGCCAAGTAACACGTTGAAGAGACAGAAGGAAATCGTCGGTGAAGGCCATAAGGGGACATTACTTTGAAATATTTTGACATAACCGCTCTTCAGTGAACTGAAAATAGTTCTTTTATTAAGAATGTCGTTTTTTCTGAACAGATGTCGCCTGGTGAAGTTCTCTATTTGTCTCTATCTCTATTGCATTCAATCACAATTTTTCTCACAAGGGTTTCTAACTTTCTCTCTCTCATTCTCTTCTGGTCTCTCAAGTGTTTCTCTCAATTTTATCTGTCACTTTCTATCTCTTCATTGCTGTTTTTCTCTCGCTCCTTCACTTCTCTCCTTTCTCTCTCTCTCTCTCTCCTCATTCTCTGTCCTGTCTTTCTCTCTACCGTTCTCATGCATCCTTTCTCTGACTGCTTCTCACTCTCTCCTGTTTCTCTCAATATTTCTCCCTTCCTGTCTCCTTTTGACTAATTGCTCGCCAGTTGCTCGGGCGCGCTGGTGAAGCAAGGAATAGTAACACTACAACTAACAAGGCATGTCGTAAGAGGCAACTGAGGTAGGGGCCTAGGAAGCTACCCTAGTAAATAAAAAGCGTCGCAGAAATCGGATGTGCTGGCCTACTTTAGGCGCATAACTGGCACAACGTACAATTGCTCTTTGGCTCATATACATACAGATCACAAAGTGGTCGATACGGAGCATTCGAAGCAGAAGAAAGAAGAAGATATTTTACTGTCGGCACACGATGGATGATGTGGTCAAAATCACGTCGGCCGCCTTTATTTCACATAGCTTTTCCTGGTACACATTTTAGGCAGGTAGACGCTCCAAATACCCTAAATTCATAGCTAGCGAAATTTTTTAATTTAAAAACAAACCACCAAAACATTGATACATTTCATTGCAAGTCAGTTCGACATTCCCTCTAACCAACTCACTCCCTGAAAGAGCATCCCTAACTGCCTCATTCCCCAAACCACATACCATGCACGCATCAGCACAAACCAACAAAGACTAGCTAGGGACATACATAAAGTCATTGTGAATAAACAAAACAAGTCTGGTAGTGACGTTGTTGTCCCTGCCTATCATATCGATCGTAATAAACTAACAAATTATTGTTACAGGGCATTAGCATGTACGTGTTGAGACGCGTTTGTTGTTGGTTTTTGTGTGTTTTTGTTTGTTGAGCTGCGGCGATGCTACTAAATTGTCTAAAGACAAAGGGTTGGCTTTATTGCACCGGGTTCCTCGTTATGGATCGGAGTTGGGTCTCTGTGACGTAGAGGTTAAGTGCTCGTCTCTCGTTCTAAAGGTACCAGGTTCGCACCCTCGTGAAGCCATTTGGATACTTTTCCAGATACCCCTGAACTCAGTGTAGGTGAGATCAAATTCCTAGTCCTATCGGAGGCAGACGATAAAGCGTAGGTCCTGTGTTCAATTTGAGAACGTTAAAGAACCCTTGGCAGTTCAAAATCGAGAAGAGAAGGCTGGAAAGCCGCTGCCTGGGTAAAATTCATTTAAAAAAAATTAGAAATAAATTAACTACAAAAATATCTTCACCATCTTCAAAATTACATCAGGGACCCTGCCGGTGTTACTGTGTTCGTGACTGCAGCTGAGATCTTCGTGTGTAAGAAAGAGATCGGAGCACACATTGTTACTCACTGCAGTTCAATGATGATTAACAATCAATCAATCAACCTATCAATCAATCAATCCCGTTTGTTTTTTCCCAATCCAGAAACACTTGAGCTTTTCAGCTCTTCGGCTCGGTGCCATGAACATTGTAACCCTTCGGTTCGGTGCCACAAACACCGTAAATCTGGGAATTGTGCTTTTTCTGCCATCTCGCGGAATTGAACCTGCATACACAGAGGGATAGTCACCGTAGTCCAACGCGCTACGAACACGCTGGGCAGACGGGCAATCAATCCCGTTATAGATCGGTCCCTCGCTCTATGTAGACATGGAACGCTCAGCTAAAGTATTACATAGAACATAAACTCCATATTTTCTGCTACAAGTCTAGGCGTCTCTGAAAAGAAAATGCGCACTCGCATATACAGGGTGTTCAACTTAAAAGCAGCCCCAGTGATAAATAGAAATTTGCCAGGTACACATTGCATCTTGTCTATTTACTATTTAAACCGGTTCTGACTAGCTTGTCCTACGTCACATTTATTCATCGCCCCTTCCCACACTACAATTACACACCATCACACAACCTTGACCTATACTACGTCATAACTGAACCTTCTCATTTCCATACATATATGCCAGCTTAGCTCCATTCACAGGCTGCTTTTAAGTTGAACACCCTGTAGAACGGCACGGTTCGGTTTTGAACCCACCCTCTCCCGTGTGGTCCAGGGCCCGCAAGGAAAGCAAAGAATAGTACCGCTGTACCTACAGGATGTAGTATATAAGAGCGACTGATGTAGGACCTAGGAAGCTACCTAGTTTTAAAAAAGCATGGCATAAATCGGATGTGCTGGCCTACTTGTAGGCGCATAACTAGCACAACGTACAATCACTCCTATTCTCAGATCACATACAAATCACACAGAGTGGTTAACACGTGGTCGATATAGAACGTTCGGAGAAGGATTCGAATCCACGACCTTTGGAGCGATAGGCGACGGATTAACCACTGAGCCAAAGAAATCCTGGGAAATATTACTTTTATTAATATGGGACTGAACAAGGGACCTCTGTTTCAACCCTTTCGCTGCTACATACTTTCTGAAGGCTGAGCTGAAAATAGCTACTCTTTGTTTCTAGCTCACAAACGTGAATGTACGTCTATAGCAGTGACAGTAACAATGTATAACGTGTTAACACGTCTTTAGCCCACAGAGGAGAGATAATAACAGACGTGTTAATGCGTCTTTAGAAGTGAATGGGGAAAACGTATATATACGTCCTTTAGCAGCTAAAGGGTTAACGTCCGTCTCCGATATGACTAGGAACCTAGGAACACGTTCTCACCTACATTGAGATCATGGATCTCTGGACAAATAACTTTATCACTCCACGTGAGAAACGAACAGAATACCTAGGAAACGAAATGTTAGTACATTACCTCTACGCCTCAAAATCTCTCACCCCCTCCCCATCCCCACCGATCAGAAATACATCTGAGTACGGATAGCTGTTACATTAGAGTTTACTCTGATAAGTACAAAGTATATATAACAAACAAAAACTGGTTGTTTCTACACACTAATGCTGTTTTGTATGCGGTGAGTTAAAAGTTAATTGAATAGTCCTTTACGAGGACTTGCGAATCAACCCCGCTGTTTAACGCTGTTTGATGAATTTTCTAGGCATTATTACGTTCAGTAGTTTGCCATTGATTTCTGAACGGGTGGTGACATCTCCTTTGAAAAATCACGACGAAACAATTCATAGCGAAATTGTCCCAGCGTAATTCACTCAGAACGTCGGGGTTAATAGACCGAGACTATCCCTAAGCCACAGACGCCATCATGTGGTGTAGTACAGGAAACTAACTCGAGTCTCGGAAGGATTAGGGCTCCATTCCGGAGACAGATGAAACCATAAAGTAAATTTCCAGAAACCGAGAAAAGTGACAAACAGCTGTTGAGGCCCTATGCTCCACGAGGAGCGTAGAGGAATACGTAAGTAAGTGCGGAGGAGGGGGCATGAACTTGTGAAATTTAATAGTCGCACATCTAGTGCAGTCACCGCAAAAACCAGTTCAGATTCTTATTTTTCTTTATGTACCCGACAGAAAAAACTCATTGGCCTTACCGGTGATTAAACATGGGTCTCTCGCACGGGAGCCCGCGCTCTATTCCATTCGACCAGACGCTGCATGGCAAGTAAAATACGGTCTTAAAGGAAAGGTCAAGATGGTTCAAAGGCTAAGATAGCAATTACTAACCAATCCGATCTGAAGATGGGATGAACTCAATAGAAAAGGGCAAACCTTATTACAAGACAAGCCGCTTTGTAAGACATGACGGGAGAATTAGTTGTGGTAGAATGAAGAGAAATAAAACAGTGGAAATTAACTCTTTCGCTCTACTGAACCTATGTACTGGCTTGCGATATTTTTTAAGATGACACAAGACATCCTCAACACAGCCCGAAAGATGAGTACTATGGTCTGTCCCGTAGAAAACAAGTTGTCATATTCCGCCTCCGTACCGACCATAACAGACTCCGGTCCCACCTTTACAACAAATTTTTAATTGGTACAACTAGCCTGTGCCACTGCGAGAAGGCGGACATGGACGGTAGAGCACCTACTGCAAGACTGCCCACTGCTAGCAGGCCTGAGAAAAGAAACCTGCCGGAAAATACCGAGCTAAATGAGAAGCTGTACGGAGGGATAGAATCCCTAAAAACAACAGTAGAATTTATGGGATAATCTGGTTCATCAGTCTAAGCGGTGATCGTGAGCGAGAGAGAGATGACACAAGGCCAGTATACTGACTATTTCATTATACAATGCAATTCTTCTTCTTCTTCTTCGACCGCTATATATCGACCACTTGTTGAACCACTCTTTGTGATTTGTATGTGATCCGAGCCTAAGAGCGATTGTACGTTGTGTGACAGTTATGCGCCTACAAGTAGGCCAGCACATCCGATTTCTGCGGCTTCCCTATGCCCCTATCTCTGTCGCCTCTTACGACATTCCCTGTAGGTCGCAGTGTTACTATTCTTTGCTCCGCTTGTGAGCCCAACAATACACAGGGGGATTGCCACTCCAGAATAGGCAATTACATCCACAAGAAACGACGGGATTCAGAACAGGACAAACTACGTGACGCAAAACATATTGTCTCCTGAGACAAAGAAGCCAAAGAATGAAAACAATATGAAAGTAATACTCGTGTAGACATCACAAATATGGATAGTTACGAAGCAGATTACCAATAGAATGTAGGTTTTTATCCTGGTCACCGGCAACAAAAAGCCGACTAGCTCAAACGAGATATAGAAAATGTATGTTTAATGGGGGCTGATTTTTGTATATGTTTGATAGAATACTGTACTCTTTATTGTAATTTTACTCAATTCTTTGAGTCAATGGTTATTTATTGGTGAAAAATGTTAATGATACTGATATTCCTTTAATCTAAATTTGTAACATAATGCAGGGTGTTCAAGATAAAAGCAGTCTCGTCGTTAAGGAAGCATCATCGTCAAGGGAGCTAATCTGGCATATGCTTATGAAAATGAGAAGGTTCAGTTATGACGTAGAATAGGTCAAGGTTGTGTTATGCTGTGTAATTGTAGTGCGGGGTGGGGCGATGAACAAATGTGACGTAGAATAAGCAAGTCAGAACCAGTTTAAATAGTCAATAGACACAACGGCAACATCAAGAATTGCTTGCACGATGCCAACAAGAGAATATGGGCACTATCATCCGAAGACGACGTTGGAGATGGATTGGACATGTGATGCGCATGGAGACTGGCTCCGACACGAAAACTGCACTGAGATGGACTCCAGAGGGTAGGCGAAAGCGTGGAAGACCCAAGACGACCTGGAGGAGAACGATAGAGCAAGAGCTGAAGGAAATGAATCATGGCTGGAACACAATACAGAGGAAGGCCATGAACAGGGAAGAATGGTGTACGTTTGTTGCTGCCCTAAACGTCAAGGGCGTAACAGGCTAAAGAGAGAGACACAACGGCAATAAGTAACTGGTAACTTTTGATTTGCAACTAGGCCGCTTTTATCTTGAACACTGTATAATCTGATTTAGCATGTTGTATTGTTTTAAAATGAATTAGTCTATATACAACACCCCTGGAATGCGAGGATCACGCAACAGTTGTCTTATTTCCTGGACTATTTACCTGAGCCCGCTGGCCGTATGTTATCGGAGGCCATAGTTGTTATTAATAGTTGCCTGATGAAGATCTTACGCATATATTAACCAAAGGTAATCTAGTCTGTGGCTTAGGGATTCGGTCTATTAACCCCGACGTTCTGAGTTTGAATCACGCTGCGGACAATTTGGTTGCAAATTGTTTCCGTGGATTTTTACAAAAGGACGATGGTACCACCGGTTCAGAAAGCAATGGCAAACTACTGAACGTAATAATGTCTAGAAAATCACAAACATCGTTAAAAAGCTGGGGTTGATTCGCAAAGTCCTGTAAAAGATATGCAATTAACTTTTTTTTTTAAATCTAGTAATGAAGAGTTTTGATGTAGAACCAAGAGAAGAACTGCTTAGCAAGAAATTCATAGAAGAAGATGGAGAACGATAGGACACATAGGAAGGACTCACCAAATTAGATTGCGAGTTATGCAAAAGGCAGAGAGACAGATAACTGAACACGTGGAGAACATACTTGAATAAGATATGGGCCTCAATTGAGGAGGCATGGATAGAGGGCGCTCCTTGGTTAATGGCCTATGCTCATAAGGCAAAATAACCGCATAATTATTAGTACTATACAGTGGCGGCTCGCGCTCATATTTGTTGGTGGGGCCAGACACAAATTTTCGGAAAAATCATGAATTTATGTTAGGTTATATTTTAATTTATAAAATAATAAAAACACGTTAGACATTATTTTTGGTGGGGCCAGGCTCCACTGGCCCTTAATGACGAGCCGCCACTGGTACTAAATTGAGGAGGCATGCAGAAGGCTGCGTTATGGTTGATAGTCTATGTACCTAAAGCAGCGGTTCTCAAACTTTGCATTACCGCTGACCTCCTTTTAAATACATTTTGTTGCTGCGGACAAAAGTTTCTATATATGAAAATTGACAAGAATAGATTATCTTTGTGTTACAATAGTAAACAATGTTCTCATACTGTGGGAAACTTTAAATGATCTTTCATTTTGTCCTGTCAGACATTTAGACTCCGGTCTGGTTTGGGTCATGTGATTTCGCAGCGGAACTAGTTTACCACAGAAAGCTCACCACATGTGAAATGAAATGCTTGTGGAAGGCAGAGGGGTCACTAGGAAAGATAGACTAGGAAATGAGGACATCAGAAGCAGAGTGGGCATACAGTCACGCACCGAATACATCGAAAGACAACAAATGCAGTGGTTTGGACATTTAATGAGAATGGAATACAACCAACAACCAATAACAGCATAAAATAAGAAGAGATCAAGTACTAGAGCGAAGGGAAGACCAACAAAACAGATGGCATAGACAATATCAAAACAAACATCTATATACACCGGCGACTCCTAACCCGAACACAAATTAAGCTCCCACCCTACGCTTAACAGCAAGAGTGGACAACCAACTATTTCTTACACCTGAGTTTAGTTTACCACTGTTTTTATGTATATTTTGAAATATAGTTTTTCTGTTTAAAATGACAAAAATCATAATATTTCTTCAAGCGCTTGAGGACATTCTGTGAGTACCTCGCTGACCCCGGGTGTCCTCGGACCCCAATTTAGAAAACACTGGCCTAACGCATGGCAACGCATAGATATAATACTATTTCGTGAAACATCAATTTTTTTCCCCGATCCAGAAGCACTTTCAGCTCTTCGGCTCGGTATCATGGGCATCGTAACCACTCGGCTCGGTGCCACGAACACCACAAATCTTGAGAACCTGTGGCTTTTCTGCCAGCCCGCGGAATTGAACCACACTCACAGGAGGTTTCTCACCCGTCGTCCAACGCGCTACGAACACGCTGGGAAGTCGGGCAAAACATTTATTAGAGATAGTTCTGACGTAATTTCTCCGATTTTCTTTTCTCTGTCTATAATGGTATAAACGCGAAAAAGTTACTTGAACTTCATTGCACCGAGTGTTTTCACCATATCGCTCCGTCCCATAAGGCACGCCATCTGCCATCTACCAAGAATGTTACACAAAGCACGAACTCCGTAACTCCACCAGCAATCTTAGGGATCTCATAAAAAATTGCACATGTGACTCGGTACAGATTCGAACCCCCAACCTTCAGTACGACAGGCAAACGACTTAACCACTTCACTATAAAGACCCTCAAATGTCTCTCTGTCTGTGTAACACTACTAACCAACACTATAAATTACTAAATGAGAGTCCACCAAAATAACAGAAATACATCACAAATATTAACATATTTCATTAAGATGTGTTCAAAAATCTTATTGCACCGCATCTTGTAACGTTAAGTGCTGATCAGTGCACCGTATTTCACACCATATACATTCCACGTCAACGCTTCTATTTTTAGTAACGTGACCGACATCCAAACGACGGGAATTTGTAGTATTAAATGCTCACATTCTAACAGACGTCCATTGGCGTTCAAGTCGATTTGTTAACAGATCTAAAAATACAAGCCTAGAACATTTAATTATCTCCCCATTGTGTTGAGTTTTATAGCGAAGCCAGACTATCCCTGTCTGTTTCTGTCTCAGTTGTTGTTCCTGTAATGGCGATCCTTGAATGGATGTTAAGACGTAGATGTTCAGAGTGATTACCTGTGGAATAGAGAATTAAAGTGATAACACAATTTTATCCCTAAAGATTGCATCATTAGTAGTTATTGAAATGAAATATTCTTATTCGACCGCCCCATATCGATCACTTATTAAACCACTCTGTGTGATTTGTCTGTGATCTGAACCTAAGAGTGATTGTACGGTGTGCCAGTTATGCGCCTACAAGTAAGCCAGTATATCCGATTTCTGCGACGCTTTTTATTTACTATGATAGCTTCCCTAGGCCCTTACCTCAGTCACCTCTTACGACATGCCTTGTATGTCGCAGCGTTACTATTCTTTGCTCCCCTTGCGAGGCACAGCAACATACGGCGAGTTATTGAAATGAAATTAAAATCGTGGAATATAGAAAGCAAGTTGAATGCATTTGAAAATAGATGTCTGCGAAAAATAATGAATATAAAATGGAATGAATTCAAGAGAAGTGATGAAATCAGAGATATGTCTGGTCAACCACTAGTGACAACTGTTATAAGAAAGAGAAGATGGAGATATGTTGGGCACACCTTTGAGCAGAAATAATCAACGAATATCAAAGCAGGCATTGAAGTGGGATGCATAGGGTTCAAGAAAGAGAGGTCGACCTAAGGAGACCCTGAAACGAACTTTGCTGAGAGATGTAAGACATATCGGTCTCAGTTCCATGGAGGAGATTGAGCGAGTTGCCCAGGATAGAGCGGTATGGAGAAATTACTTGCAGGCCCTATGTAACGTATAACGGTACGAGATAATTATTATTATTTATATCCTTTACTGGACATCGAAATCAACCACAGTAAACGCGATATTGATTTTCTAGGCACAACTTAAACGTTCAGTAGTTTGCCATTGCTTTCTGGCCGGTTTGGTCTATTTTTACCTTCGTATCTGGCCAACAATGGCGGAATGCGGGAGGACCATTCAGAGTCAGAACGGTTTGATTCTGAACACGACTTTGCTAGCGCATTCCCGCCATGTTTGGTCGGATATTTTCCGGTTTCGTTTGTCGAGCTACTGAGTTAGTGCTTGAGCAACGCTGTGAGCTGGGACTGTTACATGTAATGCTTTTTGCTGTGTCAACCGTGCGTTTGTTGTGTGTATTCAGAAAATGGCGGACAGCGGTTATGACGAACAAGCTCAATCGTATGCAGTTATATTGCGAGTGCAGAAAACTGGATTTTGCCGTGATTGATGTCCCCTTCGACAAGAATTGCTATTCAAGTAATGAACAGTTTTGTGTTGCTACATTCGCGACGGCCATATGCATATTATGCGGTGCAGGTTGCTTTTGTGGCGGTACGCGGCTGTTTCATTCTGGAATTAGTTCACACAGGAAACTTTTCACATGTGTTAGCATTTCGTGTGATATTCATTGGCACAGGAACGGAGCAATTATGGGGTGACCCGTCGCAGTGAAGTTGGAACCGTACTTATGAACTATGAACTATGAACTATGAACTATGAACTATGAACTATGAACAACGAGAACAGATTTGCTTCCAAACTGCAGGCCGTGGAGTTTGAACCAGGTACTCTAGTGTTGTGATCGAGCTAACTACCTTTAAGACACAGACCCCCACGTCTGTTTAGTTCCAGTAGGAACGCTTAATTGAAAACCTATGTTAGTGATGGGCTTCAGCACAGACAACACTAGATAACTAGGCCAGACAACTGACCGGGAATCCTGACCTAGATCAGAAAAGATGGGCTAGAAAATATATATGTTTGATAGAACACTGCAAGCTATTTTGCAATTTTACTCAATTCCGTGAGTCTATGGTTATTTATTGATGAAAAATATTCATAATATTGATATTTCTTATTGTTAACCTTGTTGCATAATACAGGGTGTTTAACTTAAAAGCAGCCCATGAATGGAGCTAATCTGGCATATATGTATGGAAATGAGAAGGTTCAGTTATGACGTAGAATAGGTCAAGGTTATGTGATGGTGTGTAATTGTAGTGCGGGAAGGGGCGATGAACAAATGTGACGTAGGACAAGCTAGTCATAACCGGTTTAAATAGTAAATAGACGGAGATGCAATGCGTACCTGGCAAATTTCTATTTATCAATGGGGCTGCTTTTAAGTTGAACACCCTGTATAACTTCGAATTAGTATTTTGTGTTGATTTTAAAATGAATTCGTTTCATATACATCAATACTGGAACGCGAGGTCACGTGGTGTAGTTGTGGTCTGATTTTCCATAATTTTTATCAGTTGCTCTGTCTTTACTTTCCATTTTTTCATTGACCGTCGGCACAGATGGTATTGTTGATCAAATCACAGCCTGCCTCTTTTACTTTCCTTTTTCATTGACCGTCGGAACACGATGGGTGTTGTGGTCAACATCACCCCTATCGCCTTTACTTTCCTTTTTCATTGACCGTCGGCACACGATGGGTGTTGTGGTCAACATCACGCCTGCCGCCTTTACTTTCCAGTGCTTTTTCTGGTACTTAACTGAGGCTGGTAGGACCTGAGAGCCGCCAGAGTCAGAGACATTCCACACGCACTGCAGAATTGAAACCGGACCACTAGCTTAAGAAGCAAGTTCAGTAACAGCTGCGGATCCAGATCCGTTAAAAAACTATTAATTAAAATGTCATTTTCAGGGAGTGAGGGGGCGATCTCCTCCCATCCAACTCTTTTCGTTAACGTATTGTCGCCCATGGACGTATCAACATCGAGGACACGGGTGTTCAACATCCGTGCCATAATGGAGCTGCAGCCGAAGGATTGACTTCCTTGAGCCTGATTTTACCTCATATGGCTCGGTTCATCTCTGCAGAAATGGCACGCCTCCTGTCGAGAATCTTGCACAAATAACGAACTCCGTAGCTCCAGCAATATCCTAGTGGTCTCTTGAAATCGTGCTGTCCGAATTCGAACCCAAGACCTTCGGAAAGTAAAGGTTTAACCACTTAGTTAAGTAAAGGTTTAACCACTTAGTTAAGTAAAGGTTTAACCACTTAGTTAAGTAAAGGTTTAACCACTTAGTTAAGTAAAGGTTTAACCACTTAGTTAAGTAAAGGTTTAACCACTTAGTTAAGTAAAGGTTTAACCACTTAGTTAAGTAAAGGTTTAACCACTTAGTTAAGTAAAGGTTTAACCACTTAGTTAAGTAAAGGTTTAACCACTTAGTTAAGTAAAGGTTTAACCACTTAGTTAAGTAAAGGTTTAACCACTTAGTTAAGTAAAGGTTTAACCACTTAGTTAAGTAAAGGTTTAACCACTTAGTTAAGTAAAGGTTTAACCACTTAGTTAAGTAAAGGTTTAACCACTTAGTTAAGTAAAGGTTTAACCACTTAGTTAAGTAAAGGTTTAACCACTTAGTTAAGTAAAGGTTTAACCACTTAGTTAAGTAAAGGTTTAACCACTTAGTTAAGTAAAGGTTTAACCACTTAGTTAAGTAAAGGTTTAACCACTTAGTTAAGTAAAGGTTTAACCACTTAGTTAAGTAAAGGTTTAACCACTTAGTTAAGTAAAGGTTTAACCACTTAGTTAAGTAAAGGTTTAACCACTTAGTTAAGTAAAGGTTTAACCACTTAGTTAGAAAGGTTAAACCCCTTAGTTAGAAGTCTTACCACTTAAATAAGGTTTAACCCTTAGTTAAGTACAGGTTAACCTTAGTTATAGGTTTAACCACTTAGTAAGTAAAGGTTTAACCAACTTAGTAAGTAAAGGTTTAACCACTTAGTTAAGTAAAGGTTTAACCACTTAGTTAAGTAAAGGTTTAACCACTTAGTTAAGTAAAGGTTTAACCACTTAGTTAAGTAAAGGTTTAACCACTTAGTTAAGTAAAGGTTTAACCACTTAGTTAAGTAAAGGTTTAACCACTTAGTTAAGTAAAGGTTTAACCACTTAGTTAAGTAAAGGTTTAACCACTTAGTTAAGTAAAGGTTTAACCACTTAGTTAAGTAAAGGTTTAACCACTTAGTTAAGTAAAGGTTTAACCACTTAGTTAAGTAAAGGTTTAACCACTTAGTTAAGTAAAGGTTTAACCACTTAGTTAAGTAAAGGTTTAACCACTTAGTTAAGTAAAGGTTTAACCACTTAGTTAAGTAAAGGTTTAACCACTTAGTTAAGTAAAGGTTTAACCACTTAGTTAAGTAAAGGTTTAACCACTTAGTTAAGTAAAGGTTTAACCACTTAGTTAAGTAAAGGTTTAACCACTTAGTTAAGTAAAGGTTTAACCACTTAGTTAAGTAAAGGTTTAACCACTTAGTTAAGTAAAGGTTTAACCACTTAGTTAAGTAAAGGTTTAACCACTTAGTTAAGTAAAGGTTTAACCACTTAGTTAAGTAAAGGTTTAACCACTTAGTTAAGTAAAGGTTTAACCACTTAGTTAAGTAAAGGTTTAACCACTTAGTTAAGTAAAGGTTTAACCACTTAGTTAAGTAAAGGTTTAACCACTTAGTTAAGTAAAGGTTTAACCACTTAGTTAAGTAAAGGTTTAACCACTTAGTTAAGTAAAGGTTTAACCACTTAGTTAAGTAAAGGTTTAACCACTTAGTTAAGTAAAGGTTTAACCACTTAGTTAAGTAAAGGTTTAACCACTTAGTTAAGTAAAGGTTTAACCACTTAGTTAAGTAAAGGTTTAACCACTTAGTTAAGTAAAGGTTTAACCACTTAGTTAAGTAAAGGTTTAACCACTTAGTTAAGTAAAGGTTTAACCACTTAGTTACAGAGACTCCCAAACTGAGCCACAGAATTCTTCCATTGTCATTACTATTTATATTCCATGATAACTTCCTGTTGACATTGCCAGATTTAGACAGACAACCGTTTTCTTAACAAATATTCAAGCCGGCACAGAAAAGTGTACACAGAAGAAGATGATGATGTGGTGAGTGTTCACAGTTCCCTCGATATAACCTTTCTTCAAATAAACATGTGTACACTTTGGGGACTAAGAGAGTTTGGACAGCGGTCAATGAAACTATGGAACAGTCCAATCAGAACGGTACAACCAAGACATTGTGGATATTCAAGCAATGTACACACGGGCAGGACATTTGGGATCTTTCATTGTGAGGGGTGGAGGGTTTGGGACGTTATTGGTCGGCAAGTTTGGTCCATGTTTGCTGAGGTGACACACAGCACCAAGTCGATGGTTTTGGGAGCTAAGGGTGGGAAAATTATTCCACCCTTCGTGTGAATTCTGAGTTGGAAGATTTGATGACGATTTCTGGTCGAGGTTGTTATGGTAACAGCTCTGTGGCATAGAGGTTAGATGTTTTCCCTCGTTATATAGGTACTCGGTTCGATCCCTCGAGGAGCCATTCAGATATTTTCAGATCTCTTATCTCAGTGTAGGTGAGATCGAGTTCCTAATCCTATCGGAGACGGACGATAAAACGTAGGTTCCGTGTTTAATTTGAGCACGTATAAGAAACCTTGGAAGTTCAAAATCGAGAAGAGTAGGCTGGAAAGCTGCTGTCCGGGCAAAATTCATTAGAAAAAGTTTTAAATAAAAATCCCCACAAAATATCTTTACCATTTTCTAAATTACATCGGGGAGCCTAGCCGGTGCTACGGATTCCGTGCACTGCCGCTGAGATCTTTCTGTGTAAAAAAGAGACCGGAGCCCATATGGTAACTTAACGAAGTGCAATGATGATGGTTTATCAATCAATATGGTACTTATACATAAAGACAGAAGTTCGAGAATTAGGAGTTAAGTTTGGACATGCCAGACAGTGTCGTCTTCGTGGTAGAGAGAGAAGGTATAGGCTTTTGATTCCGAACCTTCTACTTCTTATGAGTATTTGAGTAAGGTGCTGAACTGTTAGGGATGCTGTCTGCTGCAGCTTTCGTCAATGATTGTTGTGTCATCACTTGTTAGAAGAATCGGTAGTGAGCAAGCTTGACTGAGCCGATATGCCATATGTGCCATAACGTCGATAGCATAACATAACATGTATATTCATTCTTCTTCTTCGATCGCTCCATATCGACCACTTGTTAACCAATCTTTGTGATTTGTATGTGATCCAAGCCTAAGAGCGATTGTACGTTGTTGCCAGTTATGCGCCTACAAGTAGGCCAGTACATCCGATTTCTGTGACGCTTTTTATTTATTAGGTTAGCTTCCTAGACCCCTAACTCAGTCGCTTCTTACGACATGCCTTGTAGGTCATAGTGTTACTATTCTTTGCTCCCTTGAGAGCCACCACAACACACAGACGTAACATAAACATAAAGATAATTCTAGCGTTGAACAACACAAATTGACCGCTCGTTTTATCATTTAGAACCACTGTTGCCAAGCACAAGATTTCACCCCAGTCATTTGCACTAATTTGTGACCATTTCTGCGTGAAATAGTCAGTACTTTCCTTGTTTTGTGGTTTTCCCCGCGACTAGATTATTTTATTCGTTAGTTTGGGCTATCTTAGTTTTTGAATGGTCTTTAATTGTGGTCATCTTTGGGAACGAATTTGCGCTGAAATGTCGTTGAATCAACCGAAAATTGTTAGGGCACTACGTTTTTTACTTTCTCTGTGGTCAAATGGGCTCATTTCGCTCTACTTCTACAGAACAATTTTATTACTTGTTTTATAGAGGGAAGAGGAGGGAGGGGGAAAATTTGTATGTGTCTCTTTTTGGGGTCTCTACTGTTTTGGGTTATTGCTGTTTTGGGTTATTGCTGTTTTGGAATATTGTTGTTTTGGAATATTGCTGTTTTGGAATATTGCTGTTTTAGAATATTGCTGTTTTGGAATATTGTTGTTTTTTTATATTGTTCTTTTGGAATATTGCTGTTTTGGAATATTGTTGTTTTGGAATATTGCTGTTTTGGAATATTGTTGTTTTGGAATATTGTTGTTTTGGAATATTGCTGTTTTGGAATATTGCTGTTTTGGAATATTGTTGTTTTGGAATATTGCTGTTTTGGAATATTTCTATTTTGTTATATTGTTGTTTTGGAATATTGCTGTTTTGGAATATTGCTGTTTTGGAATATTGTTGTTTTGGAATATTGCTTTTTGGAATTTCTGTTTTGGAATATTGCTGTTTTGGAATATTGTTGTTTTGGAATATTGCTGTTTTGGAATATTGTTGTTTTGGAATATTGTTGTTTTGGAATATTGTTGTTTTGGAATATTGCTGTTTTGGAATATTGCTGTTTTGGAATATTGCTGTTTTGGAATATTGTTGTTTTGGAATATTGTTGTTTTGGAATATTGCTGTTGGAAATGCTGTTTGGTATGTGTTTTGTATTTTGTTTTGGGATATTTTGTTTTGGAATATTGCTGTTTTGGAATATTGTTGTTTTGAATATTGTGTTTGATGTGTTTTGGAGATCGCTGTTTGGAATATTGTGTTTTGGAATATTGTTGTTTTGGAATATTTGTTTGGAATATTGTTGTTTTGGAATATTGTTGTTTTGGATATTGCTGTTTTGGAATATTTGTTTGAAATGTGTTTTGGGATCGTGTTTTGGGAGATCGCTGTTTTGATATCGCTGTTTTGGGCTATGATTGCTTTGGGCTATTTCTGTTTTGGAATAGCCTTCAAATTGCGCTATCGCTGTTTTGATCTATCGTTGTTAAGGCCTATCGCTATTTTGGGTACAGATATGGGAAAGAAACACGGTGCAACGCTGCAGTCTTCGCCTATGATGTCTTCAAAGGTTTCCATGCAGGTATTTAAACATGTGCAGCAATTGTGGACTTGGAAGACGTATACAACAGAGTGCCCTATGATTATCTTATGCACCAGCTTATCAAACTCCAGGTGCATCCTCTCTACATCCGATGGATAGCTGCTGCGCTATTCAAAAGGAAGGTTGTACTGCGATGTGGTGGCTGGTTTTCTGAACCGGTGACTGTACATTCCGGATTGTCACAGGGCTCTCCTCTTTCCAATGTCTTATTGAATATATACACGGTGTCAATCACAGAACAACAACTCGATGGCAGAGGTAGAACTTTGTCATTTGCTGAGGACATCCTAGTGTATAGACAAGGGAAAGACAGGGATGCAATTGCCGGTGAGATACAGAGGAACTCGACCGCATCACAGACTGGTGTGATGTCTCTGGTGCACTAGTTGACCCTACCAAAGCAGCAGTGACATGGTTCTCACTCAATAGTCACACTGTTAACGCATGTACGCCTAGTGTGAAACTTCGCGGTATTGTTTTGCCCGTAGATAAATCGATGAAATTTTTGGGTGTGACATTTGACCGCAGTCTATGTTTCCGGGAACATGCTGAGTATGTCATTGTCAAGGCACGCAAGCGTCAACAATTTGCAGAATTACACTTGTCTTTGTTCCGGGGCACATGGGTGTCGTTGGCAATGAGAGAGCAGACAGGCTGGCTGGCTCTGCCGCTATATCAGAGGGCCAGTCAATGGACAGAGCTGACATCGTGAACGCCCTCATAGAGCGTGGCCGCAGAGAAGACCTACATCTAAACCAATCCACGTCAACTACTAGATTGCGAGAACTGGGTTTGAAGATTAGTGTGGCAAAAAAAGAACGGTACAACAGGTATACGAGTAGGCTCATCAATCAAAATAGAACTGGTACGGTCAGTCGCTGGACGCTGTTGGAGATATTGCGAAGGAGATCGGAGCACCTATGGACATGTCCGGAGCGCAATGAAGATATTCCAAACTGAAACTGAAACTGGGTTACTTATGAAAATCCGTTGGGCAGGAAATCTTGAACCGACCTGATAACAGTGGCGGATCGTCATCAAGAGCCTGTGGGGCCGGACGGCACCAAAAATAATGTGTAACGTGTATTTATTATTTTATAAATTAAAATATACCTAACCCAAAAACCATAATTTTTCCAAAATTGTGTCTGGCCCCACCAACAAAAACTACCACGAGCCGCCACTGCCTGGTAATAATGACTAGGATTCACTTCTGCATTGAAGTAGTAGACGCGGGTAACGGACGCATATCTTCCTTGACAACAAACAAACTATAACTATGTATATCTGTAGTCCCTGTTTACACAATTCTTCATTTCTCTCATCTCTCAGACATCTGCGCCCAGATCAAATCAATGATTGTCCGAGTTGCCCGACTGACCATCAACAGAGCAATCATTGTTATGGGTTAAATGTCCATACTACTCACTCATATGTAGCAGCTGGGAATAAGCATGCTCTTAGTATTAACCTTTTTTTCCGATCCAGAAGCACTTGAGCTTTTCAGCTCTTCGGCTCGGTGCATGGACATCGTAACTCTTCGGTTCGGTGCCACGAACACCGTAAATCTGGGGAATCTGTGGCTTTTTCTGCCATCCCACGGAATTGAACCCGCACACACAGAGGGATAGTCACCCGTAGTCCAACGCGCTACGAACACGCTGGACAGAGGGCAGTATTAACCTTTAACATACTTTTCTAAAAATAACGCATTGGGTCTCTGTGGCGAAGGCAAAGCCCATGCTTTTTGCTCCGAAGATCGTGGGTTCGAATCCGGATTTCGCCGTTTTGTTCACTGGTACATTTTTTGTTTAGGAAACCCCTAGAATTGTTGCTGAAACTACAGCGTTCCTGCTTTGAGCAATACTCTCGACAGGTAGCGTGCTAATTCTGCAAAGAGGAACCGAGCCATATGAGGTAAATCCCAATGTAAGGAAGTCAATCCTTCGATAAAACAAAGTCTGCGAACATTCCAATTAACCATTATTTCAACAAATTTCTTAACTGTATTTCGTAAATGCAAAAAGATTTAATTTTATCGCATTTTTAAATTTTTTTAAAATCGATTTTATAAATCTTTTATTTTAATTTCCCCATAATTTTAGAATTCATCCATTTCTCCTTCTTTTATTCGTTACTTCTCCACTAAACTATGTTTCGTTTCGTTAAAATGTGTAATAGTTAGCAAACATATCCCAATTCACAGAGGGCTAGCCCTAGTTCAACTTTTGTAAAAGTACGAAGTAACTGCTGTGTCGGACAACGATAGGTTTTCTTGTCACTTCCAGAAATTCCTGTAGTTCTACTTTAGTGGTCTGACGCAAACAGGTTGTTTCTGACAATTACAATACTTAACCTTTTCACTCATATGTGCCGGTTTACTGGCTTGATGTATTTTGAAGTTGTCTCCACGTCGATATACTTGCTTGGTGTATTTTTGACATTGTCTCAACGCCGATATACTTGCTTGATGTATTTTTGAAGTTCTCTCAACGCCGATATACTTGTTAATTCATTAAACATTGCAATATTCATGGCCGGGGTAACAGAAATAACGGAGTCTTCTTTCTTTCTGTTGTCCTTCTCTGCTTTTTGCTGCTAGGCGTAGCAGGTTTAACTGATGATCGGTTTCTGAGATAGTGCACACTCGGTCGCTTGATATGGTGTGGTATTGTGGAGTTTTAAGATGTCTGTAACTCCATCAACCAATCTTTTTCTTGGTCTGCCCCTTCCTCTTGATTATTCCATTTTCAGATTCTACGTTCTTGCAACTGGTGTATTCGGGTTCATTCTCACCAAGTGGTCAAACTATTTGAGTCTCTGTTTTTCAATAAATCAAACAGCAGGTGTTGTTCCAACTGTTCTTCTAATTTCCTCATTTCTCATATGATCTCTTCTTGCTTTATTTACCGCTTTTCTCAAGAATCTCATTTCACAGATGGTAATTTTCCTTTCTGGTTCTTTTGTCAGTGCCTGTTTGTGGAGTGAAAGGATTAATTTCTTTCGTTCGCGTGAAATATTATCTATATATATAATGTTATTTTGGCTGAAATCGGATGCATGTGTCCTACACGTGTAGAAGTCTATATGTTTAGGGGCTACCAAACCAATGTGCAACGTATACACGTTCTTGGCAAAGATCAAACTTATAAAGAGTGATTAAAATTGGTCGTAAAGAACGAACGCAAAGAAGATAATGTTATTTACTGTATAAACTTCACTGTCTTTTGTAGCTCACACAGAGGTATGTTTAGTTTTCTTTTCAGTGATTGATTGATTGAATGATTGATTGATTGATTGACTGGGGGTCACATTGGCAAAGTGGTTAGGTCGTTTGCCTGTCGTACAAAGGTTGTGGGTCGAATCCGGACCGAGACACATTTGCAATTATTTTCATGAGATCCCTGGGATTGTAGACGTAGCTACGGAGTTCATGCTTTGTGTAATGCTTTCGACATGCTATCTCTGTCAACAAGGATGGATCCATAGGAGGACACCGATGTAATGAAGTCAATCCTTCGCTTTAGAGCTTTTTGATTGATCGATTGATTGATTGACAGGACCACCATCATTGCACTTCAATGAGTAACCATGTGTGTTCCGATCTCTTAATTACACATTCAGATCTCAGCAGCAGAGCATGAGCTCCATAGCACTGGCGATGGGTCCTCGATGTAAATTTGAATTTGATGAGAATGTTTTGTAGGATTTTTATCTTTAACTTTTCTAATGAATTTTACCCGGGCAGCGGCTTTCCAGCCTGTTCTTCTCGATTTTGAACTGCAAATGGTTCTTTTACGTGCTCAAATTGAACATGAGAGCAACGTTTTATCGTCCATCTCCGATAGGAGTAAGAACTCAATCTCACCTAATCTGAGATCAGGGATCTCTGGAAAAAATCCAGATCGCTCCATGAGGCAGGAACGAGTATTCTAACGCACCGTCTTTGCGAACAGAGGAGTTTCAGGGTTGTGAATCCCACTCGCTGACCAGACTGAGAGGGTGTCGATATTGGTACAGCCTGAAAAGAACGACATAGCAAATATGCAAAGATATTAATTATTCAATATCAAACTGGCGTCTTGGGTCGCTGGACGCTGCTGGAGTGGTTGAGGTGCAGAGCGGAGCACTTATGGGCATGTCCGGAATGCTATGATGATAGTCCTGATAACTAACAATAAAACTAATTAATAATATAATCCACGTTTATAGAGCCTAAAAAAATACGTATAGAAGCTCAAAATACGTATAAAGCTCTCAAAAATAAGCAATAGAGCTCAAAATAATACGTTATAGAGCTCAAAAAATACGTGTAAAACTCAAAAATACGAATAGAGCTCAAAAATACGTATAAAGCTCAAAAATACGAATACAGCTATAAATACGTATAGAGCTCCAAAAATACGGAATACAGCTCAAAATCGAAGTACGTATAGAGCTCAAAATACGTATAAAGCTGCAAAGTACGTATAGAGCTCAAAATACGTATAGAGCTCAAAAATACGTATAAAGTCCAAAAATACGTATAAAGTCCAAAAATATGCATATCTTAAACACACTAATTTTTTAATTTTGTGACCTCCAAACATCTTGTCTTCTGTCTTCTGTCTTGTGTCGTCACACCGTTACCAGGTTGTTGCCCAGTATCGTCACACCGTTACCAGGTTGTTGCCCAGTATCGTCACACCGTTACCAGGTTGTTGCCCAGTATCGTCACACCGTTACCAGGTTGTTGCCTAGTATCGTCACACCGTTACCAGGTTGTTGCCTAGTGTCGTCACACCGTTACCAGGTTGTTGCCTAGTATCGTCACACCGTTACCAGGTTGTTGCCCAGTATCGTCACACCGTTACCAGGTTGTTGCCTAGTATCGTCACACCGTTGACAGGTTGTGCAGTGTCGTCACACCGTTACCAGGTTGTTGCCTAGTGTCGTCACACCGTTACCAGGTTGTTGCCCAGTATCGTCACACCGTTACCAGGTTGTTGCCTAGTGTCGTCACACCGTTACCAGGTTGTTGCCCAGTATCGTCACACCGTTACCAGGTTGTTGCCTAGTGTCGTCACACCGTTACCAGGTTGTTGCCTAGTGTCGTCACACCGTTACCAGGTTGTTGCCTAGTGTCGTCACACCGTTACCAGGTTGTTGCCCAGTATCGTCACACCGTTACCAGGTTGTTGCCCAGTATCGTCACACCGTTACCAGGTTGTTGCCTAGTGTCGTCACACCGTTACCAGGTTGTTGCCCAGTATCGTCACACCGTTACCAGGTTGTTGCCCAGTGTCGTCACACCGTTACCAGGTTGTTGCCCAGTATCGTCACACCGTTACCAGGTTGTTGCCTAGTGTCGTCACACCGTTACCAGGTTGTTGCCTTGTGTCGTCACACCGTTACCAGGTTGTTGCCCAGTGTCGTCACACCGTTACCAGGTTGTTGCCTAGTGTCGTCACACCGTTACCAGGTTGTTGCCTTGTGTCGTCACACCGTTACCAGGTTGTTGCCCAGTGTCGTCACACCGTTACCAGGTTGTTGCCTAGTGTCGTCACACCGTTACCAGGTTGTTGCCTTGTGTCGTCACACCGTTACCAGGTTGTTGCCCAGTATCGTCACACCGTTACCAGGTTGTTGCCCAGTATCGTCACACCGTTACCAGGTTGTTGCCTAGTGTCGTCACACCGTTACCAGGTTGTTGCCCAGTATCGTCACACCGTTACCAGGTTGTTGCCCAGTATCGTCACACCGTTACCAGGTTGTTGCCCAGTATCGTCACACCGTTACCAGGTTGTTGCCTAGTGTCGTCACACCGTTACCAGGTTGTTGCCCAGTATCGTCACACCGTTACCAGGTTGTTGCCTAGTGTCGTCACACCGTTACCAGGTTGTTGCCCAGTATCGTCACACCGTTACCAGGTTGTTGCCTAGTGTTGTCACACCGTTACCAGGTTGTTGCCTAGTATCGTCACACCGTTACCAGGTTGTTGCCTAGTGTCGTCACACCGTTACCAGGTTGTTGCCCAGTGTCGTCACACCGTTACCAGGTTGTTGCCCAGTGTCGTGGTTTTCTGTTTTTGTCTTGCGCTGTTCTTGTGGCATGGCTGATAGTTATTTTAGCTTTTTGACAGGATTCTGCTATGCCATATATCCCAACTTTTTCATGGTCTTTCTCTGCCTTCTTTCTGATGTTCTCTTGTAGAAGACTGTAAACTGTGGAGTTTGGTTGATTCTAGTAAATTGCCAAACCACTTCCTTCTTTGTTTCTCAATGTAATTCAAGCAAGGTTATGTGCCAACTTTCACATGATGATGTTGGTGACTGTCTTTTCTAGTGTTGTTGGTAACTTTTCGCAGGCAGCGCATTTCACTGTAGTTATTTTTCGCGACTGCGCTTTACTCATTTTCCATGTTTGGCTAAAACTTGGTTGAAAAAATCGTGGCATATCCTTTATAGGACGTAACCATCAACCACAGTAAATTAGTCGATTTTCTAGGCACCACTTACACGTTCAGTGGTTTGTCGTTGCTTTCTGAACGGTGGGTCTATTTTACCTTACGTAAAAATCCCACGGAAATTAATTTGCTTTCAAACTAGCCCACCGTGGGGTTTGAACCAGGTACGCTTAGGTTGTGATCGAGCTCACTACCGCTTGAGCTACAGACGCTCAAAAACTTCTTTAGTTATTGCAAAAATGTTTTCATTCGATTTTGTTTCAATACGAGAAGGCAGTGGATCGAATCTACGAGCTTTGGTCTATTTACTTTCTTCTACAGAAAAATCTGGAAATGACGTCATTGATGATATAGAGCAGTGGTTCCCAAACTGGGATCTGAGGACCCCCGGGGAACTCACAGAGGGTCATCAAGCGTTTGAGGAAATATTATAAATTTTGAATTTCAAACAAAATAAATTTAAAAAACAGTGGTAAACTAGCTCCGCTGCGAAATCAAAGGACCTGGATCAGACCGGAGTCTAAATGCCTGACAAGAAAAATGAATGATCATTTGAAGTTTTCCCATTATGAGAAATTGGAGCCAGCTTGACTGTTGGTGTAGTGTAATAATAACTCTATCACTAGAAGAATTAAATTTAAGTAATTGGTTGAAACGATCTTGGGAAAGATAGGATAAATAACGGTGGCGTACATTGGATTTTGCTAAAATACATTTTGGCTGAGCTTTAGGATGGATCGCTGGCTGGAATTTAAAAGCAAATATACTGATGATATTAATGATGGCGCATGTTGTTCAATGCAAAAGGAAACCTCTTCCTGTTTACTAAAATGTTAAATTGCAGACATTGTTTACTATTGTAACATACAGATAATTCATTCCTGTCTATTTTTATATATAGACACTTTTGGGGTTCGAGCCAGCAAAATGTATTTATAAGGGGGTCCTCGATAATGCAAAGTTTGGGAACCGCTGATATAGAAGACGGACATGGAAAAATGTGACCTAGATAAACTGAAAAGGTTGCCAGGCTGGGTTTTAAAAATACTTCTTCCCTTCTTCTTACCGAAGAGCTCAGAGAGTGCAAACTACTCAATATGTGTGTGTGTGTGTGTGAATACTTTAGGTGGATTGAGCGACTCTTAATTAAATGGAAATCGCTGAGTGGGAGAAGTTGAGATTCAAATATTGGATCAGGAATATTTAAACACCAGGTTGAGTTTGACTGATTCAAAAAGAAATTATGCGACGAATTGTCAAAGCAACATGAGCTTTAAAAAGTTTCGTAAAATAGGGAGTTTCAAGTTCTGTAGTTTTAAAACTACATTACACATTTTCAATTCCAATGTTGTATCAGTTCTAACATATGTCAGCGAGAGTTGTTGTATCAGTTCTAACATATGTCAGCGAGAGTTGTTGTATCATTTCTAACATATGTCAGTAAGAGTTGTTGTATCATTTCTAACATATGTCAGCGAGAGTTGGAAAATGACTAAAGATTTAGAAAGTTACTTGAATGCATTTGAAAATAGATGTCTGCGACAAATAAAAAAAAGTTAATTGCATATCCTTTACAGGACTTTGCGAATCAACCCCAGTTTTGTAACGCTGTTTGTGATTTTTCTAGGCATTATTACGTTCAGTAGTTTGCCATTGCTTTCTGAACGGGCGGTGCCATCGTTCTTTTGTTAAAATCCACGCGAAACAATTTGCAACCAAATTGTCCGCAGTGTGATTCGAACTCAGACGTCGAGGTTAATAGACCGAGTAAATAACCTCTAGGCCACAGACGCCACCCCTGCGATAAATACTGAACATAAAATGGGGACAATTTTGGAGAGATGATGAAATCAGAGAAATGCCGAGACAACAAATAGTAACTATCGCCCAAGCCAAGAGAGCAGAGCAAGACAAAAACAGAAAGCCATGACACTGGACAACAACCCTGTAACAGTGTTATAACAAAGAAAGAAGAGAGAAGAAGAACCAGTAGTAACAATTGTTACAAGAAGGAGAAGATGGAGATATGTTGGGCATACCCTGAGATGAAATGTGATCAACTGAGACAACAACTGTTATAAGAAGGAGAGATGAGATATGTTGGCACAACCCTTGGAGAAGAAATGTGAAGTAACATAGTAACAATTGTTACAAGAAGAGAAGATGGAGATATGTTGGGCATACCTGAGATGAAATGTTGATCAACTAGTAGTAACAACTGTTAAAGAAAGAGAAGATGGAGATATGTTGGCACACCCTTGAGAAGAAATGTCTGGTCAACTACTAGTAAAACTGTTATAGAAGAAGATAACGAAACTGATTATAAGAAAGAGAAGATGGGATATGTTGGGCATACCTGAGAAGAAATGTCTGTCAACTACTAGTAACAACTGTTATAAGAAAGAGAAGATGGAGATATGTTGGGCATACCTTGAGAAGAAATGTCTGTCAACTAATAGTAACAACTGTTAAAGAAAGGGGAAGATGGAGATATGTTGGGCATACCTGAGAAGAAATGTCTGGTCAACTACTAGTAACAACTGTTACAAGAAGGAGAAGATGGAGATATGTTGGGCATACTATGAGAAGAAATGTCTGGTCAACTACTAGTAACAACTGTTACAAGAAGGAGAAGATGGAGATATGTTGCATACTGAGAAGAAATGTCTGTCAACTAGTAGTAAAACTGTTACAAGAAGGAGAAGATGGAGATATGTTGAGCATACCTTGAGAAGAAATGTCTGATCAACTACTAGTAACCTCAGTCGCCTCTTACGACATGCCTTGTAGGTCGCAGTGTTACTATTCTTTGCTCCCTTGCAAGCCCTGGCAACACGCGGGTGACTAGATCTCTAAGCTACTTGACTGCGTCAGCACTGGAACCACTTAGCTAAACAAAGACTCTAACCACTTGACTACGTCAGCACTGGAACCATTCTAACAATCTTCAACCATTGCTACGTCATAGTGATCAATCTCTTCTTCTCTCATCCAGGCCTTCTACGACAAGGCTAAGTCCGCAACCAAGGCCTTCAAGCCCGCCTAGCCAATGCCATCTTTCCAGATCTCTCCTATTCTCTTGCATTCCGTCTCCAGGTGTTCCTGGTCTTCCTTACCTATATTACCCTGGGGTTCTATCGGAGAGCCTGTCTCATGATTCTGATAGGGGTTTTTCTCAGTGTGTCGCTTCATGAGTCCCTCCTTGCGGGGTTCTTCTTCTTTGGGTGGCGGGCTATGAATTTTCCTGGTTGCGGTTTCCGTAGCTATCTAGTGTTTTATGAAGTGGGGTAGCTAGTCCCACGCTCAACCTCCTTAGTCACCTCTTACAACATGCATGGAAGGTAACAGTAGTTATATTCTTTACACCCCAACTTGGACCCCGGTAACCTCTCGAGTGAATGCAATACCATAAAACTAAAATTTGACACTCAAAAACAGTAATAGTAACTAACCGCTATGGTTGTTCTCCGTGGCTGTTGATACTGATGGTGCCATCTTATAGCTAGCGGAATTCATGATCAGTTTTCTGACGTTTTTCTGGGGTTGAAAGACTATGATGTAAACCTTTGGCAGGAATAGGCACAGGAGAGCCACACTGGCACTCAGGCTGATGGACACACACAGTGTGGTGACCTGGATCTGATAAATAAACATGCATGTTGGTAACTGACGTGAACACATTGCCAATAAAGATCGTTATCAATGGAGACAGAACATTGTCAATACAGACAGAGAGTTGTCAATACAGACAGAGAGTTGTCAATACAGACAGAGAGTTGTCAATACAGACAGAGAGTTGTCAATACAGACAGAGAGTTGTCAATACAGACAGATTGTTGTCAATACATACAGAGCGTTGTCAATACAGACAGAGAGTTGTCAGTACAGACAGAGAGTTGTCGATACAGACAGAGAGTTGTCATACAGACAGAGGTTGTCAATACAGACAGAGAGTTGTCAATACAGACAGAGAGTTGTCAATAAGACGAGCGTTGTCAATACAGACAGAAGTTGTCAATACAGACAGAAGTTGTCAATACAGACAGAGAGTTGTCAATACAGACAGATTGTTGTCAATACAGACAGATTGTTGTCAATACAGACAGAGAGTTGTCAATACAGACAGAGAGTTGTCAATACAGACAGAGCGTTGTCAATACAGACAGATTGTTGTCAATACAGACAGCTTGTTGTCAATACAGACAGATTTGTCAATTTTTTTATATTTATCTTTTCAGCTCTTCGGCTCGGTGCCATGGACATCGTAACCTTTCGGTTCGGTGCCATGAACACCGTAAATCTGGGGAATCTGTGGCTTTTCTGCCATCCCACGGAATTGAACCCGCACACACAGAGGATAGTCACCCGTAGTCCAACGCACTACGAACACGCTGGGCAGACGGGCAGATTTGTCAATACAGACCGATCGTCAATACAAATTTGACTCCATAAAAATTTTTAGACAATAAATAAATTAATAAATACAAATTTAGTTAATACAAATTTCATTCCATAAAAGTTTTCCTAATATGGCATCTCTAGCAGATTTTTGCGTGAAGGCTTGCTTATCTTATCAGTTTTCCTCGCCATTTAGGCGAGCCTCACTCTAACTTCTAATGCACTTGTAATTTAGATTCCAAAGGAAAGAATCAAGAAACCTGCAATCGTACTGTGTAAACACCGACAAGTTTTTGAGCACAAGTAAGCCTCGAACTCCTGTAATTAGAGCAGCATGTATTTACTAGTGAAAGGTGTTTTCGACTTCGTTATCGACGTTGACCATGTGGTGCCTGGGCTCACAAGGAGAGCAATAATAGTAACGCTGCGACCTACACGCCATGTTTGAAGAGGAGACTGAGGTAGGGGTCTAGGGAAGCTACCCTAGTAAATAAAAGTGTCTAAGAAATCGGATGTGCTGGCCTGCTTGTAGGAGCATAACTGGCACAACGTATAATTGCTCTAAGGCTCAGATCACATATAAATCACAAAGAGTGGTTTAACAAGTAGTCAATATGAAGCGTTCAATGAAGAAGAAGTAGAAGAATCTATCGATGTTCCCTGAATAACAATTTTAAAACCGCTGTCTTGTTAGAAAATAAACATTGTTCCCTGCAACAGTCCAGATATTGGATATACGTTGAACTAAATTAAACTACAGGCTGTCACAAACATGAATTTAAACAAAGTTGAAATCCGACTGCCCAGAGTGTACTTAGCGCGTTGGATGACGGGTGACAACCCCCCACTCCCCTGTGAGTGCGGCTCAATTCCAAGGGCTGGCAGAAAAGTCACAGGTTCTCCAGATTTACGGTGTTCGTGGCACCGAACCGAAGGGTTACGATGTCCATGGCACTGGGCCGAAGAGCTGAAAAGCTCAAGTGCTTCTGGATCGGAAAACAAAAACTTCACCAAAGAGGCACACATATAACAACATACAATCTGAGGAGCGTCTGGTCTAATGGATTAGAGCGCGGCTTCCGTGCGGGAGACCCGTATTCAAACCACGGTAAGGCCAATGATTTTTTTCTGTTGTGGACATGAATGAAAAATCCTAACCTGAACAACTTCGCGGCGACTGCACTAAGCCTACGCCACCCTAATAGGCGGTACTACAGGCGCAATAACGAAGTTTTTTTAACGACAATCGGAAAGGTTATAAAACTGAAGGATTGATTTCATAAATATGGAACTGCAAGTTATATAGTATTGAAACTAAATTACGAATTTTCAATTCAAATGTTATATCAATCCTAACATATGCCAGCGAGAGTTGGAAAATGACTAAAGATATAGAAAGCAAGTTGAATGCATTTGAAAATAGATGTCTGCGAAAAATAATGAATATAAAATGGAAGGAATTCAGGAGAAGGGATGAAATCAGAGAAATGTCTTGTCAACCACTAGTGACAACTGTTATAAGAAAGAGAAGATGGAGATACTTTGGACACACCTTGAGGAGAAATGATCAACGAATATCAAAGCAGGCATTGAAGGGGATGCAAAGGGTTCAAGAAAGAGAGTCGCCTAAGGAGACCTGAAACGAATTTGCTGAGAGAGGCAAGAAATATCGGTCTCAGTTCCATGGAGGAGATTGAGCGAGTTGCCCAGGATAGAGCGGTATGGAGAAGTTACTTGCAGGCCCTATGTAACGTATAACGGTACGAGAGAAACTATTATTATTATATATTGACTTCATTGCAACGTGTTTTTACCAGCTCAGTCCTCTCCCCAGAAGTGGGACATCACTTGCCGGAGTATTGCACAAAGCCACAAACACCACAGCTCCGGTAACTATCCATTGGGGAAAACATGAACAGAACGGTGTGGTCCGGATTCGAACTCACCATTTTCCGAACGGAAGGCAAAAGCTAAACCATTAGCCACAGATACCCATAGAATGCAACGTATAATTCTTCTTTTCTTCGAAGCTCCATATCCACCAACTTGTTAACCACTCTGTGTGATTTATATGTGGTCTGAGCCTAAGAGTGATTGTACGTTGTGCAGTTATGTGCTCTACAAGTAGGCCAGCACATCCGATTTCTGCAACACTTTCTATTTACTAAAGTAGCTACTCTAGGCTCCTACCTCAGTCGTCTCTTACGACATGCCTTGTAGGTCACAGTGTTACTATTCTTTGCTCCTTGCGAGACCCGGAAACACACTAGCGCAGCGTATAATTCATCATACGATATACATCTCAAACTACGTTCAACTTCTCTCTTCTTGTACAACTTCTCTCTCCTTGTATAATTTCTCTCTCCTTGTACAACTTCTCTCTCCTTGTACAACTTCTCTCTCTTCTTCTCTTCCACCATTTACTTCTTTATAGAAGTGTTGGGTGGGAGGGGTGGTAGGCGATAGTGATCTTTGTTTAGCTTGTTTTGAAGGCACTTTTGCAAGCTTGATATATTCATGTTCGTAAGGCTGTTCTTGATGCCGTCGCTCCATCTTTTGCGTAGTCTTCCTCTTACTTTGTACTCATTATACTTTTTCTGTGTGGTTCTCTGTGGTAGGCGATACCAGAGCATACTTGTCAGTTGTCAAACCATTTAATCTGTTGTTCTTTTATGAATTGCATGACTGGTTTCACATCCAGTCTCATTTTGATTTCTTCATTTCTAATTTTTTCTCTTATTGTCACACCTGCAGAGACTACATCATCATCATTATCAGGTGCCGTGCCGGCTGGCGTAGGCGATCATGGACCTCCACAAATCTCTGTCGTTGGTGTTCGCTATCAACTCAGATGTTGACGCTCTACTGTGCCATCAAGTCAGGCTATCCAAAATTGTCTCTATCTTCCTCTGTCTGGTCTACCCTCGATTTTTACCGGTTGTCACAATGTGTTCTAAACCTCCCTCCTCATCACATGCCCGAAAAATGATAACTGCCTCTTTCTTATATTGATGATAAGTTTTACATACGTACAACTAATAGTACAAAATACTTACTTTGAATGAATTTAAAGTTCCGAAATATATAGGAACAAATGAGAGCCATATAATACATGTAGTGTACATAGAAAAACCAATGAATTTCGATTCGTTGAAGTTCTCTGGAATCTTCCTGGTTTTGACGGCATATACCGTGCAGATAATGATGAGGAGCATATTATAAACGAGGCTGACGAGAAAAGAAATGTCATCGCTGTTGCATTTCTTGATGACAACTGGTTCACGTGAGTCTGGGTAGTATAACCTGGTTCCGGGATGTTCAAGTAAAAGCCAGACAAATGTGAACAGTATCTGTGGAAGAACAGAACAGATAGGAACTTTAAAAAAGAACAAACATGGCTTTGCAAAAAAATTAAACAACTCAAAACAGTATGGAACGGAACTGATAAGAAAACAAAGATTAGAATACTAAGAGCATGCATATTCCCAGTGGTAACGTATTGGTGTGAAGCATAGACATTTAATCAAGCAGTGGGAAAAACATATATGGTGCTTTTGAATATAAGTGTTACAGAAGAGTCCTTCGTGTATCTTGAACAGAGAAGAGAACAAATAGGTATATCCAGAAAGAACTCAAAATCAAAGAAAACTGGCTGATGCTACAAATAAGAAAATTGAGATATTTTGGACATATAAAAAGACATGAAGGGCTGGAGTGGACCATCATGGAAGGAGGCATACAGGCAAAGAGAAGAAGAGGAAGACCACGAGAAGATGGATTCAGGATGTAACTGATAGTTTGAAATGACGGCTGCAGAGGCAGGACATCTGGCCTATGAAAGAGAGAAATTCCGGAGGACTGTTGGGTGGCAGAGTTCTGCTCAGGACAAGCTATTTGATGATGATGATCTGTGGAAGATAGAGAGAGAGAAAGACAGAGAGGTTAACATATTAAAATCCTTTCATTCTGTAATTGTATGTATCCCCGGAAGCACGTATATTGCAATGTTTAGTGAAATAGCAGGTGTACTAGCTTTCTTCACCTTTCTACTCCCAACGGAGCACAGGTCTTCAACAAACTTCTTCAGATTTCTCTATCCTGCCCTCCCTTCCAATATTTTTGGGTTTCTCTGTGGCTGAGTGGTTAAGCCCTTTGCCTTGTCGATGGTCGTGGGTTCGAATCCAAACCTCGTTGTTCTGTTCACGAGTGCTTTTTTTCCCAAAGACCCCTAGGATTGTTGCTGGAGCTATGAATTTCTGCTTTGTGCTTGTGGCTTGCCATTTCTGCGGAGAGGGACCGATCTATATGGGGTAAAACCCGGTGCAAATAAGTCAATCCTTTGGCTTTAAACCTTTAAACCTCCAATTCTTTCCATGTTTTACCTATCCTTTTAATAGCCTCCAGCTCTCTTCTCCAGGTCTGTCTAGGCCTTCCCTACTTCTCTTTCCCTGCGGGTTCCAAAACAGTGCCTGTTGTGCAATGATTCCGGTCGGTCTTCTCAATGTATGTCCTATCTAGCCAAACGTAAACAGTATCTGGATATATATATATATATATATATATATATATATATATATAGGCCAGTGGCGGCTCGTGTTCATATTTGTTGGTGGGGCCAGACACAAATTTTCGGAAAAATCATGGTTTTAGGTTGGATTATATTTTAATTTATAAAATAATAAATACACGTTAGACATTATTTTTGGTGGGGCCCCTAGCCCCGCTGGCCCTTAATGACGAACCGCCACTGATACAGGCTAACACATTAACTCTTCCATTCCCTAATGTTTTTTATCACAGGAAGCATTTATAGCAAAATAGTTGGTATACTAGTTTTGCGACACGATTCCCTTCATAATTATCTTCTCTATGTAATCGTGTCGTTTGATGTGCGAAATACTTATGCTCTTTATGTTCTTTAATTGAAATGAAAATCGTGGCATATCCTAAAGGACGTAGCCATCAACTACAGTAAACGAGTCGTTGATTTCAGGACCCTTATACGTTCCAGTAGTTTGCATTGCTTTCGAACGGTGGCCATCGTCCTTGTAAAATCAACGGAAACAATTTGCAACAAACTGTCCCCAGCTTGATTCGAACTCAGAACGTTGTAATAGACCAGTCACTAACCCTAGGCCAGACTCCACGTTCTTTAATAACCAACTCTATTAATATCAGCTGTTACAAATATATATCCAAAATAATGCAGCCAATGATATCGACTCGGAAAAGGGAGGAGTAGGATTAACTCCATATTGAAACACGCTGAGGTTGAATTAATTTGTTTCATTTATGCCCATTCTGTAGTTGTATATACAACATTAAGCTGCCATTTTCTTATTTAATAAAGAAATTTGTTGAAAAGCATATCATTCTATAGATGATCAAGCAATCAATAAGATCATTGAAGCATAGAGATGTGGTTTACAGAAGAATGCTGAAAATTGTGGACTAGTGAAGAAAATAAAAGGAGGTTTTGAATCAGGCCTGAACGCAAAGAAGCCTTATCAAAGAATAAGAATCGACAATCAAGGTTCTTCAGGGCATATAATGCGAAGAGAAGGTTTAGAACATTTGACGTCTACTTATTATTTATTGGCCTGGAAAGAACAATTCAAGAGGGCAGGGTCCCAGGACGTAGAGGCAGACCAAGAAGAAGATGGCTACAAGATATTAAAGAAACCATGAACATGACCATCGACGAAGTGGGTGAACTAGCAAGAGACAAGAGTGAATTTCAGATGTGCTGCAAAGAGAGCAATGTCCTATAAAGGATACGCACCTTGATGATGAACCAATGTCCTACATCAGTCGCCTCTTACGACATGCCTTGTAGATCGCAGTGGTACTGTTCTTTGCTTCTCTTGCTGGGCCCGGCAACATAAGGGCGTAGCAATCAATGAAAGGTCAAAGGTAACAAGCATGGACATTGATCGAATGTCAACAAAGAAATTCAGGAATGCAGTTGTTTAAATGGATTAAGGGTAGTCAGTTGTTAGAGACGATGATTGTCTCTTCAGCAAGAACAATACACAAGAAAGGAGCGAGGGAGAGAGAAGAGGGGGTTAAGAGGATGGGAGGGAGAGAGGAGTGTGAAAAGAGAGAAAGTGAAAAAGGGAGAGCGTGAAATAGAATGAGAGAGAGAGAGTGGAAAGAAGCAAAAGTAAGAGAGAGAGAGTGGAAAGAAGCAAAAGTAAGAGAGAGAGAGTGCAAAGAAGCAAAAGTAAGAGAGAGAGAGTGAGGTAGAAGAAGTCTGTGTGTTATTGTGAGAGAGTGAAAGAGAGAGTGTGTGTGAGAGAGAAAGTGAGAGATAGTGAGAATGTGAGGGTGTGAGTGAGAGAGAGAGAAAGAGAGTAAGACAGTGAGGAAGAGTAAAAGTGTCAGAGGATGAGAGAGAGTTAGTGAAAGATATAGAGCGAGAGAGATAAAGAGAGAGTGAGAGAGTGGATGAGTGGAAGAGTGTAAAAGAGAATATGAGAGAGAAAGAGTGAAAGAGCGAGTGAGTCAGAGAGTGAGTGAGAGAGAGGGAGTGAGAAAGTGATAGTGTCAGAGAGAGTAACAGAGTGATAAAGAGTGGACGAGTCAGAGACTGAGAGTGAGAGAGAGTTGAAAGAGAGAGTGAGAGATTAAGAGAGATAGCTATAGAGAGACAGAGAGTCAGAGTGAAAGAGAGAGAAAGAGAGAGATATATATTAATTATAAAAGAAAACAGCAATTGAGGTTTGATAAACATCCGGGTTATCTGGATCGGATCATGCAACACGTGATCAATGTTATCTCCCAACCAATGGGAGTGTAGTTTCATGTTTCTCCGCTGCCCCACTTACGCAACGCTCTGTTTACACACTCCCAACGTCTGACTGCGTGTGCGTGTATAACAAAGTTTACATTAACTTTCCTAATCAACTACTTCTGGTCGGTCACGCACTCTCTTTCTCTTTTTTGTATTTCATTTCCCTTAATTTTCATCAATCTCTCTCTTTTTTTTTTTTAAATTATTTTTTTATTTTATTCTCATTCTTCTTCTACTTCTTTCTTGAACGCTCCATACCGACCACTTGTTAAACCACTCTTTGTGATTTGTATGTGATCTGAGCCTAAGAGCGATTATACGTTGTGCCAGTTATGCGCCTACCAATAGACCAGCAAATCTTATTTCTGCGACACTTTTTATTTACTAAGGTAGCTTCCCTAGTCCTCTAGTTCAGTCGCCTCTTACGACATGCCGAGTAGGTCACAGTGCTACTAATCTTTGCTCAACTTGCGGACAAATAACATTACTAGAAATTATATTTCACCTGTATGGATATCTCACCTGTACAGATATCTCACCTGTATAGATATCATGACCTTACTAGAAAATATATCTCATCTGTATAGATATCTCACTGTATAATATCTCACCTGTATAGATATCTCACCTGTATAGATATCTCACTGTATAGACATCTCACTGTATAGATATCTCACCTGTATAGATATCTCACCTGTATAAATATCATGACCTTACTAGAAATTGTTTCTCACCTGTATAGATATCTCACCTGTATAGATATCATGACCGTACTAGAAACTATCTCACCTGTATAGATATCTCGCCTGTATAGATATCAGAACATTACTAGAAACTATATCTCACCTGTATAGATATCTCACCTGTATAGATATCTCACCTGTATAGATATCTCACCTGTATAGATATCTCACCTGTATAGATATCAGAACATTACTAGAAACTATATCTCACCTGTATAGATATCTCACCCGTATAGTTATCAGAACATTACTAGAAACTATTTCTCACCTGTATAGATATCTCACCTGTATAGTTATCAGAACATTACTAGAAAATATTTCTCACCTGTATAGATATCTCACCCGTATAGTTATCAGAACATTACTAGAAACTATTTCTCACCTGTATAGATATCAGGACTGATGTCATTACTATTTGCGATTTAGGGCTGATAAATGGCGGTCTTTTCGCAGAACGTCTTGCACTTTCGAAAATCCTCGATATACGATTTGTCTTTATGAGTAGTGATGAGTATATGATGCTGAAACCAAACCCAACTCCAAATCTCTGAAAAGCGCACAGGATAGTAGTAGGTTGCGCTATCAAGATGAAGGTCATGAAGTAACATAGGACGCATCCACATAGCAACATGTAGGATAACTCTCGTCCAGAGGCCATTACTACAGGGGTGTTGTGAAACATGATAAATAACAAAATCACGAAACTGGTGCAGATGATCCCGATCGTTGCTAAAGCCATGGGGATGATTGCGTGTATACTTGACCACTGCATGTACTGGACGTCAAGGGCGAAGCAGCCAGTTTTGTTAGGGTAGGGCCACAAACCTCCTGTGCAAGACTCACACGTTTTCTCATCTTTGATATACTCCCATGGGTTACAGCGCGTGCATATCCAGCAACACTGCTCCCCCCTTTGCATATTTTTGATCTCGCCTTCCTTACACGGTTCGCTACATCGTGACCTAGGTATCTCTTTTGTTTCACCTGCCCAGATAATTTCTGAGTGGTTCACGGACAGCCCGCTGTTCCAGAGACCAACCACGTGGTATTCATATTCCCTGGTGGTGCGGTTTCGTTGGTAGTTCATTACCATATACCTTCCAGGGGCGTCTCCTTTGTCATCAAACCTCACATTGGCACCGTATCCATCTGCAATGGAAAAACACATTGAAAAAAAATATACAAAACACAATAATACAAAACAAAACAATAGGAAATAAAACATTACAAAACTAAAGAAAACATTGGGAAAACAAACAATACAAAACAAAACATTAGGGGAAAAATTACAAAACAAAAGAAGACAAAACAAAAGAAGACAAAACAAAAGAAGACATAACAAAAGAAGACATAACAAAAGAAGACAAAACAAAAGAAGACAAAACAAAAGAAGACATAACAAAGAAGACAACAAAAGACAAAACAAAAGAATACAAAACAAAAGAAGACAAAACAAAAGAAGACAAAACAAAAGAAGACAAAACAAAGAAAAAAAGAAAAACAAAGAAGACAAAACAAAAGAATACAAAACAAAAGAAGACAAAACAAAAATTAGAAATAAATTATTACAAAACAAGACACAAGAAAATAATTTTCTAATGGTCTGCAGACGAAGCACTGATTTCCTTATACCGGGTTTTCCCATATGGTTTCGTCCCTCTCGACCGAAATCACACGCCACATGCCGAAAGTGTTACACAGAAAGTCCAGCATCATTCATATGGATCTCCGAATAAAAGATACAAATTTGAACTAAACAACATAGTCCGGATTCGAACTCACAACCTTCAGAACGCAACGCAAACGTCTTAACCACTTCATCAAAGAGACACCCTTCAAAGCAGTTTCAGTTTGAAATATTATTACGGACATGTTCACAGGTTCTCATATCTCTTTCGCAATATCTCCAAAAGTGTCCATCGACTAACTGTACCGGTTCTATCTTGATTGATGAGCCTACTCATACACCTGTTGTGCCGTTCTTTACTGGTCTCTCCAATCTTTAATCCAAGCTCTTCAAATCTAGCAGTTGACGTGACCGATTTGACAGTTATGACGTAAGATCAAAATCGGACACACAATTGTGACGTAATATTTCATAAAAATCGGTTCCACAGTCGTGACGTAATATTTAAAAAATTTATGACACATTTGTGATGTAATATTTAAAAAAATCGGTCACACAGTTATGACGTAATATTTTTAAAAATCGGTCACACAGTTATGACGTAATATTTTAAAAATCGGTCACAAGGATGACGTAATATTTTAAAAATCGGTCACAAAGTTATGACGTCATATTTTAAATTCGGTCACAAAGTTATGACGTCATATTTTCTAAATTCGGTCACACAGTTATGACGTTATATTTTTTAAAATCGGTCACAAAGTTGTGACGAAATATTAAAAATCATTTAAGCTGTTATGACGTCAGATTATAAACCGATCCTGTTGTTATAACTGAAATTTTTATTTTATTCTAGAATTATCGATTGAATAATTGTGATTAAACAGACACACGAAATCGATGTAGACTTCAGAAAATAAAAATAAAATGGAATGTTGCAATATGGGGATGTGCATTATGTGAAGGGAACGTGAGAGAGAGAAGATTTTCGTGAAAATAGAACCAAAAAGAAGGGTTTAATTCAACTAGCAATTTATTTGAAGTTTGTAAGCGTATGAGCACGAAGGAGAAAATGGTGAGAAAGAAAGGAAGAAATGAGAAAATTAAGAGAATGTGAACATAGAGAAGGAAAATGAAAAGAAGGGGAAAATTAGGTTAAAATGAAGAGAAGGGGAAATTTGGAAAATCGAAAATGAAGAGAAGGGAAAATGAAAAGAAGGGGAAAATTAGGCTAAAATGAAGAGAAGGGCAAATTAGGCTAAAATGAAGAGAAGGCGAAAATGATTTAATTAAACGGAAATGAAGAGAATGAAATTCGTGGCATATCCTAAAGGACGTAGCCATCAACCACAGTAAAGGAGTAGAACAGCGAAAATTAAGAGAAAAGCGAAAATGAAGAAAATTAGAAAATAAAGAGAAGGAGAAAATGAAGAGAATGAGAAAATGAAGAGAATGAGAAAATGAAGAGAAGGAGAAAATGAAGAGAAGGAGAAAATGAAGAGAAGGAGAAAATGAAGGAGAAAATGAAGAGAAGGAGAAAATGAAGAGAAGGAGAAAATGAAGAGGAGAAAATGAAGAGAAGGAGAAAATGAAGAGAAGGAGAAAATGAAGAGAAGGAGAAAATGAAGAGAAGGAGAAAATGAAGAGAAGGAGAAAATGAAGAGAAGGAGAAAATGAAGAGAAGGAGAAAATGAAGGAGAAAATGAAGAGAAGGAGAAAATGAAGAGAAGGAGAAAATGAAGAGAAGGGGAAAATGAAGAGAAGGAGAAAATGAAGAGGAGAAAATGAAGAGAGTGAGAAAATGAAGAGAAGGAGAAAATGAAGAGAAGGAGAAAATGAAGAGAAGGAGAAAATGAAGAGAAGGAGAAAATGAAGAAGGAAAAATGAAGAGAAGGGAAAATGAAGAGGAGAAAATGAAGAGAAGGAGAAAATGAAGAGGAGAAAATGAAGAGAGTGAGAAAATGAAGAGAAGGAGAAAATGAAGAGAAGGAGAAAATGAAGAGAAGGAGAAAATGAAGAGAAGGAGAAAATGAAGAGAAGGAGAAAATGAAGAGAAGGAGAAAATGAAGAGAAGGAGAAAATGAAGAAGGAGAAATGAAGAGAAGGAGAAAATAAGAAAGGAAAATGAAGAGAAGGAGAAAAAAGAAAAATCGAAATAACGAAAAATACGAAAGTTAGAGAAGTAGAAAATTAAAGCAAGTGAAAATAAAAATGTAAATAAAGAGAAGTAATAAAGAGAAGTAAATAAAGAGAAAGAGACAACGTAGAGAATGAGAGAATAAAAAGAAAGAGAGAATGAAAAGGAAGTGTAAATAAATAAATAGAAAATGTAGAGAAGAAGAAGATAGCGTAGAGATACGACATTCATGCAGGGTCGTACAGTACTATGATACAGAGATGCGGCCGCATCAGGCGGTCAGTTCCGGGGGCGGCATATGCAGCAAAATCAAAATTACAATTGAAGGTTATTTTAAAGAAAATAAATTTAAGGGGCGGCATTTCAAAAACTTGCATCATACTGAGAAAATATACCGCACGGTCCTGCATTCATGCCAAATCCACCTTCATCTTTATCTTTAAATAAGTCTCCAATACTGCTCAGTTTGTTCGTTTTAAACGTATTTCATTTGCTATAGAATTGTGGTCAAAAACTACGCGTCTAAAATAAATTTTAGCATGCGTACCTAACGACATCTGCTGAGCAGCTTTGGATATACCCGAAGTGCTAAGACGTCGGTACAATAAGCAACGCCAGCTTCCCAACAACCAAATGTAATAAATTCCGTTATTGACAATTTCACTTACACATATGACGTGATATTTAAACAGATTTGATAGTTATGACGTAATATCTAAAACAATTTGATAATTATGACATAATATCTATATAGACTTGATAGTTATGACGTAATATATAAAACAATTTGACGGTTATGACGTAATATCAAAACCGATTTGACGGTTATAACGTAATATCTAAATAATGTGACAGTTATGACGTAATGTCTAAACCGATTTGACAATTATGACGTAATATCTAACCGATTTGATAGTTATGACGTAATAGATAAAACATTTTGACGGTTATGACGTAATATCAAAACCGATTTGACGGTTATGACGTAATATCTAAATCATGTGACTGTTATGACGTAATGTCTAAACCGATTTGACAATTATGACATAATATCTAAACCATGTGACAGTTATGACGTAATGTATAAATCGATTTGACGATTATGACGTAATATCTAAACCGATTTGACAGTTATGACGTAATAACTAAACCGATTTGATAGTTATGACGTAATGTCTAAACCGATTTGACAGTTATGACGTAATGTCTAAACCGATTTGACAGTTATGACGTAATAACTAGACCGATTTGACAGTTATGACGTAATAACTAAACCGATTTAACAGTTATGACGTAATATATAAACCGATTTGATAGTTTTGACGTGATAACTAAACCGATTTGATAGTTTTGACGTGATAACTAAACCGATTTGATAGTTTTGACGTGATAACTAAACCGATTTGATAGTTTTGACGTGATAACTAAACCGATTTGATAGTTTTGACGTGATAACTAAACCGATTTGATAGTTTTGACGTGATAACTAAACCGATTTGATAGTTTTGACGTGATAACTAAACCGATTTGATAGTTTTGACGTGATAACTAAACCGATTTGATAGTTTTGACGTGATAACTAAACCGATTTGATAGTTTTGACGTGATAACTAAACCGATTTGATAGTTTTGACGTGATAACTAAACCGATTTGATAGTTTTGACGTGATAACTAAACCGATTTGATAGTTTTGACGTGATAACTAAACCGATTTGATAGTTTTGACGTGATAACTAAACCGATTTGATAGTTTTGACGTGATAACTAAACCGATTTGATAGTTTTGACGTGATAACTAAACCGATTTGATAGTTTTGACGTGATAACTAAACCGATTTGATAGTTTTGATGTGATAACTAAACTGATTTGGTTGGAATGTAAACAAACAGATAGAAACATCTCAAGTTTTCAATAAATGGAAGAATAACTAACGAAATCCAACATAGATGCAAGAAATCAAATCAAATAATATTACAAATAGTGTCAATTTTGAAATGCAAACATGTCACCATGAACACAGAAAGAGAATTGTTCAGCACAATCGCTTCCCCAACATTATGCTATCAGTGTCAAACCTGGACGCTGACATCAAATGATAGAAGAAAACTAGTCACGACAGAGATGAGGTGTTAACGCAGAATGTTGGGGTTAACAAGAAGAGACTGGTTTAGAAAATGAAGACATCAGGAAAAAGTGAGTACAAAATCAGTACTGAACTTCATCAAGAAACAACAAATTAAATGGTTCGGGCACATAAGCAGATTACCAACAGACAGTGCCCCCCAAAGAGCAATGTTACTCTGATACAATAGATACAAAGCAATAGGCCGGTCACGCAAAAGGTGGACCTCGGGGTAACAGAAGCTACGAAAGACAGTGTTTAGGAAGCGCCCACAAAAGCCCGTTCTATAAATTTCTACTTATCATGACGCTGTGAGGCAAAAAATGATTCTTCTTCTTTTGCGTTCGTTCTTTACGACCAATTTTAATCACTCTTTGTGATATGTTTGATCTTTGCCAAGAACGTGTATACGTTGCACATTGGTTTGCAGGCCCTTAACGCATAGACTTCTAAACGTTTAGGACATGTGCATTCTTTTTCTTCTTCAACGTTTTCAGACATCGATTTGTATACTTTTAAAGTAGTTAGTGGTCAACCGGAGTCTATGTACATTTCCGTATAGTTTGTCTTGGACTGACATCGATTTGTATACTTTTAAAGTAGCTGGTGGTCAACCAGAGTCCATGTACATCTCCATATAGCTTGTCTTGGACTGATATGGGGATTGGCCATGTGTTTTTCTCTGTTTCGTGTATGTTGGACATTCTTGCAGTATGTGTTTCTCTGTCATCTTGCTGGTGCCACATGTACATATGTCAGATGGGCCTATTTATACTTGTTAAACAGATGGTACCTCAGCCTATTGTGCCCTGTTCGTAGACGAAAAATGACCTGTTCCTCTCTACTTAGTTGGTGGTATGCATCGTCCTTTTCATGCCTGGGTGATCTCTCAGCCATTTGTTCTTCTAGGCCATTTTTATCCGTACCTTTGCTTCCTCATATGTCATACTGGTGTCTTTCTGTGGTAGCCTGCTGTCTGCTTTTGCCAATATGTCCGCAGTCTCAGTGCCAGGTATTCCGCAGTCCAGCCAAATCTCCTTAATCGCCTCTTACGATATGTCTGGCAGGTAACAGTGGTTCTATTTTTAACACCCCAAATTTCGGCCCGGTAACAAAAGGATTCGAGAAAAGAAAGAAAGGAAAGCTACATTGATGTGGAATAATCAATAAAGAATAACCCATCCGACGTCCTGGTTAACCAGTTTCCAGAATGTTCCATAACCCTTTCACTCCGGCATGCTTTTTAACCTCCAGACGCAGTGGCGGCTCGTCACTAAGGGCCAGTGGGGCCGGGCCCCACTAAAAATAATATATAACGTGTATTTATTATTTTAGAAATTAAAATATAGCAACCACAAACCATGATTTATATGGAAAAAATGTCTGGCCCCACCAACAAAAATGATCATGAGCCGCCACTGTCCAGACGCATTGACTTTGCAATGTATACGGAATATAAACTGTATAATGCTAATATAACGATAATCTAATATAAACGTATATCTAATTAAACGTATAAGCTAAATAAACTGTATAATGCTCATAAACTTGTTAATGCAAAATAAACTGTATAATCAAAATAACTGTTAATGCACATAAACTGTATAATGTAATAAACTGTATAATCATATAAACTGTATAGATCATTGTTAATGCATCTGTATAATCTCAATAAAGTTAATGCAATATCGTATAATGCCATATAAACGTATAATGCAATATAAACTGTATAATGCTAATATAAACTGTATAATGCTAATATAAACTGTATAATGCAAAATAAACTTTTATAATGCAAACTATTGTTAACATATGCTAATATAACTGTATAATGCTAATATAAACTAAGCTATAATGTATATCTAAAAACGTATAATGCTAATATAAACTGTATAATGCTAATATAAACTGTATAATGCTAATATAAACTGTATAATGCTAATATAAACTGTATAATGCTAATATAAACTGTATAATGCTAATATAAACTGTATAATGCAATATAAACTGTTAATGGCTTTACGTCATCTTAAACTTCTTCTTCGAACGCTCCATATGTTAATCCACTTGTTAATCCACTTGTTAATCCACTCGTTAATCCACTTCATTAATCCACTGTTAATCCTTACCTTGTTAATCCACTTGTTAATCCCCTGTTAATCCACTATCACGTTAATCCACTCGTTAATCCACTCGTTAATCCACTTGTTAATCCACTTGTTCATTCACTTGTTCATTCACTTGTTAATCCACTTGTTCATTCACTTGTTAATCCGCTTGTTCATGCGCTTGTTCATCCGCTTGTTAATCCCTCGTTAATCCCTCGTTATTACTTAATCCACTTCGTTAATCCACTGTTAATCCACTCGTTAATCCACTTCGTTAATCCCCTTGTTAATCCGTACCTGTTCATTCACTTGTTAATCCACTTGTTAATCCACTCGTTAATCCACTTCGTTAATCCCTTGTTAATCCACTTTGTTAATCCACTTGTTAATTCACTTGTTAATTCACTTGTTAATCCACTTGTTAATCCACTTGTTAATCCACTTGTTAATCCACTTGTTAATCCACTTGTTAATCCACTTGTATTCTTATCCTTGTTAATCCCTTGTTAATCCACTTGTTAATCCACTTGTTAATCCACTTGTTAATCCACTTGTTAATCCTCTGTTAATCCACTTGTTAATTCACTTGTTAATCACTTGTTAATCCCTTGTTAATCCATTTGTTAATCCACTTGTTAATCCATTGTTAATCCTTTTAATCCCCTTGTTAATCCACTTGTTAATCACTTGTAAATCCACTTGTTAATCCCTTGTTAATCCCTTGTTAATCCACTTATTAATCACTTGTTAATCCACTTGTTAATCCACTTATTAATCCCTTGTTAATCCACTTGTTAATCCCTTGTTAATCCACTTGTTAATCCATTGTTAATCACTGTTAATCCACTTGTTAATCCACTTGTTAATCACTTGTTAATCCACTTGTTAATCCACTTTAACCACTTTTGTGATTTCTATGTATCATGGACAGAGAAGAGAACAAATAGATCTATCCGGAAAGAACTCAAAATCAAAGAAAACTGGCTGATGCTACAAATAAGAAAGAAAATTGAGATATTTTGGACATATAGAAAGACACGAACGACTAGAGAACACCATCATGGAAGAAAGCATCCCGGCAAAGATGGAAAGAGGAAGACCACGGAGAAGCTGGATCCGGGAGGTAGCTGATGTTTTTAACATGACAGCTGCAGAGGCGGGACATCTGGCCTATGAGAGAGAGAAATTCCGGAGGACTGTTAAGGTGGCAAAGTTCTGCTACGACAAGCTATTTAATGATGATGATGTGATCTGAGCCTAAGAGCGATTGTACGTTCTGCGAGTTATGCGCCTACAAGTAGACCGCAATCCGATTTCTGCGAAGCTTTTTATTTACTAGGTAGCTTCACTAGACCCTATCTTAGTCACCTCTTACGACATGCCTTGAATGTAGCAGTGTTACTATTTTTTGTTCCCCATGAGATCCCCGCCAACATACGGGCCAGCCTTTTGTCTATTGAATCGTCCGAGTGGTTACCGGGGCCCAAATTTGGGGTGTAAAGAATAGAACCACTGTTACCTGCCACGCATGTCGTAAGAGGCGACTAAGGAGGTTTGCTGAAATCGGATGCACATGTCCTAAACGTGTAGAAGTCTATGCGTTTAGGGGCCTACCAAACCAATGTGCAACGTATACACGTTCTTGGCAAAGATCAAACATATCACAAAGAGTGATTAAAAATTGGTCGTAAAGAACGAACGCAAAGAAGAAGAATAATCTATTGAATAGTAACTTTTAACCAAGGTTAGAATGAAGAATAAATTTTACAATACCGTCACAGAGAAGTTTCTGCACAAGGAAAGAAGAAAGGATCTGATCTTCAATGGAAACATGTAAGTTGAAATATGTACTATTGAACAAATGTATTCGCCCCAGATCAATAACTACCGATGCGTAATTTAACATAGTTGGCTTTTCAATAACAGGAGGGGCACATTTATTTTAAGTAGCAGCACACCTATATCCCATTATCAGGCTACGCCACTGCTTCCCTATGTTAGTTGCCTACCTTAGTTGGCACTTACGAAATGCATTGTAGGTCGCAATGTTACTATTATGTCTTCTCCGTGTAAGGCCCGACAACACAGCCTGGCGACAGATATCCGATATCCTCTTCTACTTCTTCTGTTGTCACACTGTTACCAGGTTGTTGCTCAGTGTCGTGTGTTTCTGTTTTTGTCTTGCGTTGTTCTGGTGGCTTGGGTGATTGTTACGTTTACTATTTGACAGGATTCTGCTATGCCATCTAACCATCTTTTTGTGGTCTTCTTCTCGTCTTCTTTACTGATGTTCTGTTGTAGAAGACTTTGTATACAGTGAAGTTTGGGTGCATTATTATTAAGTGGCCAAACCACTTCATTCGTTGTTTCTCAATGTAATTCAAGCAAGGTTCTGTGCCAACTTTCTTTCTTATGCTGATGTTGGTGACTCTGTTTCTCAATGTAATTCAGCAAGCTTCTGTCCAACTTTCTTCTTATGCTGATGTTGGTTACTCTGTTTCTCAATGTAATTCAAGCAAGGTTCTGTGCCAACTTTCTTTCTTATGCTGATGTTGGTACTTTGTTTCTCAATGTAATTCAAGCAGGTTCTGTACCAACTTTCTTTCTTATGCTGATGTTGGTGACTTTGTTTCTCAATGTAATTCAAGCAGGTTCTGTGCCAACTTTCTTTCTTATGCTGATGTTGGTACTTTGTTTCTCAATGTAATTCAAGCAAGGTTCTGTGTCAACTTTCTTTCTTATGCTGATGTTGGTACTCTGTTTCTCAATGTAATTCAAGCAAGGTTCTGTGCCAACTTTCTTTCTTATGCTGATGTTGGTTACTCTGTTTCTCAATGTAATTCAAGCAAGGTTCTGTGCCAACTTTCTTTCTTATGCTGATGTTGGTGACTTTGTTTCTCAATGTAATTCAAGCAAGGTTCTGTACCAACTTTCTTTCTTATGCTGATGTTGGTGACTTGTTTCTCAATGTAATTCAACAAGGTTCTGTGCCAACTTTCTTTCTTATGCTGATGTTGGTGACTTTGTTTCTCAATGTAATTCAAGCAAGGTTCTGTAGCAACTTTCTTTCTTATGCTGATGTTGGTGACTTTGTTTCTCAATGTAATTCAAGTAAGGTTCTGTGCCAACTTTCTTTCTTATGCTGATGTTGGTGACTCTGTTTTCAATGTAATTCAAGCAAGGTTCTGTGCCAGCTTTCTTCTTATGCTGATGTTGGTGACTTTGTCTTTTATGGATCCAATATACCATCTACCAGTGGCGGCTCATGATCATTTTTGTAAATGGGGCCAGCCATTTTTTCCTAGGATAAATCATAGTTTTTGGTTGCTTTATTTTAATTTATAAAATAATAAATAGACGTTATATATTATTTTTGTTAGGGCCCGGCCCCACTGGCCCTTAATGACGAGCCGCGACTGCCACCTACTCAAAAGGGCGAATGGGTTAAGATCTGATCTAACTTCTTCTAGAGCTGTCGTCACTCTATCAACGATGATGATGATGATAATAATGATACTGTCAGAAAAATCAGATAATTCACTACCATCTTCATCCCACTAACTGACAATAATGTACACACAAATTGCTGACAACAGCAAAAACGATAAAGCGAAGAACAGGAGATTGAAAAATGACAGCTAACAAAAATTGTTACTCAGTCTTCTGTCTCCCAGCTCATCAAAATGTCATCAGATGAGACATGGACATTTAATCCTAACAAATAAAAAAAGTGGTTTGAAATGTCCAGAAGAGTTTATGATAAACCCCAACTTGTCACATTAGACGATTAGTCTGTCTAATTTAAGCTTTCAGAAAAACAGACAGTTACTTTTATATAAACATTTCATCGAGCAGACAGATTTTAAATATTTTAAAACAGGGATTCGTTAGTTTGTGGATAGCTTGCAAGAAATAACGAGTTTTAACTTCATTGATTGATTCATTGATTGATTCATTGATTGATTCATTGATTGATTCATTGATTGATTCATTGATTGATTCATTGATTGATTCGTTGATTGATTCATTGATTGATTCGTTGATTGATTGATTGATTCGTTGATTGATTCGTTGATTGATTGATTCATTCATTGATTTATTGATTCATTGATTGATCGATTCATTCATTCATTGATTGATTCATTGATTGATTGATTCATTCATTCATTTATTGATTCGTTGATTGATTCGTTGATTTATTTATTTATTTATTTATTTATTCATTGATTTATTGAATGATTGATTCATTGATTTATTCGTTGATTGATTCGTTGATTGATTAAATGATTGATTCCTTGATTGATTCATTGATTGATTCATTGATTGATTGATTGACTGATTCGCTGATTGATGTGTTGATTTATTCGTTGATTTATTGATTTATTGATTTATTGATTGATAGATAGGACCATCATCATTGGACTTCGGTGAGTTTTTTTTATTTTTATTTTTTTTTTTTTCTTTCGTCCGCTTTCAACTCAGACGAAGTTTCATCTCTGAAACTGATTTTTGCGTGAAAATCCGTTTTTCCAATTTCTTACAATGGCAGCAGCGTGCACATTGTAAATTACTTTACACTGGCAGCCCTGTGCTCAATGTACTCGTAATTAGTATTCCCTCGCCATACAGGCAGATTTTCTCCGACTTCAGAGGTACTCACGTTATCGTCCTGAGTAAGACCAGGGACTCGAACAAATGCCGGACAGTAGGTTCGAACCCGAGCTATGAGGCGTCTCACAGCTAGCAGGCCGAGCTACTATCAACTACTCTAGGCAGTCCCCACTTCGGTGAGTAACCATGTGCGCTCCGATCTCTTTCTTACACAGGAAGATCTCAACTGCAGTGCACACACTCCTTAGCACCGGTGAGGGTCCACGATGTCATTTTGAAGATATTGAAGATATTTGTAGGAATTTTATGTATAATCTTTTTTATTAAATTTTGCCCAGGCAGCGGCTTTCCAGCCTGCTCTTCTCGATTTTAAACTGACAGTGGTTATTTTATGTGCTCAAATTGAACAAGGGACCTACGTTTTATCGTCCGTCTCCGATAGGACTAGGATCTCGATCTCACCGACACTGAGATCGGGATCTCTGGAAAAATATCCAGAGGGTTCCACGAGGTAGCGAACCTGGTACCTTTTGCACGAGAGACGATCACCTAGCCTCTACGTTACAGAGACCTTAGTCATTTTTCTATAAACATTTAAACGATCAGACACATTTTTTAAATATTATAAAACCAAGATTTTGTTGTTGATGAATAACTTGCAAGAAATAACTATAAAAATAGTTACAACTTATTGAATATAGAGCCGATGAGATATGTCTGGAGTGGTAGTGGAAACTTACGGCCGCGGGCGAAACCGGCCCGCCGAAAAATTTGGCCGGCCTTCTAAACATGAAACACTACTATACACTTCTTCTTCGAACGCTCCATATCGACCACTCGTTAACCGATCTGTATGTGATCTGAGCCTAAGAGTGATTGTGCCAGTTATGCGCCAACAAGTAGACCAGCACATCCGATTTCTGCGACACTTTTTATTTACTAGGGTAGCTTCCCTAGGCCCTACCTCAGTCGTATCTTACGTCAATACTTGTAGGTTGGAGTTATACTATTCTTTGCTTCCCTTGCGCGCCCCAGCACCACACGGGCGCTAAATTACATTGAGGACCATTACCCGTGATACGGATTTGGTGCACTACCGCTGATATCTTCTTGTGTAAGAAAGAGAACAGCATACACATGATTATTCACCAAAGTGCAATTAAGATGGTACTATCAATCAATTAATTCTTTATTGAAGTCGCTAATAGCAAAGTTGATAAGACACTGGGCTAATGACCACGAGTAGTGGAAGTTCTCGAGTTCGAGGCCAGCTTAGATTAAAAGTTTGTGCCTACAAGGTTCGAATACAGGAAACCCTGATACCAGTGGCGGCTCGTGATCCTTTTGTTGGTGGGGCCAGATACAAATTTTCAGAAAAATCATGGTTTTGGGTTAGGTTATATTTTAATTTAACACGTTACACATTATTTTTGGAGGCCGTCCCCACTGGCCTTTAATGACGAGCCGCCACTGCCTGATACGTTACTTGGGGATCTAAATTACAAGTACCTTTTAAGCCGGGGTAATGATCACATGAATGGTAAGAGACGTTGGTGGTAAGAAAAGCATGTATTCACGCAAAAAAAAATTAACAAATAAAAAAAAACAGTCAGAGGTGCCATATAAAGAGCCATCACTACGCCTGAGATCGTGTGTTGCCAAGACCCACAGGGGAAGCAAACAATCGAACACTGAGATTTATAAGGCATGTCGTAAGAGGCGACTGATGTATGAGCCTAGAGAAGCTGTCCTAGTAAATAATAAGCGTCGCAGAAATCGGATGTGCTGACCTACTTGAAGGCACATAATTGGCACAATGTACAATCGCTCTTAAGCTAGGATCACATCAATATCACAAAGAGTGGTTAACATGTGGTCGATATGGAGTGTTCGTAGAAGAAGAAGAAGAAGAAGAAGAAGAAGAAGAAGAAGCAGAAGAAAGAAGAAGAAGAAGAAGAAGAAGAAGAAGAAGAGGAAGAAGAAGAGGAAGAAGAGACGAAGAAGAAGAGAAGAAGCAGAAAGAAGAAGAAGAAAAAGAAGAAGAAGAAGAAGCAGACGAAGAAGACGAAGAAGAAGAAGAAGAAGAACAAGAAGAAGAAGAAGACAGACGAGAAGAAGAAGAAGAAGAGAAGAAGAAGAAGCAGACAGAAGAAGAAGAAGAAGAAGAAGAAGAAGAAGCAGACGAAGAAGAAGAAGAAGAAGAAGAAGAAGAAGAAGACGAAGAAGAAGAAGAGAGAAGAAAGAAGAAGAAGAAAAGAGAGAGAGAAGAAGAGAAGAGAAGAAGAAGAAGAAGAAGAGAAAGAAGAGAAGAAGAAGAGAGAAGAAGAAGAAAGAAGAAGAAGAAGAAGCAGACAGAAGACGAAAGAGAGAAGAAGAGAGAAAAAGAAGAAGAAGAAGAAGAACGGAGACGAAGAAGAAGAGAGAAGAAGAAGAAGAAAGAAGAAGAGAGAGAGAAGAAGAGAAGAAAAGAAGAAAAGAAGAAGCAGACGGAAGAAGAAGCAACGAAGAAAAGAGGCAAGAAGAAGAAGAGAAGAAGATAGAAGAAGAAGAAGACTATGCCTGAATATAACGAGCTAATGAATAAAACAAATATTCTTATTGTGTAACGCAATTGTATGTTTAAATTTTAATAACACACCGTGCGTGTCAGTTAGCCAAACACACGACCATATTTGGACACGCTTGTGTTGTTGTGGGAGTTCAAGCATAATATTCTCATTAAATATGTATGTTACTCATTTATAATTGATTGCTCTTTCTCTTTATCTCTCCTCTTTCTCTTCTCCACTCTCTCTCTCTCTCTCTTTCTTTCTCTCTCTCTCTCAATCTCTCACCCCCTTCCTACTTTCTTTCAGTAATATATATATATTTAGTTGTTTCCATTTAATTTTCATTATTATTCATCTTCTGTGTTCGCCCACTATGAATTCAGGCGTATCCATGGCGCCTGGCGTGGCGCTTCTGACTGATTTCTGCCCGAAATCCTGCTTACCGTTTTATTGGTTTCCTCGCCATACAGGCGGGTCTTCTTCCACTTCAGATGAAAGTGGATTATCGTTTCCAGCTATGTTTTCAAATGCATTCAACTTACTTTCTTCATCTTTAGTCATTGTCCACTACGACCGTTATCAGTTATATGAAGAATGTCATCATAGCACTCCAGACACGTCCATAGGTGCTCCGATCTCCGCCTTAACAAATCCAGCAGCATCTAGTAGCCCAACACGTCAGTTCGATGTTGATTAATCGATCTCTTTGTTTTAGGGAAAGCTACTCTAGAAAATGAAATGATGGCACTAAATCAGATGTGCTGGCCTAGTCACCATAGGCGTATAACTTGACACAACGTAAAATCACTCTTGGGCTCAGATCACATACAAACCACAAAGAGTGGTTTAAAAAGTTGTCGTATGGAGAGTTCGTGGAAGAAAAAGATGTAATTGCATATTTGGTACGGCCGTTGTTGTTTCTGACACTCAGTCGATGCTGCTTCGGAAGATCTAGAATGGCAGGTTGCGGTATGAGTGGATGTCGTCTGTAGAGGTTTCCAACCTCCAGAGACTCACTTGGATCTACTGTCCTGGTCATAACGGGCGTTCGCGGCAAAGAGAGGGCGGACATGCTTGCATCGAAAACATCGATTGTTGGACAGTTGAAGCAGGGCCGTGCCGTGTTACGATGCAGAGTGGCGGCTGTACCAGGCGGCACCGTAAGGGGAGGAGGGGGCATAAGCAACAAAATCAAAATTGAAGGTTATTTAAAAGAAAAAACATTTAAGGGGCCACATTTCGAATACTTGAATTTTTCCCGACCGCGACGGCTCTCAGATCGACCCAGCCTCAACTTGGTACCAGACATGCACTGGGAAAGTAAAGACGGCCGGCGTGATGCGGACCACATCACCCATCGTGTGCCGACGGTCAATGAAAATACAGGCCTAACACTGTATTGCCTATATACCACGAGGTATGAAAGGGTTCCTTTACTTTTTTTATTTCGAATACTTGCGTTATACTGCGAAAATATACCACACGGACCTGCGTTGAAGAGGGATAAGGGGGTGTTCTTCGGTCTCTTCGCGACTGCCTGTTGTATGAAGCCACTTCTTCTTCTTCTTCCAACGCTCTATATCGATCACGTGTTAACCACTCTGTGTGATTTGCATGTGATCTGAGACTAAGAGCGATTGCACGTTGTGCCAGTTATGCGCCTACCAGTAGGCCAGCACATCCAATTTCTGTGACGCTTTTTATTTACTAGGTTGGCTTCCTAGGTCATACATCAGTCGCCTTTTACGACATGCCTTGTAGATCGCAGTGGTACTATTCTTTGCTTCCTTGCCGGCCCCGGCAGCACCGGCGCAGTAGGATGAAGACACTTCTTCTTCCATTTCTTCTTCTTTGTGTTCGTCCTTTACGACCAATTTTAATCACTCTTTGTGATATGTTTGATCTTTGCCAAGAACGTGTATACGTTGCAATTGGTTTGGTAGGCCCCTAAACGCATAGACTTCTACACATTTAGGACATGTACATCCGATTTCAGCCAAACCTCCTTAGTCGCCTCTTACGACATGTGTGGCAGGTAACAGTGGTTCTATTCTTTACACCCCAAATTTGGGCCCCGGTAACCACTCGGGCGGGATGAAGACACTAAAATAGATGTTACATCGATCCAGCGATTTAAGCAGTTTGAGTTACCCGTTGTACAAGTAGAACTGGATGCCTGAGGGGCAGAGTGTGGGGTGTGTTTAATCAGTGAGCCTGCCCGCATGCCCAGCGTGTTCGTAGCGCGTGGGACGACTAGTGACAAGCCCCTTTGTGTGCAGTTCAATTCCGTGGGCTGGCAGAAAAGCCACAGGTTCTCCAGATTTACGGTGTTCGTGGCACTGAACCGAAGGATTACGATGTCCATGGCACCGAGCCGAAGAGCTAACAGCTCAAGTGCTTCTGGATCGAGGAAAAACAAATCAGTGAACCACGGCAACCATTAGTACGCATACTCTTCGATATCTGTTGGGGGAGACTGAGCACCTTTGAGTCTGCCCTAGTGCAATAACGCCAGTTTAGCCCTTTCGCTGCTACATACTTTCCGAAGGCTGAGCTATAAATAGCTACTCTTTGTTTCTAGGTCACAAACGTGAATGTACGCCAGTAGCATTGACAGTAGCAATGTATAACGTGTTAACACGTCTTTAGCCCACAGAGGAGATATAATAACACACGTGTTAATGCGTCTTTAGAAGTGAATGGTGGGAAAACGTATATATACGTCCTCAGCAGCTAAAGGGTTAGTAACCAATAACCCCTGCCTTGTTAAATGTCCATGCTTAACACCGATACGTTGCCACTGGGAATATGCATGCTCTTAGTATTCTGATCTCTGTTTTCCTGTCAGTTCAACGTACATATATGCGCGTTGCATATATAAGCTGAATGCATTTAAACTGTAGAAAAATACACTGCAAATATGACGGAAAGAAACAGACAAATTAACCATGTCATTAAAAAAATCAATCAAATTAAATATACCCAGAGACAAGAGCTATAGGCAGCGCATCGCATTGAAGGTCTGCGACCAAGTTTGGATCGATATTCTTTGAACTTCAACTTAAAACCCACGTCAATCTATCAATACTTAACATTTATAAATAGCTATGCCCAGGGGCGGAAACAAGCCTGACGGTTTTGAAGAAAGGAAAGGGAGGGATTTAAAATTACGTCTTTGAAGTTGTTTTCTCGTGTTCAAAATTAAGATACTCTTGCGCGAACACGTTGGGTGGCACGCACTAGATACGGATATGTAAGTTGCTGGTCTCCTTCCAGGCAGCCTAGATTGAGGTATTTGACATTAAGTATGACACACCAAGATCGATACAGCAGGCACGATACTTTGTATTCGTCGGCGTATTTCTGCATGATAAATAGCTCGATATGAAATAAATGTCAGATTTGTAAGGCTGCTTACCTGCCTGTCACAGGTAGGTGGATCAGTCTACTGTTGTCTGATGTCACAGCTAGGTGGATCGGTCTAATACTGTCTGATGTCATAGGTAGGTGGATCAGTCTACTGCTTACCTGTCTGTCACAGGTAGGTGCATCAGTCTAATGCTGTCTGATGTCACAGGTGAGTGAATCGGTCTACTGCTTACCTGCCTGTCACAGGTAGATGGATCAGTCTACTTCTTACCTGTCTGTCACAGGTAGGTGAATCTGTCTAATGCTGTCTGATGTCACAGGTAAGTGGATCAGTCCACTGCTTACCTGTCTATCACAGGTAGGTGGATCAGTCTAATGCTGTCTGCTGTCACAGGTAGATGGATCAGTCTAATGCTGTCTACTGTCACATGTAGGTGGATGAGTTAGGTCTGAGTCACAGGTAGATGTTAGTCACTGTTAACATGCCTGTCACAGGTAGGTGGATCAGGTACTGCTTATCTGCCTGTCACAGGTAGGTGGATCAGTCTAACGCTGTCTGCTGTCACAGGTAGATGGATCAGTCTAATGCTGTCTACTGTGACGGGTAGGTGGATCAGTCTACTATTGTCTGCTTTCACAGGTAGTGGATCAGCCTACTGCTGTCTACTGACACAGGCAGGTGGATCAGTCTATCGTTAGTCTAATGTCACAGGTAGGTGGATCAGTCTACTGCTTACCTGTCTGTCACTGGTAGGTTGATCAGTCTACTGCTTACCTGTCTTTCACAGATAGATGGATCAGTCTAATCCTGTACTGTCACAGGTAGATGGATCAGTCTAATGCTTTTCTACTGTCACAGGTAGGTGGATCAATCTACTTTGCCTGCTTTCACAGGTAGTAGATCAGCCTACTGCTGTCTGCTATCACAGGTAGGTGGATCAGCCATGCTACCTGTCTGTCACAGGTAGATGGATCAGTCTACCCTTACCTGTCTGTCACATGTAGATGGGTTAGTTATGTACCTGTCTATCATAGATAGATGGATCAGTCTATGATTCCCGTCTGTCACAAGTAGATGGATCAGTCTACTGCTTACCTGTATGTCAAAGGTAGATGGGTCAGTCTACTGCTTACTTGTCTATCTAGGAGATGGATCAGTCTACTGCTTACCTGTCTGTCACAGGTAGATGGATCAGTCTATTACTGTCTACTGTCATAGGTTGGTGGATCAGTCCAATGCTTACCTGTCTGTCACAGGTAGGTGGATCCGTCTACTGCTTACCTGCCTGTCACAGGTAGGTGGATCAGTATAGTATTGTCTGATGTCACAGGTAGATGGATCAGTCTAATGATGTCTGATTTCATAAGTAGATGGATCAGTCTACTGCTTATCTGTATGTCACAGGTAGATGGATCAGTCTATTACTGTCTACTGTCACAGGCAGGTGGATCAGTCTGCTGCTTACCTGTCTGTCACAGGTAGATTGATCAGTCTGTTACTGTCAACTGTCACAGGTAGGTGGATAATTCTATTACTGTCTACTGTCACAGGTAGATGGATCTGTCTACTTCTTGTATTGTCACAGGTAGATGGATATGTCTACTGCTTCTATCGTCACAGGTAGATGGATCTGTCTACTGTTTCTATTGTCACAGGTAGATGGATCTGTCTAATGTGTCTATTGTCACAGGTAGATGGATCTGTCTAATGTTTTATTGTCAGGTAGTGGATCTGTCTGTTTCTATCACAGGTAGATGGATCTGTCTACTGTTTCTATTGTCACAGGTAGATGGATCTGTTTACTGCTTCTACTGTCACAGGTAGATGATCAGTCTACTACTGTCTACTGTCACAGGAAGGTAGATCAGTCCACTGCTTACCTGTCCGTTACAGGTAGGTGGATCAGTCTATTACTTTCTGTTGACACACGTCACAAGTAAATGTCACAAGTAAATGGATCCGTCTACTATTGTCTGCTGTCAGAGATAGGCGGATCAGTCCACAGCGTACCTGTCTGTCACAGGTAGATAGATCAGTCTACTGCAGTCTGCTGCCATAGGTAGATAGATTAGTCTACTATTGTCTGCTGTCACAGGTAGGTGGATCAGTCTACTGCTGTCTACTCTTACAGGTTGTTGGATCAGTCTACTGCTTACCTGTCTGTCACAGGTATGTGGATCAGTCTACTGCAGTTTGCTTACACAGGTAGGTGGATCAGTCTACTAATGTCTACTGTCACAGGTAGATGGATCAGTCTACTGCTGTCTGTTGCCACAGGTAGGTGAATCAGTCTACTGTAATCTGTTGTCACAGGTAGGTGGATCAGTCTACTATTGTCAGCTGTCACAGGTAGGTGGATCAGTCTACTACTATTTGTTGTCACAGGTAAATGGATCAGTCTACTACTGTCTGTTGTCACAGGTAGGTGGATCCTTCTACTATTGTCTACTGTCACAGGTAGGTGGATCAGTCTACTGCAGTCTACTGTCACAGGTAGATGGATCAGTCTACTGCAGTCTACTGTCACAGGTAAATGGATCAGTCTACTGCTTGCCTGCCTGTCACAGGTAGATGGATCAGTCTAATACTGTATTATATCACAGGTAGATGGGCCCTTATACTTCTAGAACACGTTGTATCTGGAAAAAAATTTACCCTATGAGTACCATTGTCTTTTGATAATCTGCTTATGTGGCCGAACTATTTAATTTGTACTTTTTGGGGATAAAATTTAGTACTGATGTCGTGTCCAGTTTTTTCTTAATGCTTCTTAATAGCACCGGGTTTTACCCCATATGGCTCGGTCCCTCTCTTCAGAAATAGCACTCCACTTGCCGAGAGTATTGCACAAAGCACGAACTCCGAAGCTCCAGCAACAATCATAAGGGTCTCTAGAAAAACTGAACTCGTGAACAGAACGGAGGTCGGATGCGAACCCACGGCCTTCGACTCGCAAGGCAAAGGGTTTAGCCACTTAGTCACAGAGACCACCAATGTGTAGATCACCAATGCGTAGACCACAATGCGTAGACCACCAATGCGTAGACTACCAATGCGTATACCACAATGCGTAGACCCCAATGCGTAGACCGCCAATGTGTAGACACCAATGCGTAGACACAATGCGTAGACCACAATGCGTAGACAACGCCAATCGTAGATATGGAACCACAATGCGTAGACCACAATGCGTAGACCACAATGCGTAGACTACCAATGCGTAGACCACCAATGAAGACGACCATCAAGTAATTGCAAAATAAGAGAAACAGCGCTGTAAAGACAAACTAACCATTGATCTGATCTATTGATTACTTTGGGGAGGTCTCCATGCAGTGGTGGTTCTCATGGCGAAGTGGTAAGGAGAGGTCTCCATGGCGAAGTGGTAAGGAGAGGTCTCCATGTCTAAGTGGTAAGGAGAGGTCTCCATGTCTAAGTGTAAGGGAGGTCTCCATGGCTAAGTGGTAGGGAGGTCTCCATGGCTAAGTGTAAGGGGAGGTCTCCATGGCTAAGTGGTAAGGGGAGGTCTCCATGGCTAAGTGGTAAGGGGAGGTCTCCATGGCTAAGTGGTAAGGGGAGGTCTCCATGGCTAAGTGGTAAGGGGAGGTCTCCATGGCGAAGTGGTAAGGGGAGGTCTCCATGGCGAAGTGGTAAGGGGAGGTCTCCATGGCTAAGTGGTAAGGGGAGGTCTCCATGGCTAAGTGGTAAGGGGAGGTCTCCATGGCTAAGTGGTAAGGGGAGGTCTCCATGGCTAAGTGGTAAGGGGAGGTCTCCATGGCTAAGTGGTAAGGGGAGGTCTCCATGGCTAAGTGGTAAGGGGAGGTCTCCATGGCTAAGTGGTAGGAGGTCTCATGGCTAAGTGGTAAGGAGGTCTCCATGTCTAAGTGGTAAGGGAGGTCTCCATGGCTAAGTGGTAATGGGAGGTCTCCATGGCTAAGTGGTAATGGGAGGTCTCCATGTCTAAGTGGTAAGGGGAGGTCTCCATGGCGAAGTGGTAAGGGGAGGTCTCCATGGCGAAGTGGTAAGGGGAGGTCTCCATGGCTAAGTGGTAAGGACGTTTGCATGTCGTTCCGAAGGTTCTTGGTTCAAACTCAGACCGAGTCATATCAGCAATTTTTTCAGATGATCCTGAAGATGGTTTCTGGAGCAACGGAGTTCGTGCTTTGTGTAAAACCTTCGGTAGATGACGTGTCATTTCTGTCATCAGGGACGGGGCATATGGGGGAAACCCGTTGTAATGAATTCAATCCTTCGCCTTTTGTCTCCTTTAGATTGATTGATTGATTGATAGGACTATCATCATTGCGCTTCCGTGAATGACCATGTGTGCTCCGATCTCTTTCTTACACAGGAAGACCTCAGCGACAGAACACGAACCTCGTAGCATCGGTGTAGGTCCCCGATGTAATTTTGAAGATGGCAAAAATTTAGTAGGAATTATTTTTTTGTTTTAATAAACCTTGAACAAAAATTGTGTAAAACATGACATGAAAATCAACAACACTAAAACAGAAATAATGAATATGGGAAGAAAACATAATAATCTAGACATCCATGTCAATGACTAAAACAAATAATGAATATGGGACAAAATAAAAACTAACACATTCAATACTAAATAAACTAAGTGAAAGAATTCAAATACTTAGGAAGCATATTCACAGAAGACGGAAAACTGGATAAAGAGATAGAGGCTAGAGTACAAAAAGCAAATGCTGTAACCTACCAACTAGCCCCATTGTTAAGGCACCCAAAAATTTCACAGGCAGCTAAGCAACAGATGATCAACAGCATTTTTATACCTACTTTGTGTTACCAGAGCCAAACATGGACATTGAGCAAAGCGCAGTCACAAAAAATAACTACATGTGAAATGTGTTGCCTGCGAAAAGTTACCAACAACACAAGAAAAGACAGAATCACCAACATCAGCATAAGAAAGAAAGTTGGCACAAAACCGTGATTGAATTACATAAAGAAACAAAGAATGAAGTGGTTTGGCCACTTAATAAGAATGCATCCAAACTCCACAGTATACAGAGTCTTCTACGACAGAACATCGGGAAAGAAGGCAAGAGGAAGACCACGGAAAAGATGGTTAGATGACGTAGCAGAATCATGTGAAAGAGCAAAGATAACAATCACACAAGCCACCAGAACAGCGCAAGACAAAAACAGAAAACCACGACACTGGGCAACAACCCGGTAGCAGTGTGACGACAAAAGAAGAAGAAGAATGAACCGAGTTCCTTTGGAGCGTGGGACGAACACTATACCTCTATGCCACAGAGATCTTCTAAGAAGCCATGTGACTTATCATGTTTCCCTGATCAAAGAAGTATAACAGGAAATTACGTCATAAGTGTCATTGTTACAGGAAATTACGTCATAAGTGTCATTGTTACAGGAAATTACGTCATAACCTCTCGGTTCTGACATGGCATCGCTTAGCGTGGTGATAAACACACGGTGAGAACTCAGACTGAGGTTTCTTGGCTAATGCGTATGGTAGGGTTGTTGCAGAGTAAAGTGGAGCGTACAGGCATCCCAAAATAGTTGATGTATGGTGAACTTGCAGGAGGCAAATGGTGGATAGAAAAAACGCTTTAAAGACACTCTTAAAGTGTTTCTTGAGTGCTTCGATATAGACACCAAGTGTTGGGAATTCCTTGCGTAAGATCACCAAATGTGGCGCTGTAACAACACAAGAGGAACCCACAAAGCTGTGGATCATCGTGAAGTTGAGGCACAGAGAAAACGAGCTGCGCGAAAAGACAGAACACACAACACCCACATGCCTAACCTTGATCATGTATGCACCACCTGTGGTAGGGGATTGTGTTCTAGGAATGGACTCTACAGTCACCTCCGCACACACCAGAGAGGTGCAGCAGCACACGTCTGAGACTGTTGTGATCATCGCTTGAGATGGACTGCTATTTATATTAATTACAGGACAACTACTTCTAGTATGAGGATGGATGTTGAGGACGCTACTGCTGCCCTCCATTGGCTTTCTGGAACTCCATTTACTGGGGCAGTTGTTGTATCTGACTCTCAGTTAATGCTTCACAAGATCCAAAAGGGCAGGTTTCGGTATGAGTGGATGTCGTCTATTGAAGTTTCTAACCTCCAGAGGCTTACGTGCATATATTGGCCTGTGCATGCGGGTGTTTGCGGTAATGAGAAAGCGGACAGGCGCGCATCAACAGCATCGATTGTTGGGGAGTTGAAGATGGATAAGGAGATGTTCTTCGGTCTCTTCGAGACTGTCTGTTGGATGAGGACACTAAAATAGATATTGAATCGATCCAGTGATTTAAGCAGTTTGGAGTCACCCGTTGTACAAATAGAACTGGATGCCGGAGAGGCAGAGTTAGGAATGTGTTTAATAAGCGAGCATGCATACTCTTCGATATCTGTTGGGGAGACTGAGCACCTATGGGTCTGCCCGGAGTGCAATGACGTTACTTTAGTAACCAATAACCAATGACATCACTGCACGTCATTACATATCCGCCAGCACATTCCCGGACTTTTAAAACACTCCATACCAAATTACCAGATAAGCACCCCAAAAAATATTTTTAAAACACGTAAAAGCGGAAGATTTGTTGTCTGTTGCCATAGTGACTGCGAGACACGCCCTCAGACATCCACGACTTTTGGTTGGATGATCATTAGAAAATGTAAAAAACTATCTTGAGAAGTTACGAAACTATTGTATACGTTGAAGAATACTAAAACTGTCAGAGGAGAGAAAAGGAGAATGTTTATATTGACAGAGTCTGGTATAACAGAACTTGCTCGAGTGGTCACCGGGGCCCAAATTGGGGTGTAAAGAATAAAACCACTGTTACCTGCCACGCATGTCGTAAGAGGCGAATAAGGAGGTTTGGAGGGGGGGCTAGCTACCCCACACCGTAAAAAACACTAGATTGCTACAGAACGGAGAGCGAACCGAGTAAATGCTTGCTGAAACAGGACACATCGACGAAGGATAAGCACCAGAGCTCCAAATGGTGCTGAAGATGTGACGTAAAACACACCAATACTAAGGCTGCATGAATCATATTTCCACATGAATAGAATTTATGGGGAGATCTGGTACATCGGTCTGGGCGGTGATCGAGAGAGAAACTATTGTATACGTTGAAGAATACAAAAATTGTCAGAGGAGAGAATAAGAGAATATTTATATTGACAGAGTCTTCTATAACAGAACATCAGGAAAGTAGGCTAGAGGAAGACCACGAAAAAGATGGTTAGATGGTATAGCAGAATCCTGTCAAAGAGCAAAAAAAACAATCACCCAAGCTACCAGAACAGCGCAAGACAAAAACAGAAAACCGCGACACTAGGCAACAATCCGGTAACAGTGTGACGACAAAATAAGACGATTGAGGTATTAGCTATCTAGCCTAAGAATAATAATAATAGCCGTTTATCGCAAGCCATGATGACAACAGTCTCAGACATGTGTTGTTGCACCTTTCTGGTGTGAGCGGAGGTGACTGTAGAGTCCAATTCTGGAACGCAATTCCTTACCCCATGTGGTGCATACAAAATCAGGGTTGGACATGCAGGTAGTGTGTATTCTATTTTTTTTCGCGCAGCTCGTTTTCTCTGCGCTTCAACAGTGCGATCAGCAGAGCAGCTAGATATAGCATAAAGGATCTAGGCTAACAGATCTGAGCTTGTATATTGGGCTAAATATCTAGGCTAAAATATCTAAACTATATAGGCAAAATATTACAATATTACAATTTTAAACTGTAGCACCACTTTTTAGGGCAGTGTAGGACAGGTGGGACGAAAGTCTGACAAATTTAATGGTCGCATAGCTAGTGCAGTCGCCGCAAAACTGTTCAGGTTATGATTTTTCATTTATGCCCACAAGAGAAAGAAATCCTTGGCCTTACCGTGAATTGATCACAGGTCTCCTGCATGGGAGCCGTGCCCTAATCCATTCGACCAGACGCTTCTCTGGGTTAATACATCTAAGCCACAGATTCCCTAATTTTTCGGCCGACTTCCCACTTTGCACAACGTAAACTTTGTAACGCCCCCTCCACATTATAACAGTTTGCCAAAGCCCCCCTCCCTCATATACACATGCTCTATTTTCTATTTGATATAGAAATTTGATATATGTTTCTGTAATACATGGTCAATTTTCAAATGATTATATGCATGAAATAGAAAATTGATGAAAAAATGGATCGTGTAAGACGGGCATAAGATGAATTAAAATTTTAAATGATTATTCAATCGAAAAATCAAGAAAATAATTTATTAAAAAATATTTATTATTAATTTATTTTTTAAGGAGCCACCGACCCATAATCGCCTGCACACACCCCAAATTCTACTGAACCCACTATCGCCCCCCTAGGACGCTTCAGTGCCCACTGAGGGCGGTACCGCCCGAGGCGGACCGCCACTTTGTAAACCCGATCTAGGCTAATATATCTAGGCTAATTGAAAAAGGTCGTTAATGAAGGATTGAAATCACTGTACAGGATTTCCTATACAACAGATTTTACTATATGGGTCAGGTAGATAGAGCAACAACTAAAATGGTAATTGATAAATTGACTCGTTCAACGATAACACCATCATCATTGCACTTTGGTGAGTAACCATATCTACTCCGATATCTTCCTTATACAGGAAGATCTCAGTGCACGAATTCCGTAGCACCGGCGAGAGTATCCGATGTAATTTAGAAGATTGTGTAAATATTTTGCAGGAATTTAATTTTTTTTTATTTGTCTAATTGATGTCCCGTGTAGCTGCTTTAAGGTGGCGTCCTTGGCTTAGGGGAAAGTGATTCGGTCTATTAACCCCGACGTTCTGAGTTCGAATCACGCAGCGGACAGTTTGGTTGCAAATTGTTTTGCGTGAATTTTTACAAAAGGACGATGGCACCAATCGTTCAGAAAGCAATGGCAAACTACTGAACGTAATAAGGTCTAGAAAAATCACAAACAGCGTTAAAAAGCTGTGGTTGATTCGCAAAGTCATGTAAAGGATATGCAATTAACTTTTTAACGGCTTTAAATACTGCTTTTCAGGATTTTAAACTGCCAATTGTTCATTTACCTGCTCCACTTGAACACGAGACATAGTTTTTATCATCCCTCTCCGATTTTATTTTTCCGATCCAAAAGCACTTGAGCTTTCAGCTCTTCGGCTCGGTGCCATAGACATCGTAACCCTTCGGTTCGGTGCCACGAACACCGCAAATCTGGAGAGCCTGTGGCGTTGCTGCCAGCTCGCGGAATTGAACCTGCACTCACAGGGAGCTTGTCACACGTCATCCAACGCGCTACGAACACGCTGGGCGGGCGGGATATCCCTCTCCGATAAGACTAGGAACTCGATCTCACCTACACTGAGATCAGAGATCTCTGGAAAAATATGCCAATTGCTCCACGAAGGAGCGAACCGTGCACGTTTGAAACGAGAGGCGATCACATAAGCTCTACGCCACAGAGATATTGATAAATAGACTGTGTTAGGATCAGATTACGCACTGATCAACGCTACACTATGGGTGATGTGGTAAACATCTTTTTTTTTTTCCCGATCCAGAAGCACTTGAGCTTTTCAGCTCTTCGGCTCGGTTCCATGGACATCGTAACCCTTCGGTTCGGTGCCACGAACACCATAAATCTGGGGAATATGTGGCTTTTTCTGCCATTCCGCGGAATTGAACCCGCACACACAGAGGGATAGTCACCCGTAGTCCAACGCGCTACGAACACGCTGGGCAGACGGGCGTAAACATCATTCAGGGCTGTATTTACTTTCTACTATTTCTTGAAACTATGAGATGGATTATTGATTGATTGATTGATTGATTGATTGATTGATTGATTGATTGATTGATTGATTGATTGATTGATTGATTGATAGACCATCATCATTGCACTTCGGTGAGAAAACCATGTGTGATAAAGATCTCTTTCTTAAACAGGAAGATCTCAACTGCAGTGAATCTTGAACCGTCCTGGAGAAGAAGATGAAGAAGAAGAAAAAAGAAGAAAAAAAAGAAGAGAAAGAAAATGATACGAAGGGGAGGTTAAGGAGGAGGAGGAGGGGTAAAAGAGAAATAGGATAAGAAGAAGGATAAGAAGGAGGAGGAGGTGGAAGAGAACGAGAAAGATAAGAAGAAGAAGAGGAGGAGGATGGAAACAGAGAACAAGAAAGATAAGAATGAAGGGGGAGAAATAGAATGATAAGAAGAAGGTGAGGGAAGAGAACGCGACGGATAATAAGAAGACAGATAAGAAGCAGGAGGAATGGAAAAGAGAACGAGAAGGATAGAGAGAAGAGAGGGGGGATAACGAGATGGGTAAAAGAAGAAGGATAAGAATGAGAAGAAGGGGGAAAATGAACAAGATGTTAAGAAAAATAAGAAAACGAGGGAAAACGAGCAGGAGAATGATAAGAAGGAGAAGAAGAAGAAGAAGAGGAAAAGGAAGAGTAGATTAAGAAGAAGATGAAGAAGAAGAACAAGTAGAAGACGAAGAAACAGATATCAGGCTAGCTATGGTTTTTGTGTGTTTTTTTTCTCTGTTAATTCGACAGATTTTCAGAAACTTGTCTCTCGAAATAGGCAACTCGAAAATTATGCCAGTTACCCATCTCACCAGACAGGTTAAGCATCATTAAAATTAATCTTTTTATTTGGTTAATAAATTTTATAAACTTTTTCTGCCAGATTCACATCAATTAAATTGACAATTGTTACAAGGAAATGCCATTTCTTTTAACATGCACAGAAATATATACACAACGTAGACATATACAGCCATTAATATTTCTCATTTCTCAAAAACAACATGCCAATCTGGCAATTATGACATAGCTGACAGAATTTGTCCAGTTTTATTTCCATCTCGCTGTTTTTGTTAATTTCAATATATTAATATTTTTATTTAGGTTTCATGCCATATTTCTCAAGATATTCAAATGAAATATTATTGTATTTCTCTTGTACTGTTATATGTTACATACGGCAGGGTGATATGTCTCCAAACCACTCTATCCTGGGCAACTGGTTAGATTTCTTCTATATAGGGAGTTCAAGATAAAAGTAGCCCGGTCAAGTGAAGCAAACTGGCATATGTTTATGAAAATGAGATGGTTCAATGATGACGTAGTATAGGTCAAGTGAGCGTCCGTAGCTCAAGCGGTAGGGAGCTCGATCACAAACCCAAGCGTATCTGGTTCAAATCCCACGGTGGCCAAGTGTGGAAGCAAATTCATTTCCGTGGGATTTTTATAAAAGGTAAAAATAGACCTCACAGTTCAGAAAGCAATGGCAAACTACTGAACATATAAGTGGTGCCTAGAAAATCAACGACTCGTTTACTGTGGTTGATGGCTACGTCCTGTAAAGGATATGTATGCTACGATAGGCCAAGTGAGCAAGTCTTTTTGTGATGTGTAATTATGATGCGGAAAGGGGCGATGAACAAATGTGATGAAAGGACGAGCTAGTCAGAACCGGTTTAAATAGTAAATAGACAGAACGCAAGGTGTACCTGACCACTTTTGATTTGTCAATGGGGATGCTTTTATCTTGAACACCCTGTAGAATACAGCCTGGTATTTCTCGTCTAAAATGACTAAAGTGGAGGTTTTTAAGAGGTCAAACACAGAGAAAGCTTATTATCAATATAAGAAAGAGGCGGTCATCGTTTTTCGGGCATGTGATGAGAAAGGGAGATCTAGAACACATTGTAACGACGGTAACATCGAGGGGAGACGAGACAGAGGAAGACAGAAAGAGAAAATAGTGGATAGCCTGACTTCATGACACGGAAAAGCGTCAACATCTGAGATGATAGCAAACACCAGAGACAGAGATTTGTGGAGATCAATGATCGCCTACACCAGCCGGCACGGCACCTGATAATAATGACGATTTCTCGTCTATCTCAGGGGAGGTAGTTTCAGGATTTCCCAAGTAGCGTCCCTTTCTTCTTTAACTATTTGCCTCTCACTTCAAAGCCTGCTTTGTGATTATTTGATCATTTCTTCTCAGGGTATGTCCAACATATCTCCATTTTCTCCTTCTTATAACAGTTGTTACTAGTGGTTGACCACCAGACATTTCTTCTCAGGGTATGTCCAACATATCTCAATTTTCTCTTTCTTATAACAGTTGTTACTAGTGGTTGACCAGACATTTCTTCTTAAGGTATGCCCAACATATCTCCATCTTCTCCTTCTTATAACAGTTGTTACTAGTGGTTGACCAGACATTTCTTCTCATAGTATGCCCAACATATCTCCATCTTCTCCTTCTTATAACAGTTGTTACTAGTGGTTGACCAGACATTTCTTCTCATAGTATGCCCAACATATCTCCATCTTCTCCTTCTTATAACAGTTGTTACTAGCGGTTGACCAGACATTTCTTCTCATAGTATGCCCAACATATCTCCATCTTCTCCTTCTTATAACAGTTGTTACTAGCGGTTGACCAGACATTTCTTCTCAAGGTATGCCCAACATATCTCCATCTTCTCCTTCTTATAACAGTTGTTACTAGTGGTTGACCAGACATTTCTTCTCATAGTATGCCCAACATATCTCAATCTTCTCCTTCTTATAACAGTTGTTACTAGTAGTTGACCAGACATTTCTCTGTTTTCATTACTTCCCTATAATTCGTCCCATTTTATGTTCATTATTTTCCGCATCTTTCGTATTTTTCGTATCACCACTCTCTGTTCTATATTTGATTTGCGTCGAGAAGAGGAATACGTTACGACTCGGTTCATATGCTCTATAACAGGCGCATCCAAAATTATCGGCCTAGACCTGTACGATTTATACAATGCGAGTTTTCAAATTCCGTAAATACCATGTATTGAATTGAACATCTATTGTCCTGTTTCCATGGAAACATGAGTTCACTGAACAATCAAAGTACATCTCCGTCATCAATTTACGTCATTCCGACGATCGAATCTGTTGATGCAAGCCTGTCTGATATCTCATTATCGCAAACACTGACATCTCCGGCAAAGTACCTCAAATAAGTCACAGAAGCGCACATGTGTTGCCGTGGCCCGCAAGGGTAGCAAAGAATAGTAACATTCATAGTTCATATATACGGTTTGAACTTCACTGCAACGTGTCACCCCATAATTGCTCCGTTCCTATGCCAACGAAAATCACACGAAATGCTAACGACTGTCTCCTGTGTGAACTAATTAAAGAATGATACAGCCGAACCGCCACAAAAAGCAACCTGCACAGCATAAATAGTAACATTGCGATCTACAAGGCATATCGTAAAAGCCGACTGAGGTAAGGGCCTAGGGAAGTTACCCTAGTAAATTAACTTTTTCGCTGCTATATACTTTCTGAAGGCTAAGCTAAAAATAGCTACTCTTTGTTTCTAGGTCACAAACGTGAATGTACGCCTACAGCAGTGACAGTAGCAATGTATAGCGTGTTAACACGTTTTTAGCCCACAGAGGAGAGATAATAATAGACGTGTTAATGCGTCTTTAGAAGTGAATGGTAAAAACGTATATATACGTCCTTAGCTGAAATGCGTCGCAGAAATCGGATGTGCTGGCCTACTTGTAGGTGCATAACTGTACAATCTCTCTTAGGCTCAGATTACATACAAATCACAAATAGCGGTTAACAAGTTGTCAATATGGAGCATTCGAAGAAGCCATCACCGAAGGTTGGGGATGAGGGTATCTGTGGTGTGGAGGCAAGGTCCTCGCCTCTCACTCCCAAAGTGCCCGGTTCGTTCCCGACGTGGAGCGACTGGGATATTTTTTCAGAGATTCCTATTCTCAAAGTAGGTAGGATCAAGTTTCTAGTCCTATCAAATACGAGCGACATATATCAGTGTTAAAGTTAAGCAGGTAAAAGAACACTTGACAGTTTCAAATCAATAAGAGTAAACTGCATTGCCGCTGCCTGTGCAAAATTCATTAAAAATAATTTAAAATAAAATTCCTACAAAAATGTTCACAATTTTCAAAATTAAATCGGATACTCACGCCACTGCTACGGAGCTCCTGCACTACCGCTGAGATCTTTATGTATAAAAAAGATATACATATCACAAAGAGTTAATGATCTAAATACAATTATGATGGTCATATCTTCTTCTTCTTCTTCGAACGCTCCATATCGACCACTTGTTAACCACTCTGTGTGATTTGTATGTGATCTGAGCTTAAGAACGATTGTACGTTGTGCCAGTAATGCGCCTACACGTAGGCCAGTACATCCGATTTCTGTTACGTTTTTATTTACTAGGTAGCTTCCTAGGTCATACATCAATCGCCTCTTACGACATGCTTTGTAGGTCGCAGTGGTACTATTCTTTGCTTCCCTTGCACGCCCCGGCACTACACACTCGAGGCATGGTCCTATCAATCAATCAATTAATCAGATTGAAAGCTTCGATAGACGACACCCATTCATACAGCATCCTGCCGTATTGGACCTTCCAAGGCCGCGCATAATAATTGCCCTGGGAAACATGGCTCAACATTATCCATTCTGGTATTATGTAACATCGCTGCATGATCTGAACAAATACCAACGTTAGCTGTAATTAGGCACACACACAATAAAAATCTGGATTTATTTCCTTGTTTACTTTTTTACTTTATTGATAATAATTTATGTTGAAATACAAGGGATTTATTTCTGCTTTGTCTAATACAAGTATTGCATGGTAGAAGAGCCGGATTAAGGCATTGGAAGGCCATAAGCTCTTAACTCAATCTATACCGTGAGCCACTATAGGGGCGTAGAAACGTGCGCCAATTACACCCCTTGCCGTTAAAGTGGATTTTCTCAGAAGGCGTGTTCTTTCGCTTTGTACTACGTTTTCCTGTTTTATGGTAGCTACAAATATATATATATATATATATATGTGTGTGTGGGTGGGTGCGTGTTGTGGTGTGCGTGTATGTGTTTGTGTGTGCAGTATATTTGACAATATACTCGTATATTAATGTTTTAAATACCTAGTGAGCATATCAGCTAACGGGAGAATAACTAACGAAATCAAACACAGATGTAACAAATCAAATCAAGTGATAGGACAAATGGCGCCAATATTACAATGCAAACATGTCACCATGAACACAAAATGAGCAGTGTTCAACACAATCTTTCTCCCCACATTATGTTACCAGTGCCAAACCAGGACGCTGACATCAAATGATAGAAGAAAACTAGTCACGACAGAGATGAAGTGTCTACGCAGAATGTTGGGTGTAACAAGAAGAGACCGGTTTAGACATGAAGATATCAGGTTAAAAAGTGGGTACAACATCAGTATTAAACTTCATTAAGAAACAACAAATTAAATGGTTTGGTCATATAAGTAGATTACCAACAGACAATGCACATCACAGAGCAATGTTACTTCCTTACAAAGCAAAAGACCGTTCGCGCAAAAGGTGGACCTCAGAGACAGAAGGCGGCGAAAAACACTATTTATAAATTAGCGTACACAACAGCCTGTTCTAGAAATCTCTTATCCTGATGTTGTGAAGAAAAACCAGGGTAACAGAAAAGAAAGTAGGAGATACTGTAGAAAAATTATTCTAGAAACATTGATTTTATAGAGTACTAAATTCTCAAAGTGTACCACACTATGTAACACACAAGATACGTCCCTGCGTACAACGTCACATACATAAGGACATATAACGAAATCTCAATTTCCTTTCCTCCCAAATTAACATATGGAATCTGGTCTGAATTAATTCGTTATCTGTCTCTATCACTTTTTACTTCTTGTAGCCATGGCAACTGTGAGTAGCCAGTTTTTTTCATGTTTGTTGTTAACTGAATTTTTATGTTGGACTCTGTACACTCACGGGGCTCAAGTTTAAGTAAAAATTCATACGTTGTGTGCAAAGGTGTAGAATGAAGAAGGGTTCCTGTATCTTAAGGAAACAGATGATCACCAGCATTTCTGTGTTACCAGATCCGAACATGGACAATGAGCAAAGAACAGCCACAAAAAATAACTATATGTGTAATGTGATGCCCACGAAAAGTTACTATCAACACCAGAATCACCAACATCAGCATAAGAAAGAAAGTTGGTACAGAACATTGCTTGAATTACATTGAGAAACAAAGTCACCAACATCAGCATACGAAAGAAAGTTGGTACAGAACCTTGCTTGAATTACATTGAGAAACAAAGTCACCAACATCAGCATACGAAAGAAAGTTGGTACAGAACCTTGCTTGAATTACATTGAGAAACAGAGTCACCAACATCAGCATACGAAAGAAAGTTGGCACAGAACCTTGCTTGAATTACATTGAGAAACAAAGAATTAATTTGGTCTGTCACTTAATAAGAATGCCACCAAACTACACACTATACAGAGTCTTGTACAATAGAACATCAGGAAAGAAGGCGAGAGGAAGACCACGAAAAGATGGTTAAAGGGCATAGCAGAATTCAGCCAAAAAAGCAAAAATAACTATCACCCAAGCCATTAGCACAGTGCAAGACAGAAACAGAAAACCATGACACTGGGCAACAACCTGGTAGCAGTATGACAACACTAGGCAACAACCTGGTAGCAGTATGACAACACTGGCAACAACCTGGTAGCAGTATGACAACAAAAGAAATACGAAGAAATGTGATAATTAAAAAAAAAGTTATACTTTAGGAGTGAGTGTGAAAAGTTCTACTTTAGGAATGAGTGTGAAAAGTTCTACTTGATGAGGAAAGTTCTATTGAGAGTGTGAAAAGTTCTACTTTAGGAGTGAGTGTGAAAAGTTCTACTTTAGGAGTGAGTGTGAAAAGTTCTACTTTAGGAGTGAGTGTGAATAGGTTCAATTCTTTAGGATTGAGAGTGAAAAGTTCTTATTTTGAAATGAGTATACAAAATAATACTTTAGGTGTGAGTGTGCAAAGTTCAACTTTAGCAGTGAGTGTGCAAAGTCCTACTTTAGGAGTGAGTGTGCAAAAGTTCTACTTTAGGAATGAGTGTTCAAATTTCTACTTTAGCAGTGAGTGGACAAAGTTCTACTTTAAGAATGGATGCGCTATAACTGGACGAAGCTCTTCTTGTAAATTAGGACAAGCACAGCGGACAATTTTAGAGTTGTAGCCACAAATGGACAATTTGAGAGTGGGGTATTAATTAATTAATTAATTTCTGATTCAAAGATCACAGAGGATAATCACATCAGGCAGATACCGGAGGTGGTATTGCACGTGCTAATATCAGATGTCGTCCAGGCTGATTAATTAAGTAATAATCGACATATTTAGTATTCGATTACATCCAATCGCCGAGACTTCTCTCTCTCTCTCTCTCTCTCTCTCTCGTCTCTTGTTCACTTTCTCTCTCTCTCTCTCGTCTACTTGTTCACTTTCTCTCTCTCTCTCTCTCGTCTACTTGTTCACTTTCTCTCTCTCTCTCTCGTCTACTTGTTCAATTTCTCTCTCTCTCTCTGTCTTTCTCTCTCTCTTTCTCGAGTTCCATATTAATCTCTCACTTTCTCGTCTGCTTGTTCACTTTCTCTCTTTCTCTCTCTCTTTCTCTCTCTCTCTCTCTCTCTTTATCGATTTTCATATTACTCTCTCTCTTCTTACTTATTCACTTTCTCTTTCTCCTCTCTCTCTATCTCTCTCTCTCTCCTGTCTCTTTATCAATATCAATATTTCTCACTCTTTCATCTAATTATTCCCTTTCTATCTCTTACACTCTCTCTTTCTCTCTCTCCCTCTCTTACTCTCTCTCTTTCTCTCTCTCTTTCTCTCTCTCTCTCTCCCCTAAATAGGAAATAAACCCTTGTTATATCACGTAGTATATTGGGTAAAACGGTGTTAGGTCTGTATTTTTCACTGAGGGTCGGCACACGATGGGTGATACGGTCGTCTTTACTTACCAATCCTTTTCCTGGTACCCAGTTGAGTCTGGATTGCCCTGAGAGCCGTTACGGTCGGAAAAAATGCCATGCCAACTGTGGACTTGAACCCGAACCACTAACCACAGAAGCGAGTTCACTAACAACTACGCTACTGTGGCACTCCTGTCTCTTTCTGGATGTTTATCTTACTCTTTCATTTTCTCGACTACTTGTTCACCCCTCTCACTCTCTCAGGTTTTATCAGTGGCGGCTCGGTGTCATTTTTGTTGGTGGGGCCAGACATTTTTTCTGGATAAATCATGGTTTTTGGTTGCTATATTTTAATTATAAAATAATAAATACACGTTATACATTATTTTTGGTGGGGCCGGCCCCACTGGCCCTTAATGACGAGCCGCCACTGAACATATCTATATATATATATTCCTCCACCACATTGCTGAAGACGATAAAAGAAAAGTTAGTAAAAGAGAAATAGTAAGAAAAGAAAAAAAAACAATAAGAAAAGACGATGAAACAAAAATATAAAGAAGAGTCGATAGAAAGAAAAAAGATTAAGAAGGAAAAGAATTAAGAAAAAAGGATAGAAAGAGAATTTAAAAAGGTGAAGAAGAAGATGCAGAAAAAGAAGAAAAAGAAAAAAGAGAAAACGAAAATAGCAGAATACAAAGAAAAGTCAGTTGTAGAGATAGAGGAAAAGTGAGAAGAAGAAGAAGAATGAAGGATAGAAAGATTCAATAGAAGAGAAAAAGTGAGAAAATAAGAATGATGAAAGAAAGATTCAATAGAAGAGAAAAATTTGAGAAAATAAGAATGTAGAAAAAAGATTCAATAGAAGAGAAAAAGTGAGAAAATAAAAGAATGGTAGAAAGAAAGATTCATTAGAAGAGAAAAATGAGAAAATAAGAATGAAGGATAGAAAGAAAGATTCAATAGAAGAGAAAAAAGTGAGAAAATAAGAATGAAGGATAGAAAGAAAGATTCAATAGAAGAGAAAATTTGAGAAAATAAAATGAAGGATAGAAAGAAAGATTCATTAGAAGAGAAAAAATGAGAAAATAAGAATGTAGAAAGAAAGATTCAATAGAAGAGAAAAAGTGAGAAAATAAGAATGAAGGATAGAAAGAAAGATTCAATAGAAGAGAAAAAGTGAGAAAATAAGAATGAAGGATAGAAAGAAAGATTCAATAGAAGAGAAAAAGTGAGAAAATAAGAATGAATGATAGAAAGAAAGATTCAATAGAAGAGAAAAAGTGAGAAAATAAGAATGAAGGATAGAAAGAAAGATTCAATAGAAGAGAAAAAGTGAGAAAATAAGAATGTAGAAAGAAAGATTCAATAGAAGAGAAAAAGTGAGAAAATAAGAATGAATGATAGAAAGAAAGATTCAATAGAAGAGAAAAATTTGAGAAAATAAGAATGAAGATAGAAAGAAAGATTCAATAGAAGAGAAAAAGTGAGAAAAATAAGAATGAAGGATAGAAAGAAAGATTCAATAGAAGAGAAAAAAGTGAGAAAATAAGAATGAAGGATAGAAAGAAAGATTCAATAGAAGAGAAAAAGTGAGAAAATAAGAATGAATGATAGAAAGAAAGATTCAATAGAAAAGAAAAAGTGAGAAAAATAAGAATGAAGGATAGAAAGAAAGATTCAATAAAAGAGAAAAAGTGAGAAAATAAGTATAAAGGATAGAAAGAAAGATTCAATAAAAGAGAAAAAGTGAGAAAATAAGTATAAAGGATAGAAAGAAAGATTCAATAAAGAGAAAAAGTGAGAAAATAAGTATAAAGGATAGAAAGAAAGATTCAATAAAAGAGAAAAAGTGAGAAAATAAGTATAAAGGATAGAAAGAAAGATTCAATAGAAGAGAAAAAGTGAGAAAATAAGAATGAAGGATAGAAAGAAAGATTCAATAGAAGAGAAAAAGTGAGAAAAGGAAAAAGGAAGGATAGAAAGAAAGATTCAATAGAAGAGAAAAAGTGAGAAAATAAGAATGTAGAATAGAACGAAAGATTCAATAGAAGAGAAAAAAGTGAGAAAATAAGAATGTAGAAAGAAAGATTCAATAGAAGAGAAAAAGTGAGAAAATAAGAATGAAGGATAGAACGAAAGATTCAATAGAAAGAAAAAGTGAGAAGAAGAAAAGGAAGGATAGAAAGAAAGATTCAATAGAAGAGAAAAAGTGAGAAAATAAGAATGAAGGATAGAACGAAGATTCAATAGAAGAGAACAAAATCAGAAGAAAAAAAGAATGTAGGATAGAAAGAAGAGAAAGAGTAAGAAGAAGAAGAAGAAGAGAACCGAATATAGAAAAATAAGAGAAAGAGGAAGAAGAGGATGACGTTTAAATCTCTAATTAATCTAAAACGCTATACTCCCCGCTGTCGATTGTCTTCTCGTCTGTCAAATCTTCTAACAATCAATACGAAAAGATAACATAATTTTTGTTGAGGTAAATGGCATATATGCAATCTGAAATAACTTAATGGGAGGAGTTATTGAACGGTTTACGTTGGTGGTACCTGTGAGGTTCATACCTGGCACCATATGCTTCCGGCATTACATTTATTGATCCGACCTTCAATCGATGCATCTCTCACTCTAGTTCTCTCTCGCTCTCCATGTTTCTTCTTCTTCTAGCGCTTCATATCGACCACGTGTTACTTGCTAGTATGTTAACGGGACTCGTAAGGGGAGCAAAGAATAGTAACACTGGGATCTACAAGGCATGTCGTAAGAGTCGACTGAGGTAGGGGTCTAGGAAGCTACCTAGTAAATAAAAAGAATGCCTCCTTCTATAGTCGTCTTTTTCAACCCTCCGTGTATCTTTATATGACCAAAATACCTCAATTTTCTCATTCTTATTTGTAGCTTCAGCCAATTAGAGAATTAGATAATTAGAGAATTAGATAATTAGAGAATTACGAGTTGACCATATAGGGTTGTTGTAGAGCGAAGTGGGGCATACAGGACAACTACTTCTAGTATGAGGATGGAGGTTGAGGCCGTTACTGCTGCCCTCCATTGGATTTCTGGGACTTCATTTACTGGGGCAGTTGTATCTGACTCTCAGTCGATGCTTCATAAGATCCAGAAGGGCAGGTTTCGGTATGAGTGGATGTCGTCTATAGAAGTTTCTAACCTCCATCGGCTTACGTGGATATACTGTCCTGGGCATGCGGGTGTTTACGGTAATGAGAGAGCGGACAGGCTTGCATCAACAGCATCGATTGTTGGGAGTTGAAGATGGATAAGGGGGATATTCTTCGGTCTCTTCGAGACTCTCTGTTGGATGAGGACACTAATATCGATGTTGAATCGATCAAGCGATTTAAGCAGTTTGGAGTTACCCGTTGTTCAAGTCGAACTGGATGCCTGAGAGGCAGAGTGAGAGGTGTGTTTAATCAGCGAGCCACAGGAACCATCAGTATGCATACTCTTCGATATCTGTTGGGGAGACTGAGCACCTATGGGTCTGCCCGGAGTGCAATGACGTCAGTTTAGTAACCATAACCAATAACCAAGCTTCAGCCAATTTTCTTTGATTGTGAGTTCTTTATGGGAGGATCTTCTTGTTCTCTTATCTGTCCATGCTATTCATTGGCCTCTTTGTCTCAGGAGACAATAGGTCTTGCGTCACGTAGTATGTTCTGCGCTGTCTTTTCTTGTTTCTTGTGGCTGTAATGACCTATTCTGGAGTGGCACTCCTTGCCACAGTTACTGCAGGTAAAACTGGAGACTGGAGCTGATACATAGGATGTTCTCTCTGCTCTCTGTGCTCTCTTTTGTCTCCACATGTGATGTTGTTTTCGTCTTTTCTTTTGAGCCGCCCTCTGCCGCTCGCCATGCTTGCCTGTCTTTGACCAGCCGCTCCCAATGTTCTTTGTCTATGTCGCATGAAGCTAGATCCTGCTTGTAGGTGTCAATGAAGCGTAATAATGGGCGCCAATGCTGTCTAGCACCAGATACGAGTTGACCATATAGAATGTTCTTTGGGATTCTATCATCGTTCATACGGACACGTGTCCCTAGCCATCTCACACGTCGCTGATTCAGCAAGGTGTACATGCTTGGAATGCCAGCAATGTCCAGGACTTCTATATTGGAGATGTGGTCCCGCCATCGTATGCTGTATATTCGCCTGAGACAGCGCATGTGGAAGGTGTTGAGGCGATGTTCTTGTCTAGCATAGGGTCCATGTCTTACTACTTAAAAGAGTGCTGAGAACACAAGCTTTATATACTTGTGTCTTGGTGTTTCTTGTGAGTGCCATGTTTTCCCATACAAGCTTTGCTAATTTAAACATAGCAGTGGAGGCCATCCCAATGCGACTACTAATTTTTCATCATCGAGGGAGAGTTGCTGCTATGACAAGCCAAGGTGAAAGGTGTTGACTACTTCAAGCGTATGACTACCAATGTTGATAGATGGGGCTCTGCTAATATCCTGGAACATTATATTTATTTTCTTCAGGCTGATGGTCAGGCCGAATATATTTGATGCTGCAGCAAATCTGTCCATGAGGTGTTGTAGCCCTTCTCTCTGTGTGTCATGTTAATGCTGCATCATCGGCAAACAGAAGTTCCCTGATGGTGCTCTTGGACTTTGGTCTATGCTTTGAGTCACGCCATGTTGAACAAGGGTGGAGACTGCAGTAAAACTTGGAAAAATAGCTAAACACATATTGAACAATCATGATTTACTAGAGCAAATAAACTTGAGCCCAAGGATTCCCTTCTACCGAACCAGGTCCCTCACTGCAGAAACGACCGCACCTGTAGAGAATATTGTAGAAAACACGAGCACCGTTGCTACAGAAACTTCTTCTTCTTCTTCTTCTTATGCTGAATATCGATCACTTGTTAAACCACTCTTTCTGATTTGTATGTAATCTGAGCCTAAGAACGATTGTACATTATGCCAGTTTTGAGCCTACAAGTAGGCCAGCACATCCGATTTCTGCGACGCTTTTTATTTACTACGGTAGCTTCCTTAGGCCCTACCTCAGTCGCCTCTTACGACAGGCCTTGTAGGTCGCAGTGTTACTATTCTTTGCTCCTTGCAAGTCCCGACAGCACACATGGGCGGCTCCGAAAACAATACTAGACATCTGAAAAAAAATCATAAGTAAACCGAACTACGCGTTTGGAACTCGAATTCACAACCTTCAGAAAGCAAGGTAAACGACCTGACCACTTCGATCAACCAATCAATTGCTATTAAAATGAACTTAACCTTCCATTTTCTTGATTACTTTTTTCTTATCTTTAAGCAAGGTAAGAGTTCTCGATAAAGTTTCACATTTTAAAGGTATTTTATTTATTTAATGCCCGAATTTTTAAAAAAAAAAATTTTCAAGTTAACAGCTCAGAATGGAAGACAGAGAATACCCGAAGTTGCAAACTTATGTTCCAGTGGAGAGTTGCAATTATAGCATAATGTTCTATTTTAGAGTGATGGAAGGTGGTAATTGTATCATAATGTTCTATTTTAGAGTGATGGAAGGTGGTAATTGTAGCATAATGTTCTATTTTAGAGTGATGGAAGTTGGTAATTGTAGCATAATGTTCTATTTTAGAGTGATGGAAGTTGGTAATTGTAGCATAATGTTCTATTTTAGAGTGATGGAAGTTGGTAATTGTAGCATAATGTTCTATTTTAGAGTGATGTAAGTTGGTAATTGTAGCATAATGTTCTATTTTAGAGTGATGAAAGTTGGTAATTGTAGCATAATGTTCTATTTTAGAGTGATGAAAGTTGGTAATTGTAGCATAATGTTCTATTTTAGAGTGATGGAAGGTGACAATTGTAATATAATGTTCTATTTTAGAGTGATGGAAGGTGACAATTGTAGTATAATGTTCTATTTTAGAGTGATGGAAGGTGACAATTGTAGTATAATGTTCTATTTAGAGGATCGAAGTGACAATTGTAGTATAGTGTTCATTTTAGGTGATAAGGTGAAATTTAGTATAGTGTTCATGTTAAATAAGGTGATAATTGTAGTATGTGTTCTAATTTAGACTGTGGAGTGGTAATGTCCATAATGTTCTATCTTAGGAGTGATGGAAGTGGCAATAATATAATGTTCTATTTTAGAGTGATGGAAGGTGACAATTGTAGTATAATGTTCTATTTTAGAGTGATGGAAGGTGACAATTGTAGTATAATGTTCTATTTTAGAGTGATGGAAGGTGACAATTGTAGTATAGTGTTCTATGTTAGAGTGATGGAAGGTGGCAATTGTAGTATAATGTTCTATTTTAGAGTGATGGAAGGTGGCAATTCTTTACTTCTCTTTCATGAGCGTCGCCTGTCACTTCTGTATAGCCCTATGCCGACAACCTCAGTTCTGTTTTCACAGCAAATTCTAAATGAACATTTCAAAATATATTTTGCTGCTTTGTACTTCTTTAATCTTTAACCTTTGACCTCTAGTGTCCACACAATTCTGGCACCGAGGAATGAGGAGTTCCAAAATAACAGAAATATTCCAGCATATTTTTGTCTTCATTCCTTTCTTTCAGATTAAAATTATGTAGATTTAAGCTCATATTGCACTCGAGAGAAGGAGGAGAGGAAAGATCGAGGAGAGAGAGGGAAAGATCGACGGGAGGAGAGAGGAGATCGAGGAGAGAGAGAGAGGGAAAGATCGACAGAGAGAGAGGAGGAAGAGATTGAGAGAGAGAGAGAGGGAAAGAAGAGCGAGAAGAGATGAAGAGGGAGAGGAGAGCGAGAAAAGGAAGAGGGAGGAAAGGAGAGAGGCAGATAGAGAGAGTTGAGCGAGGGAAAGAAAGAGGGCGAGAGAGAAAGGGGTAGAGATAAGGGAGGGAGTGGAGAGGGAGAGGAGAATGAATAGGAGAGAGGAAGAGGAGAGAGACAGAGGAAGAAGAGAAGGAGAGAGAGAGAAGAAGAGAGAGCATACTAAGAGGAGAGATGGATGGATAGATAGAAGTGAATGTGAGAATAAATATATAAATAAATGCATTAGAGCAGCGCTTCCCAAACTAGGGTCAGCTAACCCACAGTGGTCTGCGAGGTACTTACATGGTTGTCCACGAGGTACTCACATGGTGGTCTGCGAGGTACTCACATGGTGGTCTGCGAGGTACTCACATGGTGGTCTGCGAGGTACTCACATAGTGGTCTGCGAGGTACTCACATGGTGGTCTGCGAGGTACTCACATGGTGGTCTGCAGATACTCACATGGTGGTCTGCAGAGGTACTACATGGTGGTCTGCGAGGTACTCACATGGTGGTCTGCAGAGGTACTCACATAGTATCTGCGGGTACTACATGGGGTCCACGAGGTACTCAGGTGGTCTGCAGAAGTATCTCCATGGTGGTCTTTCAGAGTAATACTCATGATGCTGCGAGAGACAGGAGGAGAGGGAAATCGAGGGAGTGGAGGACACGAGAGGTCGGAGGATAAGGGAAGATGCAGAGAGACTACAGGGGCGAGAGGAAAGAGGAAGAGGAGGTCAGATAAGAGTGTCTGCAGGAGAAAGGCAGAGGAGGGAGAGATAAAGGAGGGTGAGGAGAAGGGAGTCTGGAGAGGAAAGGGGGCAGAGGAATACATGGGGTTGGAAGGAGTACTACTAGAGGGACGATGGATGATACAGGGTGATCTGAGAGGTACTAATAAATGTTGAGCAGGAAGGTAGCTACCATGTGGTCTGCAGGTACTCACATGGTGGTCTGCGAGGTACTCACATGGTGGTCTGCGAGGTACTACATGGGGTCTGCGAGGTACTACATGGGGGTCCGAGGTACTCACATGGTGGTCTGCGAGGTACTACATGGTGGTCGCGAGGTACTTACATGGGGTCCCGAGGTACTCACAGGGGTCTGCGAGGTACTCACATGGTAGTCCATGTATTCATATGTTCTAGATGTTTCATTGTGTCTTCGTTCTATTCATGGTTTTAGTGGTTGTGTACTTACATGTGTCGTATTCGTATTCCAGTGTTTCCTAGATACGTTTGTATTTGGTCGTCCATGTGTTTCATTACATTTGTCACCCTGTGTCGTTTGCTGAGGTTGTGTCAAACGGGTATCTCACGTGGTCGGTACTTACTACTTGTTGAGGTTTCAGTACTCACAGTGGTCCTCAAGCGCTTGAAGAAATATTATGCTCTATTCGTATTTTTAAAATTTTAACGATTCAGAAGCACTTGAGCTGAAAACTCTTCGGCTCGGTGTCATGGACATCGTAACCCTTCGGCTCGGTGCCACGAACACCGTAAATCTGGGGAACCTGTAGCTTTTCTGCCAGTCCACGGAGTTGAACCGCACTTACAGAGACTAGTCACCGTAGTCAATGCGCTACAACACGCTGGGCACGTGGGCTGTAAATATTTATAAAAACAGTGGTAAACTATTTCCCGCTGCGAAATCAAAGGAACCGGACAGACCGAGTCTAAATGTATGCAAGAACAACATAAAAGATCATTGGAATTTTCCCGCTGTCTAAGAACGTTGTTTACTATTGTAACACACAGAGAATTCATTCCTGTCCAGTTTGATAGATATAGACTCTTGGGGGTCGCAGCAATATGTATTTTATAGGGGGCATGTGGTAATGCAAAGTTTGGGCACCGCTGCATAAGAGAAATGAAGATGAGATATGATGGAGAGATGTTCAAGATGTTTGAATAGAAGAAAGGTGAGTTTGATGGAGGAATCCAAGAAGAGATGAAATCGAAAGAGATCAAACTCGAGAAGATCAGACTGGAAAGCCTCTGTCAGGGCAAAATTTCTTATCTTAACCACCAGCCCGCGTGCCCAGCGTGTTCGTAGCGCGTTGGACTACGGGTGACTAGTCCTCTGTAAGTGCGGCTTCAACTCCGCGGACTGGCAGAAAAGCTACAGGTTCCCCAGATTTACGGTGTTTGTGGCACCGAGCCGAAAACGAGTCTACAGCTTAGTAGCTTCTGGATCGGAAAAAATCTTAACCACATTTGTCGTGGGAAGATTTAGTTTTCTATCGTGTGCTAGGTGTGCTGCGCTTGACGTTGTCAGTCCATGCTTTGCAGGGACTCTGAGATGTTATCTATCTATTGTGTTCTTGGCCTGCCTCTGCGCCCTGAGTGTCGATTATTGTAGGCACGTGATGGCAAAATTCATTAGAAATATAAAAATTAAAATTCCTACAAAATATTTCCCTATCTTCCAAAATTACAACGCTGACCCTCGTCGGTGCTACGGAGCTCGTGCTCTTCCACTGAGATCTTCCTATGTAATAAAGAGATGTCAGCACACATGGTTACTCACCGAAGTCCAATAATGGTGATCCAATCAATCAAATGTATGGTGACAGTGGTGACGCTCTTGTGCTCCGATCTCTTTATTACGATAACGAGGAGGATTTCAAACATTCTTCTTCTATCAGAACTAATTCAATATATTTCTCATCTCTATTTGTATTTTTATATTTATTTCGTTCTATTCAGATCTGAAGTCAAACTTAGTCATTCTCTCAGCGAGAATTACAATTTGTATTGTTCATTTCAATCGCATTTTTTTTGTCGCTCGTGTTTTTGCTCGTGTTGTTGCTCGTGTTGTCGCTCATGTTGTCGCTCTGTTGTCGCTCTGTTGTCGCTCTTGTTGTCGCTTTGTTGTCGCTGTTGTTGTCGCTCTTGTTGTCCTCTTGTTGTCGCTCTTGTTGTCCCTCTTGTTGTCGCGCTCTTGTTGTCGCGCTCTTGTTGTCGCGCTCTTGTTTCGCGCTCCTTGTTGTCGCTCTTGTTCTCGCGCTCTTGTTGTCGCGCTCTTGTTCTCGCGCTCTTGTTGTCGCTCTTGTTTCGCTCTTGTTCTGTTCGCTCTTGTTGTCGCGTTCTTGCTGGCGCGCTCTTGTTGTCGCGCTCTTCTGTCGCTCTTGTGTCGCTCTTCGTGTTGTCGCTCTTGCTTCGTCGCTCTTGCTGTCGCTCTTGTTGTCGCTCTTGTTGTCGCGCTCTTGTTGTCGCCTCTTTGTTGTCGCTTCTTGTTATCGCGCGCTCTTGTTGTCGCTCTCTTGTTGTCGCTTCTTGTTGTCGCCTCTGATCTGTCGCTCTTGTTGTCGCTCTCTGTTGTCGCTCTTGTTGTCGCCTCTTGTTGTCGCGCTCTTGTTGTCGCTCTCTTGTTGTCGCTCTCTTGTTGTCGCTCTCTTGTTGTCGCTCTCTTGTTGTCGCTCTCTTGTTGTCGCTCTCTTGTTGTCGCTCTCTTGTTGTCGCTCTTTCTTGTCGCTCTCTTGTTGTCGCTCTCTGTTGTCGCTTCGTCCTCTTGTTGTCGCTCTTGTTGTCGCTCTCTTGTTGTCGCTCTTGTTGTCGCTCTTGTTTGTCTCGTCCTCTTGTTGTCGCGTTCTTGTTGTCGCTCTCTTGTTGTCGCGTTCTGCCTTTGTCGCGTTCTTGTTGTCGCCTCTACTGTCGCTCTTGTTGTCGCTCTTGTTGTCGCGCTCTTGTTGTCGCTCTTGTTTCGCGCTCTTTGTCGCTCTTGTTGTCGCCTCTTGTTCTCGCGCTCTTGTTCTCGCTCTTGTTCTGCGCTCTTTTTGTCGCTCTTGTTGTCGCGCTCTTGCTGTCGCGCTCTTGTTGTCGCGCTCTTGTTGTCGCTCTTGCTGTGCGCTCTTGCTGTCGCGCTCTGCTGTCGCGCTCTTGTTGTGCGCTCTTGTTGTCGCGCTCTTGTTGTCGCTCTCTGTTGTCGCGCTCTTGTTGTCGCGTTCTTGTTGTCGCGCTCTTGTTGTCGCTCTCTTGTTGTCGCGTTCTTGTTGTCGCGCTCTTGTTGTCGCTCTTGTTGTCGCTCTCTACTGTCGCTCTTGTTGTCGCTCTTGTTGTCGCTCTGTTGTCGCCTCTGTTGTCGCTCTCTGTTGTCGCTCTCTTGTGTCGCTCTCTTGTTGTCGTCTCTTGTTATCGTCTCTTGTTGTCGCACTCTTGTTGTCGCTCCTTTTGTCGCTCTTTTTGTCGCTCTTCTGTTGTCGTCTCTTGTTGTCGCTCTTTGTTGTCGTCTTGTTGTCGCTCTCTGTTTCGTTCTGTTGTCGCTCTGTTGTCGCTCGTGCGCTCTTGTTGTCGTTCTTGTTGTGCTTTTGTTTCGCTTCTTGTTTCGTTATGTTGTCGTCACTGTCGTCTTGTTGTCGCGCTTTGTTGTCGTTGTTGTGCTCTAAATAGATGCTATCGATTGTCGTCTTGTTGTGGTTTGGTTAGGCACCAGTCAGGAGTGTCAGCTCCTTGTACCTCGCTCTTCTCCGCTCAGATGTTCTCGCGACCGTAGTCAGCCATCTTGAAGGCAGCACAGGGCACGAACACACCTGCGATGCTACGCCTGGTACGCTCTCGTCCGCTCGAGAACATGACAGCATCCACGCAGAGACTTCGTCCCTACTTGCACAGCCTTGTAGTCGCAGCCTTGTTGTCGCTCTCTTGTTGTCGCGCTCTTGTTGTCGCTCTCTTGTTGTCGCTCTTGTTGTCGCTCTCTTGTTGTCGCTCTCTTGTTGTCGCTCTCTTGTTGTCGCGTTCTTGTTGTCGCGTTCTGTTTCGCGCTCTACTGTCGCTCTCTACTGTCGCTCTTGTTGTCGCTCTTGTTGTCGCTCTTGTTGTCGCTCTTGTTATCGCGCTCTTGTTGTCGCGCTCTTGTTGTCGCTCTCTTGTTGTCGCTCTCTTGTTATCGCTCTCTTGTTGTCGCTCTCTTGTTGTCGCTCTCTTGTTGTCGCTCTCTTGTTGTCGCTCTCTTGTTGTCGCTCTCTTGTTGTCGCTCTCTTGTTGTCGCTCTCTTGTTGTCGTCTCTCGTTGTCGCTCTTGTTGTCGCTCTCTTGTTGTCGCTCTTGTTGTCGCTCTTGTTGTCGCTCTCTTGTTGTCGCTCTCTTGTTGTCGCTCTCTCGTTGTCGCTCTTGTTGTCGCTCTCTTGTTGTCGCGTTCTTGTTGTCGCTCTCTTGTTGTCGCGTTCTTGTTGTCGCGTTCTTGTTGTCGCTCTCTACTGTCGCTCTTGTTGTCGCGCTCTTGTTGTCGCTCTTGTTGTCGCTCTTGTTGTCTCTCTCTCGTTGTCGCTCTCTTGTTGTCGCTCTCTTGTTGTCGCTCTCTCGTGCTCTTCCACTGAGATCTTCCTATGTAATAAAGAGATCTCAGAACACATGGTTACTCACCGAAGTCCAATAATGGTGATCCAATCAATCAAATGTATGGTGACAGTGGTGACGCTCTTGTGCTCCGATCTCTTTATTACGATAACGTGGGAGATTTCAAACATTCTTCTTCTATCAGAACTAATTCAATATATTTCTCATCTCTATTTGTATTTTTTATATCATTTCGTTCTATTCAGATCTGAAGCCAAACTTAGTCTTATTCTCTCAGCGAGAATTACAATTTGTATTGTTCATTTCAATCGCATTTTTTTTGTCGCTCGTGTTTTTGCTCGTGTTGTTGCTCGTGTTATCGCTCGTGTTGTCGCTCGTGTTGTCGCTCGTGTTGTCGCTCGTGTTGTCGCTCTTGTTGTCGCTCTTGTTGTCGCTCTTGTTGTCGCTCTTGTTGTCGCTCTTGTTGTCGCTCTTGTTGTCGCTCTTGTTGTCCCTCTTGTTGTCGCGCTCTTGTTGTCGCGCTCTTGTTGTCGCGCTCTTGTTGTCGCTCTTGTTCTCGCGCTCTTGTTCTCGCGCTCTTGTTCTCGCTCTTGTTCTCGCTCTTGTTCTCGCGCTCTTGTTGTCGCGCTCTTGCTGGCGCGCTCTTGTTGTCGCGCTCTTGCTGTCGCTCTTGCTGTCGCTCTTGCTGTCGCGCTCTTGCTGTCGCGCTCTTGCTGTTGCGCTCTTGTTGTCGCGCTCTTGTTGTCGCTCTCTTGTTGTCGCGCTCTTGTTGTCGCGTTCTTGTTGTCGCGCTCTTGTTGTCGCTCTCTTGTTGTCGCGTTCTTGTTGTCGCGCTCTACTGTCGCTCTTGTTGTCGCTCTCTACTGTCGCTCTTGTTGTCGCTCTTGTTGTCGCTCTTGTTATCGCGCTCTTGTTGTCGCTCTCTTGTTGTCGCTCTCTTGTTGTCGCTCTCTTTGTATCGCTCTCTTGTTGTCGCCTCTTGTTGTCGCTCTTGCTGTCGCTCTTGCTGTCGCGCTCTTGCTGTCGCGCTCTTGCTGTTGCGCTCTTGTTGTCGCGCTCTTGTTGTCGCGTTCTTGTTGTCGCGCTCTTGTTGTCGCTCTCTTGTTGTCGCGTTCTTGTTGTCGCGCTCTACTGTCGCTCTTGTTGTCGCTCTCTACTGTCGCTCTTGTTGTCGCTCTTGTTGTCGCTCTTGTTGTCGCTCTTGTTATCGCGCTCTTGTTGTCGCTCTCTTGTTGTCGCTCTCTTGTTGTCGCTCTCTTGTTGTCGCTCTCTGTTATCGCTCTCTTGTTGTCGCTCTCTTGTTGTCGCTCTCTTGTTGTCGCTCTCTTGTTGTCGCTCTTTTGTTGTCGCTCTCTTGTTGTCGCTCTCTTGTTGTCGCTCTCTTGTTGTCGCTCTCTTGTTGTCGTCTCTTGTTGTCGCTCTCTCGTTGTCGCTCTTGTTGTCGCTCTCTTGTTGTCGCGTTCTTGTTGTCGCTCTCTTGTTGTCGCGTTCTTGTTGTCGCGTTCTTGTTGTCGCTCTCTACTGTCGCTCTTGTTGTCGCTCTTGTTGTCGCGCTCTTGTTGTCGCTCTTGTTCTCGCGCTCTTGTTGTCGCGCTCTTGTTGTCGCGCTCTTGTTCTCGCGCTCTTGTTCTCGCTCTTGTTCTCGCTCTTGTTCTCGCGCTCTTGTTGTCGCGCTCTTGCTGGCGCGCTCTTGCTGTCGCGCTCTTGCTGTCGCTCTTGCTGTCGCTCTTGCTGTCGCGCTCTTGCTGTCGCGCTCTTGCTGTTGCGCTCTTGTTGTCGCGCTCTTGTTGTCGCTCTCTTGTTGTCGCGCTCTTGTTGTCGCGTTCTTGTTGTCGCGCTCTTGTTGTCGCTCTCTTGTTGTCGCGTTCTTGTTGTCGCGCTCTACTGTCGCTCTTGTTGTCGCTCTCTACTGTCGCTCTTGTTGTCGCTCTTGTTGTCGCTCTTGTTATCGCGCTCTTGTTGTCGCTCTCTTGTTGTCGCTCTCTTGTTGTCGCTCTCTTGTTGTCGCTCTCTTGTTATCGCTCTCTTGTTGTCGCTCTCTTGTTGTCGCTCTCTTGTTGTCGCTCTCTTGTTGTCGCTCTTTTGTTGTCGCTCTCTTGTTGTCGCTCTCTTGTTGTCGCTCTCTTGTTGTCGCTCTCTTGTTGTCGCTCTCTTGTTGTCGCTCTCTCGTTGTCGCTCTTGTTGTCGCTCTCTTGTTGTCGCGTTCTTGTTGTCGCTCTCTTGTTGTCGCGTTCTTGTTGTCGCGTTCTTGTTGTCGCTCTCTACTGTCGCTCTTGTTGTCGCGCTCTTGTTGTCGCTCTTGTTGTCGCTCTTGTTGTCGCTCTCTTGTTGTCGCTCTCTTGTTGTCGCTCTCTTGTTGTCGCTCTCTCGTTGTCGCTCTCTTGTTCTCGCTCTTGTTCTCGCTCTTGTTCTCGCGCTCTTGTTGTCGCGCTCTTGCTGGCGCGCTCTTGTTGTCGCGCTCTTGCTGTCGCTCTTGCTGTCGCTCTTGCTGTCGCTCTTGCTGTCGCGCTCTTGCTGTCGCGCTCTTGCTGTTGCGCTCTTGTTGTCGCGCTCTTGTTGTCGCTCTCTTGTTGTCGCGCTCTTGTTGTCGCTCTCTTGTTGTCGCTCTTGTTGTCGCTCTTGTTGTCGCTCTCTTGTTGTCGCTCTCTTGTTGTCGCGTTCTTGTTGTCGCGTTCTTGTTGTCGCGCTCTACTGTCGCTCTTGTTGTCGCTCTCTACTGTCGCTCTTGTTGTCGCTCTTGTTGTCGCTCTTGTTGTCGCTCTTGTTATCGCGCTCTTGTTGTCGCGCTCTTGTTGTCGCTCTCTTGTTGTCGCTTCTTGTTTCGCTCTCTTGTTGTCGCTTCTTGTTGTCGCTTCTTGTTGTCGCTCTCTTGTTGTCGCTTCTTGTTGTCGTCTCTTGTTGTCGCTCTCTTGTTGTCGCTCTCTGTTGTCGCTCTCTCGTTGTCGCTCTTGTTGTCGCTCTCTTGTTGTCGCTCTTGTTGTCGCTCTCTTGTTGTCGCTCTCTTGTTGTCGCTCTCTTGTTGTCGCTCTCTTGTTGTCGCTCTCTTGTTGTCGCTCTCTCGTTGTCGCTCTTGTTGTCGCTCTCTTGTTGTCGCGTTCTTGTTGTCGCTCTCTTGTTGTCGCGTTCTTGTTGTCGCGTTCTTGTTGTCGCTCTCTACTGTCGCTCTTGTTGTCGCGCTCTTGTTGTCGCTCTTGTTGTCGCTCTTGTTGTCTCTCTCTCGTTGTCGCTCTCTTGTTGTCGCTCTCTTGTTGTCGCTCTCTCGTGCTCTTCCACTGAGATCTTCCTATGTAATAAAGAGATCTCAGAACACATGGTTACTCACCGAAGTCCAATAATGGTGATCCAATCAATCAAATGTATGGTGACAGTGGTGACGCTCTTGTGCTCCGATCTCTTTATTACGATAACGTGGGAGATTTCAAACATTCTTCTTCTATCAGAACTAATTCAATATATTTCTCATCTCTATTTGTATTTTTTATATCATTTCGTTCTATTCAGATCTGAAGCCAAACTTAGTCTTATTCTCTCAGCGAGAATTACAATTTGTATTGTTCATTTCAATCGCATTTTTTTTGTCGCTCGTGTTTTTGCTCGTGTTGTTGCTCGTGTTATCGCTCGTGTTGTCGCTCGTGTTGTCGCTCGTGTTGTCGCTCTTGTTGTCGCTCTTGTTGTCGCTCTTGTTGTCGCTCTTGTTGTCGCTCTTGTTGTCGCTCTTGTTGTCCCTCTTGTTGTCGCGCTCTTGTTGTCGCGCTCTTGTTGTCGCGCTCTTGTTGTCGCTCTTGTTCTCGCGCTCTTGTTGTCGCGCTCTTGTTCTCGCGCTCTTGTTCTCGCTCTTGTTCTCGCTCTTGTTCTCGCGCTCTTGTTGTCGCGCTCTTGCTGGCGCGCTCTTGTTGTCGCGCTCTTGCTGTCGCTCTTGCTGTCGCTCTTGCTGTCGCGCTCTTGCTGTCGCGCTCTTGCTGTTGCGCTCTTGTTGTCGCGCTCTTGTTGTCGCTCTCTTGTTGTCGCGCTCTTGTTGTCGCGTTCTTGTTGTCGCGCTCTTGTTGTCGCTCTCTTGTTGTCGCGTTCTTGTTGTCGCGCTCTACTGTCGCTCTTGTTGTCGCTCTCTACTGTCGCTCTTGTTGTCGCTCTTGTTGTCGCTCTTGTTATCGCGCTCTTGTTGTCGCTCTCTTGTTGTCGCTCTCTTGTTGTCGCTCTCTTGTTATCGCTCTCTTGTTTTCGCTCTCTTGTTGTCGCTCTCTTGTTGTCGCTCTCTTGTTGTCGCTCTTTTGTTGTCGCTCTCTTGTTGTCGCTCTCTTGTTGTCGCTCTCTTGTTGTCGCTCTCTTGTTGTCGCTCTCTTGTTGTCGCTCTCTCGTTGTCGCTCTTGTTGTCGCTCTCTTGTTGTCGCGTTCTTGTTGTCGCTCTCTTGTTGTCGCGTTCTTGTTGTCGCGTTCTTGTTGTCGCTCTCTACTGTCGCTCTTGTTGTCGCGCTCTTGTTGTCGCTCTTGTTGTCGCTCTTGTTGTCGCTCTCTCGTTGTCGCTCTCTTGTTGTCGCTCTCTTGTTGTCGCTCTCGTGTTGTCGCTCTCTTGTTCTCGCGCTCTTGTTCTCGCTCTTGTTCTCGCTCTTGTTCTCGCGCTCTTGTTGTCGCGCTCTTGCTGGCGCGCTCTTGTTGTCGCGCTCTTGCTGTCGCTCTTGCTGTCGCTCTTGCTGTCGCTCTTGCTGTCGCGCTCTTGCTGTCGCGCTCTTGCTGTTGCGCTCTTGTTGTCGCGCTCTTGTTGTCGCTCTCTTGTTGTCGCGCTCTTGTTGTCGCTCTCTTGTTGTCGCTCTTGTTGTCGCTCTTGTTGTCGCTCTCTTGTTGTCGCTCTCTTGTTGTCGCTCTTGTTGTCGCTCTCTACTGTCGCTCTTGTTGTCGCTCTTGTTGTCGCTCTTGTTGTCGCTCTTGTTGTCGCTCTTGTTGTCGCTCTCTTGTTGTCGCTCTCTTGTTATCGCTCTCTTGTTGTCGCTCTCTTGTTGTCGCTCTCTTGTTGTCGCTCTCTTGTTGTCGCTCTCTTGTTGTCGCTCTCTTGTTGTCGTCTCTCGTTGTCGCTCTTGTTGTCGCTCTCTTGTTGTCGCGTTCTTGTTGTCGCTCTCTTGTTGTCGCGTTCTTGTTGTCGCGTTCTTGTTGTCGCTCTCTACTGTCGCTCTTGTTGTCGCGCTCTTGTTGTCGCTCTTGTTGTCGCGCTCTTGTTGTCTCTCTCTCGTTGTCGCTCTCTTGTTGTCGCTCTCTTGTTGTCGCTCTCTTGTTGTCGCGCTCTTGTTGTCGCGCTCTTTTTCGCGCTCTTTTGTCGCGCTCTTGTTGTCGCTCTCTACTGTCGCTCTTTTTGTCGCGCTCTTCTTGTCGCGCTCTTGTTGTCGCTCTTATTATCGCTCTTATTGTCGCTCCTGTTATCGTTCCTGTTGTCGCTCCTATTGTCGAACTTCACAATTGTGCTTCTTGCTCGTGTATATCTTATTAATACTCTTTTATTTCTTCTCTTTTCCTTGTCCATACAACTGTTTCTAGATCAACGTGATCAAACAAATCTACCATAGTTTGTCTACGCTGTGTTAGTCTGTTGTTGAATGTACATTGAAATAGATAGCTAATCGATATGCAGTGTGTGTTTGCTTGAGAGTGAGAGAGTTAGAGAGTTAGAAAGAGAGGGAGAGAGGTAAATAGAGACACACAGAGAAAGATATTGAGGGAAAAGAGAGAGAGAAAGAGAGTGTGAGAAAGAGAGTGAAGAGAGAGGGGCAGAGGGAGAGAGACACACAGAGAGATAGAGACACAAAGAGAGAAAGAGAGAGTGAGAGAAAGAGAGAGAGAGAAACAGAGAGACACACACACAGAGACAGAGACACACACAAACAGAGAGAGTACCACACAGACACAGAGGTCACCACACACACAGACGATGAGACACCACACAGAGAGGAAGAACAACCACACACACACACAACAGAGAGAGAACCACACACACACACACAATGGAGAGAGAAGCACACCACACAAGATCCACACAGAAGAGACACAACATACAAAGACAGAGAAGAACAACAGAGAGAGAGAGACACACACACCAAACACAGACACACCACACACAGAGAAACACACACACACACACAAACACACACACACAGAGAGACACACACACCAAACACAGACACACCACACACACAGAGACACACACACCAAACACAGACACCCCACAGAGAGAGAAAACAACAAATAGACACACACACAAGAGAACACATCAACACAGACACACGCACAGAGAGAGACACACACACCAAACACAAACACACCACACACAGAGAGAGACACACACACCAAACACAGACACACCACACACAGAGAGACACACACACCAAACACAGACACATCACACACAGAGAGAGACACACACACCAAACACAAACACACCGCACACAGAGAGAAACACACACCAAACACAGACACACCACACCCAGAAAGTAACACACACACCAAACACAAACACACCACACACAGAGACACACACACACACCACACACAGAGTAAAAGAGACAGATATATGTAGGAACACAATAGACAGAATGACAGAGAATTAAATGAAAATAATGTGCTAGACAGCGCATAAAAATGAATGAACAATTAGAGAGAAAAAGTGACAAGAAAATCAATGAGAAATAGAATCAAAGTAAGTCGAGTAAATATGGAATAATAAAAGAAAAGTAATATGGATTCATGACAGAAGAAGAAAGGAAGATGTAGGAAAAGTTGATGTAATCAAAAAGACAGTAATATGAAAGGAAAAAGAGGGAAAAAATAGAAGGAATATTAATCAGATATAATTGAGCTAAAAGCACATTTGTGAAGATCGACAAAATGGACATTAAAAGCTACAATAGGAGCGATAACAGGAGATACATAAGAGTGACAATGGGAGAGAATAAGAGCGATAATAAAAGCGACAATAAGAGCGACAATACTCGCGATATTAAGAGTGGCAATATGAGCTGAGTAAGAGTGACAATAGGAGCAACAATAAGAGCGACATAAGCAATAACAAATAGTACAGCAATAAGAGCTACAATAAGAGCGACACTAAGAGCGGCAATACGAGCTAGAGTAAGAGTGACAATAAGAGCGACAATAAGAGCGACATAAGCAATAACAATGGCAAATATTACAGCAATAACAGCTACAATAATAGCTACAATAAAAGCGACGATATGAGCTACAATAAGAGCAACAATAGTAGCAACTATAAGAGCTACCAGAAGCGACGATATGAACGACAGTAACTGTTACAATCAAAGTGACAGTAAGAGCGACAGTAAGAGCGACAGTAGAATCAGCAATACCTTGCGACAAGACTAGCTACTATAAACGTGTTATAGTGTTGACAACCGGATATAATAACAGACTAAACAAGAACGATAATAAAATAGTGTCTAGTTGTCTTTCCCTAGGTGGATGATGGAATTGGTTGTCTACTCTTGTCGTTAAGTGTAGGAGTGGGAGCTTTAATTTGCGTTCCTGGGCCAGATGATTCGCCTTTGTTGTGTTGTATCCGTGTTTATTTAGTGTAGTCTTGATATTATCTATCCATCTTTTTCTTGGTCTTCCCTTAGCTCTAGTACCCGATCTCTTTTATCGTATGCTGTTATTGGTGGTTGGTTGTATTTCATTCTCATTAAATGTCAGAACCACTGCTTTTGTTGTCTTTCGATGTATTCGGGGCATGAAGTTATGCCCACTCTGCTTCTGATGTCCTTATTTCGTAGTCTGTCTTTCCTGGTGACTCCCACTGCCTTCCTCAAGCATTTCATTTCACACGTGGTGAGCTTTCTGTGGTGTGTTGCTGTCTGAGACCAAGTTTGGCACAGGTAACAAAGTGTTGGTAGGAAAATACTTTTATCATCTATCTTTTCACTTCTATCTTGATCTTTGGGTGTTGTAGTAATGGAGCCAACTGGTATGTCACTCATCATCATCAGGTGTCGTGCCAGCTGGCGTAGACGATCATGGATCTCCACAAATCTATCTCCTTGATATGTGCTATCATATCAGATGTTGACGCTCTTCCGTGCCATGAAGTTAGGCTGTCCAAAATGTTCTCTCTCTGTCTTCCTATGTCTCATCTCACCTGATTTTCAGATTGTCACAATGTGTTCTAAGCCTCCCTTCTCATTACATGTCCGAAAAATGATGGTTGTCTGATTAGACACTGTAAGTGGTTAAGACGTTTAAGACTAAGTGGTTAAGACGCTTGTCTGTTGTTCTGGTGATTCTTGGTTCGAATCTAGACAAATGTCAATTTTTTTATTTTATTGATAGTTCACTGTTTTTGCTTTTTGGCTTCTTATCTCTATTTCTCTATCGAGTTTGATAATGAAATATACCAATAGCGAAACACATCATCATCATCAGGTGCCGTCTCCACATCGAAGGTTGGCTGCAATGAATCTCCAGCATCCTCTGTCTTTCGCCTTGGTGTTGCACACTGCCAGACTGTAACCTGTCCATTTCTTAAAGTTTCCTCCCACTTATCTCTCGGTCTTCCTCTTGCTCTTCCCCTCAACTTTCCCCTCTAGTAAAGATTTTATCATGGTGTCATTGTAACAGTTTCACTGTTATGTTAATTAGGGTATAGTCGGGTCAACCCAAACCTCCCCCTTATTGCACTTGGCGTCTTTGACCAAGTTAGTATTAAATACCTTGTTTACTAGTTCACAGTTGCTGACCAGTAGTTTCAAACTCAAGTCAGTGGTTTATCCGGAGTATTCGAGGTCTCCCGTTAACTCGGTAATCTCGAGACCAGGGTAGGGGCAGCTGGGGTTTTGGTTGCAGATAATCCAGTGGAGCATAGATTTAGGAAGAGAGACAGAAACCACGGTAGAGAACGAAGTCAGAGAACAGAAGTCAGAGAACAGAAGTCAGAGAACAGAAGTCAGAGAACAGAAGTCAGAGAACAGAAGTCAGAGAACAGAAGTCAGAGAACAGTACGGAGAGAACAGTAGGTCAGAGAACAGTACAGTTAGAGAAGAGAAGCTGAAGAGATCACCATTTGAGATTGACGGAAGATATAGAGGTGTCACGAGAAGACATGGGAATTAAATAGGAAAATTGTAAATTGTGTTCGCGAATTTGATTCGTGATGAGAATTAATCAGACGAGTTTATTAACAGGTATTGAAAATAACTCGTTATTGTGTATTAGATAAAAAGTGACGACGTGTGGATGTGATTTGTAGAGTTGATGAGAGAACATTTTTCATCTGTGTATAGTAAGGTAGAGTTACCAATTGATAAGAGGAAAACTGAGATAGGACTATTTGTGATGAAATGGCATGCCTAGTGCATATATCATTAACGTATAATTAATGGAAGTGTGGAAGAATTAGAGGGATGAAGTTCAGCGTTGTTGACCTTAGACTACTTGATCCAAGTGAGCCAAGGTAGCGTAGACTTTACGTAAGAACATTTCTAGAAGGAACCAGACTGAGCAGTTAGCAGCCTATTTCCAATCTTACGGGAATCGTTCTCAGCATTCAAGTCTTCCCGTTAGATGGAACAGAGTATTGCCTGTCCCTATATTCAGAACACCATGATAAAACATTTACTAGAGGGAAAGTTGAGGAGAGAAGAGCAAGAGGAAGACTCGAGAGATAAGTGGGAGGGAAGTGGGAGGGAAACTTAAGAAATGGACAGGTTACAGTGGCAGGTCGTAGCAATACCAAGGCGAAAGACAGAGGATGCTGAAGATTCATTGCAGCCAACCTTCGATGTGAGACGGAACTGATGATGATGATATTCAGAACTTTATAGTAATTTCCAGCGAATGACTTTTCTAACGTCAGCAGAAGAATCGAGGCATTAGAATTATTACAATTCTGGGACAAGACTATTATTTCCAACTATAATACTAATGAACAAGTGTGTTAATTTATGTCACTAATTTGGAGAAGAGTATTAATGCATAATTAAGACCTTTTCTTTTGTTTACATGGTGCAAGAATTACAAGTCGTGATGTATTGTATTACGATGATGAATTTTCTTTCTATGATACGAGTCCACGAGGACTCATGATTGAGAATTTAATACATTGCTAATTAAGCAGAAACTTTTGCCATATAATTTGTTGGTATTTCTATAGTCATTTATGTTTTAGTGTGAAGAGAGTGTCTTGTGATTCAGGTGACCTTTCTATAGCCAATTCACGGGCTGTTCCTTTCTATTCTTTTCTTGTTCTTTTTTTTTCTTCTTGCTTTACTTTCCAGGAGCCCTGTACTAGCTCGAAGAACTACTACATCATGTCTTTTTATGTGCCCAAAATACTTTACTTGTTTGAATTTTATTTCTCTTAATAATTGTTTCTTCATACCTAGTTTTCCTAAAACTTGTTTATTTGTCTGTTTTTCTGTCCATGAAACTCTGGCTATTCTTCTATATATCCACATCTCAAATGCATCAATTCTGTCTTCTAACTTCTTGTTCATTGTCCATGGAGAAACACATTGAAACATAAAAAGTACTGCAGTTTTACAAAATACAAAAACAATAACAATGCACAGCAACGTTTCGACCAAAAGGTCTTTATCAAGCAAAGGTTACAAGAGAAGTAACGAATTTCACTTCTCGCACTGCACACAATATGTAGAATCAAACAATAAGTTTCTAACGCCCCTAAAATATAAATATGTGACTAAAAACGAATATAAATACACAACAAATACAGGGTGTTCAACTTAAAAGTAGCCCCAGTGATAAATATAAATTTGCCAGATACGCATTGCATCTCGTCTATTTACTATTTAAACCGGTTAGCTTGTCCTACGTCACATTTGTTCATCGCCCCTTCCGCACTACAATTACACCATCACACAACCTTGACCTATACTACGTCATAACTGAACCTTCTCATTTCCATACATATGCCAGATTAGCTTCATTCACAGGCTGCTTTTAAGTTGAACACCCTGTATAACTACTAAATCTCGCCCGAGTGGTTACCGGGGCCCAAATTTGAGGTGTAAAGAATAGAACCACTGTTACCTGCCACGCATGTCGTAAGAGGCGACTAAGGAGGTTTGGCTGAAATCGGATGCACATGTCCTAAACGTGTAGAAGTCGATGAGTTTAGGAGCATACCAAACCAATGTGCAACGTATACACGTTTTTGGCAAAGATCGTATGCACATGTCCTAAACGTGTAGAAGTCGATGCGTTTAGGAGCATACCAAACCAATGTGCAACGTATACACGTTCTTGGCAAAGATCGTATGCACATGTCCTAAACGTGTAGAAGTCGATGCGTTTAGGAGCATACCAAACCAATGTGCAACGTATACACGTTCTTGGCAAAGATCGTATGCACATGTCCTAAACGTGTAGAACTCTATGCGTTTAGGGGCCTACCAAACCAATGTGCAACGTATACACGTTCTTGGCAAAGATCAAACATATCACAAAGTGATTAAAATTGGTCGTAAAGATCGAACGCAAAGAAGAAGAAGAAGACTACCAAATCTAACCTAACTACTTTACGACAAATAGTTGCAGCAAATGGAGAATAGTATTATCAATATAAGAGATAAAGGCCTTTTAGTCGAAACGTTGCTTTGTATTGTTATTGTTTTTGTATCTTGTCAAGCTACAGTACTACGTTTTAACGTGCTTCGCCGCTGCTACATAGTTTTACTACAGTCTTCCTTTATTGCGATAATAATGAAACATATACAATTATCTGAAGCGATAGCAAGGGTAAATAATACAGGGTGTTCAACTTAAAAGCAGCCTGTGAATGGAGCTAATCTGGCATATATGTATGAAAATGAGAAGGTTCAATTATGACGTAGTATAGGTCAAGGTTGTATGATGGTGTGTAATTGTAGTGCGGGAAGGGGCGATGAACATATGTGACGTAGGACAAGCTAGTCAGAACCGGTTTAAATAGTAAATATACGAGATGCAATGCGTACCTGGCAAATTTATATTTATCACTGGGGCTGCTTTTAAGTACAAACTGCACGGGAAGACCAGGATGCCATAGTTGACAGGCACAAAATTAAATTGAGTGGAAACATGTCTCTACTTAATGTGCCCTTGTGCGCGACGAGGACAGTTGTTGATGATGATGATCAAGTTAGTGATGATGAAAGTTCTGGTGATGGTAATCGGGGTAGTCATGGCAATGGTTCTTATTCTTCTAACGCTCCATATCGACCACTTGTTAAGCCACTGTTTGCGATTTGTATGTGATCTGAGCCTAAGAACGATTGTACGTTGTGCCAATTATGCGCCTACAAGTAGGCAGCACATCCGATTTCTGCGACGCTTTTTATTTACAAGGGTAGCTTCCTAGGCCCTTACCTCAAGTCGCCGCTTACGACATGCCTTGCAGGTCGTAGTGGTACTATTCTTTTCTCCCTTGAGAGCCTCGGAAAAACACGGGTGGGTGATAATAGTGATGATGATGATATTGGTGACTGTGATAGTGATGGTGACGGTAGTGGGGGTGGTCATAGTCATGGCGATGGTGATACTGATGGTGATAAAGTTAGTATGGTGAGATGATGATGATGATGCTCTTCTTCGTTGTCGTGTTATGGTCTCATTAACACATTCATCATCATCATACAGTAACATGAGCAAAAGAAGAAGTAGAACTGCAACTTCCATAACATCAAAGCAACCCATTTGTTGATTTAAATGCTGCTCTAATTAAGTCAAAGAGTTGTCAGGTATCAAAACAGCAACAACGCACATGCCTCTCTCTCTCTCTCTCTCTATCTCTCTCTCTCTCTATGCCTTATTAACCCGGATTTGGGCATAGGCCCTAAACCAACTCATGCTAAGTCTTCCTATCTCTACCCATCTCCTGCAGCTCCCTCCAGCTCTTCTTTATATTGTTAATTTATGTCTCCAAATCTCGTCTCCATGTATTTCTCGGCCTCCCCTTCTGTCGCTGTCCCTGCGGGTTCCAGAAAATGACCCTTATTGTTATATTCCCTTCAGGTTTTCGAAAAGCGTGTCCTATCCAACGCCAGTGTCCTTTCTTACCCTCTTGGTTCACCCAGATGCTCTAAGATCCAGTTAATATCTAGAACAGTCTATTCCCTTTAAACAGCACACATCCACTCTCTCCATTCACCACTGCTATTCATCATCATTATCAAATGAGCACACGGAGTTTTTTTAAGAACCCCAGAGGAAGAAACGAAAGTAACGAATATGATCAACAAATAAACATGGTACAGGTATTAAGAGCTTCCGAAAAAACAAGTAGACAAACACGGACTCGAACCACTTACCCTAGTCCTTACGACACCAATCGCCTAGCTTAGCAATACGAGCGTTTTTAAGAACACAATCAACGAGCCATTCTTAAGTAGCTTGTTATCATTATCAAGTAGCTTGTCCCTTCCGGAATTTGGCTCCCATGACAGTAAGTCCTGAAAAACTATCTATTCTGTGCAATATGACCGGCGTCAGCAGCAGTCATTCTCAGATCGTCAATGACATCTTGCACCCATCGTCTTCTAGGTCTTCCTCTTCCTCTTCTTCTTCCATGCACCACTCCCTTCTTTTTATCATTATTATTCTAACACTCCATATCGATCTCTTGTTAACCAATCTTTGTGATTTGTATGTAATCTGAGCCTAAGAGCGATTGTACGTTTTACCCGTTATGCGCAAACAAATAGGCCAGCACATCCGATTTCTGCATCCCTTTTTTTTATTTCCTAGAGTAGTTTCCCTATCTCCCTACCTCAGTCGCCTCTTACAACACGCCTTGTAGGTCGTGTTACTATTCTTTGCTCCCCTGAGAGCCCTGGCAAACACACGTACGCCATTCCCTCCAAAACTATCTTCTCTAGGCATTCATGTCCTTACTGCTATTCATCGAAGTTGTCATCAATTTTTTTTTAAATGTCTCAACATTAAAGTACACCTTATCCCCTTACAAAGAGCATTGCACTATGAAAACCCCTCTCTTGATAGAGCAGCCAATCCGGTTAAACAAAGACCTGTCAATTAAGATATCGCAAACTGTCTTCGTCACGCCCACGACACGTATAGATAAATCTCAAATTTAATATCATTCTTCTTTGAACGCTTCATATCGACCTCGTGGTAAACCACTTTGTGACTTGTATGTGATCTGCGCCTAAGAGCGATTGTACGTCGTGTCAGTTATGCGCCTACAATCACATCCGATTTCTGCTACCTTTTTTTATTTACTAGTGTAGTTTCCCTAGGTCCCTACCTTAGTCGCCTCTTACGACATGCCTTGTAGATCGCAGTGTTACTTTTCCTTACTCGCCTTGTGAGTCCCGATTATGATGATGATGGTGGTGATGACGATGCTGATGATGACGATTATGATGATAAAGATGAAGATGATGATGATGAAGAAGATGATGATGTTGAAGATGAGGATTATGATGATGGTGATGATGATAATGATGGCAGTGAGACCTACTTGCTTTCAACCGCAACAACTCCCACTTTACTCAAACTTGGCCATCTTTTCTTCCCATCCCGTCATTAAATATATTTTATTCCTTGTATTTACTTCTGAACATAACTCCTATTTCCAACCAACTATTATTACATATCTCAGACATTTTGTTTGTTTGTTTTTTCTTCCAGTCTTACTTTCTCTATTGATGCTTATGTTCACAAATTCGTCACAGTCTGTTATTTTCTTTCGCTAATTATTAGTCTTTGTTTTTCAGAAAACTTTATTTCCAGTCCATGTTTACTGAATGTATTTATTTTCTTATTTCATATCTGTACCAACATTTAGTTAGAAATGGTGGATCGGTCAATATTATGTCGTTAGATTTGTTTAAAACGTGGGTTTTTTGTTGTCCCGTGTTGGCAAGATTAGGGTTAATGAGTACACGTCATTATCTAGTAGAGCGGGGTGGGGGAGGGCATCTCTACGGTGTTTAAGACGTTTAAGACTAAGTGTTTAAGACGTTTAAGACTAAGTGTTTAAGACGTTTAAGACTAAGTGGTTAGGACGTTTAAGACTAAGTGTTTATGACGTTTGTCTGTTGTTCTGATGATTTTTTGTTCGAATCCAGACAAATGTGAAATTTATTACGAGATTCCAAAGATTGTTGCTGGAGCTACGGAGTGATGATGATTCTTTGGGCAACACTTCTGATAGATGGTGTGGTATTTCTGCCGATAGGGACGGAGCTAAATGGGGAAAACCCAGTGCAATGAAGTCAAACCTTCGCATTTAGACTTTGGTCGAAGACAGATACACACCAGTTTTACATTAGCAAAAAAAAAATTAATAATAATCGACGTTTCGATCATAGGTCTTTATCAAGACAACAAATACAAGCAAGAAATAACCTTAATACTAACCAATAATAAATAACCAAGGTAATATTTAAAAAAAGACTGATTTATAGATTGATAGATAGGATCATCATCATCATTGCACTTCGGTGAGTAAACATGTGTGCTCCGATTTTATTCTTGCACATTAAGATCTCAGCGGCAGTGCACGAACTCCGTAGCCCCGACGAGGGTCTCCGATGATTAGAAGATGGTAAAAATATTTTGTAAGAATTTTTTTATCTTTCTAGTCAGGTTTGCCGGGCAGCGCTTTCCAGCCTGTTTTCACGACTTTGAATTGTCAATGGTTCTTTTACGTGCTCAACTTGAACACTGGGCCTACGTTTTATCGTCCGTCTCCGATAGGATTAGGAATTCGATCTCATCTAAACTGAGATTAGGAATCTCTGAACAACTATACCAATGGTTTCACGAGGGAGCAAGCGCAGTACCTGTGGAACGAAAGACGAGCACGTAACCTCTAGTCCACATAGACCACCACCCACGTATATCTACAACAATATGGACTAAATCGAAATCATCCACAATCTAAGAGAAAACATGAAATGAAAATCGTGGCATATCCCAAAGGACGTAGCCATCAACCACAGTAAACAAGTCGTTGATTTTCTAGGCACCACTTATACGTTCAGTAGTTTGCCATTGCTTTCGAACGGGTGGCGCCATCGTCCTTTGTTAAAATCAACGGAAACAATTTGCAAGCAAACTGTCCGCAGCGTGATTCGAACTCAGAACGTCGGGGTTAATAGACTGAGTCACTAACCCCTAGGCCACAGACGCCACATACGCCACATAGAGAAAACATACGCTCTGAAAATGTCAACGAAAAAAATAAAGGATATTCTCTTTCTCGGTTGCGCAAGCTGTGCATACGGATAGGTGCAACAAGACGGGACAGCCATGCGAGAAACCCCAATAGATACATCAACCACCACAGAGCAGGAGTTGTTAGTCTGAACCAGTGGTTCTTAAAGGGTGTGCCCATGCGTACCAGTGTACCAGGTGACACTCCTATGTGCGCCCTAGGAAATCCCAGATCAGGGGTCGGCAACTCGGTACCAGCGGGCACCAGGGTAAAAAAATCGCCAAGACATCAGATCCATGCTTCTCATGGGCAGAAATTCAATTATGAATAAAGGTACCTAGCATTTTCCAATTATTTCTGAATTTTTTTTTTTTTTTGCATCTTATTTATTAAGTTTTTGTATATAGTGCGCCTACGATTTTTGGTAGTACTTCAAGTGTGCCACGACTACTTTTTCTTCTTCTTCTACTTCTTCTTGTGCTTCTTCTTCTTCTCCTTCTTCTTCTTGCCCTTCTTCTTCTTGTCCTTCTTCTTCTGTCCTTCTCTTCTTCTTCTCTTCTTCTTCTTCCTCCTTCTTCTTTCCTTCTTCTTCTCTTCTTCCTTCTCTTCTCTTCTCTTTCTTCTTCTTCTTGTCCTTCTCTCTTCTTCTTCTTCTTCTCTTCTTCTTGTCCTTCTCTTCTTCTTCTCCTTCTTCTTCCTTCTTCTTCTTGTCCTTCTTCTTCTTCTTCTACTTCTTCTCCTTCTTCTTGTCCTTCTTCTTCTTCTTCTCCTTCTTCTTGTCCTTCTTCTTCTTCTTCTTTCTTCTTCCTTCTCTTGTCCTTCTTCTTCTTCTTCTTCTTCTTCTTCTTCTTGTCCTTCTTCTTCTTGTCCTTCTTCTTCTTGTCCTTCTTCTTCTTGTCCTTCTTCTTCTTCTTCTTCTTCTTCTTGTCCTTCTTCTTCTCCTTCTTCTTCTTCTTCTTCTTCTTGTCCTTCTTCTTCTCCTTCTTCTTCTTCTTCTTCTTCTTCTTCTTCTCCTTCTTCTTTCTTCTTCTTCTCCTTCTTCTTCTTCTTGTCCTTCTTCTTCTTCTTCTTCTTCTTCTTCTACTTCTACTTCTTCTTCTTGTCCTTCTTCTTCTTCTTCTCCTTCTTCTTCTTCTTCTTGTCCTTCTTCTTCTTGTCCTTCTTCTTCTTCTTCTTTCCTTCTTCTTCTTCTTCTTCTTCTTCTTCTTCTTCTTCTTCTTTACTTCTACTTCTCTTCTTCTTCTTCTCCTTCATCTACTTCTTCTTCTTCTTCTTCTTCTTCTCCTTCTTCTTCTTAGCGTTCGTTCTTCACGACTAGTTTAATCATTCTTATTGAGATATATAATTAATCTTTGACAAGAAAGAATGTATGTTGTACCCAGGCTCGTAGACCCTTACTTGTGTCTGGTACTATATATATATAGAGCAGGGTTTTCAGTCACGACTTTACAAAGTTTGAGAACCACTGGTCTAAACACACTGAGATACATGCCTGGGAGGAGATACAGGGTGTTCAACTTAAAAGCAGCCCATGAATGGAGCTAATCCGGCATATATGTATGGAAATGAGAAGGTTCAGTTATGACGTAGTATAGGTCAAGGTTGTGTGATGGTGTGTAATTGTAGTGCGGGAAGGGGCGATGAACAAATGTGACGTAGGACGAGCTAGTCAAAACCGGTTTAAATAGTAAATAGACGAGATGCAATGCGTACCTGGCAAATTTCTATTTATCACTGGGGCTGCTTTTAAGTTGAACACCATGTAGAAGCAATTATGGACATGTCTGATGTGAGATGAAGATGATCCTCAAATGAACAATTTACAACAAAAAGGATGCACAAAGACACATACGTTTCACCCCATAGTTTGTTGTTTCTACCCAGAATAAAAGTATGTTTCTACCAACACTTTGTTACCAGTGCTAAACTTGGTCTCTGACAGCAACACACCACAGAAAGCTCACCACATGTGAAATGAATTGTTTGAGGAAGGCAGTGGGGGGGTCACCAGAAAAGACAGACTACGACACAAAGACATTAGGAGCAGAGTTGGCATAACTTCATGCCCCGAATACATCCAAAGGCAACAAATGCAGTGGTTTGGACATTTAATGAGAATGAAATACAACCAACCACCAATAACAGCATACAATAAAAGAGATCGGGTACTAGAGCTAAGGGAAGACCAAGAAAAAGATGGATAGACAATATCAAGACCACACTAAATAAACACGGATATAACACAACAAGGGCGACTCATCTGGCACTAGAGCTAAGGGAAGGTTAAGAAAAAGATGGATAGACAATATCAAGACCACACTAAATAAACACGGATATAATACAACAAGGGCGACTCATCTGGCACTAGAGCTACCACGTGTAGAAGAGATGAATTGTTTGAGAAGGCAGCGGAGTACCAGAAAGCAGACTCATCTGCACAAGACATCAGGAAGCAGAAGATGGATAACTATCATGCCAATACATCAAAAGGATCAAATAATGCAGGGTTTGGACTGATTTAATGAGAGATAGAAATACAACAACCACCAATAACACGGATACAAACAAGGAGATCGGGCACTAGAGCTAAGGGAAGGTACCAAGAAAAAGATGGATAGATAATATCAAGACTACACTAAATAAACACGGATATAACACAACAAGGGCGACTCATCTGGCACTAGAGCTAAGGAAGGTCAAGAAAAGATGGATAGACAATATCAAGACACACTAATAAACACGGATATAACACAACAAGGGCGACTCATCTGCCTAGAAGCAAATTAAAACTCCCACCTCTACGCTTAACGGCAAGAGTTGACAACCAATTCTATCATCCACCTGGGGAAAGACAAGAGACACACACGTTTCACTCATACTTTATTGTTTCTACTTACCATTAAAAGACACGTTGAGTAGGTAATCCTTAAGCAGTTTCTCTCCATCAATCTTCTCCATCTTCTCACAAACTCCCCTCTTCCCTGGGCACATATCTCGATGCATTTTCGACAAAGCATGAGCAAATGCGTAAACAGCGTCGTAAATAAACTGAACTTTACTTTCTTGAGATGTTATCTTCCGGTTCAGTTTCTCATTCCCTCGACAAGGTTTCGAACCCGTAGCCCCTGGTGCTAGGTTCCATACGCAATTATGTTCAACTTCCCAATATTCGATGAACCATGGATTGCGTTTGTTAGTTCGAGGATTAAGGTTTAAAAAATACTGTTCAAATTTTTGAATTGGCATTGATTGAAGTTCTAGTGTTATTGCTCCCTGTGCAACTAAAGGATTGTTCTTTACAGGAGCGATTCTGTTGCCCCATGCATCGCTGGCGACCCATACAAACTTTCCTGAAAGATTTTTTCTAGAAGCGGCGTTAAGCAGCCCAGTTGCATCTTCAATTCGTACAAACACGATGACTACTGTTGCTTCTGGTTTCTCTAGAAGGTCCACAATGACCTGGTCGTAGGTTGCATTTAAAGTAGTAACACTTATTTTAATGTCTGCTGCAATGCAAATGTTTTTTAACCTGGCTTCACGTTTAAAAAAGTCTGTGCCTGACTCGCCGTACTCCCCCTCGGAGTGGACAACAGACACGTAAGTCCAGTTGAACTCCTGAACAATGTCCACTAAAGCTTTGGCTTGTAAGGTATCTGGTGGAACCGTCCGGACGAAATAGTCATAACGTGTTTTGTCACTCAGAGACGCAGATGTAGAGGCGTAGCTGATCTGGGGGACCTTGAATAACCGTAACAAATTTGCAACTTGAATAGAAACAGTACTATAAGATCCGCCAACGACACCCGCAACCGCTTTAGGCAGCTGTTTAGCCTTTGCTTTAGAACCATCGCTACAATAAAATTCTGCAGAGTCCATTGAAGTTATGGATGCCCGAATAAATTCCAAAGACTGTTCCAGAGCATAAGGATCTCGACCACATGTGTCGAAGGCAGAGGCACCAAGTGTGATTCCAGGAAGAATATTTGTGTTTTTGTTGATTTCATCAATTGTGAATAACATCGTCTCCAGCCTCTCTATTCCCCGGTCAGTACTAATCGGCCCACACCCTTTTTCGCCCTTTTCATGAACCGGAAACAGTCCTCCAATTATAATATCTCCATCAATTGTAGCTACTAAAGACGGAGCGCTGGCATTGGCCACGAGATCAGATACTGGTTGAACCGCAAAGTTTGCACATACCGAGGCGAATCTGAGAGCTAAAAACAGCTGCGTGACAAGTCGAGAGTTATCACTAGCACGTAAACCCATTCCTAACTAGTACTTTCTCCCCGGCACTTGCTAATCCTCAGATTTACCTAATCATTTTTAATCCGATTTATTTAAGATTATTTTCCCCATTCAAACAAATCCTATTCCAAATCATTTCTCATTAACTACCTTCGATTCTTTCTTTCTTTGTTTCTCTTGATCTACTAGATCAAATTAAGTAACAACATACTTCAATTCCCTAATGAACCGAACTCTCATTTTTATTAAATGCCCCACAAAAACCATCATCACATTTTTCTGTAACTCTTCAACTCTGAATTCCCAGAAATAATTCAAGATCCGGTTACCATTCTTGGAAATCGTAAGTGCAGCATAACCTGTTTTGAAGTTAAATAATTCTCGGTTCTCTTAACCTGTTGCTGTTTGGTCGTGAAATCAAGTTCCCTGTTTAGCTTCTTTATTTTATGTTTCTTTAGTTTGTTTAACGGGTTAAAAGTTCACAAATTGACTGTTCAGTGTTGAATTCTCCGCAATGTCTTGTTTAAGAATAGTTCGAATCTTTTTTTCAGGTTCAGTCTGGAGAAAAGATGTGAAAGGCGTTATCCTCTCAGTGGAAACAAGTTTCATCTTCTGTCCCCTAGCGTCACAGGCTCAAGTGGGAGTCCTTATCTCGTATGTAAAGTAATCTGCAATGAAACGCAAAAATAAAAACAGAAAATTAATTGTATTTGCCATGTGTCTTCAAGCAACTCAATAAGAATTTGAAAATGTAAAAAAAAATGTAACATACAGTGGCGGCTCGTGATCATATTTGTTGGTGGGGCCAGACATATATTTTCGGAAAAATCATGATTTCGGTTAGGATATATTATAAGGTATAAAATAATAAATACACGTTACACTTTATTTTGGTGGGGCCCGGTCCCACTGGCCCCTAATAACGAGCCGCCACTGGTAACATAGATGGATAAATTGAAAATATAAGAGAAATGAGGTAAGACCAGTGGCGGCTCGTGCTCATTTTGTTGGTGGGGCCAGACACAAATTTTCGGAAAAATCATGGTTTTAGGTTAGGTTATATTTTAATTCATAAAAAAATAAAAACACGTTACACATTATTTTGGTGGGGTCCGGTCCCACTGGCCCTTAATGATGAGCCGCCACTGGGTAGGGTGGATTGGCTTAATGTGTAAGCGTTCGCCTATAGACTCGGACTCGAGAGAGTTGGTGGGTTCCGACACTCGACGTTCCATACGTGAGTAAAGGAATTGGTCCTCCTACCTCTTGCACGTAGATAAGTTCCGGAAAGAAACCCATGATGTTCCAGGTTAAGAGAAAAAATGGCGATAGGTCAGGAATACCCTTCGGAAAACACAGTCGAGTGTCACTAGACAAGCATTTGAGTGGAACCCGGAAGGAAAACGAAAAGGAGGACGACCTAAACAGAACTGGGGACGAAGGGACTGAAGAGTGTTCGAGTATCCTGGGAGACCATAGAGAAAACAGCCAGGGACCGGGAAGAGTGGGGAACAACTATTGAGGCCCTATGCTCCACGAGGAGCGGAGAGGAATACGTAAGGAAGTAATTCCTGCACACTCCTTCTTCTTCTTCTATTTCACCATTTACTTCTTTATAGAAGTGTTGGGAGGGAGGAAACGTAGTGATCTTGTGTCTGCTTGTTTTAAGGCATTTTGTAAGCTGATATTTATTTTTGTAAGGCTTTCTTGGTGCCGTCACTCCATCTTTTGCGTGGTCTTCCTCTTGCTTGGTACTCATCATACTTTTTATGTGTGAATCTCTGTGGTAGGCGATACCAGGGCATTCTGGTCAGGTGTCCAAACCATTTAATCTGTTGTTCTTTTATGAATTGCATGACTGGTTTCACATCCAGTCTTCTTCTGATTTCTTCATTTCTAATTTTGTCTCTTATTGTCACACCTGCAGCTCTTCTAAGACACCTCATCTCTGTCGTTAGGGACCTGCACACTAGGATCTAGAAATATGAAGGGACATGTACTTCCTACCCTAACGTTTGAAAAAGCTGATGGAATTTTTTTTAAAAAGAGAGAAACGAAGTAGACGAATAACTTCAAAATGTAAAAGAAATTAGGTATTTTCGATACATCTCTCTCTCATGATCACCGCCCAGACCGATGTACAAGACTTCGCCAAAAATTCTATTCATGTGGAAATCTGATTTATGCAGCCATAGCTTTGGTGTGTTTTACGTCACATCTTCAGCACCATTTGGAGCCCTGATGATTATCCTTCGGCGATGTGTCCGATTTCAGCCAGCGTTTACTCGGTTCGCTCTCCGTTCTGTAGCCATCTAGTGTGTTTTACGGTGTGGGGTGGCTAGCCCTATGCCCAGCCTCCTTAATCGCCTCTTACGACATACATAGCAGATAACAGTGGTTCTATTCTTTACACCCCGATTTCGGCCCCGGTAACCACTCGAGCGATTTTCGATATAAGACTGCAGTAAAATATGAAGCAATGACAAAACACGTAAAATATGAAGCAATGACGAAACACGTAAAATATGAAGCAATGACAAAACACGTAAAATATGAAGCAATGACAAAACACGTAAAATATGAAGCAATGTCGAAACACGTAAAAACAAAGTACTGTAGTTTTACAAATACAAAAACAATATAAAGCGAAGTTTGACAAAAGGTCTTTATCAAGAGCTTAGAAAGTTAGAATTATGATAAAGAAAAAGTTTGAAATACTAATATCAGACGCCAATTTTGAATCACTTAGAATCTTATAAGATCTTCAAATTATGAATTTAATGAACAATACTAATATCAGACGCCATTTTAGAATCACATACAAATCAAACATCTTCACATTTAATGAATTTAATGAAATTATTCTAACTAGGCAGCAGATATAAAAAAAAAAAAAAAGGTTTGAATTTTGATTGCACTTGAATTTTTTTTTTTTAAATAATGCTATGAATTATCAAAGCAACATCAGCTTTTAAAAGTCTAAATACAATATGGAACTGCAAGGTATATAGTATTAAAACTAAATTACCATTTTAAAAAGTCTATGCGTTTAGGGGCGTACCAAACCAATGTGCAACGAATACACGTTCTTGGCAAAGATCAAACATATCACAAAAAGAGTGATTAAAATTGGTCAAAGAACAAGCGCAAAGAAGAAGAAGAAGAAAACTAAATTACAAATTTTCAATTCAAATGTTGTATCAATCCTAACATATGCCCAACGAGAGTTGGAAAATGACTAAAGATATAGAAAGCAAGTTGAATGCATTTGAAAATAGATGTCTGCGAAAAATGATGAATATAAAATGGAATGAAGTCAGGAGAAGTGATGAAATCAGAGAAATGTCTGGTCAACCACTAGTGACAACTGTTATAAGAAGGAGAATCGCCCGAGTGGTTACCGGGGCCCAAATTTGGGGTGTAAAGAATAGAACCACTGTTACCGCCACGCATGTCGTAAGAGGCGACTAAGGAGGTTTGGTTGAAATCGATGCACGTGTCCTAAACGTGTAGACGTCTATGCGTTTAGGGGCCTACCAAACTAATGTGCAACATATACACGTTCTTGGCATAGATCAAACATATCACAAAGAGTGATTAAAATTGATCATAAAGAACGAACGCAAAGAAGAGAAGAATAAGGAGAAGATGGAGATATGTTGGGCATACCTTGATAAGAAATGATCAAAGAATATCAAAGCAGGCATTTAAGATGCAAAGGGTTCAAGAAGGAGAGGACGCCCTAGGGCGACCCTGAAACGAACTTTGCTGAGCGAGACAAGAAATATCGGTTCCAGTTCCATGGATGAGATGGAGCAAGTTGCCCAGGATAGAGCGGTATGGAGAAATTACCTGCAGGCCCTATGTAACGTATAACGGAACGAGATGAATTATTATGATTATTAGATACCAAAAAGAAAATGATGCTACGAATTGTCAAAGCAACAGCTCCCGGGGCTCAATGTCAGACTGGGAATTGAAAGAAAAAATTATCAGTGTTCTCTCAGTACGAGGCTGGACTACATGAGGCTCAGATTCTTTTCAGTACCTCAGAAGCCGGAGTAAGACTCGCCGAAATAGCGAGGGACACTGGTGATAAGAAAAGCTAGCCTCCACGCATAAATCAATCAGATGTGCAAGTAATTTATTCGCACGAATAAAACTACAATACAATAAACTATTCGCACGTATAAAACTACAAAGTGTCAGGCTATTCGCACGCATAATACCATAGAACTACAATGCAGTAAGCTATTTACACGCATAAAACTACTAGACAAGTCTATACGCACGTAGAAAAAGTGAAGAGGTACTTAAGTGTAAATGATGTGCCCGCCTGCCCAGCGTGTTCGTGGCGCGTTGGACGACGGTGTGACAAGCCCTCTGTGAGTGGGGGTTCAATTCTGCGGACTGACAGAAAAAGCCACAGGTTCTCCAAATTTACGATGTCCATGGCACAGGGTCGAAGAGCTGAAAGCTCAAATGCTTCTGGATCGGAAAAATGTGTAAATGATATGTAGACAGACTATATAGCATATTAGTCTTTACAGACGGTCAATGGCAAGTGTTTTACTGTGACAACTTCTGAGTTTTCGATTCTCTCTCTTGTCTTTCAGCTCATATATAAGTCTCTTCTCAAAAGACTGCGTCCTTGCGCAATATCGCTTTCCACATAACTCTGTCATCAGCAAGTTTTTTCCCATGTGCTGGGACCTATAGACAAGTTCTTCATCGAGGCCTCTTCCCCTCCGAAAGTTCGCAGAACAACATCTGTTTTGGAATGCGACAAGTTTCCATTCTTCTCATATGTCCTAATCATCTTAGTCGTCTACTACTGCGCATGCCCACGATGAAAGGCAAGTAGATGACTAACATACAGGTATGCACCTGATACAACAAATAGAAAGTTGTATGATTGCAACTACTGGCGCAGGCACGCTTAAGCCTACGTTAAGATGATTCTGTTGCAAGCTGTATTGATTTCAGAGATGCAAATAGCAATCACGTGACCTTAACCAGGGATCCCTGAAAACAATGTTCAGAAGATGACACGGCAACATTGATATTTTCAGGGATGAATATTTCTGCAACGTGAAATCAAATTTTGAGTAATTTTCTAAGATTGATGTGGAGTTATTTTTGATCCTGCAGTGTTTGGGGTCTTGTTGTCTTAACTAACTAAATCCAACATAGATGCAATAAAGCAATTTAAATCAGAAAAATTGCATGAATTTAGAAATGCAAACATGTCACCATGAACACTAAAAGATACAATCTTTCTCCCAATATTACGCTATCAGCGCTAAACCTGGACGCTGACATCAAATGATAGAAGAAAACAAGTCACGACAGAGATGAAGTGTCTACGCAGGATGCTGGAAGTAACAAGAAGAGACCGGTTGAGAAATGAAGACATCAGGAAAAAGTGGGTACAACATCAGTACTAGACTTTATCAAGAAACAACAAATTAAATGGTTCGGCCACATAACCAGATTACCAACAGACAGTGCTTTTCAAAAGCGATTGTACTTTGTGCCAGTTATGCGCCTACAAGTAGGCCAGACATCCGATTTCTGCAACGCTTTTTATTTACTAGGGTAGCTTCCTAAGCCCCTACCTCATTCACTTCTTACGACATGACTTGTAAGTTGCAGTGCTACTATTTGTTGCTCCCCTTGCAGTCCCTAGCAACACATGGGCGAATAAATATCCAATTATTAGCAGTGTTACTCTGCAAATATCATCATCATGATCAAGTGCCATCTCCACATCGAAGGTTGGCTGCAATGAATCGCCAGCATCCTCTGTCTTTCGCCTTGGTGTTGCATACTGCCAGACTGTAACCTGTCCTTTTCTTAAAGTTTCCCTCCCACTTATCGAAATAGGGGGAAGACTGCAGTAAACTTGTAAATAGTGAACACGTCAAACAAATTACTATAGTTTTACAAAAACAGAAACAGTGACGATAACAGCAACGTTTCGACCAACTCGAAATAGGGAAGACTGCAGTAAAACTTGGTAAATAGTGAAACACGTACAAACAAAGTACTATAGTTTTACTATTTATTTTATAGTTAGTCGAAACGTTGCTGTTTATCGTCACTGTTTCTGTTTTTGTAAAACTATAGTACTTTGTTTGTACGTGCCTCCCACTTATCTCTCGGTCTTCCTTTGCTCTTCCCTCAACTTCCCCTCTAGTAAATGTTTTCAAATGTTCTGCAAATATATTCGTGTTTTAATTGAACATAACTATTTCAAGTATCGTTTTCATCTACGAACATTACCTTATCTTATCTTATCTTTACCACATTTGTCGTGAAGCGTCGTGGGGAGAGTTAGTTTTATATCTTGGGTCAGGCGTGTTGCGGCTTGACGTTGTCAGTCCATGCTTTCGCAGGGACTCTGAGATGTTATCTATCCATCGTGTTCTTGGCCTGCCTCGTGCTCTGCGCCCTGAGTGTCGATTATTGTAGGCACGTGATGGTAATAAATGTGGTTCCATTCTCATTAGATGGCCGAACCACTTAATTCGTTGCTTCTCGATGTACTGTTTGCATGGTATAGTACCAACGATGCTTCTGATATTCTCGTTTCTCACTCTATCTCTCCTTGTAACGTTGATAGCTTTTCGTAGACATCTCATTTCACATCTATGAACATTATCAAAGATAAAAACCGATACTGTCTGACGGACACACACTTAGAGGATGCACTAAGAGCAGCCTGTACCAATTACACACCAGATTTTCTTTAGCTTACAACGAATATACAGTGCCAACATTCTCAATAATTATATATAATTAGTGGTAAATACGGCACTGCATATTCTCGCTGCAGTCTGAAGAAAATCTGGTGTGTAATTGTAAGTACACTTTTTTTTTTAATTAAACGTTAGGATTATAAATCAGGATACGTTTTTAACTGTTAATACTTTTATTAATAAAATTAATAATATTATTTTAAGGAAATTAGAAGAACAGTCGGAACAATACCTTCTATTAGATTCATTGATACATGATGTTAAATCTTTCGCTGCTACATACTTTCCGAAAGCTGAGCTAAAAATAGCTACTATTTGTTTCTATGTCACAAACGTGAATGTACGCCTATAGCAGTGACAGTAGTAATGTATAACGTGTTAACACGTCTTTAGCCAACAGAGTAGAGATAATAACAGACATGTTAATCCGTCTTTAGAAGTGAATGGCAGAACGTATATATACGTCCTTAGCAGCTAAAGGGTAAAAAGGACACGAGAATCAAGCGTGGCATGTCGTGGATGGCCCAGGTTGAGAGAACAATTGGCCAGGTGACTACGGTTGCGACCCTACCAAAAGGGGAAGAATTGATCCCAACAGATGGTAGCATGATCAACTATCTCAACGTTATCATTACTCTTGGAAGAGAATGTAGAGATTGGGGCAACATGAAGGCTGATCTCGCAGTTAAACAGCTGATAGAAGATAATTCAAGGGATGATGATGTTGTTGTATATACTGATGGGTCCGTTCAACGGGTAGAAGTCCGGCTGGGGTTTCTTGGCTAATGCACATGGTAGGGTTGTTGCAGAGCGAAGTGGGGCATACAGGACAACTACTTCTAGTATGAGGATGGAAGTTGAGGCCGTTACTGCTGCCCTCCATTGGATCTATGGGACTTCATTTACTGGGGCGTTGTTGTATCTGACTCTCAGTCGATGCTTCACAAGATCCAGAATGGCAGGTTTCGGTATGAGTGGATGTTGTCTATAGAAGTTTCTAACCTCCAGAGGCTTACGTGGATATACTGTCCTGGGCATGCGGGTGTTTAGGTAATGAGAGAGCGGACAGACATCAACAACATTGATTGTTGGGGAGTTGAAGATGGATAAGGGGGATATTATTCGGTCTCTTCGCGACAGTTTGCACCAGGCTGTAAGGCGCATAACATGGTGCAACGACCCTCACAATGAGGAATGGGATAACGGATTCTACGGTCGCCAATCTGCCTCGGAGATTTCGCTACGCAGTAAGAATGCCAGACCTACCATCACGAGGGTGGCCAAACTTACTGCGGGAAGAGGTCGGCACAAACGGGAAGCAGAAATCATAGGAATTATATCCTACAGAACTGCCTAGTGGAACTGAGAAGAAAGAGGTGGTCACTTACTAACGTCCAAGACAAACTGTATGGACAAATCTGAGGCTGCCTTTATTAGAGAATCCGAAATCCCAATCTAGTGAGAACGCAGAAGACAAACTGTATGACGTGGCTGATAATCTGAGACAGACGGCTGCCTTTATTAGAGAATCCGAAATCCCAATCTAGTGAGAACGCAGAAGACAAACTGTATGACGTGGCTGATAATCTGAGACAGACGGCTGCCTTTATTAGAGAATCCGAAATCCCAATCTAGTGAGAACGCAGAAGACAAACTGTATGGCGTGGCTGATAATCTGAGACAGACGGCTGCCTTTATTAGAGAATCCGAAATCCCAATCTAGTGAGAATGCAGAAGAAGAAATAACGATACGACCAATGATTTTATTCTTGTGTGCGCATAAATTAAAACCCTAACCTAAACCTTTTGGCGGTGACTACACTAGCCACCTGGCCATTATATTCCTCAAACTCTCGTCCCACCTGTCCTACACAGCCCTAAAAGCGATACTACGAGCAGTAACAACAGTAACTGATGTCCTAGACACACAGGTGTTTGCGGCAATGAGAAAGCGAACATGCTTGCATCAACAGCATTGATTATCGAAGAGTTGGGAATGGATAAGAGAGATGTTCTTGGGTCTCTTCAAGACCTTCTGTTGCAGGAGGACACTAAAATTGATGTCGAATCTATCAGTGTCGGCCCGTCATTAACGGCCAGTGGGGTCGGGTCCCACAAAAAAACAATGTATAACGTGTATTTATTATTTTATAAATTAAAATATAACCACCCAAAACCATGATTTTTGGAAAATTTATGTATGGCCCCATCAACAAATATGATCACGAGCCGACACTGGAATCTATCCAGCGATTTAAGGGGTTTGGAATAACATGTTGAACCTACGTTAATGAAATACAACCAACCACCAATAACATCATTCAATAAAAAGAGATCGGGTAATAGAGCTAAGGGAAGACCAAGAAAAGATGGATAGACAATATCAAGACCACATTACACAAATACAGCAAGGGCGACTCATCTAGCCCTAGAACGCAAATGAAAGCTCCCATCCCTACGCCTAACGGCAAGAGTGGACAACCAACTACATCTTCCACATGGGAATAGACAATAGACCTACGTTAAACATCCCAGTGGTTTGGAGAGAAAAACGGTAATGGAGGGCATGGTTTCTGGAGCACGAGGCAGAGGACGACCAAGATGATGGTAGTAGTAGGACATCAAAGAAGCGATGAACATGACGCTGTAAGAGGCGAGAGAACTTGCTACAGGCAGAGAGTTTTCTCAAGCGGACTGTGATGAAAGTGAGGTTGCACAACAGACATGTTACTACTTGACCTGATAATTAGAACTGGGTGCTTGAGAGGGAGAGTGAGGAGTGTGTTTAACCAGCGAGCCAATGAAAGCATCAGTATACATACCCTTCGGCCTCTGTTAGCGGAGACTTGAGTACCCATGGGTCCAGTGTCGGCTCGTGATCGTTTTTGTTGGTAGGGCCAGACACAAATTTTCGGGCAAATCATGGTTTTGGGTTAGGTTATATTTTAATTTATTAAATAATAAATAATAATTGCTCTCGTACCGTTATACGTTACATAGGGCCTGCAAGTAATTTCTCCATACCGCTCTATCCTGGGCAACTTGCTCAATCTCCTCCATGGAACTGAGACCGATATTTCCTGCCTCTCTCAGCAAAGTTCGTTTCAGGGTCTCCTTAGGTCGACCTCTTTTTCTTGAACCCTTTGCATCCCACTTCAATGCCTGCTTTGATATTCGTTGATCATTTCTCCTCAAGGTGTGCCCAACATATCTCCATCTTCTCTTTCTTATAACAGTTGTCACTAGTGGTTGACCAGACATATCTCTGATTTCATCACTTCTCCTGAATTCATTCCATTTTAAATAATAAATACACGTTGAAATATTATTTTTGGCAGGCCGGCTCCACTGGTTTTTAATGACGAGCCGCCACTGCATGGGTCTGTCAACAGTAATATAACATCGGTTCAGTAACGATTAACCAATTTATTCCCCAGTCACTGATGTGATCGGATCTCATATCTGAATGTACCTAGACTTATATATGTTATTCTAATGTCCGGTCAGCTATTTCACCTGTTATCGTATGACAGTTTCTTCTTTTTCTTCCTCTTCTTCTTCTTCTTACGCTCCATATCGACAACTTGTTAACCACTCTGTGTGATTTGTATGTAATCTGAGTCTAAGAGAGATTGTACGTTGTGCCAGCTATGCACCTATAAGTAGGTCAGTACAACCGCATTCTGCAATGCTTTCTATTTATTTTGGTAACTTTCCTATGTCCTACATTAGTCGCCTCTTACGACATGTAGGTCGCAGTGGTACTATTCTTTGCTTCCTTGCGGGCCCCGGCACCACACGAGCGTCTTATGACATTTGACAGTATTATTAGCAATTATCAAACGTCACATTGTTATTGATTGATTGAATGATTGAATGATTGATTGATTGATTGACATTTCGCCCACATTAGTTATGATTGAAAAAATGAAAATCGTGACAAATCCTTTACAGGACGTAGCCATCAACAACAGTAAACAAGTTGTTGATTTTCTAGGCAACACTTATACGTTTAGTAGTTTGTCATTGTTTCCTAAACGGTGAGGTCTATTTTTACCTTTGTAAAAATCCCACGGAAACTAATTTGCTTCCAAACTCGCCCACCGTGGGCTTTGAACCAGGTGCGCTGGGTTCGTGATCGAACTAACTAACGCTTGAGCTGCAGACGCTCATTATTACCACTAGAATTAGAAGAAGTCAAGTGATAGAGATATCTAAATCACAATCAGAGTCGCCGTACCAGGCGACGTAACTACGCCTGAGCTTACAGCTGGGGAAAGCTGTACCAGATTGGTAGGTTGGCAGGTTGACTGACTGACTGACTGATTGACTGAGCGGTCGGTCGGTCGGTCGGTCGGTCGATCGGTCGGTCGGTCGGTCGGTCGGCCGGTCGGTTGGTTGGTCGGTCAGTCAGTCGGTTGGTTGGTTGACGGACTGACCGATTCATTCATTAACAGAACCATCATCCTTGCACTTCGTTAAATAACCATGTGTGCTCCGATCTCTTTCTTACACATGAAGATCTCTGCGGCAGTGAACGAACTTACCAGGGTCTCTGTGGCGTAGAGATTAGGTACTCGTCTCTTGTGCCAATGGTTCGCTCCCTCGTGGAGCCATATGCGTATTTTTCCAGACATCCCTGATCTCAATGTAGGTGAAAACAAGTTCCTAGTCCTATCGGAGAGGGATGATAAAACATAGGCGCCAAGTTCAGTAGGAGCACACGTAAACGAACCCTTGGCAGTTCAAAATCGAGAAGAGCAGTCTGGAAAGTAGCTTCACTGGCAAAATTTATAAGAAACGATTAAAATTTAAATTCCTAAAAATTTCACAATTTTTAGAATTACATCGGGGACCCTCGCTTGTGCTATAGAGTTCGTGTACTACTGCTGATATCTTCCTGTGTAAGAAAGATATTGGAACACACATGGTTACTCACCAAAGTGCAATGATGATAGCCATATCAATTATTCCGTATCAGAAGCGATAATTTTCTATGTAATTTTGAAGAAGGGTAACAACTTTTGTAGGAACTTTATTTTTAACTTTTAAATGAATTTTGACCAGGCAGTGACCTTGCAGCCTACTGATTTTTTTAAATGCCAATGGATATTTTACGTACTAGACTTGAACACGGGACCCTGCACAGATGACGCTCATCAGCCCGGGAGGGCAGGTCGTCTACGGGACGCTGCCCTGACAGAAAATAGCAATCTGCTGCCTTGTGGGTTTTGGTTGGGGACAGTAAAAGGCTAACGGAGAGCGAACCCAGTAAACGCTGGTTGAAATCGGACACTTGGCCGAAGGATAAACACTAGAGCTCCAAATGGTACTGAAGTTTGGAACCTAGCATACCTATAGGGATCGCGAGAGAGAGAGAGAGAGAGAAATGGAACCTACATTTTATCGTCCGTCTCCGATAGGATTAGGAATTCATTGAGAACATGGATCTATGGGGAAATATTCCTATGATTCCACGCAGAAGCAAACCGAGTATCTTTGGTATGAGAGATGATACGTTACCTCTACGCCACAAAGATTACCACAGAAATATTTGAACCAAAGATATTTGCTAAAAGTGGCCAGGGCTAGCAAAAAAGCAAAGAATAGTACCACTGCGACCTACAAGGCATGTCGTAAGAGACGACTGATGTAGGACCTAGAGAAGTTACCCTAGTAAATAAAAAGCGTCGCAGAAATCGGATGTACTAGCCTACTTCTAGGCGCATAACTGGCACAACGTGCAATTACTCTTAGGCTCAGATCACTTACAAATCACACAAAGTGGTTAACAAGTGATTGATGTGGAGCGTTCGAAGAAGAAGAAGAAGAAGAAGAAGAAGCTCAAAATTCGGGAACGAACCTAGTACGTTTGGAATGTTGACCAATTGTTGGCCAAGCTGGACTCGAACTCTGAACTTTCCCCAACTCGCAGTCACTAGCGTAGAATGTTACCAACCTCACTACCAGCAACCTCTACAAGGAAAATATAAAGCTCTCAGATGTAGCAAAGACAATTGCTCAAACGACGAAAGGGAGCTTAGCTTAGGAAAAAAAAACGAATTTGAAAATTGAACTTCAGCGATGGGACGACTTGTTATTGATTTATTGTGCCAATATCTCTTAGATTTTCAAATGCATTAAAATATCTAGCGATGACATTGAATATAACATAATGGCTTTGTGGCACAGTTGCGATCTAAATGTTTATTGGTGGTCAATGGATTACTTTTGAATCTTTGTTTGATGTCATTATTCATTGAGAATTGTCTGGGGGTCTCAATGGTGAAGTGGTTAAGAGGTTTGACTGAGAATTGTCTGGGGGTCTCAATGGTGAAGTGGTTAAGAGGTTTGACTGAGAATTGTCTGGGGGTCTCAATGGTGAAGTGGTTAAGAGGTTTGACTGAGAATTGTCTGGGGGTCTCAATGGTGAAGTGGTTAAGAGGTTTGACTGAGAATTGTCTGGGGGTCTCAATGGTGAAGTGGTTAAGAGGTTTGACTGAGAATTGTCTGGGGGTCTCAATGGTGAAGTGGTTAAGAGGTTTGACTGAGAATTGTCTGGGGGTCTCAATGGTGAAGTGGTTAAGAGGTTTGACTGAGAATTGTCTGGGGGTCTCAATGGTGAAGTGGTTAAGAGGTTTGACTGAAATTGTCTGGGTTAATGGTAATGGTTAAGAGGTTTGACTGAAATTGTCTGGGGGTCTCAATGGTGAATGTTAAGAGGTTTGACTGAGAATTGTCTGGGTCTCAATGGTGAATGGTTAAGAGGTTTGACTGAGAATTGTCTGGGTCAATGGTAGTGGTTAAGAGGTTTGACTGAGAATTGTCTGGGTCTCAATGGTGAAGTGGTTAAGAGGTTTGACTGAAATTGTCTCGGTCTCAATGGTGAAGTGTTAAGGTTTGACTGAGAATTGTCTGGGTCTCAATGGTGAAGTGGTTAAGAGGTTTGACTGTTGTGTTGAGGGTTGTGCGTTCGAATCCTGACTGAGTTCATTATCGGGAGCCGTGCCGGCTGGCGTAAACGATCATGGATCTCCACAAATATCTGGTGTTTGCTATCATCCCAGATGGTGTACGCTCTTCCTTGATATAAAGACATGATATCCAAAATGTTATCTCTCTCTGTCTTCCTCTGTCTCGTCTCCCCTCGATTTTACCAATTGTTACAATGTGTTATAAACCTTCCTTTCTCATCTTTCTTTCTTTCTTTCTCGAATCCTGTATGCCTCACAGCGTCAGGTCAGGAAGAGATTTCTAAAATGGGCACTAGTATGCGCTTCGTAGATAGTCTCTTTCGTCGCCTCTGTTATCTCTGAGGTCCATCTTTTGCGTGGCCGGCCTTTTGCTTTGTACCAATTGTATCGGAGTAGCATTGCTCTTTGGGGTGCACTGTCTGATGGTAATCTGCTTACGTGGCCGAACCATTTAATTTGTTGTTTCTTGATGAAGTCTAGTACTGATGTTGTACCCACTTTTTCCTGATGTCTTCATTTCTCAAACTTGTTCGAAAAATGATGACTGCCTCTTCCGAGTTACAAGTGGTTTTTTTTTCATGAGGTCCCTAGGATTGTTGTTGGTGCTGCGAAGTTAGTGCTTTGTGCAACACTCTTGGCAGGTGGTGTGCTATTTCTGCAGACATTGACGGAGCCTTTCTTCCTTCCTTTCGTTCGCTTGAAATATTGTCTATACATTCAATGTTGTCTCTTTTGTAAACTTCACAGTCTTTTGTAGCTCACACAGAGATCCGTGTAGTTTTATGACGAATGTTGTTTCCTTAGGCCAGTGAGTTTGCCTCAGTGTATCATATTCAGGGCAGTCTTGAAGTATGTGCTCTGCAGTCTGATGTGTCTGTCTACATGCAGGTGCAGAATGACAACTTGTTTCACTTTAGAACAGGACACAATCGACTCCGCAGTCACATGTATACAAAACTCAAGATTAGCAATTCAGCCATGTGTACATGTGGACAGGCACGTCAGACTGCAGGGCACAGATTTCAAGACTGCCCCGAATATGATATACTGAGGCAAACTCACTTACCTAACGAAACAACACTTGACATGAAACTACAAGGACCTCCGTGTGAGCTACAAAAGACAGTGAAGTTTATACAAGAGACAACATTGAATATATAGACAATATTTCAAGCGAACGAAAGGAAGGAAGGAACGATACAAGAGACAACATTGAATATAATGACAATATTTCAAGCGAACGAAAGGAAGGAAGGATACAAGAGACAACATTGAATATAATGACAATATTTCAAACGAACGAAAGGAAGGATACAAGAGACAACATTGAATATATAGACACTATTTCAAACGAAAAGAAGAAAGAAGGCAGAAATGATAACTTGTTCTAATCTGCTCATATTATAGTAGTCGTCTTGTGTTGGCGTTGGTGGCTTTCTGATTGATTTAATCATCCTGGCGGAGCCACATGGGAAACCAGGTGCAATGAAGTCAGCCCATCGCTTTTAAACTCTGTGGACGCCCGTGTGGTGTCGGTGCCCGCAAGGGAAGCAAATAATAGTACCACTGCAACCTACAATGCATATCGTAAGAGACGACTGATGTAGTCCCTAGGGATGCAACCCTAGTAAATAAAATCAGCGCAGAAATCGGATGTGCTAGCCTACATGTAGGCGCATAACTGACACAACGTACAATCCTCTTAGGCTCAGATCACATACAAATCACATAGAGTTGTTGACAAGTGGTCGTGACACCAACTGACACCAACTTAACTAAACCAACTCTAACTATACACATTCCATAAGAAAACAAAAGCCCGTCTGCCCAGCGTGTTCGTAGCGCGTTGGACTACGGGTGACTATCCCTCTGTGTGTGCGGGTTCAATTCCGCGGGATGGCAGAAAAAGCCACAGATTACCCAGATTTACGGTGTTCGTGGCACCGAACCGAAGGGTTACGATGTCCATGGCACCGAGCCGAAGAGCTGAAAAGCTCAAGTGCTTCTGGATCGGAAAAAACAAAAAAAACCAACATAAAACAAATACATCAGTGAGTAATGTTAACCATTAACACATTAATTGAACCATTAACCGCATACCATCACATTAGTCCATTGACAATATTAATGAGTGACGGGTACTGAGCACAGAAGAAAGACAAATAAGTTCAACGCTACACGCTTTGTTTGACCTAAGACACATGCTGGATAATGTGATCAACCTTAGACCTTGTTTCTGGAGCTGGAGAGCTCGTGTATTGTGCAGTACTCTCGGGTAGGTGGGGGGTGTCATACTGCAGAGAGGGACACATTTATATGGAAGTCAGAAAATAGATAAGAATTCTGAACTCCTCAAAGAGTATCTCCGAAAAGAGGATTTTCGTCTAAACCAGCGTTTCCCAAAGAGGGCGGTACGCTCCTGGAAGGCTTCAGCGCCGAGGCGCTGGCCTTCCAGGAGGCGATAGTGGTTCAGAAGCATTTGGGTGGGGGTTCGCGAATTTGCGATTGAATAATCATTAAAAATTTGAATTCTGTATTTGAATTCATCTTATGCCCATCTTACACGATCCATTTTGTCATCAATTTTCTATTTCATGTATATAATCATTTGAAAATTGACCATGTATGACAGAAATATATATCAATCTTCTATGTCAAAGTGAGAATAGAGCATGATATATATATATATATATATATATATATATATATATATGTGGGAGGGGTTGGAAAACTGTTTTAATGAGGAGGGGGCGTTACAAAGTTTATGTCATGCAAAGTGGGCGGTGGACCGAAACAGTTTGGGAATGTATGGTCTAAACCATAGGTTCCCAAAGTGGGCGACATTGCCCCCTCCCCTTGTAGTACTGTAGTTTTACTCCTGTTTGTTCGTTTGCTTGATAAAGGCCTTGTTGGTCGAAACGTTGCTGTATATTGTCATTGTTTTTGTAATTTGTAAAACTACAGTACTTTGTGATTACGTGTTTCGCAATAAATTCAGTGATGTAACTGATGATTTGAGCATGACGGCTACAGAGACGGAACATATGGTCTATGAGAGAGACACATTCCGAAGGACAGTTGGAGTGGCAAAGTCCTGCTCAGGACAAACTACTGCATGATCAGTCGTTAAAATACTTACAGACAGTGGTGGCTCGTGATCAGTTTTGTTGTTGGGGCCAGACATATTTTTCCGGGTAAATCATGGTTTTTGGTTGCTATATTTGGCTTCCGGTTTACAAATGGCGCTGAGCGAACGTATCGGTTAGCGTCAGCAATAAATTTTGATCACTTTCATCTTGCTTCCGTGGCCTGGATTACTACTTTTCCTTCATTTGGACGCATGATATATTGTGTTATTCATGGATATATTTTGTGGTGTAGTTAAGCAACTCGGAAGTACGATGGTGACCGATCAGAATTGCGATCGCTACCGACACGCCGCTTTCGCTATGTGTTAAATACGGCGGTCCGGGGTAGGTAGAACCCTTAAGCCTAGAAAGGCAATCTGCCTATGGTAGGAGGATTCCAGAAATGAAATATATTCAGTGGCGGCTCGTCATTAAGGGCCAGTGAGGCTGGACCCCCACCAAAAATAAGGTATTACGTGTATTTATTATTTTATACTTTATTACGTGTATTTATTATTTTATACTTTATTACGTGTATTTATTATTTTATACTTTATTACGTGTATTTATTATTTTATACTTTATTACGTGTATTTATTATTTTATACTTTATTACGTGTATTTTTTTACTTATTACGTATTTATTATTTTATACTTTATTACGTGTATTTATTATTTTATATTTATTACTTTATTACGTGTATTTATTATTTTATACTTTATTACGTGTATTTATTATTTTATACTTTATTACGTGTATTTATTATTTTATACTTTATTACGTGTATTTATTATTTTATACTTTATTACGTGTATTTATTATTTTATACTTTATTACGTGTATTTATTATTTTATACTTTATTACGTGTATTTATTATTTTATACTTTATTACGTGTATTTATTATTTTATACTTTATTACGTGTATTTATTATTTTATACTTTATTACGTGTATTTATTATTTTATACTTTATTACGTGTATTTATTATTTTATACTTTATTACGTGTATTTATTATTTTATACTTTATTACGTGTATTTATTATTTTATACTTTATTACGTGTATTTATTATTTTATACTTTATTACGTGTATTTATTATTTTATACTTTATTACGTGTATTTATTATTTTATACTTTATTACGTGTATTTATTATTTTATACTTTATTACGTGTATTTATTATTTTATACTTTATTACGTGTATTTATTATTTTATACTTTATTACGTGTATTTATTATTTTATATTTTTCTTAATTACCGTGTATTTATTATTTTATACTTTATTACGTGTATTTTATTTTTTATACATTATTACGGTATTTATTATTTATATAATTTTACGTAATATTTATTATTTTATACTTTCATTACGTGTGATTTATTATTTTATGACTTTATTACGTGTATTTATTATTTTATACTTTATTACGTGTATTTATTATTTTATACTTTATTACGTGTATTTATTATTTTATACTTTATTACGTGTATTTATTATTTTATACTTTATTACGTGTATTTATTATTTTATACTTTATTACGTGTATTTATTATTTTATACTTTATTACGTGTATTTATTATTTTATACTTTATTACGTGTATTTATTATTTTATACTTTATTACGTGTATTTATTATTTTATACTTTATTACGTGTATTTATTATTTTATACTTTAAAATATATCCTAACCGAAACCATAATTTTTCCGAAAATGTCTGTCTGGCCTCACCAACAAAAATTATCACGAGCCGCCACTGTTTATATTGATAATAAATTTTCTCAATGTCTAGACTCCACATTCACCTCCACATTCACCTCCACATTCGTCATTCTAGCCGTCCGTGGGATTTTCATCATTCTTCTGTAAAACCACATCTATGTGGTCTCCAAATATTTTTTATATCTGTTTGTTAGTATACGCCCATGACTCGCATCCGTATGTTAGTATTTGTTCTATGTAGCACTGTATAACTCTCATTCTGACCTCAATTTACAGTAACTTGTTGCATATAATGCTTCTGGATACGTGGATACATTCTCTCTCTCGCGATCACCGCCCAGACCGATGTACCAGATCTCCCATAAATTATATTCAGGTGGACAACTGATTCATTCAGCCTTAGCATTGGTGTGTTTTACGTCACATCTTCAATATCATTTGGAGCTCTGGTGCTTATCCTTCGGCGATGTGTCCGGTTTCAGCCAGCGTTTACTCCGTTCGCTCTCCGTTCTGTAGCCATCTAGTGTTTTTTACGGTGTGGGGTAGCTAGCCCACACCCAACCTCCTTACTCACCTCTTACGACATGCGTGGCAGGTAACAGTGGTTCTATTCTTTACACCCCAATTTGGTCCCCGATATCCACTCGGGCGGGATATATTCTGAAACAGCTTCATGAGCTTCTGTAGGATCATGCCAAAGAAATTTAGGAAGAAACTAGATCATAATTCACAGTTCATAAGTACGGTTCCAACTTCACTGCAACGGGTCACCCCATAATTGCTCCGTTCCTGTGCCAATGAAAATCACACGAAATGCTAACAACTGTGAAATGTTTTCTGTGTGAACTAATTCCAGAATGAAACAGCCGCGTGCCGCCACAAAAAGAAACCGGCACCGCATAAAATGCATATGGTCGTCGCTAATGTAGCAACACAAAACTGTTCATCACTTGAATTGCAATTCTTGTCGAAGGAACATCAATCATGACAAAATCCAGTTTTCTGCACTCGCATACGGCAGATTGAGCTTGTTCGTCATAACCGCTGTCCGCCTTTTTCTGAATACACACAACCGTGCGTTTGTTGTGTGTATTCAGAAGCTAGATAATAGTTGTTGTAGGAAATGTAATAAAACAGCACGTTGTTACGAAGACGTAGTTTGAAGGTTACGCCCAAATACTAGGAACGACTAGGATCTCTCTCTCTCTCCCGATCGTTCGTAAACCATTTTTATCATTCTATTGTGATATATAAACAGCCAAACATCAGAACGGGATGTACGTACACAGCCTTCAGTACCAATTGAAGCTCAAGTGCTTATTTTTCGGTGTTCGGTTTCAACCAGCGTTTATGTACGGTTCGCTCTCCGCTAGCCTTTTGCTGTCCCCAGCCAAAACCAACAAGGCAGCAGGTTACTAGGATCTTAAAATGCAGAAAACGGATATCCTTGACCAATAGTCATAAATGTTGGAATGTCACTGTAACGTACATAAGCAACATCTTATTGTCATAGGTTCGAACCTCAGCGAATGGTATTCAAGCGATTATTATTAAGTGAATGAAGGAGAAGAAACAGAGGACGATAATGAATAGTAAGAAGAAAAAAAAAGAAGAAAAAGAACATGATAAAATGGTGGACTTTGACAAAACTGGGAACTTCAATAAAATGGTAAACTTTGATAAAATGGTGGACTTTAATAAAACGGTGGACTTTGACAAAACTGGGAACTTCAATAAAACGGTGACTTTAATAAAACGGTTGACTGTGATAAAACGATGGACTGTGATAAAATGGTGGACTTTGATAAAATGGTGGACTTTGATAAAATGGTGGACTGTGATAAAACGATGGACTTTGATAAAATGGTGGACTTTGATAAAATGGTGGACTTTGATAAAATGGTGGACTTTGATAAAACGGTGGACTTTGATAAAACGGTGGACTTTGATAAAACGGTAGACTTTGATAAAATGGTGGACTTTGATAAAACGGTGGACTTTGATAAAATGGTGGACTTTGATAAAACTGGGAACTTCAATAAAACGGTGACTTTGATAAAACGGAGGACTGAATTTTTTAATTTTTTTTTCGATCCAAAAGCACTTGAGCATTCAGCTCTTCAGCTCAGTGCCATGAAAATTGTAACCCTTCGGTTCGGTGTCACGAACACCTAAGTGGAGAACCTGTTGCGTTTCTGCCAGCCTGTGGAATTGAACCGCACTCACAGATGGCTTTTACCCGTCGACCAACGCGCTACGAACACGTTGGGCAGGCGGGCGTGGACTTTGATAAAATGGTGGACTTTCATAAAACGGTGGACTTTCATAAAACGGTGGATTTTCACAAAACGGTGGGCTTTGATAAAACGGTGGACTTTGGCAAAACGAGGGTTTCTTAACTAATGGAGTATAAGTATAATAGTACAAGAACACTTTTTTAAGCCTTGGGGAATATTGGAATATATGGTGTTAGTCCAGTATTTTATATACCCATCGGCACACGATGGATGATGTGGTTGGTCAACATCAAGTAGGTCGCCTTTACTTCCATGTGTTTCTCTGGTACCCGATTGAGGCTGGGTATACCAGATTGATAGACAAAAGTAAACATTTTCGTAGCCTTTTCAGATCTGGTTTGAAGTGTTTTTCAGTTTATATTTCTAGACCCTGGGGTGCAAGAGGTTGAGGGCTAATTCCTTTACTCACGCGGGAATCGCCGAGTGTGGGATTGAACTCCCAACCCTCTCGAGTCTGCGTTGATAGACAAAAGCATACACATTACACTAAACCGCCCCACGGTAATAGAACATGAAATGAAAATCGTGGCATATCCTTCACAGGATGTCTCCATTAACCACAGTAAACGAGTCGTCGGTTTTCTAGGCACCATTTATACGTTCAGCAGTTTGTTAATGATTTCTGAACGGGGAGATCTATTTTACCGTTCGTAAAAATCCAAGTGAACACAAATCTGCTTCCAAATTTCTCGCCGCGGTGTTTGACGTGAAGGTGGATTGGATATGTATGTTGTATGACAGTAGGGGCATTGGCTAAGACAGTTCTTATGTGGACAGCGGATGGGAAGAGCAGGCTTGGACGTCCAAAGGAAACATGGAGAAGAATTGTGGAGAGAGAGTTGAAAGGGCGTAGCCTGACGTGGGAGATGGTTGGTAGAAAGACAGCAGAACAGCAACAGGGGAAGTCTCTTGTGGAAGCGGTATGTGTCAATAGGGACTCGAAGAGGATATATATCGTGTTTGAACCAGGAACTCTTGGGTTGTGATCGAGCTCACTATCGCTAAGCCACAGACGCTCACGAACATATTAGAACATAACCGATGCAATTTCAAATTTTCAAAAGCTACATATCGATTGAGAGCCGCTGTAGCGTAGTTGTTAGTGAACTCGCTTCGCAAGGCTGGTGGTCTGGGTTCAGCTCCGCAATGTGCGTGGAATTTTTCCAGACCACGACGGCTCTCAGGTCGACCCAGCCTCAACTGGGTACCAGACATGCTCTGGGAAAGTAAAGGCGGCCGGCGTGATGCTGACCACATCACCCATCGTGTGCCGACGGTCAATAAAAAAAATACAGGCCTAACACTGTATTGACCTATATACCACGAAGTATGAAAGGGTTCCTTTACTTTTACTTACATATCGATTAACATTGTTGCACACAGTGGCGGCTCGTCATTAAGGGCCAGTGGGGCCGGCCCCACCAAAATAATGTGTAACGTGTATTTATTAGTTAATAAATTAAAATATAACCCAACACAAAACCATGATTTTTCCCGAAAAATGAGTCTGGCCCCACCAACAAAAAGGAACACGAGCCGCCACTGGTTGCACATATTTCCTTCACCTTTCAACTCCCAACGGAGCAGAGGTCTTCAACAAACTTCTTCCAGCTCTTCCTCTCTCCTGCCACCCCTTCCAATTCTTTCCATGTTTTACCTATCCTTTTAATAGCAGCATCCAGTGAGTTCCTCGTTCGTAATCTTATCATACCATCTCAGTCCCTCTATTCTACGCAAACATCCATTTATGAAGGTCTGTAGTTTTCTGGTGTTTTCTTTTGTTGTGCTCCATATTTCCGAGCCACAGAACAGCACATATTTTAAAAATCATTAATACATTTTATTTTTCAAAACAAAAATACAAACTTACCCAAAACTTTATCTATTCCAGAATTACTTAAGTACCAGATTGATTTCAATCCGTTCAGAATGTCTCCATGATTGTCTTCTAGATTTAAGTAATCCCCAACAAAACTTAATTAGAACTGCTTGCAAACACGGTCAATCTTCGCGTTGGAAATTTATTTTTTAAATCCTGAAAACGTATGAACACATGTCAACATACACGGTTGACACGGGGACGGTGTCGCGAGATCTGCAAGTAAGTATCTTGTTTTCTTCTGGCTAGAAAGTGAGTTTATTTTGAATATAGCAGGAGTCTGCTGCTGTGTCGTGGACATTGTCACGCAGACGAGCGCAGTGGGTTGACGAGTAGGCGAGATGCACGCACGGCGGGTGATTTCAGCACGAGCTAGAGAAATTATAATAATAATAATTTCTCTTGTACCGTTATACGTTACCTAGGGCATGCAAGCAATTTCTCCATACCGTTCTATCCTGGGCAACTCGTTCAATCTCCTCCATGGAAATGAGACTGATATTTCTTGCCTCTCTCGGCAAAGTTCGTTTCAGGGTCTCCTTAGGTCGTCCTCTCTTTCTTCATCCCTTTGCATCCCACTTCAATGCCTGCTTTGACATTCGTTGATCATTTCTTCTCAAGGTATGCCCATTTCTCCACCTTCTCCTTCTTATAACAGTTGTCACTAGTGGTTGACCAGACATGTCTCTGATTTCATCACTTCTCTGAATTCGTTCCATTTTATATTCATTATTTTTCACAGACATCTATTTTCAAATGCATCAACTTGCTTTCTATATCTTTAGTCATTTTCCAACTCTTGCTGGCATATGTTAGGATTGATACAACATTTGAATTGAAAATTCGTAATTTAGTTTTAATACTATATAACTTGCAGTTCCATATTTTATTTAGACTTTTAAAAGCTGATGTTGCGTTGTCAATTCGTATCATAATTTCTTTTTTAACATTTCCTGTGCAATCAAAATGCTACCTTAATAGGTGAACTGCTCTGTTATTTTTATCATTTTAGATTCCAGGTGATATCTGCGTTACTTTGCGAGAGAAATTCCGTGCTGCAAATCTGTGTACTAGTTCTTAAAGTTTGTTGAGAAACTTCTGGGGTCTTAGATACGTTTACCGTACGTTATGAAGTTTGTTGAGAAACTTCTGGGGTCTTAGATACGTTTACCGTACGTTCTGAAGGTCGTTGGTTCGAATCCGGACCGAATCATACATGTAACTTTTGTTTACAGATCACAATGATTGTTACATCCATGTCTATGGCACTAAAATAAACCAAGTGAAAGAATTCAAATATTTAGGAAGCATATTCACAGAAGACAGAAGACTAGATAGAGAGATAGAGACTAGAGTGCAAAAAGTAAATGCTGTAACCTACCAGCTAGCCCCTTTTTGTTAAAACACCCAAAAATTTCACAGGCAGCTAAGCAACAGATGATCAACAGCATTTTATACCTACTTTGTGTTACCAGAACCAAACATGGACAATGAGCAAAACACCGCCCGAGTGGTTACCGGGGCCAAATTTGGGATGTAAAGAATAGAACCACTGTTACCTGCTTTGCATGTCGTAAGAGGCGACTAAGAAGGTTTGGCTGAAATCGGATTCACGTGTCCTAAACATGTAGAAGTCTATACGTTTAGGGGCCTACCAAACCAATGTGCAACGTATACACGTTCTTGGCAAAGATCAAACATATCACAAAGAGTGATAAAAATTGGTCGTAAAGAACAAACGCAAAGAAGAAGAAGAAAAGCAGCAGTCACATGTGAAATGCATTGCCTGCGAAGTTACCAACAACACCAGAAAAGACAGTCACAACATCAGCATAAGAAAGAAAGTTGGCACAGAACCTTGCTTGAATTACATTGAGAAACAAAGAATGAAGTGGTTTGGCCACTTAATAAGAATGCATCCATACTCCACAGTATATAGAGTCTTCTACAACAGAACATCGGGAAAGAAGGCAAGAGGAAGACCACGAAAAAGATGGTTAGATGGCATAGCAGAATCCTGTCAAATAGCAAAAATAAAAATCACCCAAGCCTCCAGAACAGCGCAAGACAAAAACAGAAAACCACAACACTGGGCAACAACCCGGTAGCAGTGTGACGACAAAAGAAGAAGAAGAAGAACCTTCGGAACACAAGGCAATGGCTTAGCCGCAGCTCGAAAGGGGAGCAACAAATAGTGACGCTGTAATCTATCATATATGTTGTAAGAAGCGAACAAAAGAGGGAGTGAACAAACAACAAGGCACATAAAATGCACCGCAAGGGACTCAACACATATCCCCAACATGAAAAATATGACATGAAAATTAACACCTCCAAAACAGAAGTCATGACAATAAGCAGGACAACAGGTCAACTAAATATACACGTGAATAATGTCAAAATACAACAGACTCCAGAATTCAAATATCTCGGGAGTATATTCACAGCAGATGGACAGAGAAATCGAGACTAGATGCCAGAAGGCAAACTCAGTGACATACCAACTGTCACCACTATTAAAACATCCAAGCATTAACATGGCAGTCAAACGACAACTGATAAACTGCATATTTATTCCAACTCTCTGCTATCAGTGCCAAACATGGCCCCTGACTAAGACACAAGAAAGAAAGATTACTACATGTGAAATGAGATGTCTACGAAAAGCTGTCAACGTTATAAGGCGAGATAGAGTGAGAAACGAGAATATCAGAAGCATCGTTGGTACTATACCATGCATACAGTACATCGAGAAGCAAAGATTCAAGTGGTTCGGCCATTTAATGAGAATGGAACCACATTTACTACCATCACGTGCCTATAATAATCGACACTCAAGGCGCAGAGCACGAGGCAGGCCAAGAACACGATGGATAGATAACATCTCAGAGTCCCTGCGAAAGCATGGACTGACAACGTCAAGCGCAACACACCTGGCACAAGATAGGAAACTAACTCTCCTCACGACGCTTCACGGCAAATGGGGTTTAAAGATAAGATAAGACAAAAAGGGTGTAGGAGTTGAATGCCTCATCTTCTTATTCCGCTCCTCATAGAGCATAGGGTCCTCAATAGCTGTCATCCACTTTCCTGAAACAAAAACAGAAAACCACGACACTGCGCAACAACCCGGTAGCAGTGTGACGACACAAGAAGAAGGAGAATTGTTGAAAGCTAATATTTTTTTATAGTTACGACGTTTGTGCTTTCAACTACTCTCGTGACGTGTCTTTTCTGCCGAAATGAACGGAGCCATATGGGCAGACCGCCGCAATCAAATCAATATGTGGCGTAGAGTTTAGCTCATAGATTCCCAAACATTTTCCGCCTACTTTGCAGAACATAAACTTTGTAACGCCCCCCTCCATATTATAACAGTTTGCCAACGCCCCCTCCCACATATATACATGCTTTATTTTCTCTTTGACATAGAAAATTGATATATATTCTGTCATACATGGTCAATTTTAAAATGATTATATGCATGAAATAGAAAATTGATGAAAAAATAGATTGTGTAAGACGGGCATAAGATGAATTAAAATACAGAATTTAAATTTTAAATGATTATTCAATCCCAAAATCACGAAAATAATTTATTTTAAAATATTTATTATTAATTTCTCATTTAAGGAGCCACCGACCCCTAATCGCCTGAACACTCCCCCCCCAAAATCTTCTGAACCCACTATGGCTCCCTAGAAGCTTCAGCGCCACTGGGGCGTAACGCCCACTTTGGGAATCGCTGGTTTAGCTGCTCGCCTCTCGTTCCAAATGTATTTGGATCGCTCCCTCGTGGAGCCATAGATATTTTTCAAGAAATCCTGATCTCAGTGTAGGTGAAATCGAGTTCCTAGTCCTATCGGAGACAGATGATAAAAAGTAGGCCCCGTGTTCAGGTAGAGTCCGTAAAAGAACCCTTTGTAATTTTTAATCGAGAAGAGCAGGCTGGAAAGATTCAGCCCTGGCAAAATTTATTAGAAAGATTAAGAAAACAATTTTCTTCAAAATATTTTCACAATCTTCTAGACTACATCGAGGACCTTCGACTATACCATGCAGTTGGTGCAGGGCCGATGAGATCTCCCAGTGTAAGAAAGAGAACGGAGCACACATGGTTACTCACCGAAGTGCAATGATGATGATCCTATCAATCAATCAATCAATCGATTAATTCTTCGATTTTTTTTAGTTAGGAAACTATAATACGTTGCATGCCTTCATCTTCTGCTTCTTCTTCTACTACTTCTTCTACTGCAATAATCATGCAGCGATTAGGCTCTTTCTCTTCGGTCTACTGTTCTGTAGTATCTATGTTAGACATGTGAGTTGCCGGTGTGACGGAGTATCGTAATGCATAAGTGTTCACCTATCAACTCGGACTCGAGAGGCTAGTGGGTTCAGTCCCATACTCGGCGTTCCACACTTGAGGTAAGAAATTACAGATGAAACATCATGAAAAGAAAGAAGAAAGTATAGATGAAACATCATGAAAAGAAAGAAATTACAGATGAAACATCATGAAAAGAAAGAAATTACAGATGAAACATCATGAAAAGAAAGAAGAAAGTATAAATGAAATATCATCAAAAGAAAGAAGAAAGTTTAGATGAAACATCATGAAAAGAAAGAAGAAAGTATAGATGAAACATCATGAAAAGAAAGAAATTATAGATGAAACATCATCAAAAGAAAGAAAGAAATTATAGATAAAACATCATTAAAAGAAAGAAAGTAAAGATGAAACATCCTCAAAAGAAAGAAATTATAGATAAAACATCATGAGAAAAAAAAGAAATTATAGATGAAACATCATGAAAAAAAAGAAAACCAGAATGTTGGAAACAGAAGGAGACGGAAATCAAATTTTAAAAACATATTGATCAGGAAAAAAAAGACAGACACAAAAAAACAGATGTGGAGAGAATGAGACAAAGATGAAGTTTGAAACCTGTTTATGAGTGTATAGAAGAGGATGAGAGGCGCTATTAGAATCCGGTATACACCTCTTCTGAAGTGAAATGAGAGAGAGGAAGAAACTCAAGGAGGGTTATTTGCAAAAGCTATTAATGCTTACGGCTGTAGAAGGAAAAAACTGAAAATAATAGAAGAGTTTGAAATGATGGAAGATGCTGGGATGTGGGTTATCCATGTCTGTGGATGTAGGATGGATTAGGTTAATCCATAGGGGGTTCGATTATGTGATCGGGGCGTAAGAGGGTTATGAGTTAATTTGTTGGTTTAATATCTGTTGAAACTCAGAGAAAGAACTAAGCAGACACCAGTGGAGACAGAGCGGCACATTGAGAAGAACGACCGGAAGCATTGCAAGACAGGCACTGTTTTGGAACCCGAAGAGAAAGAGGAGTAAGAGAAGGCCTTGACATATCTGGAGAAGAGAGATGGATGCTGTTGTTAAAAGGATAGGTAAACATGGACAGAAATGGAGGTGGTGGTAGGAGAGGAAGAGCTGGAAGAGGTTTGTTGATGACCTGTGCTCCGTTGGGAGCTGAAAGATGAGGAAGAAGAATGTCTATTAGGCACAACTTGAGAAGATGGAGATATGTTGAGCACAACTTGAGAAGATGGAGATATGTTGAGCACAACTTGAGAAGAAATGATCAAAGAATATCAAAGCAGGCATTGAACTGGAATGCAAAGGGTTCAAGAAAGAGAGGACGACCTAAGGAGACCCTGAAACGAACTTTGCTGAGAGAGGCAAAAATTCCGGTCTCAGTTCCATGGAGGAGATTGAGCGAGTTGCCCAGGATAGAACGGTATGGAGAAATTGCTTGCAGGCCCTATGTAACTCACAACGGTACGAGATAAATTATTATTATTAGTATATGTGTAATGAGCTCCAGCCGATGCTACGGAACTCGTGCACTATTAACTGGTACTCCAGTAGATCCAGAAAGGAAATTAAAATGAAAATCGTGGCATATCCTTTGAAGGACTTAGCCATCAACAGCGGTAAACTAGTCACCGATTTTCTAGGCACCACTTAAACGCTCAGTAGTTTGCCATTGCTTTCTGAAAGGTGAGGTCTATTTCTATCTTTCGTAAAATCCAAGGGAACTCATTTGCTTCCAAACTTGTCGGCCGTGGAGTTTGAACCATGTACGTTTGGGTTGTGATCGAGCTCACTATCACTAAAGCTACAGACGCCCACCAGGAAATAAAATGAAAGGAAATACGTACACAAAATATAGGGACCATCAGTATTCATACCCTTAGACATCTGTTGGGGGAGACTGAGCACCTATGGCCGTGCCCGGAGTGCAATGACGTCGGTTCAGAAACCAGTAACCAGTTCCACACTAGACGTTCGACACGTGTGGAAAGAAATTGGTCCTCCTACCTGTCGCATACTTGGTTTAGAAATATGAAGTAACAGGTACGTTGTACTCATTGGAAAGAAGGAGGAGGAGGGGGCTGATAGTGAAGTTGGTAATGCGCTGCGATAGTGACCGCATGCTGTGAGACTTCTGGTGTTCGAGACCAGCTTGTGGGGAGGGGGCATAAAACTATTACGCAGTTGGACTACAAGAGACCCTGATCCTTTACTTGAGGATCTAAATAGCAAGTACCTCTGGAGTCGAGGTAAGATTTACCTGAAGGACACTTGTGATAAGAAAAGCAAGCCATCATGAAAAAATTAGTCAGAGGTTCCAGTACTGATTCCTAAACTCATTCATACACTCAGTCATGTACTTCTACACTCATTTATACACTCAGTCATGTACTCTAACTCATTCATACACTCAGTCATTCCTTCATACACTCAGTCATGTACTACACTTACACTCAGTCATGTACCTACGCTCAGTCATGTTCACATCTACACTCATTTTCTACTACACCCCAGTCATGTACGCTCATAGTGGGAGGAATGAAAGAAGACTTGTGAGAGGTGGCGGTCAGAGTGGGGAAATAATGAAAGAGAAGGAGGAGGATGTTTGTCATGATGAGTGGAGACTTTCTTTCTTCTTCTTCTAACGCTCCAAATCGATCACTTGTTAAACCACTCTTTGTGATTTGTATGTGATCTGAGCCTAAGAGCGATTGTACGTTGTACCAGTTATGCGCCAACAAGTAGGTCAGCACATCCGATTTATGCGATGCTTTTTATGTACTAGGGTAGCTTCCCAAGGCCACTACCTCAGACATGCCTTGTAGATCGCAATGATACTATCCTTTGCTCCTTTGTGAGCCCCGAAATAACACGGGCGAGAGGGACCCTTTCAAGAAGATGTTGGGGTTAGGGATGGTTTACTTACTTTACTTAATCCCGTCATGCCTAGTGACACATGGGGCTTCAGAAAGGACTTTCCATGCTCTCCTGTCCCGTGCAACCTTCAGCGCAGAGCCCCACGTCAGAGATGCGGTGTCCAGTTCCTCTTCCATCATGCGCCTCCATGTTGTCCGTGGTCTGCCTTTCTTTCTCTTTCCTCTGGTGTCCAAGTGAGGGCTATCCTTGCAGGCATTTCTTGTCTCATTCTCATAACATGTCCGAGCCATTTCCATCTTCTCTTTTGAGTATGTCATTCATTGCCTCTTGTCTTGTGTCTTGGAAAAGTTCCAAGACACAAGGGATGGTTTAGAAAATGAAAATCGTTACATTTATTAACTAATGCATTGAGCTATTGATTGATTGATTGATTGATTGATTGATTGATTCTTTCTTCTTGTTTTGTCCTTCTCTGCTTTTTTGCCGCTAGGCGTAGCAGGTTTAACATGATCGGTTTCCGAGATAATGCACGCTCGGTCGCTTGATATGGTGTGGTATTGTGGAGTTTTAAGATGTCTGTAACTCCATCAAGGTTCTTCAGGCATATAATGCGAAGAGAAGGTTTAGAACATTTGGTGACTACAGGTAAAATTCAGGGAAGGAGAGATCGTGGAAGACAGAGGAGAAGATGTTGGATGGCCTGACATCATGATTCGACAAAATATCGACGTCAGAACTGATTACATGCACCAAGCAAAGAGAGTTGTGGAGAGACATGATCGCCTACGCCGGCAGGCATGGCATTGATTGATTGAACTCCATCAACCCATCTTTTTCTTGGTCTGCCCTTTCCTCTTGATGATTCCATTTTCAGGTTGTACGCTCTTGCAACTGGTGTATTCGGTTCATTCTGACCAAGTGGCCAAACCATTTGAGTCTCTGTTTTTCAATAAATCTAATAGCAGGTGTTGTTCCGACTGTTCTTCTAATTTCTCATTTCTTATATGGTCTCTTCTTGTTTTATTTACTGCTTTCCTCAGGCATCTCATTTCGCATGTGGTAATTTTCCTTTCTTGTTCTTTTGTCAGTGCCCATGTTTGCTCTGTAGCACAGTGTTGGTATAAAGATTGAATTTATAATCTGTCTTTTAGTCACTACTGGAATAGCTGGGTGTTTCAAAATTGGGGTAAGCTGGTATGTAATGTTGTTGGCTTGCTGGATTCTAGTTTCGATCTCTCTGTCCAGTCTACTATCATATGTGAAGATACTTCCAAGGTATTTGAATTCTCTCACCTGCTTTAGCGTTTGGTCATTTATTTTTATGTTGATATCTTTATGTTCTCTGCTTATAGTCATGACTTCTGTCTTTTGAATATTGATCTTCATGTTGTATTTGAGGCAGCTATTGTTGAGTAAGTTTATGTGTTCTTGAAGCTGTTCATATTATTATGGAATATACACTGGTCGTCAGCAAAGAGCAGTTCATTTTGTTGGTCTGCGTTGAGTGATGCTTCATCTATTTTGGTGATACTATCCATGTATATAATAAAGAGAAGAGGTGATAAAACACATCCTTGCCGTACTCCTGATGTTACTGGAAACCAATTTGTGAGTCCGGCGCTTGTTCGTATGGCACTTTCACTTTCTATATATATGGCTCTAACACAGTCTAGCAGTGTTCCTTTTATTCCGTAGTTTTCGAGAACATCCCATAATATGTCTCTGTTAACCCTATCAAATGCCTTCTCTTGGTCTATGAAGGCTATATTCATTTGATGTTTGTGTTCTATAGTCTTTTCACTAATTTGTCTTAGAGCAAATATTGCATCTGTGCACCCTTTTCCTTTTCTAAATCAAAACTGTTGTGGGCTGAGTGTTGGCTCCACAATTGGTCTTATTCGTTGCTCCAGAACTCTTGCAAACATTTTTCCCATATGGCTTAGGAGGGAGATGCCTCTATATGTACTACAGTCTTGTTTTTACCTTTTTTCTTCCATATTGGTACTATAATAGCTTTTTGCCAATCTGAAGGGACAGTTCTTTCTTCCCATCTTGAAGATGTAATGTACCCAGGTTACTCCAATCTCTCCACACGCTTTTATTGCTTCTGCTGTTATTCCATCAATTCCCGCAGCCTTGTTCTTTGGGCTTCTCTTAATAGCTTCTCTTACCTCACTTACTAGTATTTCAGGTTCTTCAATGTTTGCATGTCTCGGTTTGAATGATGTTTTATTCCCAGTATCTGGTATATTCAAGAGGTCTTGGAAGTATTCTTCCCATCTTTCTCTGATCTTAACTTCTTCATGTATAAGTTTACCTTGACTATCATTTATATATTCGGATGACTGGAAGGGTTCGTCCCTTATTCTCATTTTTGCTATGGCCTTATAAAATTGTCTGCTGGATTCTACACATAATCTACTGAGATTTTCACCATACATGGTCCAAGATTTGTCTTTCTCTTGCTTGATTACTCTGGCCGATGTCTGCCTTGCTAGTCTGTATTTATCATAATCGTCTTCTGAACGTGATCTTATCCAGGTCTTATATAGTTCTTTTTTAATTTTTATTGCTTCTTTAACTTCATTATTCCACCATGCTGTTCTCTTTTTTCTCTGTTCCTCCTTTAAATGTGGTGCCACAATGCGTTGTTAGACATTTCAAAAGAATACTCTAAAATTTTTGCCATGTTGTTTCAACGTTATCTTCTGGTATATATGCTTCTACTATAGCCTCTGTCATTTCTGTATTTATTATTCTTTGTATATCTGGATTATTTATTTTTTTGGTATCTATAATCTTGGTTCTTGCTGTCTTTCTATGTATTTTGCTAAGTGGTGTTTCATTGAGGTAGACAATTAGTGGGCGGTGGTCTGTATTCACTGTTGTGTTTGGGATTACTCTGGCGTCTCTTAAGTTGGATCTTCTTGTTTTGTGGGTTAATATAAAGTCTATTTGAGCAGCTTGGTCAGGGTTGTTCCACTTGTACCATGTGTAGATCTGGCTCATAGGATGTTTATAAAAACTATTTGTGATATAGAGTCCGTGTTCCACTTGTACCATGTGTAGATCTGCCTCATAGAATGTTTATAAAAACTATTTGTGATATAGAGTCCGTGTTCTGCACAGAGCTCTAGTAAGTGCTGCCCATTTTCGTTCCATTCTCTGTCGTTGTCTACAAAAGGTCCTAATTGTTCTTCCCATGGTGTTCGTCTCCGGCCGACATGCCCGTTGAAGTCTCCCATTACGAATACATCGTCTTTACTATGTGTTTGACTAATAAGATCGGACACTTTATCAAAGAATGCATCTTTTTCCTCTTGGGTGTAGCCATCGTTTGTAGGGGCATAAATCTGAACGAGTGTTGTATTTTTTGTTTTGCCATGTAGTTGATTGATTGATTGATTGATTGATATTTATTACAAGTATATTTATTTTCTAATTTCAATGTAAAATTAGCCATAAACAAATTAGTACAACATATTTCATTTCTTGTTTTGTTCTTTTGTTATTCCCGACAAAAGTCAAACTACCTCACTCGAATAATAACCAGAAAATCTACATACAAATAATATATGCTTTCCTCAAGAATAAAAACTAAAAATATTCCATAAAATGATCAAACGGGCTACCATATTAAATAATAACACGGTTGGGAACATAGAGCTAAATAGTGTTCATTATTACAAATAATCATTTTAACATTATAATTTAGACTCCCTGTGTATCATCAAAGTTTCGCAATTTGAATGTCACCTAGTTCTTGGCGTGGTTACATAGATATATCGATTTTAAACATATTTGGTTAAATTTTTTACATCGATTTTTCTGTTGCTAAAACTGCAGCCAAATCGAACTAGAGAAATTCGTGTTGTATGATAGACTATTTACACTAAACTACCATTGACCAGATTTTGTCCAAATTTACAGTCTTTTCTTTTTAAAAGTTTATATTTTTGGCTTGAAGTTTACAGTTCTTTAATATTATAGCTGTCCATCGCAAGCTATGATGACAACAGTCTCAGATGTGTGCTGCTGCACCTCTGGTATGTGCGGAGGTGACTGTAAAGTTTAATCCTACAATATAATCCCCTACCACTGGTGTGGGGGTGGGGCGGGCGTGCACATACATACGATCAAGATAAGACATGTGGGTGTTGTGTGTTCTGTCTTCTCGCTCAGCTCATTTTTTCTGTGCCTCAACAGCACGATGATTCTCAGCTATGAGATTCCTTTTGGGTTGTTGCAGAGCCACATTTTGTGATCTTGCGTGATGTCTATATCGAAGAATTTCAGGGACACTTTAAGAGTGTCTTTAAATCGTTTTTTTTCTGTCCATCAGCAGAACGTCTGCCCCCTTCTAGTTCGTCATACATCAACTGTTTTGAGACGCGTTTATCAGGCATCCGAGCAACGAATATACCTTCAATCTAGAGAGATTATTTAAGCAGAGTCTATATTTAGAAATATTACTCTGTCAAATTTTGGTTTTTATGTGGGATTATATCTGGTTCAGCAGCAAGTAAGATGCTAAATAAATATGGGTACCTTTAGCAACAGATGAAAAATGAAAATCGTGGCATATCCCAAAGGACGTAGCTATCAACCACAGTAAACGAGTCGTTGATTTTTCTAGGCACCACTTATACGTTCAGTAGTTTGCATTGCTTTCTGAACGGTGAGGTCTATTTTTTTTTTTTTAAATCCCAATGAAACGAATTTGCTTCCAAACTTGCCCACCGTGGGGTCTGAACCAGGTACGCTTGGGTCTGTGATCGAGCCCACTACCGCTTAAGCTACAGACGCTCACTAGCAACAGATACGTTTGTTAAATATATGGTCTCGTTCAACATTACTGAAAACAAATATGGGCTTTCACATAGAAAGTTTGAGCTTTCTTATATCTGTTTTGAGCTTTCAATTTCAGAATTGTGGATATATTCGATGTCCGATGTGCACTGAAAATAATCCTTACATGAACAATGTATAATCACTCAATCGAGATTTGACCTATTTAAATCTTCTTCATCTTCTGCATTCTCACTAGATTGGGAATTCGGATTCTCTAATAAAGGCAGCCGTCTGCCTCAGATTATCAGCCACGGAATACAGTTTGTCTTGGACGCTAGTGTAAGTGGGCCACCTCTTTCTTTTTAAGTCTGCATACTGGGGGCAGTCCTGTAGGAAATAATTTCTATGATTTCTGCTTCCCCGTTTGTGCCGACCTCTTCCTGCAGTAAGATATCACCCTCGTGATGGTAGGTCTGACATTCTTACTGCGTGGCTAAATCTCCGAGGCAGATTGACGACCGTAGAATCCTATTATCCCATTCCTCATTGTGAGGGGTCGTGGCACCATATTATGCGCCTTACGGCTTGTTGCATCCGTTTTCTGCAAGCATTTGTTTCGGGTTAGCATTCCCTAGCGGACACGTGCATCCGATTTCAGCCAAACCTCCTTAGTCGCCTCTTACGACATGCGTGGCAGGTAACATTGGTTCTATTCTTTACACCCCAAATTTGGGCCACAGTAACCACTCGGGCGATTTAAATCAAAATGGCTGAACGTGACTTTAAAAATAAGATATTAGTTATCTAACGTGTATAGTTTCAAATAACAAACGAAATCTAACATAGATGCAACAAAGCAAATCAAACACTAGGACAACTGGCACAAATTTTAACATGCAAACATGTCACCATGAACACAAAAAAGCATTGTTCAACACAATCTTTCTTCCTACATTATGCTATCAGTGTCAAACTTGGACACTGACATCAAATGATAGAAGAAAACTAGTCACAAAAGAAATGAAGTGTCTACGCAGAATGCTGGGGTAACAAGAAGAGACCAGTTTAGAAATGAAGACATCAGGAAAAAATGGTTCAACGTTAGTACTGAACTTCATCAAGAAACAGCGGATTAAATGATTCGACGTTCGACCACATAAAGCAGAGTACCAACAGACAGTGCACCTCAAAGAGCAATGCCACGCCTATACAGTGGATACAAAGCAAAAGGCCGTTCACGCAAAAGGTAGACCACAGAGATAACAGAGGCGACGAAAGGCACTGTTTATGAAGCGCACACCAAAACCCGTTCTAAAAATCTCTTGTTATCTTGACGCTGTGAGTCAAAACAAGATACGAGAAAAGAAAGAAAGAAGAAAGGACATGTACAATTATACTCGGAACAGAAAACTGCATCTCCCTACGACGTACTACAGAAAAACTGATTTTAAAAAGAGACAAATTATAGAAAGCTTCTCTTGATTTTTTTCAATAAAACTCACGTGACCTGCTCGCTACACACCAAATTTAGCCGTGACATTTACACATTCTCAAAAACTCAAATTTATAAATATTAGAAACAATTGATGGAAATAATTATATTTTTCTGTTTTTGTTTCGTTATTATTGTAACCAAATTAACTATTTTTTAAATGATACTTTTTTGCGACAGACGTCATTGTTTCGTCTGCTTACTCAGAGTTAATTCTGCAGACGTTAGACTTGATCGATATGTAACCACTTTTCTTCAAACCACCTACGTACAGGGAAGAAGAAGCTCTTTTAAGAAGGTTAAACTCACGACAAACACAAATGACAGTTTGTTTAAATCCTGAAGTAAACCAGTCTCTCCGCCCTACCTTCCCCCAACTTACTTATTATAAAAAATAGTACTACTGTATAGATTTAAGAGAAAAAATACTTTTAGCGACAGTTGCAATGGTTGCAAGGCATTTGCGTGACTAGCAACGATCTATGAAACCCTTCAGGTGTAAGACCTGGCTAGATTTGAACTACAATAGATCAGTTAGTTGTATCTGACGTGATATTTAAATGTCAAGCGATGTATCTCGCATTTCTTGTTCAGTTATTAAGTTCAGAAAAAGAAAATGGTTGTCGGAATCGGTGTCTTAGATGTTCATCATAGTATCTGGAAAATGGCTAAAAATATAGAAAGTAAGGTGAATGTATTTGAAAATTGATGTCTGCGAAAAATAACGAATATAAAATGGTGCGAATTCAGAAGAAGTGATGAAATCAGAGACATGTCTGGTCAACAACTAGTAACAACTGATATAAGAAAGAGAAGATGGAGATATGTTGGGCATACCTTGAGAGGAAATGATCAAAGAATATCACAGCAAGCATTGAAGTGAAATTCAAAGGGGTTCAAGAAAGAGAGGACGCCCAAGGGAAACTGAAACGAACTTTGCTGAGAGAGGCAGGAAATATCGGAATCAATTCCATGGAAGAGATTGAACGTGTTGCCAGGACAGAGCGATATGGAGAAATTACTTGCAAGCCCTATGTAACGTATAACGGTGCGAGAAGAATATATATTATATCTGTGCTGTACCAGTATTATCGTTGCACAAGCACTTGAGTGGAACCCGCAAGGTAAACGTAAAAGGGAACGTTCTAAACAGACCTGGAGACGGAGTCTTCTTTGATGAACTGAGAGGTGCTGGACTGTCCTTGGAGGTCATAAGGAAAGCATTCAGAAACCAGGAAAAGTGGGGAACAACTGTTGAGGCCGTATGCTCTACGGGAAGGTGAATAAGTCAAATCAAGCCAATAAAATGTGCGCTCAGTCCTACTGTATGGATCTGAGACATGGAAAATAAGTACAAAGATAGATAGAAGAGGCTTTGAGAGACGATGATTCAAACTACACTCATGCGTGCATTCTGAGTGATTCATTGAGTATGATCCGCAAGGTAGAGGCTGGTTCGGTGCGCAGGCAATGGACTGAATCACTACAAACGTCAACAATTTGCAGAATCACACTTATCTTCGTTCCGGGGCACATGGGTGTCATTGGCAATGAGAGAGCAGACAGGCTGTCTGGCTCTGCCACCATATCAGGGATCAGCTAATGGATAGAGCTGATATTGTGAACGCCCTCATAGAGTGTGGCCGCAAAGAAGATTTTCGTTTAAACCTATCCACATCAACTACTAGATTGCAGGAACTGGGTTTGAAGATTGGAGTAGCAAGAAAAGAACAGCATAACAGGTATGTGAGTAGGCTCATCAATCAACATCGAACTGGTACGGTCAGTCGCTGGACGCTGTTGGAGATATTGCGAAGGAGATCGGAGCAGCTATGGACATGTCCGGAGTGCAATGAAGATATTCCAAACTGAAACTGAAACTGAACTGATGATTCAGAAAAATTATCCGAATTCATCGGGAATCAAAGACCTTATACTGAGATCATCCGGCACGCAGGCATCAATAATATCAAAGAAGAAATAAAAAGAAGGAAATGGAAGTGGTTGCAACATGTTTCAAGAATGCATAAAACCAGACACCAACATGTGGTTTTGAAATGAAATCTGGTATGCAAGAGAGATAGGGGACGAGCTAGAGAGATATGGAGACGAACTGTAGACAGAGAAAGGAAAAAGACGAGAAAGACCTAGACAGTTTGAAGAAATTGTGTTTATGCCTTATCCTTCAATTGGTGTTAAGAGAGGGATGGGGAGGATGCGATCCGTGCTGTCCGCAAATTAGTGCTGTGGTAACGTCCCTGCGTAAGTCTACTTGGAGTACCGGTGTACGCCCACTTGGGTGTTCCTGCGCAAGCCCACTTAGTTCCATGGTATTTCCCTCTGGTGTCGACTAGTAAGCCCATATGTTGTCCATAAGTAAACATAGACAGGTGAGATAGCTCATTCTTAAGCTCAAAACTTGAGCTCAAAACTTAAGCTCATAGCTTAAGCTCATAACTCGGTAAAGACGCCTTCATCTTCTTCACCTTTCAGCTCCCAATGGAGCACAGATCTTTAACAAACTACTTCCAACTTTACCTCTCTCTTGCCATCCCTTCCAATTCTTTCCACGTCTTACCTATCCTTTTAATATCAGTCTCCAGCTCTCTTTTCCCATTGTATTTCTAGGCCTTCCTCAACTCCTCTTTCCCTGATGGTTCCAAAACAGTGCCTGTCTTGCAATACTTCCGGTCGGTCTTCTCAATCACTCGCCAGCGTCTCTTCCTGAGCTCTTTCTCCACTGGTATCTGCTTAGTTCTTTCTCTGAGTTCCTCATTCGTCATCTTATCATACCATCTCAGTCCCTCTATTCTACGTAAACATCCATTTATGAAGGTCTGTAGTTTTCTTAGGGGTAAAATCTACAGAATCTATAAATTTGTTTCACGAACGCCGTAGTCCCGGCGAGGGTCTCGGGTATAATTTTGAATGTGGCGAAAATTTCCTTCAGAATTTAATTTCTTTTTTTTTTCTTCTTCGAACGCTCCACTTGTTAATCACTCTTTGTGATTTGTATGTGATCTGAGCCTAAGAGGGATTGTACGTTGTGCCAGTTATGCGCCTACAAGTAGGTTAACACATCCGATTTCTGCTACGCTTTTTATTTACTAGAGTAGCTACCCTAGGTCCCTACCTCAGTTGCCTATTACGACATGCAGTGTAGGTCGCAGTGTTACTATTCTTTGCTCCCATTGAGAGTCCCGACAACACACGGGTGAATTTAATTGTAATCTTCTCACTTATTGTTTTCTTAGCCAGCGGCTTGATCAGCGTTTCCGAAGTGGGCGGTACGCCCCCGTGGGCGCTGAAGCGCTCTAGGGGGGCGATAGTGGGTTCAGAATAATTTGGGGGTGTTCAGGCGATTAGGGGTCGGTGGCTCCTTAAAGAAGAAATTAATAATAAATATTTTTAAATAAATTATTTTCGTGATTTTGCGATTGAATAATCATTAAAAAATTTTATTCTGCATTTTAATTCATCTTATGGCCGTCTTACACGATCCATTTTTTCATCAATTTTCTATTTCATGCATATAATCATTTGAAAATTGACTATGTATAACAGAAATATATATCAATTTTCTATGTCAAAGAGAAAATAGAGCATGTATATAGTGGGAGGGCGTTGGCAAACTGTTATAATGTGGAGGGGCGTTACAAAGTTTATGTTGTGCAAAGTGAATGGTGGACCGAAAAAGTTTTGGAATCTATGATCTACACTTATTGTTTTCTTGGCCAGCGACTTGACAGTCTAGACTTATTGTTTTCTTGGCCAGCGACTTGACAGTCTAGACTTATTGTTTTCTTGGCCAGCGACTTGACAGTCTAGACTTATTGTTTTCTTGGCCAGCGACTTGACAGTCTAGACTTATTGTTTTCTTGGCCAGCGGCTTGGCAGTCTAGACTTATTGTTTTCTTAGCCAGCGGCTTGGCAGTCTAGACTTATTGTTTTCTTGGCCAGCGACTTGACAGTCTAGACTTATTGTTTTCTTGGCCAGCGACTTGACAGTCTAGACTTATTGTTTTCTTGGCCAGCGACTTGACAGTCTAGACTTATTGTTTTCTTGGCCAGCGGCTTGGCAGTCTAGACTTATGGTTTTCTTGGCCAGCGGCTTGACAGTCTAGACTTATTGTTTTCTTGACCAGCGACTTGACAGTCTAGACTTATTGTTTTCTTGGCCAGCGGCTTGGCAGTCTAGACTTATTGTTTTCTTGGCCAGCGGCTTGACAGTCTAGACTTATTGTTTTCTTGGCCAGCGACTTGACAGTCTAGACTTATTGTTTTCTTGGCCAGCGACTTGACAGACTAGATTTATTGTTTTCTTGGCCAGCGGCTTGACAGTCTAGACTTATTGTTTTCTTGGCCAGCGGCTTGGCAGTCTAGACTTATGGTTTTCTTGGCCAGCGGCTTGACAGTCTAGACTTATTGTTTTCTTGACCAGCGACTTGACAGTCTAGACTTATTGTTTTCTTGGCCAGCGGCTTGGCAGTCTAGACTTATTGTTTTCTTGGCCAGCGACTTGACAGTCTAGACTTATTGTTTTCTTGGCCAGCGACTTGACAGTCTAGACTTATTGTTTTCTTGGCCAGCGACTTGACAGTCTAGACTTATTGTTTTCTTGGCCAGCGACTTGACAGTCTAGACTTATTGTTTTCTTGACCAGCGACTTGACAGTCTAGACTTATTGTTTTCTTGGCCAGCGACTTGACAGTCTAGACTTATTGTTTTCTTGGCCAGCGACTTGACAGTCTAGACTTATTGTTTTCTTGGCCAGCGGCTTGACAGTCTAGACTTATTGTTTTCTTGGCCAGCGGCTTGACAGTCTAGACTTATTGTTTTCTTGGCCAGCGACTTGACAGTCTAGACTTATTGTTTTCTTGGCCAGCGGCTTGGCAGTCTAGACATGGTTTTCCAGCTGTCAAGACTTTGTTTACATATTCAACTGGAACACGGATCCTACGTACTATCGTCCGTCTCCGATATGAATAGAAATACATTTAGATCATGGATCTCTTTACATTTCCAGATCACTTCACGCGGGGAAAGAACTGAGAACACTTGAAGTAGAGGCGATAACTACCACCACGACACTAAGTCACTAGAAAAATGGATATTTAATACGAAGGTGTGGGCACAGTTGGAAAATTTCAGCACAAGTTGTGGAAAATACTAACAACTTATGGGGTTAATGACCATCAAACCAACCTTTGCAAGAGCCTTTATACAAACAGCCAATGTACGATTAGAACAAACACAGGATTATCAAAAATGTTTCACGTAGGGTCAGGAGTAAGACAAGGTTGCGTTCTATCCCCGCTGCTGTTCATCACGTATATCGACCACATCTGTAAAATAGCTAACACCAGCGAAGGAAACAACCTCGGATACCTCTTAAACGAATTTCTTTTTGCAGATGATCAGGCAATCATATCAACAACAGAAGAACAGCTACAACAACACATCAACAGACTCCAGTTAGCATGTAACGAATACAACATGAGAATAAACATCGACAAAACAGAAGTAATGACATTCGCCAGAGAGGAAAGCACTACCAATATCTCCATCGACAATTGCCCACTGAAACAAATAAAAGACTTCACATACGTGGGGAGCATTTTTTCAGCAAACGGAAGAATAACTAATGAAATTCAACATAGATACAACAAGGCAAATCAAATGATAGGACAAATGGCGCCAATTTTAAAATGCAAACATGTCACTATGAACACAAAAAGAGCAATGTTCAACTCAATCTTTCTCCCCACATTATGTTATCAGTGCCAAAACCTGGACACTGACAATAAATGATAGAAGAAAACTAGTCACGACAGAGATGAAGTGTCTACGCAGAAAGCTGGGTGTAACAAGAAGAGACCGGTTGAGAAATGAAGACATCAGGAAAAAGTGGAAACAACATCAGTACTAGACTTCATCAGGAAGCAACAAATTTAATGGTTCGGCCACGTAGGCAGATTACCAACAGACAGTGCACCTCAAAGAGCAATGCTGCTCCGATACAATGGGTACAAAGCAAAAGGCCGGCCACGCAAAGATGGACCTCAGAGATAACAGAGGCGATGAAAGAGACTATTTACGAAGCGCATACACGGGCCCGTTTTATAAATCTTTTTTTGACCTGACGCTGTGAGGCAAACAGGATTCGAGAAAGAAAGAAAGATATGGGTTCGAGTATAGTGTAACCATAAATTATCAAATAATATCAAACCAGGCATTGAAGTGGGATGCAAAGGGATCAAGAAAGAGAGGACGACCTAAGGAGATCCTGAAACGAACTTTGCTGAGAAAGGCAAGAAATATCGGTCTCAGTTCCATGGAAGAGATTCAGCGAGTTGCCCAGGATAGAGCGCTGTAATTGCTGGGAAGAGTGACAGAAGAGAGCATATATAAAGTAGATATTGAGCAGTCTGACAGCATGGCATGGAAGACAGTCGAAAATGGTATTGATCGCCAACGCAGGAAAGGCTGTTGCAAATATACATGATCAAGATCGCTAACTTGAACGATACCTAAATAAGACGATGATTACGTCATCAATTTCAGGGTATACTTTTTTAATCGATATGTCATTGGAAAAGGTGGATTGGATTTTTAAACAAGACGTCACGAAGATAGATAATAGTTTTAGCGATCGATTTTCTGAACTCTTTGGAAATCTACTGCCATTTTCACTCAAACAAAATTCAGGATATTCAGCACAAATGTAAAACATGTGTTGCTGTATGGCTCGGAATTGAAGCGAGACACAAAGTTAATGATAAATATTCAGACCGTTGTCAACAGATGTCTTCGACAAGCTTGCAAATGGGAATCCCGCAGCGTTGGATGCAGACGACAAGGCACTCATTAAGGAAAACTGCAATGAAGGTGATGTTGCGATTATACAGATTGATGGTAGTCGCGAAAAGTCCGCATGAGCCTTCTCTGCAAGCAAATGACAGAATGATCACTGAAGCCATGGTGCATTTAGTATGACAACAAGTAGTACGATAATGGAGTAACTGGCGTGACTAATGCTTACGTTGGCTAGTGTCACAAAACTACACTCATGCATGCATTCTGAGTGATTTATTGAGTATTACAAGCATCATGACAATGGAGGTACTGGAGGTGACTAATGCTTTACGTTGGATAGTGTCACAAAACTACACTTATGCATGCATTCTGAGTGATTTATTGGGTATGACAAGCATCATGACAATGGAGGTACTGGCGGTGACTAATGCTTTACGTTGGCTAGAGTCACAAAACTACACTCATGCATGCATTCTGAGTGATTTATTGAGTATGACAACAACATGAACCGGAGGTACTGGCAGTGACTAATGCTTTACGTTGGCTGAGTCAAAACTACACTCATGCATGCATTCTGAGTGATTCATTGAGTATGATCCGCAAGGTAGAACCTGGTTCGGTGCACAGGCAATGGACTGAATCACTACAAGTGTCAACAATTCGCAGAATCACACTTATCTTTGTTTCGGGTACATGGGTGTCAGATTTCTTTTTTTTTTTTTTTTTTCGTCGCTTTCAACTCAGACGAAGTTTCATCTCTGAAACTGATTTTTGCGTGAAAATCTGTTTTTCCAATATCTTACAATGGCAGCAGCGTGCACATTGTAAATTACTTTACACTGGCAGCCGTGTGCTCAATGTACTCGTAATTAGTATTCCCTCGCCATACAGGCAGATTTTCTCCGACTTCAGAGGTACTCACGTTATCGTCCTGAGTAAGACCAGGGGACTTGAACAAATGCCGGACAGTAGGATCGAACCCGAGCTATGAGGCGTCTCACATATAGCAGGCCGAGCTACTATCAACTACTCTAGGCAGTCCCTCGTCAGATTTCTTTAAAATAAAAAGAACGAAAAATACGCACATGCAAATAATGTTCCCAAAAAAAATTAAAATCAAATTATTACAACAAGAAAGCAGACTATGCCACCATATTGGGATGTCAGCCAATGGATAGAGCGGACACTGTGAACGCCCTCATAGAGTGTTGCCGCAAAGAGGATTTTCGTTTAAACCAGGCAGGGGTGGGCAAACTACGGCCCGCGGGCCGCATTCGGCCCGCCATTGGTTATTTTGCGGCCCTCAAACACATTTTTAAATAAACGAACGATCGTCACAAATGATTTTTTCCCATTAATATTACGCTGAAATTCATTGGAATTTTAATCCGATTTTCTTATGTATTAAATATACAATATTTTTTTCCAATTTGGCGTCATTTAAACGTTAATATATATATATATATATACATATCGTTAATGAAATTTTACTACGTTTAATATGAGCGTTTAATATTGAGTAATTTACTATACTAGAATTGACGTGATTTGATTGGCTGAATGTTTCTCAACGATTATAAGTACTCGGACGATATAATTTTATAAAGGTTGGAAATTGCCTTTCAAATTATAATTAATTGTTTTTAACTTTTAAGCATTATGTCGGGATGTATGTTTAGTTTATATTTAAAAAATGTTTCATACAAAATAGAATATCGCTAAAAGCTGTTATAATTAATAATACCTCCTTACAACAATAATGTATCGTCAGAAATAAACCTCTGTTTATTCATATAAACTAATAACAACTTTTCCATGTCCTCAATGATTGGCGATCTATTAGAAGCAAGAATTGTTACACCTTGTGCGACTTCAGCTGATTTAATAGCATCCTTTTTTAAAATTATGCTAGCAATGGTAGTTCTCGGCATTTCAAATTCCTTTACTAAATCGGCGACACGTGTTCCAGCTTCAAACTTAGCAATAATTTTTTTTTTTAAATCAATGGTACTTCGCACTGCTTTTCTTTTTTTTTTACCACCATTATCTTCACTACACTTCTTACGTCCCATGGTCACTAAATTTTTGTAATAATAAATTGCAAAAACTGCAAAAGATTTAAAAAATAAGAGTTTTATTGCGTGCACTTTCAAACAAGCGCTTCAGCCAAACAACCGACACAAAATGGCGATCAGTTGCTTTCTGCCGGCTTCCGGAGGTAGGACGAATATTGACTTTCCGACGAATATCGAAAAAAAATTTTGACGAAAAAACAGGGCGAATATCGAGACAAAATTTTGACGAAAAAACAGGGCGAATATCGAAAAAGACGAATACTGACGGGGACGAATATTGGAGTTCCACTGTATTCGCGCTGCCGGAAGCACATTTTTTTTAGTTAATTTTACAACATTTTAAGACATTTTTATTATAATGAGTGCATCCAAAAAACGTAAGATTGAAGACGAGTGTCGGGTTTTCAAAGACGAATGGATTACCGAATATTGTTTTATGCAAGTTGGCAATAAATCTGTTTGCTTGCTGTGTCACGAATCAGTGGCTGTTTTTAAAGATTATAACTTAAAAAGACATTACCAAAAACATCACAATTTCGGACACAATCTAACATCTGAAGAAAGGAAAAGAAAATGCATGGAGTTGTAAAAGTGTAAAGAAACAACAAACTGTGTTTACAAAACAGTCTTCAATTCAAGATGCTGCAACAGAGGCCAGTTTGGTGTTGTCACACAAAATTGTGAAATACAACAAGCCATTTTCTGATGGTGAATTTATTAAGGAATGTTTACTAGATGCAACAAACATTCTATGTCCAGAACAAAACAACAAATTTGACAGTATTACATTATCCAGAAGAACTGTGGTCAGACGTGTTGAAAAGACAAGTGAAGATTTGACCCTTCACTTCAAGATGCAAGTAAGCATTTTTTGTGGTACTCTCTTGCATTGGACGAGATTACTGATGTACAGGATACTGCACAATTATTAGTTTTATATGAATCTAACTAAACTCTTGAATAGTTACTAGTGTTGAAGTACTGGTGTTGAGTACGAGTGTTGTACTGAGGTTGAGTTGAGTGTTGAGTCGATCAAGACACTACCACTGGCCTCGATATATTCAATGCTGTTAGTGGCTGTATTGAAAGAGCTGGGTTAATGTGGAACAAGATGGCCAGTATTACAACTGATGGTGCTCGTGCTTTAACTGGAAAAAACATAGGACTGATAAAGCTAATCAATGATAGGATTAAGTCAGAATATCCTAAACACGTAATATTACCACTTCATTGTGTGATTCATCAGGAAAGTTTGTGTAAATCTGTTTTAAAAATTAAGCATGTTATTGACCCAGTTGTCAGTGTCATAAACCTCATCAGATCAAGATGACTCAATCACAGGCATTCGAGCATTACTAGACGATCTAGAAACTGAATATTCTGATGTCCTGTACCATAGTACAGTTCGATGGTTGAGTCTTGGAAAGGTTTTAAGGAGAGTATGGGATCTTAAAGAAGAAATAGTAATGTTTCTAGAGATGAAGGGCATAGAATGTGACTTTAATACTAACATTGTTAATGCAGAGTGGAAGCTTGACTTTATATTTGCCATTGAAATAATGGAAAAGTTAAATGAACTAAATGTTAAACTTCAGGGCAATGGTTTGTTTGCACATGAAATGTATGTTCATGTAAAATCATTTCAAGCTAAACTCTCACTGTTTTCCAGACAAGCAAGTGAAAACATGTTTTGTCACTTCCCTTTGCTGAAACGAGAAACTATTTCTGATGAGATGAGTAAAAAATTCAAAGCTCAGTTAGATGTATTGGTTGAAGAATTTGGAAGAAGATTCCAAGATTTCAAGAACTTGGAGCAGCACTTCAATGTTATCAATTCTCCTCTCAGTGCAGAAGCTGATAAAGCCCCAGTGCACATACAGTTGGAGTTGCTTGAATTACAAGCCAATCATTATCTGAAGGAAAAATTTAAGTCTGAATGTTTGTTGGATTTCTATGGTTCTTTGCCTGAACAATCATTCCCAAACTTAAAAAACTTTGCAGCTAAATTTTTGTCTATTTGGATCTACATATATTTGTGAACAGGCATTTTCTTGCTTAAAAATCAACAAATCTAAGAATAGGTCTTTATTATCTGATTGCAACTTAAATGCAGTCATGCAAATTTCTACAAGTAAACTTGTTCCAGATTTCAAAGGAATTATAAAATCTTACAAGCAATTACATACATCTCATTAGAAATCAGCAATAAATAAAATTGTGACTGTATGTGTATGGCGTTTTTTTAAAAATCTTCATTAAAACTATTGATATGAACCCATATTGTAACTGTATGCAACATAATATTTGGCAAATATTGTTAAAACATTTGCAAAACTTTTTATCCATATTAGAAAATATACTGTTATAGTGTAAGTCTGTTAGAAATATAATTTATTCCAGAAGTTATCTACATTATGTAAAACTACCTTTGTTTACAATAAAAATATTTAATTGATTACTTACTGAGAATTAAACAAAAATATACATAATATTATATGTGGCCCTCAATAGCTTTACCATTTTCAATGTGGCCCTCTGCACAAAAGTTTGCCCACCCTGGTTTAAACCAATCCATGTCAACTGCTAGATTTCAAGAGCTTGGATTGAAGTAGCAAGAAAAGAACAGTATAACAGATGTATGGGTAGGCTCCATCAATCAACATAGAACTGGTACGGACGCTGTTGGAGATATTGCGAAGGAGATCGGAGCACCTATGGACATGTCCGGAGTGCAATGAAGATATTCCAAACTGAAATCAAAGTTAAATACGAATAAGATTTAGACCTTTGTCAAACGATGCCTTCTACATATTCTCAGATGAAGATGGTATGAGTTGCAAACACAAACCTGTGAACAAGTACAGGACGTGAACCTATGATTTTAAATCCGATATATTTCAAAGTTCTCTCCAACTTCTTAAACACGCCAGTCGCCCGTGTGTGTTGCTGGGGTTCTCAATGGGAGCGAAAAATAGCAACACTGTAACCTACATTATACAAGGCATGTCTAAGAGGCGACTGTGGTAGGGGCCTAGTGAAGCTACCCTAGTATCTAAAAGGTGTCGCAGAAATCGGATGTACTTACCTACTTGTAGGCGCATAACTGGCACAGCGTACAATCGCTCTTGTGCTCAGAAGAGTGGTTAACAAATGGTCGATATAGAACGTTCGAAGAAGAAGACACGGCATTGAAGAGAAACATTACATAGAGGATCGACACGCCTCTGAATAAAACATACCGAGAAAATAGATAACATTACACAGAGGCTCGACACGCCTCTGAATAAAACATACCGAGAAAATAGATAACATTACATTGGTATGCACTGCAAAGCTGATGCCTACTGTATATTTGAAATAGAAATCAATAAACCGTGAACACAACAAAATGGTTATGTAAATGATGATAGCCAAGGCCTTCATAGCTTTTTTTTCTTCATTCCGAGTATCTGTGAGTTTGTAGAGAAAACATGGATTGGATTAAATTAATGGACAGGATTTAAAATAACCTATTACAAATGAAAGATATAGAGTAATAGAATCAATGCGTTACTTTATAACAATAAGTACGTATACATATATATTCCTTTCCTACCGTTATACGTTACATTGGGTCTGCAAGTAATTTCTCCATATCGTTCTGTCCTGGCAACTTGCTCAATCTCTTCCAGGAATTGAGTCCAATATTTCTTGCCCCTCTCGGCAAAGTTCGTTTCAGAGTTTCCCTACGGTGTCCTCTTTTTTTGCTTCCACTTCAAAGCCTGCTTTGGTATTCTTTGATCGTTTCTTCTCAAGGTATGTCCAACATATCTCCAGCTTCTCCTTCTTATAACAGTTGTTATTAGTGGGTGACCAAACATTTCTCTGATTTCATCACTTCTCCTGAAATCGTCTCATTTTATGTTCATTATTTTTCGCAGACATCTATTCTCAACTTGCTGCAGGAGATAGCTAGAGATAGGAAGACTTGGTATGAGTTGGTTGAGGGTCTATGCCCCAATCCGGGTTAAAAGGCAGAGAGAGAGAGAGAATGCACGAACGTGCGGGAAAAAATGAAATATTTTGGGCATATAAAAACGATTCTCAGAATACGGTAATTGATCGTTCTGGAAGGACATCTTACTGGGCAGACGGAGGAAAGAAAGATCAAGAAAACTTTGGGTGCAGGATGTTATAAGCGAGTTGAGTATGACTGTAGCAGACGGCGGATACCTCCTGCAATACAGGGGCGCATTCAGAGTTGCTGTCATGGGGGAGCCAAGTTTTGGTAGACGCCGGACACCACATGCAAGATGGGGGCATTTAGAGCTGCTATCCGCCCGTGTGTTGCCGCTAGGAAAGCAAAGAATAGTACCACTGTGGCTTACAAGGCAAATCGCAAGAGGTGGCTGAGAATGAGGCCTAGGAAAGCTACACTAGTAAATAAAAAGCGTCGCAGAGATCGGATGTGCTGGCCTACATGTAGTAATCGCTCTTAGCCTCAGATCACATACAAATCACAAAGAGTGGTTAACAAGTGGTCGATATGGAGCGTTCGAAAAGAAGAAGAAGAGCTGCTGTCTGGGGAGCCAAGTTTCGACAGACGCCGGATACCTCACGCAAAGACAGGGGAGGGACAAGTTTAATTTGTAGCTGTAGTCATGAAATCCAAGTTCCGATTGGAACAAGCCAGATAATAATAATGATTGTAACGATGGTGATGATGATAGTGATAATGATATGAATGATGATGATGTTGACGACGAATAAGATGATTATCCCTTACCCGTGTATCCATCCATTTTGACTTCCAGGTAACGTTGCAATATCTCAAGATCTATTTACAGCCATCATTTTAGATATACTACCTTATTTTCCGCCGTTTCTGCTCTCAACAAAATAAGACGAACATAAGAACACTCGATCAGCCATTGTTAGCTTAGGCACGTTTACTGTAAATATTTCAATATTTGCATTCTTCTTAACAAGTAGGATTTGTCGTATTAAAAACTCACACAGGATGGAAAAGTATATTCCGTTTATGTCCGTGTTTACATTTTTTTTAAACTTATTTTTCCAATAGTTGTTACTACTGTTGTTTTAGCGAAACTAACTACGGTAGTTTTATAAAGATCAAAAAACAATATGCAGCGTCGTTTCGACCGAAAGGTCTTTATTAAGTGAAGGATGAAACAGAAGAGAAGAAATTTAGATTTCGAATCGCCCGAGTGGTTACCGGGGTCCAAATTTGGGGTGTAAAGAATAGAATCACTGTTACCTACCACGCATGTCGTAAGAGGCGACTAAGGAGGTTTGGCTGAAATCGGATGCATGTGTCCTAAACTTGTAGAAATCTATGCATTTAGGGGCCTACCAAACCAATGTGCAACGTATACACGTTCTTGGCAAAGATCAAACATATCACAAAGAGTGATTAAAATTGGTCGTAAAGAACGAACGCAAAGAAGAAGAAGAAGAGACTTCGAATGCTACAATATATTGTACAGGGATGGAGCAGAAATGGTTGTTAGTTGTCAGCTAAGAACAGGGCACAATAGACTGAGGTACCATCTGTTTAACAAGTACAAAATATACCGTTCTGATATATGTACATGTGGCACCATCATGATGACAGAGACACACATACTGCAAGAATGTCCAACATACAGTGAACAGAAAGAAAACACATAGCCAATCCCCATATCAGTCCCAAGACAAGCTATATGGAGATGTACATCGACACCGGTTGATCATTAACTACTTTAGAAGTATACAAATCGATGTATGAAACCGTTGAAAGAAGAAGAAGAACACATCGTGACAACCGGTAAAATCGAGGGAAGAAGAAACAGAGGAAGACAGAGAGATAAAAAATGTGGACAGCCTGACTTCATGGCACGGAAGAGAGTCAACATCTGGGATGACAGCAAACACCATGGACAGCGATTTGTGGAGATCCATGATCGCCTAGTCAGCCGGCACGGCACCTCATGATGATACTACAAATATAACTAAGTCTAAACTAAGTTACTTCTTCTTCTTCTTCTTTGCGTTCGTTCTTTACGATCAATTTTAAACACTCTTTGTGATGTTTAATCTTTGCCAAGAACGTGTATACGTTGCACATTGGTTTGGTAGACCCTAAACGCATAGACTTCTACACGTTTAGGACACGTGCATCAGATTTCAGCCGAACCTCCTTAGACGCCTCTTATGACATACGTGGCAGGTAACAGTGGTTCTATTCTTTACCCTCCACATTTAGGCCCTGGTGACCCTCGGCGGAAACTAAGTTAGAATACGACGAATAGTTGCAGCAAAACGGCGAATAGTATTGTCGATACAAGGGAAGACTGCAGTAAAATTATGTTATCTTCGTGGTCTTCCTCTTCTCTTTGCCGAGAAAAACTGAAATAAATACCGAGATGCCTCCTTCCATAATGGTCTTTTCCAACCATTCACGTTTCTGTATATGTCGAAAATACTTCAATTTTCTCATTCTTAGTTTTAGCATCAGCCAGTTTTCTTTGATTTTGAGTTCTTTCTGAATAGATCTATTTGTTCTCTTCTCTGTCCATGATATACAGAGGACTTTTCTGTAACACTTATATTCAAGAGCACATATACGTTTTTCCACTGCCTTGTTAAATGTCCATGCTTCACACCCATACGTTGCCACTGGGAATATGTACGCTCTTAGTATTCTGATCTTTGTTTTTTCTATCAGTTCCATTCCATACTGTTTTTATTTGTCTAATTTTTTTGGTAACGCCTTGTTTGTTCTTTTAATTACCGTAATACCATTTCCATCTGTTGTTAGCAGTGAACCGAGATATTCAAAACTGTTCACATTTTCTATTTTCCTCTCCATTGCTAAAAAAATATCCTTTGATATGCTTGTTTTATCCGTTGTCATTATTTTTGTTTTCCTCTGTTGTTTTAACTAGTTGTTTCTGTTGTTTTAACTCTGTTGTTTTAACCTCAATGTTTTATCTAGAACAACATCTAAAGCGATATCTAAAACAACATCTAAAACAACATCTAAAGCGATATCTAAAACAACATCTAAAGCAACATCTAAAACAACATCTAGAACAACATATAAAACGATATCTAAAACAACATCTAGAACAACATCTAAAGCGATATCTAAAACAACATCTAAAACAACATCTAAAGCGATATCTAAAACAACATCTAAAGCAACATCTAAAACAACATCTAGAACAACATCTAAAGCGATATCTAAAACAACATATAGAACAACATCTAAAGCAACATCTAAAACAACATCTAGAACAACATATAAAACGACATCTAAAACAACATCTAAAGCGACATCTAAAACAACATCTAAAATGAACTAGATAATTTAAATATTTATGAAGCATGATCTCATTGAATGGAAGAATGACAGCATGATCTCATTCAATGGAAGAATGACAGCACGATCTCATTCAATGGAAGAATGACAGCATGATCTCATCCAATGGAAGAATGACAGCATGATCTCATTCAATGGAAGAATGACAGCATGATCTCATCCAATTGAAGAATGACAGCATGATCTCATTCAATGGAAGAATGACAGCATGATCTCATTCAATGGGAGAATAACAGCATGATCTCATTCAATGGAAGAATGACAGCATGATCTCATTCAATGGAAGAATGACAGCATGATCTCATTCAATGGAAGAATGACAGCATGATCTCATTCAACGGAAGAATAACAGCATGATCTCATTCAATGGAAGAATGACAGCATGATCTCATTCAATGGAAGAATGACAGCATGATCTCATTCAATGGAAGAATGACAGCATGATCTCATTCAATGGAAGAATGACAGCGTGATTTCATTCAATGGAAGAATGACAGCATGATCTCATTCAATGGAAGAATGACAGCATGATCTCATTCAATGGAAGAATGACAGCATGATCTCATTCAACGGAAGAATGACAGCGTGATCTCATTCAATGGAAGAATGACGGCGTGATCTCATTCAATGGAAGAATGACAGCGTGATCTCATTCAATGGAAGAATGACAGCATGATCTAATTCAATGGAAGAATGACAGCATGATCTCATTCAATGGAAGAATGACAGCATGATCTCATTCAACGGAAGAATGACAGCGTGATCTCATTCAATGGAAGAATGACAGCATGATCTCATTCAATGGAAGAATGACAGCATGATCTCATTCAATGGAAGAATAACAGCGGGAATACAACACAGATGTAATAAGGCAAACCACATTATTGGACAAATGTCACTAATATTGAAAAACAAGAACGTGTAACGATGAACACCAAGGCGAAAGACAGAGGATGCTGGAGATTCATTGCAGCCAACCTTCAATGTGGAGACGGCACCGGATGATGATGGTCACTAATATTGAAAAAGCAGAACGTAACGCTGAACACCAAGAGATAAATGTTCAACATAGTTTTCTTACCAACTTTGTGTTATCATTGTCAGACCTAGACACTGACAACAAATGAAAATAGAAGAATCCAAACGACAGAGATAAAGTGTTTACGACGACTTCTAAATGTTACAAAAAGAGATAAGATCAGAAACGAGGAAATCAGAAGTAGAGTGGGATCTTTGCCGGTGTTACAATATATTAAAAAAACAACAGGTCAAATGATTCGGGGACACACATCAAGGCTATTACAAGACGGTCTCACACTGAGAACGGTAACAGACTCAGAGGACCAGACCACGTAAACGATGAATTGACGGAATGTCCGAGGCACTAATTCCACCTTGTACAAATTGCATAACGAGGCTCGAACCAGATGTCTTTTTTTTCAACCTGACGACGGAAGTAAAAACAGGATTAAGGAATAGAAAGAATAAATAGATACGTTTTATTTAACACCCGAGTGGTTACCGGCGCCCAAATTTGGGGTGTAAAGAATAGAATCACTGTTACCTGCCACGCATGTCGTAAGAGGCGACTAATGAGGTTTGACTGAAATCGGATGCATGTGTCCGCTAGGGAATGCTAACCCGAAACAAATGTTTGCAGAAAACTGATGCACCAGGCCGTAAGGCGCATAACATGGTGCAACGACCCTCACACTGTGGAATGGGATAACGGATTCTACAGTCGTCAATCTGCCTCGGAGATTTAGCCACACAGTAAGAATGTCAGGCCTACCATCACGAGGGTGGACAAAACTTACTGCGGGAAGAGGTCGGCACAAACGGGGAAGCAGAAATCATAGGAATTATATCCTACAGAACTGCCCCCAGGATGCAGACTTGAGAAAAAAGAGGTGGCCCACTTACACTAGCGTCCAAGACAAACTGTATGGCGTGGCTGATAATCTGAGGCAGACGGCTGCCTTTATTAGAGAATCCGGAAATCCCAATTAGGTGAGAACGCAGAAGACAAACTCTATGGCGGGGCTGATAATCTGAGGAGGAAGGCAGCCTTTATTAGAGAATCCGAAATCCCAATCTAGTGAGAAGAAGAAGTTTTATTTATGTTACTATTAATATTACTTTACTATTAGTAGTATTACAAATCAGATGCAGGATAAGCTAAACACATTGAATCTAAGGTCCCAGCAACTAGGGCTGAACATTCATAAGGAAAGACAAAGATATTGAGAATTAACCAAGCAAACGACAACTCGATCTCCCTGGGAGAAATCCAACTTCAAGAGGTAGAATCATACACATATTTGGGCAGCAACGTAGACAAAGAGGTTGGAACAGATAGAGATGTTAAAATAAGAATACAGAAGGCAAGAGGAGCTTTCATTGCACTGGGAAACATTTGGAAGTCCAAAGAAATCAAATCTAGAAAAAAATTTGGATATTTAACTCTAATGTAAAAGCAGTTCTACTGTATGGGTCAGAAACATGGAGAACAACTAAAACAATAGCACATAAATTGCAAACATTCATCAACTGGTGTCTGCGCAGAATAGAGGGAATAAGATGGTATGAAAGGGTCACAAATGAGGAACTTATGGAGAGAACAAGACAGATTCCAGTGAACGAACAGGTTAAAAAGACGCTGGCGCTGGATAGGACACACTTTGCGAAAATCGGAGGGAATATAACAAGAAGGGTCCTTGCCTGGAATCCGCAGGGACAGCGAAAGAAGGGAGGCCGAAAAATACATGGAGACGAGATTTGAAGGCGGAGATCAACAATATAAAGAAGAGCTGGAGAGAGCTGCAGGAGATAGCTAGAGATAGGAAGACATGGCATGAGTTGGTTGAGGGTCTATACCCCAACCCGGGGTAAAAAGGCAGAGAGAGAGAGATTACTAGTATTAGTACGTTAACCATGCTTGGTGTGCAGCATGGACATTTAACAAGGCAGTGGGAAAACATATATGTTTTTGAATAACAGTGTCGCCCATGTGTTGCCGGAGTCTGCAAGAGAAGCAAAGAATAGTACCACTGCGACCTACAAGGCATGTCGTAAGAGACGACTAAGGTAGGAGAGTAGGGAAGCTACCTTAGTAAATTTAAAGCGTCGCAGAAATCGGATGTGTTGGTCTACTTGTAGGTGCATAACTAGCACAAAGCACATTGCCTTAGGCTCAGATCACCCAACAAATTACAAAGAGTTGTTTACAAGTGATTGATATGGAGCGTTCGAATAAGACGGAAAATAAAAGTGTTACAGAAGAGTTCTCTGTATATCATGGACAGAGAAGAAAACAAATAAAAGTGTTACAGAAGAGTTCTCCGTATATCATGGACAGAGAAGAAAACAAATAAAAGTGTTACAGAAGAGTTCTCCGTATATCATGGACAGAGAAGAAAACAAATAAAAGTGTTACAGAAGAGGTCTCCGTATATCATGGACAGAGAAGAAAACAAATAAAAGTGTTACAGAAGAGTTCTCCGTATATCATGGACAGAGAAGAAAACAAATAAAAGTGTTACAGAAGAGGTCTCCGTATATCATGGACAGAGAAGAAAACAAATAAAAGTGTTACAGAAGAGTTCTCCGTATATCATGGACAGAGAAGAAAACAAATAAAAGTGTTACAGAAGAGGTCTCCGTATATCATGGACAGAGAAGAAAACAAATAAAAGTGTTACAGAAGAGTTCTCCGTATATCATGGACAGAGAAGAGAACAAATAAATCTTTCCAGAAAGATCTCAAAATCAAAGAAAACTAGCTGAAGCTTCAAATAAAAATTAGAAAATTTAAATATTCTGAACATAAAAAGAGACATGACAGGCTGGAGAAGACCATCATGGAAGCAGGCATTCCGGCAAAGAGGAGAAGAGGGAGACCACGGAGAAGATGGATTCAGGATATAACTGATGGTTTGAACATGACGGCTGCAGAGGCAGGAGATCTGGCCTATGAGAGAGAGAAATTCAGAAGGACTGTTAATGTTGCAAAGTTCTGCTCAGGACAAGCTATTTGATAATGATGAGCAGTAATTGAAATGAAACATATGTGACACTTAAACATAAGACTATTTATGAAATTGGAGAATCCCTGTCCTACCTATATATATTTATATATATTTATAGAAACAACAAATAAACGTATAAAGACTGACAACACGAACAAATGAATCGATTTTGTGTTAGTTGGGTTTTACGTCACGAGAGTTTGCTTTGTTTTTTAAAGATGACATTATGGCTGCTGCAAGACCGAATCTTCATACTGACTATAGTAATATATTTATATATAAATGTATTTGCGTTCAATACTATAACGCATTTGTACGTTTGTGTTCACCTGTTCTCAACGCCAGGTACTTGCGATAACTGAAAAGAACATTCGTAAAATCAGATCTTTACCAAAATTTTAAAAAAACTACGCACATTCAAATAATGTTAATTAAATATTTTTTTAATATTACAATGTTCACCATTTGCAAAATACCAAAAATACTTAAATGTCCTTATTTTATTTGTAGTATCAGCTAATTTTATTTTATTTTGAGTTCCTTCTGTGTACATCTATTTATAATGTATCAGGGGCGGTTCGTCATTAAGGGCCAGTGGGACCCGGCCCCACCAATAATCGAAGGGGGAATAACTTCCCGGAATAGTAAATACTAAAAAAGCCATGATTTTTCCGAAAATGTGTGTCTGGCCGCACAAAGAAAAATGACCACTAGCCGCCACTGTAATGTATATATAAATATATACTAGCGTAGCTTCCCTAGGTCTCTACCTCAGTCGACTCTTACGACATGCCGTATAGGTCGTAGTGTTACTATTCTTTGCTCCCTTGGTGAGCCCCGACAACACACGGGTGATACCCACATTCAAAGGCGTTGAGTTAATTTGTGTATCTGTTGTATCACTAATCCCTGCATATGTTTCTATCATCTAAAAATAGGTAGATAACAAGAACAAGTAGGGAAAAGAAGAACACGGGGACAAACGAAGAAAGACAAGAAGAACAAGAATAAAAGGAAAAGAAAAGAAGAAGAAGCTGAAAAGGAGAGGAACGACAAGAACAAGAAGAAGAAAATAAGAAGAAAAAGAAGAACAAGAAGAAAAAGGAGAAGAAGAAGAAGAAGAAAAAGAAGAAGAAGAAGAAGAAAGAGAAGAAGAAGGAGAAAAAGAATGAAGAAAAGGGAATAAAACAAGAAGAACAAGAAAATAAAAACAAGAAGAACAAGAAAATAAAACAAGAAGAACAAGAAAATAAAAATAAGAAGAACAAGAAAATAAAAACAAGAAGAACAAGAAAATAAAAACAAGAAGAACAAGAAAATAAAAATAAGAAGAACAAGAAAATAAAAACAAGAAGAACAAGAAAATAAAAACAAGAAGAACAAGAAAATAAAAATAAGAACAAGAAAATAAAAACAAGAAGAACAAGACAATAAAAACAAGAAGAACAAGAAAATAAAAATAAGAAGAACAAGAATATAAAAACAAGAAGAACAAGAAAATAAAAATAAGAAGAACAAGAAAATAAAACAAGAAGAACAAGAAAATAAAAACAAGAAGAACAAGAAAATAAAAAAGAAGAACAAGAAAATAAACAAGAAGAACAAGAAAATAAAAATAAGAAGAACAAGAAAATAAAAATAAGAAGAACAAGAAATAAACAAGAAGAACAAGAAAATAAAACAAGAAGAAAAGAAAATAAAAATAAGAAGAACAAGAAAATAAAATAAGAAGAACAAGAAAATAAAAATAAGAAGAACAAGAAAATAAAACAAGACGAACAAGAAAATAAAAACAAGAAGAACAAGAAAATAAAAACAAGAAGAACAAGAAAATAAAAACAAGAAGAACAAGAAAATAAAAATAAGAAGAACAAGAAAATAAAAACAAGAAGAACAAGAAAATAAAAACAAGAAGAACAAGACAATAAAAACAAGAAGAACAAGAAAATAAAAATAAGAAGAACAAGAATATAAAAACAAGAAGAACAAGAAAATAAAAATAAGAAGAACAAGAAAATAAAAATAAGAAGAACAAGAAAATAAAACAAGAAGAACAAGAAAATAAAACAAGAAGAAAAGAAAATAAAACAAGAAGAACAAGAAAATAAAAACAAGAAGAACAAGAAAATAAAAATAAGAAGAACAAGAAAATAAAAATAAGAAGAACAAGAAAATAAAAATAAGAAGAACAAGAAAATAAAACAAGAAGAACAAGAAAATAAAAATAAGAAGAACAAGAAAATAAAAATAAGAAGAACAAGAAAATAAAAACAAGAAGAAGAAGAAAATAAAAATAAGAAGAACAAGAAAATAAAAACAAGAAAATAAAAATAAGAAGAACAAGAAAATAAAAATAAGAAGAACAAGAAAATAAAAATAAGAAGAACAAGAAAATAAAAAAAAAGATGAATATGAAAATCTACTTCCCCACTTGACGCTTGAATATTTCAAATATAGATGCCAGGAGACAGGCAGATCGGCAGCTAAACTTCACTATTTCTCATTGCTGCTGCCGTGATAAAACTTGTATGCTAAATCTGGTAACTTGTGCCGCCTGCGGGAGCTTAGGCTCATGCGACCACATGACAGTTAAATTAGATGAACAAGTGAGGGTTGAATGTTATTAAAAGTTGAGATTAGGAATACGTTGTTGTGTTCCCATAAAAAGCTGGATAAATCGATGCCGATGTTGTCTATATAGGGTGTTTAACCTGTTCGCTCTTCTGAACCTATTTACTGGCTCGCTGTATATTTTATTTACAAATAAAGAAATTTGGCTGAACAGATAGGCCATGGGAGACACGGAAAGAGAGGTTCACAGAAATATAGCCAGACCTAACCTTAATGACAACATGACCTTCCAAGAAGAGATCAGAGCGACTTCGAACCCAACACGTAACACTTAATAATCATTTGAACAGAATTCAACCACAACACACTCCAGAGTGCTACCTGTGTACATATCATCATGAAACCGTACAATCGCTTCAATCCTAGCTCCTGCAATCTAGTAGTTGACGTGGATTGGATTAAATAAAAATCTTCTTTGCGGTCACACTCTATGTGGGTGTTCAAAATGTCAGCTATATCCATTGGTTGGCTCCCTGATATAGCGGCAGAGCCAGCCAGCCTGTCTACTCTATGTCATCACCAACGACACCGACTGCTGAAGGTAACAAGAAGAGACCGGTTGAGAAATAAAGACATCAGGAAAAAGTGGGTACAACATCAGTACTAGACTTCATCAAGAAACAACAAATTAAATTGTTCGGCCACATAAGCAGATTACCAACAGACAGTGCACTTCAAAGAGCGATGTTGCTCCGATACAATTGATACAAAGCAAATTACTGACCACGCAAAAAAATGGACCTCAGAGATAACAGAGACGACGAAAGACACTATTTATGAAGCGCACACAAAAGATTGTTCTAGAAATCTCTTCTTATCCTGACGCTGTGAGGCAAAGCAGGATTGGAGAATACCCATGTGCCCCAACAGCGTGTCTCTCGGGCCACCTCCCGAAGGTGTAATACCATCTCCCTTACAATAACGCTGCCGTATCCCATAATTTCACTGCACACGTTTTTATAATAACCTTGCAACTGTAGTTGCTTTCCTTATTTGCTTATTTGCCTGTACTTCCAAAAAATCAATCAAATAGCCTTAATACAGAACTAGTGGGGGTAGCAACACAATCACTAATGGTATTAATTATGATGTTATTAATCGAAGTAATCTAGCGGATCTTCCCTGATTGCTACACCATGTTCTCTCGTTGGCTCCCATGCATGAATGACTCCACTCACGTGTATTGTAGGCAACCTGTTCTAATTGGTGCTGGACATTTCACGCATTCCTGGCCACCACTCTACCAATCCATGATGAACACTGTCATCTTTAAGCATATCTATACATTCTTTGAGCATAATGATATATGAGAGTGGAGGAAGAAGAAAATTGAAAAGAGATAAAAGATGAATAAAAGAAAGAGATGTAAAAGAAGAAAACGGAAAGAGAAGACGGAGAGGATAAAAGAGATTTTTTTAACAATGGAGATGAGAAATGCAAATAAAAATGTAAAAATAGGGAAGACTGCAGTAAAACTTGGTAAATAGTGAAACACGTACAAACAAAGTACTATAGTTTTACAAAATACATAAACAGTGACGATAAACAGCAACGTTTCGACCAACAAGGCCTTTATCAAGCAAACGAACAAACAGGAGTGACAAATTAAAATGAAACACAAATGGACGACCAAATACCAACGTATCTAAGGAAAATCTGGAATAAAAAGAATAAGGAAATAAATGTAACACAAAAACACACATAAAAACTAGAAATAGAAAAGAAACAATGAAACATCTAGTAAATATATAACTTGAATACATGCAACATATACCCATAGATTACAAAGCATGGGAAGAGAAAGTACTAAGAAGCATAAGAATGTAATACGTTGAGCCCGCGTGGTCGCAAGGTACCATACAAAGAAATCAACCGATTCTCCAGAGCAAATCGACTACGATCATCAGAGGAACATGATCGGATGGCTGTGACCTGGACATCGCAAGCTCCTGAATGGCCAGTATCATTGAAATGGGTAGCTACAGGGTCACAGAGCATTGGCGTATATCGCGCAAGTGTGGCGCATCATCACTTTGTGTCATCGATAGCTGTTTAGGAAAACCCGCCTTTATATGCTCCCCAAAATTCATAAACTGAACAATCCGGGTAGGCCCATCGTTTCTGCTTGCTCTTGTCCTACGGAACATATCTCCGAATTTCTTGATAGTATCTTCAATCCTATAGTCACCACACTACCTTCATTCTTGAAAGATACGAACCACACCTTGTCTGTTTTTCGTCTATTGAGTTGTTGCCTGGCAGGACTTACAGTCTCTTCCTCCTTGATGTGTGCTCATTGTACACCTCCATACCTCATTCCGACGGACTTCAAGCTATCCAGTTCTTTCTCGACACGAGAACTAACCCACTTGTCTCCACCTCGGCTCTCCTTCGTCTTGCAGAACTAGTTCTAACTCTCAACTCCTTTCAGTTCAATGACCAGTTCTTTGAGCAGATCAGTGGGGTCGCCATGGGTACTAAAATGGGACCCAGTTATGCTTGTCTATTCATGGGTCATCTTGAGCACCTAGTATGGAATTCCTATGATGGCCCTCTTCCGTCTGTGTATCATAGATACATTGATGATTGTATTGGCATTACCGATATGCCTGAAGCCGATTTGTCACGCTTCATTAATTTCATTAATGTCTTCAATCCGGCTATTCGGTTTACATCTCACATCTCTACCTCTTGTGTCAACTTTCTTGACATCACTATCACTATCAGCCTATCCACCATCACTACATCAGTATACTACAAGCCTACTGATGCACATAGTTTTCTTCTTTATACCTCTTCCCATTCCCAGGCGTGTCGTGATTCTTTACCATTCTCTCAACTTTTGCGCCTTCGTCGCCTCTGTAGCGAGGACGACGATTTCTTCGATAGAGCTCACGAGATGCTGGATTTCTTTCGTAAGCGCTTATACACGGATAAGGTGCTTGCTTCTGCTATGCGGCGCGTTCAGCAAATTTCTCGCCAGGAGGCTCTTTCTAACCAGCATAGAACTTCCATTCTGACAGGGTGAAACTTGTCTTAACTTTCCACCCTCATAGTTCCCTTGTGAAGAAAGTCTTATTCCGTCATCTCTCCATTCTTCAGTCTGATCCTGATACACTTTCAATCTTCCAACACTATCCTTTAGTGGCGTACAGACGGGACAGAAGCCTTAAGGATATGTTAGTTCACAGTCGCCTCAAGCCTAACATCCAGAGTCATTTTGGCACCATCCAGGGTGGCCGTCGGCGCTGTAACACTTGTGCTTATGTAATACAGACCCGCACGGTGTCTTTTCCAAAAGCCACGTTCGTTGTTGAAGACAGTTTCACGTGCGAGTCCCGTAATATTATCTATGCCATTATCTGCAAGCGGTGCAACAAGGCCTATATTGGGGAAACCGGCAGGAGACTCAGTGACCGATTCGCCCAACACTTGCGCGATATACGCCAATGCTCTGTGACCCTGTAGCTACCCATTTCAATGATACTGGCCATTCAGGAGCTTGCGATGTCCAGGTCACAGCCATCCGATCATGTTCCTCTGATGATCGTAGTCGATTTGTTCTGGAGAATCGGTTGATTTCTTTGTATGGTACCTTGCGACCACGCGGGCTCAACGTATTACATTCTTATGCTTCTTAGTACTTTCTCTTCCATGCTTTGTAATCTCTATGGGTATATGTTGCATGTATTACATTCTTATGCTTCTTAGTACTGTCTCTTCCCATGCTTTATAATCTATATGGGTATATGTTGCATGTATTCAAGTTATATATTTACTAGATGTTTCATTGTTTCTTTTCTATTTCTAGTTTTTATGTGTGTTTTTTGTGTTACATTTATTTCGTTATTCGTTTTTATTCCAGATTTTCCTTAGATACGTTGGTATTTGGTCGTCCATTTGTGTTTCATTTTAATTTGTCACTCCTGTTTGTTCGTTTGCTTGATAAAGGCCTTGTTGGTCGAAACGTTGCTGTTTATCGTCACTGTTTATGTATTTTGTAAAACTATAGTACTTTGTTTGTACGTGTTTCACTAAATAAAAATGTACAAGAACAAATAAGGTGAGATGGGAGTGGAAGAAGATGTATTTTGTTTTTAATTTTAATTGAGGATGTTACTATGATATGGGTGTGTGTGTGGGTCGCTGTACTGAGTGTGTGGGTCGCAGTATTGGGTGTGATGGTCGCAGTATTGATTGGGTTGCTGTATTAGGTGTATGGATCACTGTATTGTGTGTGTGTGGGTCGCTGTATTGGGTGTGTTCCTCGAAGTATTCGGTGTGTGGATCGCTGTATTGGTGTGTGGGTCGCAGTATTGGGTGTGTGGGTCGCTGTATTGGGTGCTTCGTCAAAGTATTCGTGTGTTGGTCGCAGAATTGAGTGTGTGATCGCTGTATTGGGTGTGACTGTCAAATTATTGAGTCTGAGGGTCTAAGTATTGGGTGTGTGGGTCACAATAATGGGTGCATGGGTTGCAGAATTTCTCTCATGGCCAGATGTCCCACTTCTATAGGCATCATGCTCGCCCGTCTGCCCAGCGTGTTCGTAGCGCGTTGGACTACGGGTGACTATCCCTCTGTGTGTGCGGGTTCAATTCCGCGGGATGGAGAAAAAGCCACAGATTCCCAGATTTACGGTGTTCGTGGCACCGAACCGAAGGGTTACGATGTCCATGGCACCGAGCCGAAGAGCTAATAAGCTCAAGTGCTTCTGGATCTGAAAAAAAAAAAAAAAAATAGGCATCATGCTCAAATCATCAATCACATCCTGAATTTATTTTCTCTGTGGTTTACCTCTTTGCCGTGATGCCTGCTTCTATAGAGCCGCCTCTGTAGCGTAGAGGCTACGTGCTCGTCTTTCGTGCCAAAGGTACCAGGTTCGCTCCTCGTGGAGCCATCTGGATATTTTTCCAGAGATCCCTGCTCTCAGTGTAGGTGAGATAGAGTTCCTAGTCCTATCGGAGACAGACGATAAAACGGAGGTCCCGTGTTCAATTTCAACACATAAAAGAACCCTTCGCATTCAAAATCGAGAAGAACAAGCTGGAAAGCCACTGCCAGGGCAAAATTCATTAGAAAAGATTAAAAATAAAGTTCCTAAAAAAATATCTTCCCTTTTTCAAAATTACATCGGGGGACCCTCACCGTTGCTACGGAGTTCGTGCACTGCTGCTGATATCTTCCTGTGTAAGAAAGAGATCGGAACACAAATGGTTACTCACCAAAGTGCAATGATGATGGTGCTTTCAATCAATCAATCCTCTTATATAATGGTACCATAAGAAACTATAAGGATAACGTCAAGAAGCCGGGGAAAGTGGTGGACAACTATTGAGGACCCTATGCTCCGTGAGGAGCGGAATGAGAAGAAGAGACATTCAATCCCCCCCACCCTACTCTTCTTGTTCGTCGCTTACGACATATATGATAGATTACAGCGTCACTATTTGCTGCTCCCCTTTCGAGCTGCGGCTAAGCCGTTACCTTGTGTTCCGGGTTCGAATCCTGACCGCGCTGTATGTTAAACTCGGCACAATGAAGTCAGTACTTCAGCTTTAGACGCGTTAGACTCGAACGCCTGTCACACACGAACACTGGGGCTTATTCTTCGAACACTCCGTATCGATCACTTGTCAACCACTGTGTGATTTATTTGTGAACTGAGCCTAAGAGCGAGTTTCATTGTGCCAGTTATGCGCCTACAAGTAGGCCTTTTTATTTATTAGGGTAGCATCCCTAGGGCCTACATCAGTCGCCTCTTACGACATGCATTGTAGGTTGCAGTGGTATTATTCTTTGCTTCCTTGCGGGCCCGGCACCACGCGGCGGAACCCAGGGACATATAATGGGTTTACGGGCGAAAGAATGGTTTCATTGCGCCAGGTTTACTAAATGGTCCACTACCTATCGTGAGTATGAACTCCGTAGCTCATGCAATAATACTACAGATCTCTCGAGTACGAAATCCGTAGCTCATGCAATAATACTACAGATCTCTCCTAAAAATGCACTCGTGAACACAACTTTTTTTTATTTAATCGGGCTCTTACCCAGCAGTACTGCCGCAGTGTGTGAACCCAGTTAAGGTTAAACGTGTAAAAATAAAACTCCGAGCATCGTCATTCTTTCGAATGAGGGCTGCTTAGAATTTGTTTAAATGTATTCATTTGCCTATTGGCTCATAAATAACATCATGTCCCAGAAGATGAAATATTTTGGCCATGTTAAACGTCACAGTTGTTTGGAGAGAACGGTAATAGAAAGCATGGTTCCTGGAGTACGAGGCAGGGGACGACCAAGACGAATGTGGCAGCAGGACATCAAAGCAACCTTGAACATGACGCTGGAAGACACGGGAGAACTTACAAGAGACGGAGCGTTTTTCAGACGGGCTGTGATGAAAGTGATGCTCTGTAAAGGACATACTACTACTTGATCCCACCCTTTGACCGCGTGAACAGAACGAAGTGGTCTGGATCTAAATTCAGACCTTCAAAACTCAAAGCAAACGGTTTAAACACGTAGCCATAGAGGGATATAACGAATCTTAATGCTGTTTTATTTTCAATCTTCAGCTGTCATTATTTAATTAACTAATGTCACACTTCCTGTTCTCCGACAACTTGTTACACTTACGGCCGGATGCACCCTTTGTGTCGCTATGGCAACAGAATACTTGAAACTCAACAGCGCAGAAAGTTGAAGTTAAAACTCAAGGGGCGTAATTACTAACCGAGAGTTATCCTATAATTGACGCTAGTTACCATCATGGGAGATAAATGATCCAAGTTTTTTTATTTTCTGAATAGAAAAGAGATTGGTTGTGAATTTATTATACTACATCAACCTTCTGTTATCAGGGCCAATTATGGACACTGTTTACGACATGGAAATCATTGTACGAGATCCATGATGAAAGTCCCAAATATTCGGGGCGTCGATAACACGTTTCACTAGTAACCATGCGGCGTGTTAATTCCGGAGGCAGAGTTTGGCCAAACAAATTTTCGGTTTGAACATGGAACGCGGTTAATTATATTTATCTTTTTATTGCCTATCTGATTTAGCGCGTAGAGCAGCAACTCTCTCTCTTAGCCTGTTACGCCCTCGGCGTTTAGGGCAGAAACAAACACACACAATTCTTCTCTATTCGTGTCATGCCTCTGTATTGTGTTCCAGCTATGATTCATTTCTTTCAGTTCTTGCTCTATCATTCTCCTCCAGGTTGTCTTGAGTCTTCCACGTTTTCGTTTACCCTCTAGAGTCCATCTCAGTGCAGTTTTCTCATATTGTCTTGTTGATATCTTGCGAGCAGTTCTTGGTTAGAGATAGTATTTGGCCAGAACACACGTAAGATCTTTCGCAGACAAGTTGTATGGAAGATGGAAAGTTTGGACATATCTTGTTCTGTCATTCTCCAGCATTCTGATCCGTATAGTAGAGTTGATAACACACAGCTGCGGTATATATTTATCGTGGTTCTGATGCTGTATTGGGGTGATTTCTACACCATCTGAAGGGCCAAAAATATACACTGTATCTTACTCGGTCTGCTTTTAACCCTTTATGCCCTAGCACTTCCGAAAACTTCCTACTGAATTACCAGGCACAGGGAAATAACTCGCAATAATGAGAAGTGTTTGTGGGGAAAAATATAATGACAAATCATCATCATCATCATCAGGTGCAGTATCCACATCGAAGGTTGGCTGCAATGAATCTCCAGCATCCTCTGTCTTTCGCCTTGGTGTTGCACACTGCCAGACTGTAACCTGTCCATTTCTTAAAGTTTCCTCCCACTTATCTCTCGGTCTTCCTCTTGCTCTTCTCCCTCAACTTTCCCCTCTAGTAAATGTTTTATCATGGTGTCATGTCTTTTTGTGTTCCCAAAATACTTTACTTGTCTGAATTTTATTTCTCTTAATAATTATTTCTTCATGCCTAGTTTTCCTAAAACTTGTTTATTTGTCTGTTTTTCTGTCCATGAAACTCTGCTTATTCTTCTATATATCCACATCTCAAATGCATCAATTCTGTCTTCTAACTGCTTGTTCATTGTCCATGTTTCGAGCCATACATTAATATAGGATATATATATATATATATAGCATTTGATCATTCTAATTTTTAGCCATACACTTTCTAATCTTCTTCTTTGAACGCTCCATATCGACCACTTGTTAACCACTTTTTGTGATTTGTATGTGATCTGAGCCTAATAGCGATTGTACGTTCGTTATGCTCGTTATGCACTTACAGGTAGGCCAGCACACCCGATTTCTGCAGCACTTTTTATTTACTAGCGTAGCTTTCCTAGGTCCCTACTTCAGTCGCCTTATTACATGCCATGTAGGTTGCAGAGTTACTATTTTTGCTCCCTTGAGAGCCCCGGCAACACAGAGGCACAATTTCTAATCACTGTGATTCAGATCCAACTCCTTCTTCATAGCTGATAACATTTCCAAGATATGTGAAAGTAGTTGTTGTATTTAGAAGGATTCACAACAGTTAACAGTTTTCTTTTGGTGTTGATCTTCGGCTCGGTGCCATGGACATCGTAACCCTTCGGTTCGGTGCCACGAACACCGTAAATCTGGGGAACATTCTGCCAGCCCGCGGAATTGAACCCGCACTCACAGAGGGCTAGGTACCCGTAGTCCAACGCGCTACGAACACGCTGGGCAGGCGGGCCTTCTACACGTTTAGGACACATGCATCCGATTTCAGTCAAACCTCCTTAGTCGCCTCTTACGACATGCGTGGCAGCTAACAGTGGTTCTATTCTTTACACCCCTAATTTGGGCCCCGGTAACCACTCGGGCGGTTGGCGTTGATGCTTCCCATCTTCAAATAGAGAGAGAATAAGGAGTTGTTTTTTTAAAGACCCCCATAGGAAGCACTGGAGTCAATGAATATGCTGTGATGTTGTGACTGTTTCAAAACAGTTGTAACTGTTTCATGCGTTTAATAAGTGCTTTACCATTTACTTGGATGTAACATTATAGTAAGTCAGGGTTGAGTCCCAGTTGCTGAATAGATTGAAAGAGATGGGTGTCAATATTGGTACAGCCCGAAAAAAAAAGAAAAATATTAAATATGCAAAAAGATCAATAAATCAACATCGAAATGGCGAGTTGGACCGTTGGACACTGCTGTATTTGTTACGGCAGAGATTGGAGCATCTATGTATATGTCCGGAGTGTTATAATGATAGTCCTGATACAACATAACTTATTGTTGTATTTTTTCTTATTGGAAACCAGAAATATGAACTTTAAATCAAATAAGAAGTATTGTTACAAGGGAGCAAACAATCACAATGTCCAAGAGATAGAAATTTGTTTCTTAAATATTGATGCTCTCCCTTACCTTAACAAATCTTTGTTATGAAAAGTCGAACCAGAACACAATACTCAACAAATGTACCTTTTTTTAGGCTTAGTCCCAGGCCACACCATGAAAAAAAAGGTCAATACGCTCTCTTATAACCAAAAAAGACACCCATCTTAGGTTGAAAGAGCCTGCCTCTGCCACAGATACACCATTACATACAAACAAACAAAAATTCATAACAAATACAATTTCTAATCAATATTTGTGATTCAGATAGAGCGCGGCTCTCATGCAGGAGACCTGTGTTCAATTCACAGTACAGCCAAGGATTTTTTTCTGTTGTGGGCATAAACAAAAAATCCGAACCTGAAAAGTTTCACAGTGACTGCATTAGCCATTCAATTCCTCAAGCCTCGTCTCCCTGTTCTACACCGCCCTAAAAGCGGAAATAGGCAGTACATAGTACAGGCATACGATAGTACAGGCAGTAACGATAGTACAGGCAGTAACGATAGTACAGGCAGTAACGATAGTACAGGCAGTAACGATAGTACAGGCAGTAACGATAGTACAGGCAGTAACGATAGTACAGGCAGTAACGATAGTACAGGCAGTAACGATAGTACAGGCAGTAACGATAGTACAGGCAGTAACGATAGTACAGGCAGTAACGATAGTACAGGCAGTAACGATAGTACAGGCAGTAACGATAGTACAGGCAGTAACGATAGTACAGGCAGTAACGATAGTACAGGCAGTAACGATAGTACAGGCAGTAACGATAGTACAGGCAGTAACGATAGTACAGGCAGTAACGATAGTACAGGCAGTAACGATAGTACAGGCAGTAACGATAGTACAGGCAGTAACGATAGTACAGGCAGTAACGATAGTACAGGCAGTAACGATAGTACAGGCAGTAACGATAGTACAGGCAGTAACGATAGTACAGGCAGTAACGATAGTACAGGCAGTAACGATAGTACAGGCAGTAACGATAGTACAGGCAGTAACGATAGTACAGGCAGTAACGATAGTACAGGCAGTAACAATAGTACAGGCAGTAACAATAGTACAGGCAGTAACAATAGTACAGGCAGTAACAATAGTACAGGCAGTAACAATAGTACAGGCAGTAACAATAGTACAGGCAGTAACAATAGTACAGGCAGTAACGATAGTACAGGCAGTAACAATAGTACAGGCAGTAACGATAGTACAGGCAGTAACAATAGTACAGGCAGTAACGATAGTACAGGCAGTAACAATAGTACAGGCAGTAACAATAGTACAGGCAGTAACGATAGTACAGGCAGTAACAATAGTACAGGCAGTAACGATAGTACAGGCAGTAACGATAGTACAGGCAGTAACGATAGTACAGGCAGTAACGATAGTACAGGCAGTAACGATAGTACAGGCAGTAACAATAGTACAGGCAGTAACGATAGTTTTATACAAACAAAGCACAATATGAATCAAGTTTCTCTGAGAGCACAAGAGACGAATCAAGGTAGCTATTATGAGACAGTCAAGAGAAAGACAGTAGGAAAACATTTGTGCGCTTTTGCATATAAGTGTTACTGAAGATTCCTCTACATATCATGGATGGAGAAGAGAACTTTCTTTTCTCCAATTCTGTTTTACCTCACAGCATCAGGATAAGAAAAGATTTCTAAAACAAGCCCTTGTTTGCTCTTCATAAATAGTGTCGTTGCCTCTGTTATCTCTGAGGTACACGTTTTGCATGGCCAGCCTTTTGCTTTCTATTCATTGTATTGGAGTAACATTGCTCTTTGAGGTGCAGTGTCTGTGGATAATCTGCTTATGTGGCCGAATCATTTAATTTGTTGTTTCTTGATGAAGTCCAGTACTGATGTTGTACCCACTTTTTTCCTGATGTCTTCATTTCTCAACCGGTCTCTTCTTGATACCTCCAGCATTCTGCATAGACATGTCATCTCTGTCGTGACTAGGAGAAGAGAACAAGTGAATGTATCTAGAAAGAACTCCAAATCAAAGAAAACTGGCTGATGCTTCAAATAAGAGAGTATTTTGGACATATAAAAATACACAAAGTGTAAGAGAAGATCATTAAGGCAGGAGACATCCCGGCAAAGAGGAAGACTATGGAGAAAATGGATTCAGGATGTAACATGATTTGAGCATGACGACTGCAGAGGCAGGACATCTGGCCCATGAGAGAGAGAAATTTCGAAGGACTGTTGGGGTGGCAAAGTTCTGCTCAGGACAAACTATTTCATGATAATGATAAAGAGAAAGTCACATTGATAATAATCCAAATGACCCAATAAACTCTCTTCCACTAAAGCAACAGACATCTTCTTCAAACGCTCCCTATCGACCACTTATCGAGCCTAAGAGCAATTGTATGATGTGCCAGTATGCGCCCACAAGTAGGCCAGTACATCCAAATTCTGCTGTGCTTTTATTCACTAGGTAGCTTTCCTAGGCCCTACATGTCTCCTCTTATGACATGCCTTGTAGGCCCTGGCACCACATGGGCGGAACAGACCTCAATATTCAAGCTTTACAGTGGTCACAACAGGCTAGTTGGTCTTTTCATAAAGGGGGCTGTGACTAAACCATGGTAACATGAGACCGTTCATCTCCATCTGGAAAATTAGAAATTTCTGTTGATGTGGGCTGACTTTTATATACAAGTATGTTTGATAGGTCATGTTCTTAGATCAGACGAAAAGAGACTAAATCGACAAGTCCTTATGTGGTCACCAGTTGGGAAAAGAAAACGTGGAAGACCAAAGACCACTCTTCAAGAACCATCCAACAAGAAAGTAAACTATTGGGATGTAAAACCATACAAGATCTCCAACTGCTAGCAAAGAACCGTATCACATTTAAAACCTCTGCCCTATGTGCCGCCTTTGGTACGAAAGGAACAAACTAACTAACTAACTATGTTTGATAGAACACAAAGAGTTATTGCTATTTTACACAATGCTAGTGTGTCCATGGTTATTTATTGATGAAAACTGTTATGATAATGCAAGTGATGATGATGTTGTTGTTTATACTGATGGGTCTGTGCATCATGGTAAGAAGTGAGACTGGGGTTTCTTGGCTAATGTGCATGGTAGGGTTGTTGCAGAGTAAAGTGGAGCATACAGGACAACTACTTTTAGTATGAGGACGGAGGTTGAGGTTGTTACTGCTGTACTCCAGTGACTCTTTGGGAGTTTGTTTACTTTGTTGTTGTGCCCGACTCTTAGTCAGCACTTCGGAAGGTCTAAAATGGCATGTTACGGTATAAGTGGATGTTGTCTATTGCAGTTTCCAATCTCCAGAGGCTTACACGGATCTATGTTCTAGACATGCAGGTTTTCATAGTAATGTTAAAAAATGGACAGGTTTGCATCAGCAGCATTGATCTTCATGTAGTTAAAGATGGACATCTTTCAGTTTCTTTGCAACCAACTGTTGGATGAGGTCTTTAAAATTGATATTGAATCTATCCAGCGATTTAAGGAGTTTATAATTACTTGTCCAAACAGAACTAGATGTTTGAGATGGGGAGTGGGGGGTCAGCCAATGGATAGAGCTAACATTCTGAACGTACTGATAGAGTGTGTCCACAAAGATGATTTTCATTTAGACCCATCCACGTCAACTGTTAGATCGCAAGAGCTTGGATTGAAGTGGCCAGAAAAGAACTACACAACAGGTATGTGAGTAGGCTCATCAATCAACATCGAACTGGTACGATTTGTTGCTGGACGCTGTTGGAGATATTGTGAACGAGATCGGAACACCTATGGACAAGTCCGGAGTGCAATGAAGATATTCCAAACTGAAATTGATTCATGACCTGAGCCCATGATTCTGCAACATGTGACCACTCAGTCCACTTTGTTCTGTGAATCTCCGTCGACACATTTTACAGCTGTACGGACGACCTCGTGTTCCAGACTGCATTAAGCGATGAGTGACCTGCTCCAGGTCTTTGTGGTCAAGATTTATCTCAGCAACACGATCATCATCACTAACTTTACCCTCATCAGAGACTTTTCTGCTTCTTCTTTTCCCTGAAACAATCTTTGTAGACATCTGCGATTGTTTCAAACCTTTTCTAACATCATTTTTCCCCCAATTTTGATGTTCCGACATGAGAACTTCAGTATGTTGTTGTCCCCGTTTTCTCTGTGGTCTTGTAGGAACATCAACTTCTGATTCTGTACCTGTCTCTTCACTATTTTTATGGATCTTAGCATGAGCCCTTAGGCTGCTGATCTGCATGAAATCTTTATCACAGACTTCACATTTAAACAGTCGGACATGGCTACTTGCATGGATCTTGAGTCCTCTTGGAGTGTTGAAACTTCTCCCACATTCTGGACAAGACAAACTATCCTGTCCTTTCTTCAGAACCTTCAAAGTTCTCTCCAAAGTTGTACGCATAGATTTCACATCCGAATCACCTGAGACATCTTTGGCAGGAGCTACTTGTTCAGAAACAGTATCTAAAACACAGTCACTTAATGATTCACAACTAGATTCTTTGCCGTAATTTCAGAAAATGAAGACTCTGAAGTTAGGGTTTCAATTTTCTGGCTAATGTCTTTCATTATTTTTTGTATCTTTTCTTGTTGTTCCCCTAATGCTTTGTTTTTCTTTGAGCATGTTTGAGGTGGATGCGAGGATGGGCCGAGACAAGATCTGGAGAAATACTTAAATGTTTATCTTCAAATACCTGTTTGCAGTACTTGCATGCTGTTGGTTTGGAGAAAGTGTTGATATGTCGCAGCATTACGTCATAGATAGTGAATCTTTTGTCGCAAGGTACACATATGTATGTAGCGGAACCGGTGGTAGGGTCTTGTTCTGTTATAACCTTGGCCTCATATGGTCGGCATTCTGTGGAAGCATCCACTGTGGGAGCTGGTAAGTCTTCAACTGTTTCAGTTATCTGAGCTACCGGAGCATCCTCACTTGAAACCTGAACAATAGAATTCTCTTTCTTCTTCCGACTACACTTTTTCTTAAAGTGATCTGTTAGCAGATACCTCCTTGAGAATCCCTTGTTACAAATATGGCACTTGTACGGCCTTGTGTGATTAAGAGAATGTTTCCTTAGAGCATTATCGCTAATGAAAGATTTCTGACAAACTTTGCATCTAAATGGTCTGACATCTTTATGGAGACGGATATGACTCAACATGACGCTCTTCTGGAAAGACTTCATAGTCTTACCACAGATATCACATTGTATAAGTTTCTCATCCAACAGCTCAGTTATGTCTTTTAAAGGATCCTCCGTTTCATGCCTCTTCTTAAAGTGATCTTTCATTAAGTAGCGACGGATAAAACTCTTATTACAAGTTGGACACTTGTAAGGTCTTGTGTGGTTTTGTTGATGCTTCTTTAGCATTTGTCTAGCGAAGAAACACTTGGAGCATTCAGGGCATTTGTAGGGGCGCTGGTTTAGATGCATACGGACATGGGTGATTATGAAACTCTTGAAGCGAAACTCTTGACCGCAGATCATGCAATGGAAGCCAACAGAATTGGGCAACGGCTGGAAATGATTCTCTACATTCTGGGACAAGTTCTTCGGTTCAGAACTTTGCAGATTCTCTGTTGGTGTGGCGAACGTAGTTTCTCCTGCTTGAAATGATGTTCTGTTTCTTTCTTGAAATGCGTGGACTCTAAGGTGCCGTAAAACATTTGCTTTATTTTTAAGAATCTTCTGACAAATGTTGCACTGGCATCTAAGATCTGGTAGTAGGGTAAATCTGCTATCGTTGTCTGTGACAGGGCATCCTTTGAGTAAGTGATTCTGCAGGTAAAGAATCTTGGAGAATGATGACAGACATGTTTTACATTGAACAGGTTTTGTATGAGTTTTATGGTGATGGAGAAGATCGGCTTTATCGTGGAAAGACTTCAAACATTTTTCACACTGGAATGGTCGTGTGTTTGTATGTTTGATTAGATGTCTTGACAGTGTCGGTCTTGTAAAAATCAACATCTTACAGTGTCCACATCTGTATATTATTTTCTTTTTTTGTTCAGCTTCCAACTGCTCATCTACTTGTGACATATCTGTGCCTCCAGTCTGCGCTTCAGTTATATTAACGTTTGTTTCATTAGAAGCCTCGCAGAACTCATCTTTGACAAGCAACTGGTCATCCCCTTTGGACACATCAACACTTTTTTCATGCCCAAGTGCAGAAAGAATTGGTAAATTGTATTCTTGCACTAACTGTCCTTCTGCATTTCTAGTAACGCTGACCTGAACTTCGTGAAAATGATTTCCAAACTGAATAAATCTTTTCTTTTTATGTTGTTTCATATGTAGAAGAAGATGTGTCCTTCGCAAATACATTCGGTGACAAACTGGGCATCGATGTTGCCGTTTGTGTATCAATGTATGTTTCCTATGAGAGCTTATGTCATTAAACTCTTTAAAACATATGTTGCAGCTGTACGGTTTGGCTCCTGTATGTACCACCTGGTGACGCTCTAACACACTTGTATTTGCAAAAATGTTTGAACAGATTGAGCAGACCACCCCCTTCCCTTTTCCCTTCACGGACGAGAATATTTTCCCATTTCCAAAAATAGATTTCTGACCAAACCCCTCAAAATCTGCATTTCTGTTGTCTGTGACTTCAGTCGGTGGCTGAGCAGCCTCAAGCTGAAGGGAACTATCTATATTTAGAGTGCATTCTTCTTTGATTTTACCATCTCCATAGAGAGCTTGTTGAACAATTGTATCCAATTCAGATATACAAGGGTCACTGTCAATATTAATCTGACTGGACTCACTTATCTTGTGATGACTACTAGAGTTTGTGCTCAAGATTTGAGCATGAAAGCCAGGGCTGTTTTGTTGGATCTGTTGATTCTTCAGCAAGGAGAACTTTTGGACATCGCCTCTAATATCTCTCACATCCAGGACAATGGGATTTTCTTTGGGAAGTGACTTTGGTGGAACTGGTCTCTGGATCTGCAGCGGACGGGGTAAACTCAGGATGCCTGCTTGTTCCAGCGTTTTCAGTGGTGTGAGCTGGGTGTAGTCCATGGATGCATCCTGCAGCTCAAACATCTGAAACAAAAGTCAATGTTATTAAATAATGACCTAAATCAAAGACAAATATAACATAGCCAATGTGAAATATGACTAGCATAATGCATTGAGCACTCGCTAATCGATTCAGACACAAGAGGGTTATGGGTGCAATCCAACACCCGATGAGTCACACATGAGAAAAGGAATTGGCATTCTTTCCTCCTACATGCTCAGGGCTAGAAATTAGAGGTGAGACACTTCATACCGTAAGGTCTGAAACGACTATGGGAATTTAGATAAATATGAAGTACGCACTTCACCTGTGTTCAGCTTGAAGCTAATATGAAAGTAAGCACTTTACATATGTTCAACTTAAAGCTTATTTGAAAGAATGCACTTTACATATATTCCAACTTAAAGCTTATTTGAAAGTATGCACTTCACATATGATCAACTTAAAGCTTATATGAAGTATGCACTTTACATATGTTCAACTTAAAGCTCATATGAAAAAATGCACTTCACATATGTTCAGTTTAAAACTTATATGTAAGTATGCACTTCACATATGTTCAACTTAAAGCTTATATGTAAGTATGCACTTCACATATGTTCAACTTAAAGCTTATATGTAAGTATGCACTTCACATATCTGTGTTCAGCTCGAAGCTAATAAAAAGCAAAATTTGGTAATATTTCATCTAACATTATAATGCCTTGAAATATAATTTTACAAAAATAGACGATGGCGATGGATTGGACATGTACTTAGGATGAGAAAAAGAAGGCACCCAAGACTATGCAATACAGTAGAGACTGCAGGGACAGCGGGAAAAAAAGGGAGGTCTTGCTGCATATGTAGGTGAACTTTTGAAGCCGAGCTCAAAAACATGCAAAAGAATAGGTTTAAGATAGAAAGAAAAGCACAAGATTGGTGGTAAAAGGTAATGGAACTATTTTTCATACCTCAAGTTATACTGGGTAATATGGTTTTAGGTACATATTTTTCATTGACCGTCGCACACAATGGGTGATATGGTCAACATCATGCCAGCTGCCTTTTACTCCCCAGTGCTCTACCTGGTACTTAATTTATGCTGCGTCAACCTGACAGCCTTTAAGGTCTCTCTCTCGCGATCACCGCTCAGACCGATGTACCAGATCTCCCCATAAATTCTATTCATGTGGAAATCTGATTCATGCAGCCTTAGCATTAGTGTGTTTACGTCACATCTTCAGCACCATTTGGAGCTCTGATGCTTATCCTTCGGCGATGTGTCCGGTTTCAGCCAGCGTACTCCGTTCTGTAGCCATCTAGTGTTTTTTACGGTGTGGAGTAGCTAGCCCCATGCCCAACCTCCTTAGTCACCTCTTACGACATGTATGGCAGGTAGCAGTGGTTCTATCCTTTACACCCCAATTTGGGCCCCGGTAACCACTCAGGCAGTCTTTAAGGTCTGAAAAACATTCCATGTCCACTGTAGAATTGAACCATGACCACAAACTTAAGAAGCAAGTTCACTAAAACAATGTGCTACTGCAGCTCCTGCACATGATTGAATTGAGTGGAAATTTGTGTGTCCCTGCCTGATGTACCATTAGATGCGACGAAAGCTATAATATAATTTGTTCTTATTCTCATTTGCTATTGTTCAATGTCTACACAATGAGTCCGATTCTCTGAATGTATGTCGCTGTGTTTGTTAGTTCATCAAGACTTCCAAACAGATTTGCATGAATGTTTGTCTCTGTTGGCCAGTGTTCTTTCCGCAGTTGATTCATCAGGTGACAATCTTGCAGGATGTGTTCAGCAGTCTATGCACATGTGGGTGATGGAACCGGTCTTAGTCTGTGTAGGTGTCTGTTCAGTCTATAGTATCCAGTTCTGAGTCTAAACAATATCACCGGCCTTGCTCTATCTAGACAGTGGTAATTGTCTGTTGGTTTTCTTTTCTAATAGCCTTGATGAGTATTTTCTTTTCCTGGAAAATTATTATTTGATTCTTTTGTTCCTGTGTTACTTCCTCCTTTGCTAATTTGTCCTCTGTCTCATTTTCTGATATGCCACCGTGTGATGGTATCCCCAGAAGCACCACCCTCCTTTTGGTATTCAGTTCACTTAGTGTTCCATATAATTTGTTCAGATTGAATAAAGAAACTCTTCCTAGGAATTATCCAATGCCTAGGAACTAACCTATTTTTTTAGCAACCCTTCTATACCTCGAGGTATATTGTGTAATACGGTTTACGCCTTGTTATAACCAAAAAAGATGCCTGCCTGCCCAGCGTGTTCGTAGCGCGTTGGAGTGTGGGTGACAAGCCATCTGTGAGTGCGAGTTCAATTCCACAGGCTGGCAGAAAATGCCACAGATTCCCCAGATTTACGGTGTTCGTGGCAACGAACCGAAGGGTTACGATGTCCATGGGACCGAGCCGAAGAGCTGAAAACTCAAGTGCTTCTGGATCAAAAAACAACACATGTCTTAGGTTAAAATGGCATACCTTGGCCATATAGAGACTTAATCCCTACCAAACAAACAAACAAGGTAATATGGTGTTAGGCCCGTATTGTTCATTGATCGCTGGACACGGTGGATGATGTGGTCACCATCACTCTGTCCTTTAATTCCCTATGCTTTTCCTGGTACCCAATTCAAGCTGTGTCCGCCCGAGTGGTTACCAGGCCCAAATTTGGGGTGTAAAGAATAGAACCACTGTTACCTGCCACGCATGTCGAAGAGGCGACTAAGGAGGCCTACCAAACCAATGTGCAACGTATACACGTTCTTGGCAAAGATCAAACATATCACAAAGAGTGACTAAAATTAGTCGTAAAGAACAAACGCAAAGAAGAAGACAAGCTGTGTCAACCTGAGAGCTTTAACGGTTTGAAAAATTTGTCACAGCTACATGGAATTGAACACAGACCATGGGCCTAAGAAGCGAGTTCACTAACAACTATGCTACTGCGGCTCTCGCTCAAGACTGAATTGAGTGGACATTTTTTACTTTGCCTTGTGTACCCTTGGACGCGACAAAGGCTCAAGATGATGATAATATAATTTGTTAAGATTAAATCAAGAAGCTGTGCCTAGGAACTAACCTGCTGTTCGTTAATCTGCAGGATATCCCGTGTGACTGTGATGCCACCAGGTTGTTGTTCCACTAAACTGCACACAGACACGATCTGATGACAGGGAGTTGCAGTCTTGAGCATGTCAATGTGTTCTGCTAAGTGTTCCTGAACAGAGAAGTAATTACCATGTTAAATTTCATTCATGACAGATATTCAAACAATCCTATTGAGATGTTCTTTTTGGGGCTGAAACAATATCGACACCCATCTCTCTCAATCTGGTCAGCAACTGGGATTCACAACCCTGAAACTCTGTTTGGAAAGACTCACTGCATTACAAATCTAATTTTGGTCCATTGGAGTTCCCTCTGATATAGTAGCCATGCCACAATCATCTATGAGCTCATTCATTACCACTGACTCATGCATGCCCAGAAATAAAAATGAAGGTGATTTCTCTGATCCCTGTCTGTACCAGTACCTCCACCCAGTTTCATCTCACCATTCCTGTTTCGACAAATCATACTCATATGGAGTCACTGAGTATGAAAACACAATAGTCATGAGATGCCAACCACATCACCGCCTCTGTAACCGATCGTACCTGCATTGTTTCAACTGTTGATTCCTTTGAAGCCAGCATGTCAACTTGCTCATTACAGCATATCTCTGCAAATCCAGGACATAAAACCCACATAAGACAATGGAGGTTTAAGGTAGCTATGTCTACCATAAACTCATGCTACAGCCAAAAGTATTGAACCTTTTCGAAGCATTGATTGAGATTCTGTTATAACAATGGCCCTGCATGGTGTAGTTGCAGAGATAAAGTCACATTATTGTCCCAGTAAATTCGTCCCATTTTATGTTCACTATTTTTCGCAGGCGTCTATTTTCAAATGCATTCAACTTACTCTATATCTTTAGTCATCTTTTACCTTCAGTCTGTTCGGCTTCATTAGACCTGCCAGACTCCCGCCAACATAGCCTGAGGGATCACCAAGGCACGCAAACACTCCAACCTTGATACGGTAGGCTAATCTTAGGGGCATTCAACTTACTTTCTATATCTTTAATCACAGAATGTATGACTTACAAGAAATAAAGAATGCATACAAAATGATGGCATGTAGAACAAGGGTGACATGCAGTACACATAGATTGCACATGATGATGATGATGCTCATCTATGACGGGTGATGATGACCACCATTTTTCATCCAACATAATGTAGTTGCATTATGTGTGTGCGCAGATGACTAGTGAGTCCAATGCGGGCAAGGAATATTTGCACTTGTAGGGAGTTTTACTGCTTTTCTAGTCTGACATTTCTGTTCTATCAGAACAGTTCTACCTTGCCTCGCAGGTCGAAGAACCGTGCCAAAGAACTGTGCGCCAGGCTGATCTGTCTTTAGCAACATTTTCCCTGTTGTCGACATCTATGTCAAAGGATTTCATCAAGTTCTTTTCATCACTTTTTTACCACCCTGGCGCTTTGCCGCTACACGGCTCATCATACAAGAGTCTTTTTGGTATTCTGCAATCCGGCATTTGAGCCACATGTCCTGCCCATTCATATAGAACATGGATGACACAGAACATACATGATATCGCAAATAGATGATATACAGGACACAGATGACACATGACTTACAAGAAATAAAGAACGCAAACAAAATTCTGATCCACAGTCTCCACATCTGTATGGATTCACAAGATGGATGACAATATCATTGGGTCCAACGTCAGACTGAGACATAATGATGATAACAAAATCTGCAAAACAGCAAAACCAAGTATACGATTGTATTGTGATGTAAGCTATATTTTATTTATTATACCAACTAGGAGGACGTCTTCTCGAATGGATTAGAGCGCTGCTCCCATGTGGGAGACCCGTGTTCAATCCATGGTAAGGCAAAGGTTTTTTCTGTTAGAGGCATAAAGAAAAATCCTAAATTGAACAGTTTCACCGCAACTGCACTAGCCATGCTGCCATTAAATTGCTCAGGCTCTGGTCCCCAACCACATTAAAAAGTGGTATTACAGGTAGTAACGAGTGGTTGTTTTTTATACCAACTAGTTTATATGATGATGATAGTATCATGTTAGGAGAGTGAAAGAGAGAGAGAGAGACAATGGATGTAGTGTCTGTGATGGAGTTTTGTGTACACTGTGAGATGAAGCTGAAATGCCCTCTCCATGGGCAACCTTTTTAGGCATTTTGATGTGAAAGATTGTTGTGAAACATGCAGTAACTTCTGAATTTTCATGCAGTTGATGATGATTGGTTATTGGTTACTGAACTGATGTCACAGCACTCCGGACAGACCCATAGGTGCTCAGTGATGGCTTTCATTGCTCAGGTTGGAGTAGATGTTGTGAAGGAAGACAGTGGTGGTTTTGTCGTGACAACGAGCAGTCTCACTATGGAAATCATGGCGGTTACCAAAGTGATGATTTGGCTAGAATCACAGACTTTTAGCCATGTTTTCTCAGTGACTCAATGAGTATGCTCAGGAAGATTGAAACAGGATGGGCTAGGAGACATTGGATGGAGTTGCTGGGGAGGTCTAAGCTGACAAAGATCAGTTTAATTTTTGTGCCAGGGCATGCATGTGTAAGGGGGAATAAACATGCGGATAGGCTTACAGGTATGGCTGCTGTACAAAGCGGCGAGCAATGGACCAGGCTGATATTATAAATTTCTTAAGGGAGAGAGGACATGTACATGATTCACGTAATAGCGGTGAATCTACAACACTAACCAGACTGCATGAACTCAAAGTTAGGTGTGATGTAGCTCGACAAGAACACTATGCTGGCAGACAAAGAAGAATTGTAAACCAAGAAAGAACCGGTGTCGTTAGTCGCCACACGCTGATGGACATACTGAGGGAGAGATCGGAGCACTTATGGACTAATTTGTTCGACGTGCAGTGATGGTGATTCGACGACTAAACTAAAACTAAAACACTCTTCACGCTGCTTCTCAGGCATCCAGTTCTGCTAGTATGACATGTAATTCCAAACTCCTTAAACAGCTGGTTAGATTTAACATCAATTATAGTGTCCTCATTCAACAGACTGGCACAGTAGATACCACAGAACATCTTGTTCCTGTTCCATATGACTAATCCGATGGTATTAACTCACATAAATTCAGTGTTTAGTTTAGTCGTCGGTTCATAATCACTGCACATCGAACCAATTAGTCACATATGACTAATCCGATGGTATTAACTCACATAAATTCAGTGTTTAGTTTAGTCGTCGGTACATAATCACTGCACATCTAACCAATTAGTCACATATGACTAATCCGATGGTATTAACTCACATAAATTCAGTGTTTAGTTTAGTCGTCGGTATGTAATCACTGCACATCGAACCAATTAGTCACATATGACTAATCCGATGGTATTAACTCACATAAATTCAGTGTTTAGTTTAGTCGTCGGTACATAATCACTGCACATCGAACCAATTAGTCCATAAGTGCTCCAATCTCCCCATCAGTATGTCTCTCAGCGTGTGGTGACTAACAACGCACAGGTTCTTTGTTGGTTTACTATTCTTCTTTGGTTACCAGTACCAGTATACTTGAGTATACTGCTCTTGTCTAGCTACACCACATTTGACTTGGAATCTAGTTAGGGTTGTAGATTCACAACTATTATTTGAATCATTTACATGTCCACTCTCCCTTAGGGAATTTAGAAAATCAGCCTGGTCCATTGCTCACCCGCTTTTTACAGTTTGTTTATCGCAGCCATACCTGATACCTGCAAGCCTATCGGTGCAGTCATTGTACAGTGTACAACACACTCAATACTGTCTGTACACACAGCGAGTACACATGACAGTGTACTACGTGCTGTGTACTTGTACAGAGTACAGCCTAGTTAATAAGTATTGGGCATACTTTAGTAATAATTTCGTATTAAATAAAACTGCACACACCTAATTTCTAAATAAGTAAATTCTAATGAATTGAATTTCTTTTTCAAATGTATTTATTAGTAGCAAAGTTTAGGAACGAGCGGGCAGTGGTATACGTGTATATAAATCATGAAGATGCGAACAAATAATAGCATGCCTAACACTAACAGATGAGTATAATTTAAGATGTAATGATGCTGTAATGTTAGTTAAGTTAATAAATGTTAGGCACAAAATTGTGTTGGACCAAAGAATTGTGGAGATGTTGTAAGTTGTAACTACGCCATTCTTGTAGCGGGCAACTTTCAATGGATTGCCTAATTAAAGGAATGCCATTTACCTTCACAATAATATACAACTGGTAATCACAGACTTGAAAATGTATTCCCAAAAAAATTGAACTTTAAAAACACTTGATATAAGTGAATATTATGTTCCAGAGATCACTTTCTGGACCTAAACTCATTTTGGTACAAGGAAATTCGCATCCCACAATGACAATGCTAATAATATAAAAACTCTGCCAACATCTACAAAACTAGAAAATTACTTAATGTCGTTATACAATCATAAAACGTAAATTTAATTAAATTATTATAATAATATATAAAGGATAATGTTTTTATTTCATAAAATATCTTTTAAAACGTTTAGCGAAGTAATCTATAGATTTAAATTTTAAAATAGTTTTGCTGCTTGTGTTGAACATTTTAATACTTAGACTAAGGGAGATAACTTTTAATTTGTTTGACTGCTAAACATGGCCTCTATTAATCTTCGGATATTGAAAGCCCTTGAATCATTTTTGAATGTCAGACATGCTTGTCTAAGTATGCACCTAATTTATTAACATTAAATTAACGTGTTATCATACATATCATATATGGTATCTAATAATTTGTTTGTCACTAAGAATGCAGACATGGATGCCCTCTTAATCTACTCACTACTGCGTGTGTCTACAACGCCGGTATAACTCGCTGTAAGTTGTAACAGTCAGACCGTGGTTACGACCATAACTTCCATAGTCACGCCACTTATGGTCACAACATAAACGCCACTCTATTCCCTAACAATTCTACTGCTAGACTGGGCTATGAAAGCCCATGAACAACCGTGTAAATAGGACAATGTCATCTTCTGGAATTTTCTCTGTACAGTTCAGTATTCAGTAGTCTGAGTAATCAGTAATGTACACTGCCTAATGTATTGTACAGTACAGTGTTGGTGTACAGCCACTGGGGTTTTTTTTGTGTTCTTTCTCTGTCAACTGTGATAATAATGTAAAAGGAAATCTATGCGTTTACCGGGACCTATTTCCAATCTTCACCTGGTTCTGTCCTCCAGTGCACACACATGATGATTGAATGAACATTCTCAGTACGACCCCAGTGGGTTGTGTTCATAGAATACGTTGGCTGAAGTCTGTGTTGAATTTGGGAAAACGTATTTGTTACAGTGTGTTTTTCAGTGCAGTAGTCATTGTGTTGTGAGCTATGAATTTTCTTTGTTGTGGTTTCTGTAGCTATCTAATGTTTTTTTACGGGGAGGGGGTAGCTAGCCTACCTCCTTAGTCGCCTCTTATAACATGTGTGGCAGGTTCTGTTCTTTACACCCTAATTTGGGCCCGGTAACCACACAGGCAAAACGAGACAGGCTCTCCGATGGAACCCGTAGGGCAATAGAGGTAAGGGAAGACCTAGGATCACCTGGAGACTGAATGCAAGAAAAGGGGGAGAGATCTGGAAGGGATGGGCAGCTTGGAAGGCCTTGGTTGCAGTATTATGCCTCCCTGGGGGTGAAGAAGTCACGGTGTTAACAAGACAATAATGGTGCATCATGTCCAGGTCTACTACTTGGAGGTGGAGTACATTTTAATCCGCTCTCATTCATTGACTTTTGTCTTCACAGCATTCAAGAACTAGGGAGTCTGTAGATTTCCTACACAACAAAAATCAGAATTTGACTGCTATAGCACTAGGGGATGAGGGGCTTTCTGTGCTAACTAATAATACAGCAGCCAAGATATTGTTCGCTATACTCCCTCCACCAGATTGCCTGCTGGTCTCGAGAGTATGGTTTTACTCTAGGCATGTGTTAAAATGTTCACGGCAAGAGGATCATGTTCTAAGTCACTGCACTTTTACGATAGATGTAAATCTTTAGAAAGCAGCACATATTGGCTCTCTATCCTCAAATCTAGTCAATATCATTCTGGCTTCTTTCTAACCGCAGAGGGTGCATGCACATTGTTTGATAGTATGCAGGTTTCTACAGTTATGCTACTGGTGAGGTTTTATAAACAGAAAACCCCACTTTACTACATCTACTGAGTCCTTCCTTTCCTTCGCTTGAAATATTATCTATATATTCAACGTTGTCTCTTGTATAAACTCCACTGTCTTTTGTAGCTCACACAGAGGTCTACTAGGAGCTAGTTTCCTGTCGAGTGTTGTTTCGTTAGGCCAGTGAGTTTGCCTCAGTATATCATATTCGGGGCAAGAAGTATGTGCTCTGCAGTCTGATGTACCTGTTCACATGGCTGAATTGCTAATCTTGAATTTTGTATTCATGTGCTCTGGAGTCTATTGCGTCCTGTTCTAAGGCGCAGAATGACAACTTGTTCCAATCTGCTCATATTATAGTAATCGTCTTGTGTTGGTATTTGTGGCTTTCTGATTCATTTAATCATCCTTTTCTTTTGGTGGTAAGTAACTGGCACATCCGGTTGCTATCCTGCAGCACTTTCCTTGTCCAGTCGGTCTGCTGTTTCATTTCCTGGTATTCCACAGTGAGACGATATCCACTGCAAGACGACCCTGCACTGCTTGCACAGTTTAGACAGTAATCTACTCAGTTATACTGTAGTACTGTGCAAGATCGGAATGGTCATATCAGAGGTCAGCATTGCTAACTCACTGTGATAGATCTCGAAAGATTGAAGTATTTTGCCAGAACACACGTCAGATCTGTTGTATAGAAGGGGGAAAATTTGAACATATCGTGTGCAAGAAGTTCATGGTTGGAGATATATTTAGTCTCTGGTGCGCATTTCCTCAATAAACAGGCCATTCTTTTCTGTCCTTTCTTATCTTGTCCATGGTTTCCTATAATATCCATTTCCAGCTATCTTTTCCTTGCTTTTTATCATCTTTCTTTTCTCCAATCCTGTTTGCCTCAAAGCGTCAGGTCAAGAAGAGATTTCTAAAACGGGCCTTTGTGTGCGCTTCGAAGATAGTGTCTTTCGTCGCCTCTGTTATCTCTGAGGTCCATCTTTTGCGTGGCCAGCCTTTTGCTTAGTGGCCGGCCTTTTATCATCCTCTGTTCTAAATCTCTAAGAGCTTTACATACCTATTTAGTTTAAATGGTCTAAAGGTGAAGCATTGACTTCATTGTACAGGGTTTTCCCATATGGCTCCATCCATGTCGGCAGATGTCATGCCATTTCTGCAGAAATGAGATGACATCTGCTGAGAGTGTTTCACAAAGCACGAACTCCATAGCTCCTGCAACAATCCTAGAGTTCTCATGAAAAAATTGCACATTGCACATATGACTCTGTCCGGTTTCAAACCCACAACCGCTTCGTAGAGGCAACTTATCTCATGGTTTAGACGTGCATACGAAACCGAACGCAAAGAAGAAAAAGAAACTCACAACCTTCAGAACGACAGACAAACGTCTTTGCCATAGAGACTCCCTTATTTTCTATTTTGTTTCTTTAATAATACAACGAGGAGCGTCTGGCCTAATGGATTAGAGCGCGGATTCCATGCAGAAGACCCATGTTTAATTCACGGTAAGGCCAATGATTTTTGTTGTGGGCATAAATGAAAATCCTAACCTGAACAGCTTCGCAGCGACTGCACTAGCAATGCGGCCATTAAGTTCCTCAGGCTCTCGTCCCGCCTGTCCTACAACGCCCTAAAAAGCGGTACTACAGGCAGTAACAACAGGGTTGTTTTTTTATAGTAATACAAAATTTATTTTTTCAGGATCGTCTTCATCCAGGCATCTTTCTGTGACAACAACATGTTGCCATCAAAATGTATTGTATGGTGCTGTGTGTGTCCGACGTCTTCCAGTTATTACAGCGCCTATGAATGATATTGAGAAGCGATACTCTGATCTGTTATCAAAGCTTGAACATGAAAAAAGTCACCTTTCAGATTTTGAAATTCGTCTAAGCACAGAAGCGTAAGTATTGTTTGTTTTGTTTTTTAAACCTCTTGTGTGGTACCGGGGCCTGCAAGGGAAGCAAAGAATAGTACCAATGCAACCTACAAGGCATGTCGTAAGTAGCAACTGATGTATGACCCTAGTAAATAAAAAGCATAACAGAAATCGGATGTGCTGGCCTACTTGTAGGCGCATAACTGGCACAATCGCTCTTAGGAAGTTTCTAACCTCCAGAGGCTTGCGTGGATATACTGTCCTGGGTATTCAGGTGTTTGCAGGAATGAGAGAGCAGACAGGCTTGCATCAACAGCATCGATTGTTGGGGAGTTGAAGATGGATAAGGGGGTGTTCTTCGGTCTCTTCGCGACTGTCTGTTGGATGAGGACACAAAATCGATGTTGAATCGATTAAGCGATTTAGGCAGTTTGGAGTTACTCGTTATACAGGTCGAACTGGATGCCTGAAAGGCAGAGTGAGAGGTGTGTTTAATCAGCGAGCCATGGGAACCATCAGTATGCATACTCTTCGGTATCTGTTGGGGAGACTGGGCGCCTACGGGTCTGCCCGAGTGCAATGACGTCAGTTTAATAACCAATAACCATACAATGAGATTGGCATAAGTCAGCTAAGGACTGCCTCCTTATGATCAATCAGATCTGATACCCTGTTAAGTTTCAGTTTGGAATATCTTCATTGCACTTCAGACATGTCCATATGTGCTCTAATCTCCTTCGTAATATCTCCAACAGCATCCAGTGACGTACCCTACCAGTTCGATGTTGATTGATGAACCTACTTATATACCTGTTGTGCTGTTCTTTTCTGGCCACTTCAATCCCAGCCCTTGAAATCTAGCAGTTGACTTGCATTGGTTTAAGTGAAAATCATCACTTACATACTAAATCCATCTTCTTCATTGTCTTCCTCTTTCCCGGGATATCTCCTTCCATAATGGTTTTCTTCAACCCTGTATGTTATTTTACATGTCCAAAATACTTCAGTTTTCTTATTTATAGCATCAGCCAGTTTTTCTTTGATTTTGAGTTCTTTCTGGATAGATCTATTTGTTCTTTCTCTGTCCATGATATACAAAGGACTCTTCTGTAATCATCATCATCAGGTGCCGTCTCCACATCGAAGGTTGGCTGCAATGAATCTCCAGCATCCTGTCTTTCGCCTTGGTGTTGCACACTGCCAGACTGTAACCTGTCCATTTCTTAAAGTTTCCTCCCACTTATCTCTCGGTCTTCCTCTTGCTCTTCCCCCTCAACTTTCCCCTCTAGTAAATGTTTTATCATGGTGTCATGTCTTTTTATGTGCCCAAAATACTTTACTTGTCTGAATTTTATTTCTCTTAATAATTGTTTCTTCATGCCTAGTTTTCCTTCTGTGATACTTATAATCAAAAAGCACATATATGTTTTTCCACTGCCTTGTTAAATGTCCCCACTTCAGATCCATACATTACCACTGTGTGTTGCTTGCTTTTTTTCTCTCAGCTCCTCGTGGAGCATAGGGCTTCAACAGTTGTTTACCACTTTTCTCTTCTTCTTGACGCTCCATATCGACCACTTGCTAACCACTCTGTGTGATTTGTATGTGATCTGAGCCTAAGAGCGATTGTATGTTGTGCCAGTGATGCGCCTACAAGTAGGCTAGCGCATCCGATTTCTGTGATGCTTTTTATTTACTAGGGTAGCTTCCTAAGTCCTACATGTCGCCTCTTAGGACATGTCTTGTAGGTCGCAGTGGTACTATTCTTTGCTGACCCCTGTACCACACGGGGCAGCCACTTTTCTCTAGCTGCTTTCTTTATGGTCTCGCAGGATAGTCCAGCACCCCTCAGTTCTTCAAGAAGCATCGTCTTCAGGTTTGTTTACAACTTTCCGTTTTCTTTGCAGGTTCCACTCAAGTGCCTGTCTAGTGACACTCGACTGTGTCTTCCATAGGGTATACCCGACCCACCGCCATTTTCTCCACTTAACGTAGGTCATCATGGGTTCCTGTCCCGTTCATATCCACAGATCTGTGTTTGCAACTGTGTCATACCATCTCAGACTGAGAATACGCTAAATACATCTGTTGACAAAGGTCTCAATCTTATTTACTGTGTGTTGTTACATATGTTATTGGTTGTCTTATTTTCTTCTAGTAAATCAGCCAAGAAATCAAAGGATGGAGATGATGTTGAAGGGAGTAGAGACTGCCTCGACTTGCTGGACAAGTGGGATGCAGAGATGAAAAACTTTGTGCCAGCTCCCAGAGAGACTGAAGCAGATGTAAATGATGACCGACGATCGCTTGAAAGAAAGTTGGACTCTTCTTTGTATCTTCTCGTGAAGCAGAACGTTGAAGGGAATTATCACTGGGTTTTACCGCAGGCATTGTGGGAACAAGGAGAAACGTTACGAGAGGTAATGGTTGCTACATGCGTTATGTTGCTACAATAGAAAGTCAGTCCATCTGTCCTGCCTGTGTCAGATATTCTTATATTTTCATCTATTTATTCATTCTTCTTCTTCGAACGCTCCACATCGACCACTTGTTAACCACTCTTTCTAATTTGTATGTGATCTGAGCCTAAGAGCAATTGTAAGTTGTGCAAGTTATGCGCTTACAAGTAGGCCAGCACATTCGATTTCTGCTGTGCTTTTTATTTACTAGGGTAGCTTCCTTAGGCCCCTACCTCAGTCGCCTCATACAACATGCTTTGTAGGTCACAGTGCCACCATTCTTTGCTCCCCTGCGAGCCCCGGCAACACACTGGCGCTTTATTTATTCTAATATCATCATTTCAAATTGAACATGATCCGCAAGGTGGAGGCTGGTTGGGTACACAGGCAATGGACTGAATCAATACTTCTTCTGCGTTCTCACTAGATTGGGATTTCAGATTTTCTAATAAAGGCAGCCGTCTGCCTCAGATTATCAGCCACGCCATACAGTTTGTCTAGGAAGCTAGTGTAAGTGGGTCACCTCTTTCTTCTCAAGTCTGCATACTGGGGGCAGTTCTGTAGGATATAATTCCTATGATTTCTGCTTCCCCGTTTGTGCTAACCTCTTCCCGCAGTTATCCCATTCCTCATTGTGAGGGGTCGCTGCACCATGTTATGCTCCTTATGGCCTGGTGCATCCGTTTTCTGCAAGCATTTGTTTCAGGTTAGCATTCCCTAGTGGACACATGCATCCAATTTCAGCCAAACCTCCTTAGTGGCCTCTTACGACATGCGTGGCAGGTAACAGTGGTGCTATTCTTTACACCCCAAATTTTGGCCCCGGTAACCACTCAGCGGAATCAATACAAGCGTCAACAATTTGCAGAATGACACTTATCTTTGTTAGGGGACACATGGGGCTCGTTGACAATGAGAGAGCAGACAGACTGGCTGACTCTGCCACCATACCACGGGGTCAACCAATGGATAAACTGACATTCTGAATGCTCTCATAGAGTGGGCCACAAATAGGATTTTTATTTAAACCAATCCACGTCATCTGCTAGAATTGAAGATTGAAGTGACCAGAAAAGAACAGGGCAACAGTTATATGAGCAGGCTCATCAGTCACCTTCGAACTGGTACGGTCATTAATTGGATTCTGTTTGAGATATTGCTCAGGAGATCGGAACACCTATGGACATGCCCGGAGTGCAATGAAGATATTTGAAACTAAATCATCATTCCAAGTTACGCTAAAGGGCAGATAAGGCAGAGATCAAAAATGTTCCACTCATTTCAATTTCTGCTTTTCTTTCTTTTTCAACCCTAGTCCTGGTCGTGGCTTTCAGCTCTGCTCCAAAAGATCACCTTGTGTCCCTAGACCTCCCTTTTTCCCCACTGTCCCTATGGTATCCACTGCATTGTTTGTCCTGGCAACCTTTATTTTCTCATCAAAAGGACTTGTCCAATTCATCGTCTTGTTTGTGTCTCTCTATTTATTACCAGTTAGTTCTTGCAGTCTGATATTGATAATCTTATCCTTTCAGGTATACCCAAGTATTCTTCTAAGAAGTCTTCTCTCAAATATGACCTCTGTCTTTATATTGTTGAGTTTTTTGGTTTGTTTTTGTCTTCCCAGACAGCAGAGAAAGCATTGTCAACATTGTGTGGGAATGTCAAAGCAACTTTCTTAGGCAATGCTCCATGTGCTGTAGCCAAGTTTGAACCAAAAGTTAAAGAAGGAGACAAAAAAGTGAAGGTAAGTTGTTTATCATCATCATCTATTCAGAAGAAACTGTCACACACCATCTCTTCCAGTGCCCTGCACTCAGTGACCTACGTCACAAGTACCTACCTCCATATCCAGATATTGAAAACACTCTCTATGCTAACACACCACAACTCAGACAGACCTGTAAATTCACTGCCATGGCCTCAAGTCGAAGGGCAAATGCTCAGATGACTGCTGGATCGGAAAAGTAAAGTAAAAGTATCATCATGTGCCAAAGTGGTTATGGATGTATCTATCTTTATCTAGGTCCTCTTCTTGTCCTGTTTAATATATAAGGCTTTCACAAAGATTTCCATTGTTTCCTTCTTCTTCTACGATCTTCTTCTGTTATGTGACTAATCTGGTATGTGTCATAACCAGGGCTTGAGGTCTTCACGAGTTGCCCCATAGTTTGTTCTGGAACATTGTTTCTGTTGGCCAAACTACCATTCTCATGCTGGTCACACTGAGTCAGTCTTGCAAGATTTGCTTTTGTGCTTCACAGCTGCAGGCAGCAGAGTCCCTGAGACAGCAGTGTCCCATTCTAAGTCTGAAGACTGTAGTCTGCTATTTTCTGTATAATTTATTTATGTTGCAGTGCTCTGGGTTGTATCCTCCGTTCATTTTTCTCCACATCATTTTTCTTGATTGTTTCAGGAGTCTTTGCTTCTGTAAAGCTTTGTGTTGGGTGGGGTTGAGTTAGGCTCCCTTCAGTCTATACAAGTTTGTCCGCCTTTTCATTTCCTGAGATGCCACAGTGTGCTGGTATCCACTGTAGAAACAACACTTGGACAGCAAGCTAATTTTATGCCTTATATCCTGGATGAGCTTGTCTTGTTTGGGATATGGCATGGAGAACGAATCTTGAGTTGCCAAAGAGTGCAATATTTTTTGCTGACACTTGCTGGTCGTTGAGAATCTGTAAGGTTGCAAGGAGGGCTGTTGCATCTGCTCTAAAGTTGGTGCATGTTTCTTCTGCTGCTAGAGAGTGTGTTTCCTTCTGGGTGTGTAACGTAGATTCTGCTGCCTCCCTTTCTGATAGCATCTGTAGCTGAGCGATCTGTGATCATGTGTCCATATGCTGGTGGCATATTGCTCGTGTAGCATTAGAAATAACATGGCTCTCGTCTCCGTTTGTATTTTATTTTTAGAGTATACCTGGGACTTCTAGGTATATTTTGGCCATGTTTTTGGCAACGTGTCCATGACTGGTGTTATGGATTCTCACATTTCTGAGTCAGTTTCTAAAAAACCATACTATCACTTGGCCCAGTTATTATTATTATTATTACTACTAGCACTAGGTAACTGTATTTGATGTTGGAAATAATATACTCTTTTGTTTTGTTACAGCTGTTTTTCTTCCAGGCTTGGTACAGAGAAGGTGAAGTTATTCCTAACAAAACAGAAGCCACAGATTATCTGTGGGTTGCCAGAGATGAACTGTCCAAGTATTGCCATGGAAGCTACCAAAAGCAATTGAAGAAGTTCATTCTCGATTTGTGATCATTTCATAATGTGTATTTGAAAATTTATTATGTCTTAACACTTTCGCTGTCAGCCATTTTTTCAACAGTCTGGCTCACTGCCACACTATTTTTCGCCATGATCAGTTTTCAGAGTGACGATTTTAAAAATCGTAAAAATAAACTAATAAACTTAAGGACTTTTAAACTATGGAATAGTGTTCATATATTAATGAGCTACTAACCTGTCTATATGTGGAATCTATTCTTTATAATCCACAAGCTATTGTAGCAACTGATATCCCCATACCTATCCACAGTATCATATACCGTCATTTTCGAGTTGGGTGTCCGTCATCTACTCCTGTACCCCTGGGAATGTCTGATATCAATCTATAAACATCGTCACGTGAATCACAGTTCAAATTCATATCACAGAGTTCGTTTTAACACTATCACTGGCGAAAAAGTCAGAAAAAGAGTCATTTTGGACATCACTATTCATCAGCTATGTCGTCCATTTTGAAAATTTTAGCCAATAGCCAATGGATAGAGCTAATATTCGGAACGTACTGATAGAGTATGACCACAAAGATGATTTTCATTTAGACGCATCCACGTCAACTACTGTTTGTGTGATTTCTCTCTTTTATCCCTGGACGGACATTACTGTCTGTGGGGTTTCTATTCTATCATGTATCCCTGAATGATTGATCGGTTGGACCATCATCATTGCACTTCGATGAGTTACCAGGTGTGCTCCGATCTCTTTTTACACAGGAAGATCTCAACAGTGCACGAACTCCGTAGTGCCGGCAATGGTCCCTGAAGTAATTTAGAAGTTGGTGAGAATATTTTTTAGGAATTTTATTTTTTAATCTTTCTAATGAATTTTAACCCGAGCAACGGCTTTTTCAGCCTGCTCTTCTCAATTTTGAACTGCCATGGGTTCTTTTACCTGCTCAACTTAAACACATTGTATCGTCTTTCTCCAAGTTCAGTTTGGACATGCCAGACAGTGTCATCTTCGTTGTAGGGAGAGAAGGTATAATAATCAATTTCTCATGGGTACTGTGAGCAAATGGACTTTAGGATGGCTGCTGCAGCAGAGGACAGAGCATGCATGGGAATGCCTAATGTGACATGACTTCGATCGCATAACATAACTGAGATCGGTGATCTCTAGAAAAATATCCTGATGGCCCCCTCGAAGGAAGGAACCAAGTACCTACCCTTGAAACGAGATTCCAGCACCGAACCTCTACGCCACAGAGATCAATCAATCAATCAATCCCTGAATGTCCATTACTGTCTGTAGGATTTCTACTTTGTATACCTGACAAGGCTGGCTGCTTAACCACTTTGCCACAGATTCTCCTACAAAGAGTAGTCTGTACTTGTTTATGCTTGTACAAACGTAAACAAACAATTATTTCTATTGTCATATACAGGGTGTTTTTTAAGTCGCACTAAACTTTATATGAGAGCCAAGGTAGCGTAGTTGTTAGTGAACTCGCTTCTCAAGGCTGGTGGTCTGGGTTCAACTCCGCAGTGCGCATGGAATTTTCCCAACCACGACGGCTCTCAGGTCGATCCAGCCTCAACTGGGTACCAGACATGCTCTGGGAAAGTAAAGGCGGCCGGCGTGATGCTGACCACATCACCCATCGTGTGCCGACGTCAATGAAAAATACAGGCCTAACACTGTATTGACCTATATACCACGAGGTATGAAAGGGTTCCTTTAACAACTTGTAAAATGAAGTACATGTCATTAAAAAATTTGCTTAACCCTCTCGCTGCTACATACTTTCTGAGGGCTGAGCTAAAAAATAGCTACTCTTTGTTTCTAGGTCACAAACGTGAATGTACGCCTATAGCAGTGACAGTAGCAATGTATAACGTGTTACACATCTTTAGCCCACAGAGGAGAGATAATAACAGACGTGTTAATGCGTCTTTAGAAGGGAATGGAAAAACGTATATATACGTCCTTAGCAGCTAAAGGTTAAATAAAGTATTTAGTACTTAAATAAATTAGTTACTGATATGGTCTACTGTTGTTTTTGGTAAACTGGAAAGAACCATTGAAATATTCATATATAACATATCGGAAATATCCACCACTGGCTTCAAGACATGTCTCTATATGTTTCTTCATATTGTCAAATACCTTCCGTGTGTATCGAACGCCATTCCGACAAATTTGTTCGACCAACAATATTCTTTATCTCGTTGAAAACACCATTATGTTTTGAGTGAAAAGAATTACTCCAGCAGAAAACAGTCATTCACTGCATATTGTCTCACAATTGACTATGGAGCACATTTTTTATGACACATACTTCGTTTTTCAAATTTGGTCTACTTATAAAGTGTAGTGAGACTTTACAAACACCCTGTAGATACATGTGTGCTATTGTCTTGTGTTCAGTTGTCATGGAAACATTTTAATGTTTATATTAATGTTTCTCAACAAATAAACCAAAATATCAATTGAAAAATAATGGTTTGCATTTGTTACGTAATGTCATCTAAAAAATATCTTGCTATCCATTGTCTTCAATCCTTCCTTTTAGTTATCAGTTATATGAGGACTATCATCATAGCACTCCGGATACGTCCGTAGGTGCTCCGATCTCCACCTCAACATATCCAGTGGCTCAACAAACCAGTTAGATGTTGATTAACTCTTTTCACCGCCCGAGTGGTTACCGGGCCCAAATTTGGGGTGTAAAGAATAGAACCACTGTTACCTGCCACGCATGTCGTAAGAGGCGACTAAGGAGGTTTGGCTGAAATCGGATGCATGTGTCCTAAACGTGTAGAAGTCTTATGCGTTTAGGGGCCTACAAACCAATGTGCAACGTATACACATTCTTGGCAAAGATCAAATATATCACAAAGAGTGATTAAAATTGGTCGTAAAGAACGAATGCAAGAAGAAGAAGACTCTTTCCACGCCGAGTTATTGCCTCAATTTTTAAAGTTATTTCAAGGGAGGTATAAAAAAAACCAATCCCAACTGCTCGTCAAAAAATAGACATATATATTATTATATACTAAATTGAAGAAAACTGGACAACCTAATAGAATAACAAGGTTAAAAAGTAGTAAAAGTAAAACTAGAAAGACTTCTTATAAGGGAAGCAACTCTATGGTGCAGTGTGCGTTAATGGCATTCAACGGACTTCTGCTGTGGCGCAGTGTGCGGTGGAAAGAGTTAAGCAAGCTCTTTTCATAATTGGTATGTCATTCTTTTTGGGCTGTAGCAATATCGATACCCTTCTCTCAATCTGGTCAGCAAGTGGGATTCACAACTCTGAAACTCCTCTGTTCGGAAAGACTCAATGCATTAACTCTTTCCACGCTTTAAGCCGCACACTGCGCCACGGCGTAAGTCCGTTGACGCTTTAAGCGACTACTGCGCATAGAGTTGCTTCCCTTATAAGAAGTCTTTCTAGTTTTACTTCTACTATTTTACTTATAGTACTTTTTAACTTTGTTATTCTATTGGGTTGTCCAGTTTTCTTCAATTTAGTATATAATAATATATATGTTTATTTATTGATGAGTAGTTGGGATCGTAATTTAAATTATTTTTTTTTTTACTTCCCTTGAATTAACTTTAAAAATTGAGGAAATAAATGGGCGTGGAAAGAGTTAAGAATGTCATTTTGGTCCATTGCTCCCTCTGATATTTGTAGCCATTCCTGCCTTTCATTCTGAAATATTGTCTATATATTCAATGTTGTCTTTTGTATAAACTTCACTGTCTTTTGTAGCTCAGACAGAGGCCTGTGTAGTTTTCTGTCCAGTGTTGTTTCATTAGGCCAGTGAGTTTGTCTCAGTATATCATACTCGGGGCAGTCTTGAAGTATGTTCCTATTCTTTTCTCTAATCCTGTTTTGTCTCACAGTGTCAGGATAAGAGATTTATAGAACTGGCTTTTGTGTGCATTTCATAAAGTGTTTTTCATTGCCTCTGTTATCTCTGAGTATCAAAGTACAAAAATGGAAGCTTTAAAACAGCAGCAGAAATGAAACAAACAACAAAAGTATCAGATGTATAAGAAACTAGTGATGATTTGCCATGTATAACAAGCACTGAAATGCTCTGCGGTTAAACCTTTGCTTTGCCGTTGGTTCGAATCAGGACCGTTCATGAGTGCATTTTTACCAGAGATTTCGAGGATTGTTGCCACAGCTACGAAGTTTGTGCTTAGTGTAATATTCTTGGCAGGTGGTGTGCCATTTCTGCATAAAGGGACCAAGCTATATGGGTAAACCGGTGCAATGAAGCCAATCTTTTGGCTTTAGACTGAAATAGCTCATGTGCTGTGGGGTTCACAAGGGGAGCAAAGAATAGTACCACTGCGACCTACAAGGCATGACATAAGAGGCAACTAAGGTAGGGTCTAGGAAGCTACCGTAGTAAATAAAAGCGTCACAGGAATCGGATGTGCTGGCCTACTTGTAGGCGTATAAATGGCACACTGTACAATCGCTCTTAGGCACAGATCACATACAAATCACAAAGAGTGGTTTAATAAGCGGTCGAGGAAGAAGACTGAAATATTACAAAAGTACCAGACTGAATGAACAAAAGGAACTTTTAGGTAACACCAGAATGTTGTCAACAAGAACACATACCAACACTCTTGACATCCATATATTCGAAATAATCACTCGGAACAACAATATGACATAAAAAATATTTAATATATATGAAACTAGTAATAATGTACATATCTCAATTTATCAGAGTAACAGGCTCTTGTGCACATCAATTGTTTCCGTTTCTCTTTATTGAGATTTTTGGACAACTTTTCCTCCAAACTACACGTGGTAATGAGATGGTTAATTTTGTAATTGTTTTTACGTCAAAAATTAATTCGTCAAAATTATTCTGTAGATAAATGTATTTGGGTTTGCCGCAGACCAACGCTGTCCATTGGTGCCTGTGGGCACCTGTGTCATACATTTATGGCGTCCTATTTTACTTTGCTGTTTTAACGTGAATCAGATTTCTCAAGAAAACAATTTTCTTGTTTTCATATCACTCCCATGAACATGATCTTCCCGCTTTTGCAATCTTGTTTTCTTTTGTAAGCATTCTACTGTCCCCACCCGTTGCTTGTTCACTGGAGAAAGCGTCTGCATCTCAACTATATTAACATTACTCTTGATTTTATTAGTAGTGGTAGTATTAATGGTAGTATTGTAATCGTCAAATGGTGCGCACATCTCCACAACCATCCGTCAGATGCGCCCAGTATATAAAACGTTGAACAACACTGCCACAGACAAATGCATTTTACTTAACAATATTATAGTCCTGGAAAATTTTCCTAATGTTGATGTCAAATTAATTTAGCCGCTCATGCACACAAAAATAAATGATAGCTGTCAATGATTTGTGGCAAGATTGTGCATCTAGACAAAACAAATTGTGAATACTATCAATTCATTTAAAACAAATAACAAATTTCATTACACAAAATTTAATTTTAGAAACATGACATTTTTTACAATATATTTCATTATTTTTTTCCTTGTTTGACCGCTATGAATTCAGGTGTGGTCATGGCGCCTCTGACTGATTTTTGCATGATAGCTTGCTTTCATTTTCACCCTTGTCCCTTGCCATTCAGGTGAGCCTTACTCTGACTTCAGAGGTACTTGCAATTTAGATCGCCAAGTAAAGGATTAGGTGCACACAGGGATGTTTTAGCCTAAGCTGACCTCGAACCCCAGAAATTTCATGGCACATCGCAGAGTGTTATAAACTTTGCTATCAGTGATCTCTCTTGAAGGGATTGATAGTTGGACTCCCTCTTGAAGGGATTGATAGTTGGACTCCCTCTCGAAGGGATTGATAGTCGGATTCCCTCTCGAAGGGATTGATAGTTGGACTCCCTCTTGAAGGGATTGATAGTTGGACTCCCTCTTGAAGGGATTGATAGTTGGACTCCCTCTCGAAGGGATTGATAGTCGGATTCCTCTCGAGGGATTGATAGTCGGACTCCCTCTCGAAGGGATTGATAGTCTGACTCCCTCTCGAAGGGATTGATAGTCTGACTCCCTCTCGAAGGGATTGATAGTCTGACTCCCTCTCGAAGGGATTGATAGTCGGACTCCTTGAAGGGATTGATAGTCGGACTCCTTGAAGGGATTGATAGTCGGACTCCTTGAAGGGATTGATAGTTGGACTCCTTGAAGGGATTGATAGTTGGACTCCTTGAAGGGATTGATAGTTGGACTCCCTCTTGGAGGGATTGATAGCTGGACTCCCTCTTGAAGGGATTGATAGTTGGACTCCCTCTTGAAGGGATTGATAGTTGGACTCCCTCTAGAAGGTATTGATAGTCGGACTCCCTCTCGAAGGGATTGATAGTTGGACTCCCTCTAGAAGGTATTGATAGTCGGACTCCTCTCGAAGGATTGATAGTTGGACTCCCTCTTGAAGGGATTGATAGTTGGACTCCCTCTTGAAGGGATTGATAGTTGGGACTCCCTCTCGAAGGGATTGATAGTCAGACTCCCTCTATGATTATGTTGAAAATATTTGACATCATCTGAAACATTGTCAGAATACATGAGCAAATATTTCACCAGTGCAAGAAGAAATCAACTTAAGATACAAATCAAACAACATAACTATGTCATAGCAGAAACAGTATGTTACTTCTTCTTCTTAGTTCGCCTGCTATGAATTTAGGCCTTGTCAGGGGGTGACTGGTATGGCGTTTTTTACGTGATGGCACACTTCCATTTTATCGGTGTCCCTCGCCATACAGGCGTGTTTTTTCAGACTTCAGAAGTACTTGACGTTAAGAATCTTCTTTTTTCTTCTGCGTTCTCACTCGATTGTGATTTTGGATTCTCTAATAAAGGCTGCCTCAGATTGTCAGCCCATCATAGTTTGCCTTGGATGCTGGTGTAAGTGGGCCTCCTTCATGATCCGTAACTCTTAGTGGACCAGGGCAAATTTATTTTTAGAATAAAAATGCCCTTTAGTGTGGTGTTCAGTCCACAAGGAGTTAAGTACTGATCTGACAGTTTGTTACAACTGTCTTTCTTTCCTCTTCCTTAATGAGTAACAATCTTTCATTGTCCATTTGAGGATCATCTACATCACACATGTCCATAATTGCTCCGATCTCCTCCCAAGAATGTATCTCAGTGTGTTTAGGCTAACAACTCCCATTCTGTGTTGATTGATATATCTACTGGGTTTTCTCTCGTGGTTTTCCCTTCTTGCCGCACCTATCGGAATGCACAACTTGCGCAACCTAGTTAGAGAAAACCCTTTATCTTCGTCGTTGAAATCTTCAGAGCGTATGTTATATCTGAGAGCATAGATGAGATAGTGAGCGTTGGTGAGAGAGAGATGATGTTGATTCTGTCCATAAAAGACCTATTTTCAATTGTAACATTGCCCGCAAGTTCGTCTGCTCTCTCATTGCCTTTCTAACAGATGTCAATAACTATTGTCATAAATAGGAAGCTATCTATATTGTGTAAAATTTCTCAAAGTCAGTCAACTTCTCTACACATATATTTACTATCTAGAGTCTGTCCTACTCGCAGCTTAGCTTAGTAGAAACAGCAAGGCAGATTTGTGGTGAAGTATTACTCCAAGAGGCACTCATTGATGTCAGTAATGATTATTCTAGGAATTAATGAAAATCGTGACATATCCTTTACAGGACATAGCCATCAACAGCGATGGTCATTGAGCAAAGTGTAGTCACAAAAAATAACTACATGTGAAATGCCTTGCCTGCGAAAAGTTACCAACAACACAAGAAAAGACAGAATCACCAACATCAGCATAAGAAAGAAAGTTGGCACAAAACCATGCTTGAATTACATAGATAATTGGTTATTGGTTATTGGTTACTAAACTGACGTCATTGCACTCGGGCAAACCCATAGGTGCTCAGTCTCCCCAACAGATATCGAAGAGTATGCATACTGATGGTTCCTGTGGCTCGCTGATTAAACACACCTCTCACTCTGCCTCTCAGGCATCCAGTTCGACTTGAACAAAGGGTAATTCCAAACTGCTTAAATCGCTGATCGATTCAACATCGATTTTAGTGTCCTCATCCAACAGAGAGTCTCGAAGAGACCGAAGAATATCCCCTTATCCATCTTCAACTCCCAACAATCGATGCTGTTGATGCAAGCCTGTCCGCTCTCTCATTACCGTAAACACCCGCATGCCCAGGACAGTATATCCACGTAAGCCGCTGGAGGTTAGAAACTTCTATAGACGACATCCACTCATACGAAACCTGCCCTTCTGGATCTTGTGAAGCATCGACTGAGAGTCAGATACAACAACTGCCCCAGTAAATGAAGTCCCAGAAATCCAATGGAGGGCAGCAGTACGGCCTCAACCTCCATCCTCATACTAGAAGTAGTTGTCCTGTATGCCCCACTTCGCTCTGCAACAACCCTACCATGCGCATTAGCCAAGAAACCCCAGCGGATTTCTCACCACGTTGAACCGACCCATCGGTATATACAACAACATCATCATCCTTGCATTATCTTCTATCAGCTGCTTAACTGCGAGATCAGCCTTCATGTTGCCCCAATCTCTACATTCTCTTCCAAGAGTAATGATAACGTTGAGATAGTTCATCATGCTTCCATCTGTTGGGATCCATTCTTCCCCTTTTGGTAGAGTCGCAACCGTAGTCACCTGGCCAATCGTTCTCTCAGCCTGGGCCATCCACGACATGCCACGCTTGATTCTCGTGCCCTTAACATCATTAGTGTTCCTGTGAAGTGGATGTCTCTTATCCGAAGTAACCCGCATATATGCCTTGGTTTGGGCGATTGCATGACGGGAGCGTAGTGACAGAAGGCCAAGCATATATCTCATCTTCACAATGGGGGTATCTCTAGTGCAGCCCAGAACTATACGCATACCTTCATTCTGAACCCGTTCAAGGCGTTCACATTGTGATCTTGATATCGTAAGAATTCCGAGTCCGTAATCTACCACTGACATTACCAGTCGATCGAACAAAGGGCAAGTAGTCTCTGCTCAAGGTGTGCGGCCACCATAACTTTGAGAGCGCAAGACCACGCTTGCACCGTTGTATCGTCTGTTCAATATGGTGTTTGAAAGATAGACTACGATCAAAGGTTATTCCAAGATAGCGAAGCCTGTCTCTGCGCTCGATGGTATGTTCATCAAAGATTACACAGGGTAGGTCAGCCTTGACGATGTGATTATTCAGCGAGCACCACAACATACACGCTTTTCAGGATTGACCTGAGAGCGAGACTCTCTACACCAACCCGAGATGGTATGCAATGTTTTCTGAATGTGTCAACCATCTCTCGTCTATCTGACCCAGTCCTATATATTAAGATATCATCTGCAAATGTCAATGTCGACCCAATCCGGTTGGCTGAATTTTAGCTACATTTGCTGTGTAAATATTAAACAACACGGGTGATAGAGGAGAACCCTGGGTAATCCCGGGCATATACGAGCAGGATCCGATGTCCATGTTCCTAAGCGGAGTGCAACGGTTCTCTCCATTAAAGAAGCAGCTATCCAGTTTACCAGCCAAGGATTAACTTTACATTTAATCAAAGAGCGCACCATTATTGAATAATTCACCTTGTTATAAGCATCCTCCAAGTCGATGGCCACAGCAACAGTCTCTTGCTTGGATTGGAAGCCTTCATAAACATCATATGCAAACGTGCCAGCATTGTACCATGTCCCTTTCATTGGCGGTGCTACCCAAAGTGTCAGGGAGAATGTGGTCATTCTCCAAGTGACCATTACCTTTCTGGCCACTATCTTCTCTAGTAATTTGCCATATACATTTTGCAAGGTGAGTATCCGGTAGCTGCTGAGCAGTTTAGGATCCTTACCATGTTTGTGGAGCGGTCGTAAATAACTATGAAGCCAATCATCGGGTACCACAGCATTCTGTACACTTTTATTAAAATCCACCACAACTGCATTAATAACAGTCTCGTCCAGCTGTTTGATGTGATGATATTGGACACCATCAGGCCCTGGAGCGGTGCTGTGGCTTGCCTTGAGTGCATTAACAACATCCTCCTTTGTTATTAAGTCAATGTAAGGTTCTCCAGAGCTAGTAATATCACGAAGAGCACTTATGATATTATGGCGGTCAGTTTTATCACCTTTTTCTGTCTGTTCCACAAGCGATGAAGGAACCCCTGCCCCTTCTCTGCATCTGTTGTCAAGACGGATCCGGACGAGTCACGTAAAGTAGGAAAAGACTGGCTGGTATTCCTCCTGTTCATTTTGCTATGAAACTGCCAGAATTGATATAGAGACTTGTCGCTACATAGATAAACAAAGAATGAAGTGGTTTGGTCACTTAATAAGAATACATCCAAACTCCACAGTATACAGTCTTCTACAATAGAACATCGGGAAAGAATGCAAGAGGAAGACCACGGAAAAGATGGTTAGATGGCGTAGCAGAATCCTGTGAAAGAGCAAAGATAACAATCACACAAGCCACTAGAACAGCGCAAGACAAAAACAGAAAACCACGACACTGGGCAACAACCCGGTAGCAGTGTGACGACAAAAGAAGAAGAAGAAGCCATCAACTACAGTAAATAAGTAGCCGATTTTCTAGGCACCACTTATACATTCAGTAGTTTGCCATTGCTTTCTAAACGGTGGTGTCAAAGCCAAGGGGATGAATTTTCTTCCAAACTTGCCAGCAGCAGAGTTTGAACCAGGTACTCGTGGGTTGTGATCGAGCTTACTACCGCTTAAGCTACAGACGATTCTAGGAATACTTACCATAAGTTAACGTATAAGTGAATGTAATATCATAGTGAAGATTATCATATTGACATATATGCATAGATACATTACGTTACATGTTGATATTTGGTTATATATGAGTGTTGATTATGGTGAAATAATATCATTAATTGTTATCTATACTGATACAATATTTGACTCTAGATGTGGGGTAGGGGTGACTTGTGTTCAAATCAATGGTTATTTGACGTTGACACATCCTGCTAGAGCCAAAAGTAAAGTAAAAGTAATGGAACCCTTTCATACCTTGTGGTATATAGGTCAATACAGTGTTAGGCCTGTATTTTTCATTGACCGTCTGCACACAATGGGTGATGTGGTCAGCATCACGCCGCCCGCCTTTACTTTCCCAGAGCATGTCTGGTACCCAGTTGAGGCTGGGTGACCTGAGAGCTGTCGCGTCGGGAAAATTCCACGCCATTGCGGAACTGAACCAGACCACCAGCCTTGCGAGCGAGTTCACTAACAACTACGCTACAGCGGCTATCTGCTAGAGCCAAGCTTCTCTAAATGAAGCCATTACCTTTTAGTAGTAATGAGGTTTGCACGGTACAGTGGGCTAGGATGTTGGGAAAGTATGTTCTTGGCAGGGTCACTGAGGTAAATGAGGAGGGGTCAGACCAATGATGACTTTTTAACCCTTCAAGTTTGACTTTTGTAGATCTGGGTTGTTAGTCCTAACCAAAGCCCCAAGAACCTGGAGAATTGATTGATTGATAGGATCATCATCATTGCACTTAAGTGAGTAACCGTGTGTGCTTCCATCTCTTTCCTAGACAGGAAGATCTCAGAGGCAGTGCACAAACTCGTAGCACCCAGCTGAGGATTCCAGGTGTAATTTAGAAAATGGTGAAAATAATTTGAAGGAATTTTATTTTTTAATCTTTCTAATGAATTTTGCCATGGCAGCGACCTTTCAGCATGCTCTTCTTTATTTTGAACTGACAATAGCTCTTTATATGCTCAACTGACGCAAGACCAACATTTTATCATCCATCTCTGATAGGACTAGGAATTCAGGAACTTGACCTCACCTACACTGAGATCAAGGATCTCTGGAAAAATATCCTGATGGCTCCCCACAAAGGTATGAACCAAGTATCTTTGGAATGAGAGGCCTAACCTCTACGTCTCCAAGACCGAGAGGAATATTCTCCAAAAGGACACAGATTTGTGCAGGTCGGTTGGTGATGATCTTCTGCGATCGCCCACTGTCAATGTGCTTTTGACTGATTTTTGTGTGAGGCCTGCTTACCATTTGACTGGTGTTCCTTGCAATGCGGTAGGCCTTCGCCGACTTCAGAGATATGGTTAGATATAAGATTTTAGGAACAATAGAGCCTAACTTTGTAGTACGACATCTACTGAGTTACTGTAGTATGGCATCAAATCACTGGTTAGACATAAAGGAGACCTTCAGAGCTGACATATATCAATAACTCATACACAATTTTGTTTAAAAACATTGCTGGCTCTCATGCCAGTTGAAATTTAAAACATAATAACTGCCCTACTCAATAGGGTTTTTTAAAAAAGTGTTGTATCTATCAAACATATAATATAAAATTGAAAAAACTCTACTGCCTGTAATACAACTTATTTAGAGCGGTGTAGGATGGGGGCCATGAACCTGAGAAATTTAATGACCACTTGGCTAGTGCAGTTGTCGCGAAACAATTCAGATTAAGATTTTTTCTTTATGCACCCAGTATTAAAAAACTCCTTGGCATTTCCGATTGAACCGGATCTCACGAATGGGAACCCGCGCTCTAATCCATTTGGTCAGACCCTCCACTCAAACACAAACAAAGCAAAACTATAGGTGTATAGTCTGAATTGTTTCCTATTGAAAAAACAACATTTGAATTAAAACTTTGTAAATAAATAATTATTTATCTGACAATTTCTTTCTTTCTTAAAAGAACATTTACATTTCCAAATCAGTTGGACATTTACATACAAAAAATACATGGAACTAATCAAGTCCAACATTTCTGTCTGAGTGTTGTGGTGTATAGATATGATGAAACAAACAATTCACTTATTGAGCTGTTTTTTCTTTGGTTTTGTTTTCGTTGACAACAATGAGAATCTTGGATGCCACTTTGTTGAATGCTTGCATCCACTGCCGCTTATCATGCTCATCGCTGATGATGAGCGTGTGAGACTGCCCTCGGTCTGTATCTTGGAATGAGAGTCGTATAAGGTTCTTGGCTAGAATAAAAATAGAAATTAAATATTGTTACGGGATTGATCAAACTAATATTATATCGAAAGTAAACAAGAGTTTGGTGTTTGCAAATAACATGAATAACTTTTTCAACTATGACTACCACACACGAGACTGACAAGAACAGACCATCATCTTCCAACTCAGGACAAGGCATAAAAGACTGAACAAACACATAGGGTACAATTGTCTCTGTGTACCTGTGGCACCGCTTATCAAATCACAGAACATGTCCTGCCAGACTGTTCCCTGTAAAAGGATGAGAAATACCATTCCTAGAAAAGGATGCTGGCTCTACAACACTACATTCAAAACTACATGGCACCAGAGATGAGCTCCAGACAACAGTCGACTCCCTCATAAGAACACATCTGACAGTTTAATTATCAAAATAACGATCACGAAGAAGAAGACAACTTAGAATTGACATTACTGCACAAAGACCATAAATGTTCAACCCTTTTCAGCTTGATTATTCTATGATCAGTTTTTAACCATCCTCAAATAAGTTGCTTTCATACACCAAGTCATCAGCAGGATGTCTTCAGAAGTGCACCACAACTCATAGGCGTATAACTGGCCAAACATACAATCGCTCTTAGGCTCACGTCACATACTCTCCTTCTTCACCTTCGTTCTTTACAACCAATTTTAATCACTCTTGTGATATGTTTGATCTTTGCTAAGAACGTGTATACGTTGCACATTGGTTTGGTAGGCCCATAAACGCATAGACTTGTATATGTTTAGGACACATGCATCCGATTTCAGCTAAACCTCCTTAGTCGCCTTTTACGACATGCATGGCAGGTACCAGTGGTTCTATTCGCTACACCCCAAATTTGGACCCGGTAGCCACTCGGGCACACATCACATACAAATCCTAAAGAGTGGTTTAGCAAGTGGTCAATATGGACCGCTCAAGAAAAATTTCATAGCATATAAGAAACAAAAATATCAAATCAAACACTTTCTCAAAAAAAAAAGGGTTTAAAAGCCGAAAGATTGACTTCATTGCACCGGGTTTTACCCCATATGGCTGCCCTCCGCAGAAATGGCATGCCACCTGCGAGAGTACTGCCAAAGCACGAACTCCGTAGCTCTGCAACAATCCTAGGGATCTCTGGAAATACTGCACTTGCGAACAGAAGGCCGTGGTCCGGATTCGAACCCACGACCTTCGACTCACAGGCAAAGGGCTTAACCACTCAGCCACAGAGACCCCCAACATTGAGAGACACTTTCTCAACATTGACACACCCATACATATTCCTACCTGTTTGTCCCCCTTGTCCAAACGCACTGCGAAAAGATCCCATTTTGACTTCACCATCTGGCAAATCTTCCACAACTAATTCTGTTGCTGGAATCGGCTGTCTGTATATCTGGTACATCTGCCGACCACTCTGAGTTGTGGCCCTTGAGATAACTGCGACTTTGTCGAACAAGAAGATGTAGAGTTTCTGAAATAACAATTAGCATGATATATATAGCTTGTCATAAAATCCAAGTGATGAGATGGGTAGATCATAGAACATGAGAGGAAAAGATATGGTGGTTGGGTTTGGAAGAACAGATATACTTGTCAGCTGAAGTGTCCAGGTCTCATGTATATATGTTGTGACAGAATAGATGCAGAATGTATACAAAATCTCATTTTTGTAGTTCTGTCTACTCCGCCCCAACATTTTCTTCATTTGATTTCGTTTTTGAAGATTATAGAATATTATACTCCCAGATAACAGAAATAACATGACATCAGTGATTACATACTTCCCATAGCCATATATGAGGACTAGCATATGAGGGACACCATATGAGGGCCAGCGGAAAACAGGATATATCCTCATAACTAGCAAGTCTTTTTAGTTCGACCTGCAAATAGCATTTGATATGTTATCATTGTTTAACAGAGAGACTAAAATCTGTGTCTTCCTGGTCACATCTATTTTGGACCAGGTTTGTCTTCCCTCTTCAGTTCCTACTCACATAACCGTAATGCTGCATGTTATCATCTGCACACAAAAACCAGTTTGATCAGATTGACGAAAGAATGATACCTAGAGTAGAACGACTCCAGACAAACCCAGGAAGACAGATCTTGTCAACAGGTGACCAAACTGTCTAGATAGCAAACTAGGAATGTGTCAGCTATTATTAGTGAGGACAAATCAAAACATACGAATGACTCAAAAGGCTAGGCCAATCAGTTCCTGTTCATTAACCCTGATGCTGCTCCCAAGTGGTTACCTGGGCCCAAATTGGGGTGTAAAGAATAGAACCACTGTTACCTGCCACGCATGTCGTAAGAGGCGGCTAAGGAGGCTGGGAGTGGGGCTAGCTACCCCAACCCATAAAAACACTAGATTGCTACAGAAACCACAACCAGGAAAGTCATAGCTCACCACCCGAGGAAGAAGAAGGACCCCACAAGGAAGGACTCATGAAGCAACCCGGTGAAATTTGAAATCAGCATCAGAAGACAGGGAGACCTGAAAAAAATGACCTTGAATGCGGACCTATGGTTCCCTAGGGGCAAAGGGTGAAGAAGAAGAACCCTGATCCTGACATATCTCCATTTTGTCTTAGACTTTCTTGTTGACATTTCAAAGTTTACGCAGAAGATAATCTAAATAGTTAATAAACAGACGACATTGCTCTCCGGGCAGACCTGTATGTGCTCAATCCCACCACCCAACAGAGTTGAAGATATACATACTGATGGTTCCCGTAACTCGCTGGTTAAACACACTCTGCCTCTCAAGCATCCCAGTTCTACTTGTATAAGGATAACTCCAAATTGCTTAAATCGTTGGATCGTTTCAACGTCTATTTTAGTGTCTTCATCCAACAGGCAGTCGCGAAGAGACCGAAGAATATCCCCTTATCCATCTTCAACTCCCCAACAATCAATGCTGTTGGTGCAAGCCTGTCCTCTCTCATTCCTGCAAACACCTGAATACCCAGGACAGTAGATCTAAATAGAAACTGTATAGATACTTACACTTCCTTTAGTACTTTTCATGCAACCACTGCATACCAGAGCTGTTGACTCATCAATTTCTGGAACTTTCTGTTGGACACAACATAAACAAACAATTATTCATAATATTTACTATGGTAAGAACAATACAGGAAATATATATCTAACACCACACAAAGTTATCAGTTATAAGATGGCTATCATCACAGCACTCCGGACATGTTCCTAGGTGTTCCGATCTCCGCCTCAACGCATCCAGCGGCCCAACATGCCAGTACGATGTTGATTAATCAATCTTTTTGCATATTTGGTTATCAATCTTTTCAGGCTGTACCATTATCACTACCCATATCTCTCAATCTGGTCAGAGACTGGGATTCACAACCCTGAAATGCCTCTGTTCAGAAAGACTCTCTCAATGCGTTAAGAATGTCATTTTGTTCTATGACAGCTCCCTCTGATATGACACCATACAAACAATCAATAATCTGAGATATGAGTTAAGTGTGACGACATGAGCCATGCTTCATGGTGTTGACGATTAATTCAAATGTTGACCTTCTATGCCATGCTGTCAGTATCCTCTCTCTCTACTCTAACTATTCTCCATCCCTGTTTTGCCTTTTGGCGGCAGGCCAAAGAAAAGACCCCTGGAGCAAGCCTCCTTATGCGTTTTGTACAAGGTAGAATTTAGTGCCTCGGATATTCTGTCGATGTGTGTACAAGTGATTGAAAAGGTCAATAGCATTTGCAATGTTTTCAATCACTGTGGGCCTGGAGTTTTGACTGAACCAATTGGGGGGTTTAATGTTAAACTCTACCTGAGTAGACGTTTCTGCAACTCTAAGCATAGCAGTACATGCCTGAAATTGTTGGAATCTTCTGGGTCTGCAGAAAAGTTGGGTACTTTTCCCTGTTCTTAATAAGAAAAAGAGTGAAAGCTCTTAGAAATGAAGGCATCAGAACAAAAGGGCGTACATCAGTACTGAACTTCATCAAGAAACAACAAATTAAATGGTTTGGCAACATAAGCAGATTACCAACAGACAGTGCGCATCAAAGAGCAATGCTACTCCGATACAATGGATACAAATCAAAAGACTTTCACGCAAAAGGTGGACCTCAGAAATAAAGAGGTGGTAAAAAACACTATTTATGAAGAGCACACATAAGACCCTTCTAGAAATATTCTGACACTGTGCTGCAAAACAGAATTACAGAAAAGAAAGAAGTGAAAACTCATAATTCCTCGGGGTTCAATGCGAGATCGTTTCTGGCATGCCTTTATTTTTTCTGGCAGACTTCTATGTCACTACTCATCTATGAGAAGTAGAATGTCATGCTGAACAGTCATGAGTATTATAAGCTTCCCAGGTGTCAGGATTTATACCAAATGCTTTTAGTAAGTTCTTAAGATTGTCTTTAAAACTTGTTTTTAAATAAAGAAATAAAAAAGAGAATACGAGTCATTTACGTGATCCAAAAACAAAGGGCAAAATATGTTATTTACCTGTTCATCAAATAAGTAAACAAGGGTGGACTTTGAATATTCACATCGAGCAATGCCAGTTTGTTCATCAGCTTCACGGATGATCTTTTCTATCAATTTGATCTGCAAAGACAAAACGGAGAATGATCTTCATGAATTAAATGATACTTCACTCACTCTGTGTTATCTCTGGCCATGATTAGATCAGATTAGACAAAGAAAGGAATAATTAAACAATACTTCACTCACTCGTTGTGTTATCTCTGACCATGATTAGATCAGATTAGACAGAGAAAGAATAATTAAACATACTTCACTCACTCTGTGTTATCTCTGGCCTGATTAGATCAGATTAGACAAGAAGGAATAATTAACGATACTTCACTCACTTGTCATCTCTCCATGATTAGATAGATAGAGAAGAATATAACATACTTACTCACTCGTGTTATCTCTGGCCATGATTAGTATCAGATTAGACAAAGAAAGGAATAATTAGACGAACTTCACTCACTCTGTGTTATCTCTGGCCATGATTAGATCAGATAGACAGAAGAATGAAAAATTTTAAAATAACTAGTCAGCCATATGTATTGCAACATTATTAGTAAAACAAAAAATACATCAACAATCATTCTAATAAAATTGAGAACAATTAACACATTTACTTACAGATCTCTCCAAATGGGCAGCATCTCCGGAATCACAATGAGTCTGAGAATTGTATTTGTAAAAAAACGATAAGCAATTGTGAAATAATCAAATGTGGCCAAAATCTAAACAAAATCCTCAACAACAAAAACAAGCAAGTCACATTGTGAGTTGATTTCAAATGATGTTATGGCTGAAACTGTTAATATCACAAATTTATTTGTCCATGCAAATTCAAGAAACTCATTTATTAATCTTATCAATTTTTAAGTATCAGAGTTATTTTAAATAACTTCAGCGGGTGGCTGATAGAGAAGTTGATAACTGTGCTTATGACCATGTAAATTCTGGGGTTCAAGGCCAGCTTGGGCCACAAATTGTCAGTATGCATACCGTATTGAACTACAGTAGACCCTGATCCTTTACGTCAAGATCTAAATTACAAGAACCTCTGCAGTCGGAGAAAGGCTCGCCTGAATGGCGAGGACACTGGGATGAAGGAAAGCAAGGTTTATTTTTAAATCAATCAGCTGCGCCATATTAGGCACCATGACTGAATAAACACTTGCACAGGCTACAATTGTCTCCATCCCCTCTGTGTCCCTGTGGCATCTCTGATCAAACCACAGAACAAATCATGCAAGACTGTTCCCTGTGTGTCCACCTATAAAGGGATGCTGACCCTACAACACTTCATTCAAAACAACATGGCACCAGAGATGAGAAACAGACAACTTCATCATACGAATGCGTGGAGGTATAATCATCAAAATAGTGATCGCAGGAAAGAAGATATAATGACTACATCTAAATTCATAGCGAAAGAACAAAATAAAACTTCAATTTATCAACAAATAAACATATCTTCATCTTAATTCATCTATGTATATATATATATATATATATATATAGAAAAGAAATATAATGATAATATATATATATATATATATATATATATATATATATATATAATATATATATATATATATAATATATATATATATATATATATATATATTCCACATTGCATAACATGTTAAGAAACTTTACTACAGGACAGTAGTTGGCTGTATGATTTACTTACATATTTGAGGATGCTTCTGACAAGAAGTGGATACTTGACAAATCTACCCCTGGCACCATCTGAGGACATAATGAACAGTTAAGAGAATATATATATCTCTCCTCATCGTAACATGTGCAAGTAATTTCTCCATACTGCTCTGTCCTGGGCAACTCACTCAACCTCTTCCATGGAATTGAAAGACCTTAGATTCGTGTCCTCTCTTTCTTGAATCATTGACACCCCACTTCATGCTGCTTTGGAATTCTAAAGTTTCCACAAAAATGTCCAATGTTGCTATTCAGCTGACTTTTTATTAATTGTTTCTCATGTTAGCACAATCTTTCACTTCTCTTTCCACTGTTCATCTCCATATTTTCTCAGAGCCGTTATAATTTTATTGTTGTATTCTATATGTAGTGTGCTATGAAAGAAGTGAAATTCATCAATTCTGTTGTTTCCTTTGCTTGGTAAAGGCCTTTTGGGTTAAACGTTGCTGTGTATTGTTATTGTATTACTACAGTACTCTGTTTTTACATGTTTCGCCATGTTTCCTTTGGATGTGCAGGCTTTTCCCACCATCTAATGTCAATCGGAGAGCTATTCTAGACATTACTCCTACTGGCATACAACATACATGACCAACACACCCCCTCATATTCATCTTTAAATGATGGTCTCCAATGATGCACAATTTGTTCATTTTGAAAGTTCTTCATTTGCTATTGTACTTAGCCAGACAATGTGCGGAATTCTTATTAAACATTTATTATGGACTGCCTCCAGCTTGTGTATTATGATGTGAGTCATTTCCCAGCATTCGCTACTGTATAATAACACTCTTAGAACACTTGCTGCTGTATATTTTAAGTAACCCCTTTTGGGGAGAAAATGGTAAGATCAAGAAATTCTACAAAGCATGCCAATGGCAACTGAGGAAGGTTATGTATGGGACTAGTATCTTAACTGAAACTAATGGATACAGATATCACCACTTAGGTTAAGCCTTCGCCTTGCAATCCGAAAATCATAGGTTTGAATCCGGACCGCGCCGTTCTGTTCACGGGTGCATTTTTTCCAGAGACCCTAGGATTGTTGCTGGAGCTACGAAGTTTGTGCTTTATGCATTACTCTTGGCAAGTGGTGCGCCATTTCTGCATAAAGGGGTCAAGCCATATGGTGTAAAACCAGCGCAATTACCTTTTTTTAAAATATATACATTTATTGGTACATGTTTCTTGCAAAGAGAGTGATTGTCCCACAACTTGACTGCAACAAGAGATAACAAATGTCTACTAAACATGAACCTCTGGAAACAAAAAATATATCGACAGTTTCAACATGCCTAAATAATTACCTAATAATGTCCACAAGTCCAGCTTCCGACTGAAAGGGGAGGCAATGCAACGTTGTAGGAAATCATCAACAGGTGGCTCGTTCTTTTTCTCATCAAAAATAGACTTGGCTTTGATTTGGTTGGCACAATATTTCACATACACGTTCAGACTGCTGGCCTGAAAATATAGATAACATAAGACATGTATTATAACACAAGACTCATTATAGCTCAAGATGTTGATTATAGCTCAAGATACTCATTATAGTGGGGGGCTGCCTAGAGTAGTTGATAGTAGCTCGGCCTGCTAGCTGTGAGACGCCTCATAGCTCGGGTTCGAACCTACTGTCCGGCATTTGTTCGAGTCCCCTGGTCTTACTCAGGACGATAATGTGAGTACCTCTGAAGTCGGAGAAAATCTGCCTGTATGGCGAGGAATACTAATTACGAGTACATTGAGCACACGGCTGCAGTGTAAAGTAATTTACAATGTGCACGCTGCTGCCATTGTAAGAAATTGGAAAACAGATTTTCACGCAAAAATCAGTTTCAGAGATGGAACTTCGTCTGAGTTGAAAGCGACGAAAGAAAAGGAAAAAAAAAAAAAAACTCATTATAGTACAAGTCTCCCATTATAGCTCAAGATGTTCATTATAGTAAAAGTCTCCCATTATAGCTCAAGATGTTCATTATAGTACAAGTCTCCCATTATAGCTCTACATGGGTATTATATTACAAGACGCTCATTTATAGCTCAAGCTGCTCATTATAGCTCAAGATGTTCATTATAGTAAAAGTCTCCCATTATAGCTCAAGATACTCATTATACTACAAGTCTCCCATTATAGCTCAAGATGTTCATTATAGCTCAAGATGTTCATTATAGCTAAAGACTCCCATTATAGCTCACGATGTTCATTATAGTACAAGTCTCCCATTATAGCTCTACATGGGTATTATATTACAAGACGCTCATTTATAGCTCAAGCTGCTCATTATAGCTCAAGATGTTCATTATAGTAAAAGTCTCCCATTATAGCTCAAGATACTCATTATACTACAAGTCTCCCATTATAGCTCAAGATGTTCATTATAGCTCAAGATGTTCATTATAGCTAAAGACTCCCATTATAGCTCATGATGTTCATTATAGCTCAAGATGTCCATTATAGCTCAAGATGTTCATTATAGCTCAAGACTCCCATTATAGCTCAAGATGCTAATTATAGCTCAAGACACTAAATTCATCTTATAAAATACGTTGAGGACCCTCACCGGTGCTACAGAGTTCATGCATTGCAGCTGAGATCTTCCAGTGTAAGAAAGAGATTGGAGCAATTATGGTTACTCACCAAAGTGCAATGACGACAGTCCTATCAATCACATAATCAATGTGGAGACTGGTTACTATAATATGTGTTTACAAGTTGGATTAAAACTCAGTAATGAAAGGATATCTATGATCCTAACAGACAAGTTACTTACCCATTCATTTATCTGTTTACCAACATTCTGTGTTGTTCCATCAGGCTTACGTTGTCCTTGTAGTCTGCTCAACAGATCTGAAAGCATCAGGAATTCATAGCATTACTTTTTATTGAAAGCATGACAAATAGAGCGAAGGGAAGACCAAGAAAAGATGGATAAACAATATCAAGACCACACTAAATAAACACAGATATGACATTACACGGGTGACTCATCTGACCCTGTAATGCAAATTTAAGCTCCCACCCCTACTTTTAATGGCAAGAGCGAACAACCAATTGCATCATCCACCTGGGGAAGACAATACACAAATATTTTTGCAAAAACGCAGCCACAATTTTGACAGTTAGAGCCTAGTTTAACCACTTGTGACGCCCGTCTGCCCAGCGTGTTCGTAGCGCTGGACTACGGGTGACTATCCCTCTGTGTGTGCGGGTTCAATTCCGCGGATGGCAGAAAAAGCCACAGATTCCCCAGATTTAAGGTGTTTGTGGCACCGAACCGAGGGTTACGATGTCCATGGCACGGAGCCGAAGAGCTGAAAGCTCAAGTGCTTCTGGATCGGAAAAAACCACTTGTGATACAAGTGTTCAGAGAACCTCCATGTTTTTCTTGAACGCCATATCAATCACTTGTTAACCACTTGTGGTTAACAAGTGAACATGTGTGACAAGTTTAACACGGAAACAATGTGATACAAGTGTTCAGAGAACCTCCATGTTTCTTCTTCGAACGTTCCAAATCAATCACTTGTTAACCACTCTGTGTGGTTTGGTTGTGATCTGAGCCAAAGAGTGATTGTAAGTTGTGCCAATTATGTGCCTATAAGTAGACAAGCACATCCGATTTCTACTATACTTTTTATTTACTAGGTAGCTTCCCTAGGTCCTACATCAGTCGCCTCGCCCGAGTGATTACTGGGGCCCAAATTTGGGGTGTAAAGAATAGAAATACTGTTACCTGCCACGCATGTCGTAAGAGGCGACTAAGGAGGTTTGGCTGAAATCGGATGCACATGTCCTAAACGTGTAGAAGTCTATGCATTTAGGGGCTTACCAAACCAATGTGCATCGTATACAAGTTCTAGGCAAAGATCAAACATATCACAAAGAGTGGTTAAAATTGGTCGTAAAGAACGAACGCAAAGAAGAAGATCAGTCACCTCTTACGACATGCCTTGTAGGTCGCAGTGGTATTAACCTTTGCTGCCCTTGCAGGCCCTGTCATCCCACAGCGCCACATGTTTCAACTACGTTACATTATATCATCAATAATTATCTGTTTAGTTTACCTTCATGTACTGGAATGAGTGAATCAATGTTTCCAAAGAGAATGCTTACATCAGCTGGGATCATCAAGCCCAATGTAACAAGCGAGTCCCTGTACATCTACACAGAAAACAAACAAGCAAACAAAAATACTTTTATGAAATAATAAATATTTGTTATTTCTTCCTAAAACATCACAATGTGAAGGAATTCAGATTTTAGATCTGTATGCGGTGGTGAAATGTTTTTTTTTTATTTTGAGTTGGGAAAATGAAGGGGAAAAAATATGTTTCAGGTATAGAGACAAAAAAAACTATATGAAATAATAGAAAAAAACTTTGAGATGGGATTTTTTTTAATGTTTTGGGAATAGAGACAAAAACAGTGATGTGAGGAAATGAAGAAGAAATCTTTGAGATGGGAAAATGATGAAAACTTTGAGATGGGAAAATGATGAAAACTTTGAGATGGGAAAATGATGAAAACTTTGAGATGGGAAAATTATGCAAACTTTGAGATGGGAAAATGATGAAAACTTTGAGATGGGAAAATGATGAAAACTTTGAGATGGGAAAATGGAGAAGAAAAATATGTTTGAGAAATAAACATAAAAAAACAGTGAGGTGAGAAAATGAAAAACTTTTGAAGTGTGGAAAATGGGGACAAAAATGTTTGAGGAAGAGACAAAAATACAGCGAGGTGAGGAAATGAAGAAAAAGAGGTGGTGAAAATGAAGAAGAAAAAACATGTTTGATGTAGTAAAATGAAAGAAAAAAAAAAACTTGATGAGCTGAGGAAGTAAAACCTCCTCAGCAGTATTCCACCTCCCTCCCCCACAAGGTTTGGTCCACAAGGAGTTAACCATGTTCTAACATTATCCTTGAAATATATTATTCTCGCAAGACAGTATCCTTGCAATATATAATCCTTGTAACATTATCCTTCAACTTATAATTCTTGCAGTATATCACACTTACAACATACTAATAATAATAGCTGTCCATCACAAGTGATGATGACAACAGCCTCTGCACCCTCTCTGGTGTGTGCGGAGGTGGCTGTAGAGTCCAATCCTAGAACACAATCCCTACCACAGGTGGGGCATACATGATCAAGGTTAGATGTGTGGGTGTTGTGTGTTCTATTTTTTCATGCAGCTCGTTTTCTCTGTGTCTCAACGGCACGACGATTCTCAGCTTTGCGAGTTCTTCTTGTGTTGTTACAGCGTCACATTTGGCGATCTTGCACCAGGGATTCCCAGCACGTAATATTTATATTGAAACATTTCAGAGACACTTGCAACATATCACACTTGCAACATATATTTGCATATCATCCTGCAATATATTAACCTTATGAGTCTCTGTGGCGTAGAAGTTAGGTGCTCGCCTCCTGTCCCATAGGTAATCGGTTCGCTTCCTTGTGGAGCTATCAGGATATTTTCCAGAGATTCCAGATCTCAGTGTAGATGAGATTGAGTTACTAGCCCTATTGGAGATGGATGTTAAAACATAGGTCCTATGTTCAAGTTGAGCATCTAAAAGAAACCTTAGCAGAAGAGAAGGCTGGAAAGCCGCTGCCATGGCAAAATTCATTAGAAAGGTTTAAAAAAAAATAATAAAAGTTTCTGCACAATATTTTCACCATCTTCTAAATTACATCGGGACCCTCAGTGCTACAGAGTTCATGCACTGCTGCTGTGTAAGAAAGAGATGGTAGCACACAAGGATACTCACCGAAGTGCAATGATGATGGTCGTATCAATCAAACCTTGCAACATATTATTCCTACAGCATATTAAAAACTTACTTTTGTCACGTTGATCAAGTCCTCTAACATATCTTTCTCTCCTTGATACAGTTCATAGATAGCCTGGCAAATAGAAATAAGCGAATAAAAATGTAGAAGATAAATATGAAAATAAGACCGGCATAACAGACTGCAGAGCACATACTTCAAGACTGCTCTGAATATGATATATAGAGGCAAACTCACTGGCCTAACGAAACAAAACTTGACATAAAACTACACTTATGAGCTACACTCTGTGTGAGCTACAAAAGATAGTGAAGTTTATACAAGAGATAAACAGAATGAGACACCACCTGTACACTAAATTCAAGATAGGCACCAATGACCTGTGAACCTGTGGCTTGGCAAGTATGACAACAGAACATATCCTACAGAACTGCCCCCAGTATGCAGACATGAGAAGAAAGAGGTGGCCCACTTACACCAGCGTCCAAGACAAACTGTATGGCATGGCTGATAATCTGAGGCAGACTGCGGCTTTTATTAGAGAATCCGAAATCCCAATCTAGTGAGAATGCAGAAGAAGAATACAAGAGATAATGTTGAATATATTAATACTTCAAGCGAACGAAAGGAAGGAGGAAGGAAAAAAGAAAATAAACAAAACAAAAAATGACATGAAAGAAGGATGAAAAGAAATAGAAAGGATCAGAAACTGATATGTAGACAAATAAATGGAACAAAGAATATTTTATTTTAATTCTAGTTTTAAAAGTTCATAAAACACACAATGTTAGACATTTCAAATGTTATTTTCATCTTAATGTTGCTGTTTCGCCACAAACATACAAGCACAAAAAGCTTATCGAATGTGTTTCTGCAAAAATATTTTGATGGAATCTGACCTGTGTTCAACAGACTGAGCTGTTTATGAAATGCATGGTTTAGTAAAGCTCTTTATTTTCTGTTGAGCCAGCTGTCTGTGTTTTAAAAAGAAACGCTCATTTGTAGGGCTATGCAATGGACGGCGTAAGAAATAAGGGTTTGTGGTTCGAATTCTGTGTTTGGTAATTTGCTTTTTCCAGAAGTTAATCTTCTTTGTTTCCCTTGAGTGCCCCTGCAACACATGGGCGATTCAATGTCAATTTATTTATCATATTCATTTACTCTGCTGCTTCCCATGGGGTTCTTAAAACTCCCTTTTTCATATAGCATTTCGCTTGTGTGTTGCCGGGACCAACAGGGGAGCAAAGAATAGTAACACTGCGACCTACAAGACAGTCGTAAGAGGCAACTGGGTGTAGGATCTAGGAAGCTACCTAGTAAATCAAAAGCGCCGCATAAATCGGTTGTGCTGGCCTACTTGTAGGCTCATAACTGGCACAACGTACAATTGCTATTAGGCTCAGATCACATACAAATCACACAGAGTGGTTTAACAAGTGGTCGATATGGATCGTTCAAAGAAGAATATAGCATGTCCCTTGAAGAATATTACTTTTGTCACAGTCAGCATGAAAGGTCCTCCATCTTTAGCCAATTCTCCCTACTTCCTATATCATCATGTTCATCAATTTTCCTTCTGTCGCTGTTGCCTTGATCATCTGAGTTACTAACTTTCTGTATTACTGGACAAATTTGGATTTGTTGTCAGAACTGTTATGAAAGTGGACTGATGTTGACATAGCAATCCGCACAGGTAGATATGTGCTCACAGTATAGATACAACAACAAAGGTCATTTTCAAGACAAATACCCACACACAAAAAAGTTGCAGTTCTGACAAATTTCAATTTAAAAATATTAAAACAAAATTTCTAAACTAAATCTGAGATCTCCCTGTGTGAAAAAGAGATGGTTATTCACCAAAGTGCCATTTTAAAAATTTTTGTCTGCTATGAATTTAAGCATAGACATCGCACCTAAAATGGCATATTTTACTGATTTTTTAATGACTGCTTGCTTTCCTTACCACCAGTGTTCCTCACAACTCAGGCAAGCCTTAGTCCGGTTTCAGAGGTACCTGAAGTGCAATGATGATGGTCTTATCAATAAATCAATTAGATATGATAAAACATACAACAAAATCTTCAACAAACAGTGGTTGTACACATTCTGGTTATGTTTACCTCCTGACGTTTGATGTCTGTGTGCGATAGATGTGGAAGAATCGAGTTACTCTTGCCTCCAGCAACCCAGTCTACCCAGGTGAGCTGTGATCTCCGCTTGGCTGGTGATGGTTTGGGAGGTTTGTATGGGGAAGCATTTTGAGAAAGTGGGGACCGAGGAACTTTGAATCCTTCACTGTCCTAAAAAAATTTAAGGTTGAAAAAACATTGATACAGGTAATCTTATAGTAAATAAATTTGTAATGATATAAAGTGTTTTCATAACTTTTGTCCACCCTGAACAGGATATTTATTATGTTGTGTTACAGTTTATAGGACTGTTGCTGGAGCTACAGATGTGGTGCTTTGTGCAACACTCTCTGCAGGTGGTGTGCCATTTCTGCCAGACAATGACGGACCAATGGGGAAATCAGGTGCAATGAAGTCAATCCTTCACCGTTAGACCCTTTTAGACTGTTTATAGACAAGTTACAATAGCCCTATCTTTTAGGCACAACAATTTTTTAGATTGTCTTTCATCTTGGGTCCTTAAATTCTTAGCTAAGGTGCAATTATGAATCCTATTATCATGTATATTAGTTGAAATGGGAGTAGGGTCTTGGGTCAGCTTTGGTTAGCTGACTTCTGTCATTTCATTCCCCATGTCTAAATAAAGGGCACCATTTGTCATACCATGAGGTCTACTGGGGAATATGATGTAAGGTCTGCATTTTTCATTAACCATCGGCATGGCATGGGCTCAACATCAGACCAGCGGCTTTTACTTCCCATTGCTTTTCTGTTACCCAATTGAGACTAGGTCGACTTGAGAGTCGTATGGTTGGAGAAAAAATTCCACTCATGTCTACATAGACTAGGAATATGACAAACAGCTCTTGGCCAGTGTCAACAGGTGAAACAGACACCAGAGCATGTGTTGTAAGACTGCTCTCTTCTTGGGGAACTAAGAAGCAACACGTGACCACTCCCGGTGGATCTGAAAACTAAACTTTGGAGAAACCTGTCCGATTTCAATGTAATTGCCCAGTTTGTGGTCTATAGCGTATTAAGTACACGACTAGATAAACATCATCGTTGATGAAGATCCCCTGTGTCTTAGGGTCCCCTACTTCTTCTTAGTACTAGACTGTATCATTTCTACATGAGATGAGGTGAACTCTTCCTTACTATGTTTTAACTAGTTCAGTGATCTAAGTACTTGTTACATTTGAGTAGTGAAGTGTGTACCTATTAAATAAAAATCATGACATATCCTTTACAGGATCTCACCATCAACCACAGTAAACGAGTTGTTGATTTTCTAGGCACCACTTATACATTCAATAGTTTGTCATTGCTTTATTAACGATGAGGTCTATTTTTAACCGTTTTCAAAAATTCACTGGAACAAATTTGCTTCCAAACTGCCTGCCGCAGAGTTTGAACCAGGTACTCTTGAGTTGTGATCGAGCTCACTACCGCTAAGTCACAGACACCCACCTATAGATGTGTACCTATACCAGGAAGATATCTAGTGTCTCTCAAGATTGTTAAGCTACCACTCACTAGGCACACATTATATTTGAAGAGATACTCTATTAAGACTGAAAGTTGAAAATCTCTTGAAACTAGTTGGACTGTACACTAAACAGATAGGTCAGACAATAGTCTTCAGAACGGTACACTGCAGTCTCAGAGCACAATTCTATGGAATGGGTCTCAGGGACTCGGCTGCCTGCACCTGTGGAGCCCCAAAGCAGTCCCCAGAGCACATTCTGCAAGACTGCCCCAGTCTGAGCAGTGTGAGAATGGAAATCTGGCCAACAGAAATAACCCTTGACAGAAACAAACGAGGGACAGGTGAAGGCCTCAAGCGCATCACCGGAGTAGTCGCATATCAGAAGTTGATTGCAGAAGTAGACGAAGAAGTTGGACCTTATGTCTTTGTGCTGAGGGTTTACCTATAGGTACTCAGGTTCTTTTCAACTAGCATGATGTCCCATATTCAGCATCCTTATTGTGGGAGTTACGATAACGTAATGGTTAGTGCATTCACTATTTGGACACGTAGTCCGGGCCTTGAGTGTTTTACGGGTCATCGGCAGGCTACTAATTTTCAATTTTTGCCCTTCCGAAGAAATACTAGTCGATGGATCCCAACTCTGTTGTATGCAGAAATAGACACAGAACACACCTTGTAAACTCCCAGTAATTTTGCCAGTTGTCCCATATTTTCGAAACCTTCCTTTCTCATAACATAACTTCTATAAAAACTTCTTACAATTTTTTAACAAATGTGTAATTGTCTTTCCTGCCTGTAATATAGCTTTTTAGAGCGGTGTAGGACAGAGGGGACATGAGCCTGAAGAATTTAATGGTTGCATGGCTAGTGCAGTCACCTTCAAACTGTTCAAGTTAAGAACAAACTCCTTTACCATACCTGGGATCGTAACCGGGTCTCTCGATTGGAAGCCAGCATTCTGATTTATTCAGCCACATGCTCCTCTTAGACTTTCAGGCATAAAGAAACATTACAAATAATAACATGAACAACAACGTACGTTATTTTTATGTCTGTTGGATGAAATGAGGTTGACGAGGGATGCTGACACTCTCATCAATGATCTCTTTGACTTTTTCTGACGAAATAAACAAAAAATAGTTTTAGAAAGCATATTACATAAATAAAATATTAATAAGAATGCAAGTATGGAAGTATGAGAACAAATGAGGAAGAAGACAGTTTCTCTTCGTCTCTTCCTTCCTTTCGTTCGCTTCTTTCTGCTTCGTTCTCACTAGATTGGGATTTCGGATTCTCTAATAAAGGCAGCTGTCTGCCTCAGATTATCAGCCACACCATACAATTTGTCTTGGATGCTGGTGTAAGTGGGCACCTCTTTCTTCTCAGGTCTGCATACTGAGGGCAGTTCTGTAGGATGTGTTCTGTTGTCATACTCGTCACGCCACAGGTCGTTTGTGCCTATTTTGAATTTAGTGTACGGGTGGTGTCTCATACTGTTGTGACCGTCCGGAGGCGAAGTATGGCTATCTGGTCCCTTCTGGACAGTTGTTAATATCCATCGTTCTTGTTGTGTTTTGGGTGGTTTTTTTTTTATCCCATTTTGACTTGTAGTGCCCTTTGGCGATGGTTTTTGCTTTTCGTTCGCTTGAAATAATGTCTATACATTCAATGTCTCTTGTATAAACTTCACTGTCTATTATAGCTCACACAGAGGTCTGTGTAGTTTTCTGTAGAGTGTTGTCTCGTTAGGCCAGTGAGTTTGCCGCAGTATATAATATTCGGGGGAAATCTTGAAGTATGTGCTCTGCAGTCTGATGTGCATGTCCACATGTACATATGGTTGAATTTCCAATCTTGAATTTTGCATACATATGGCTGTGGAGTCTATTGTGTCCTGTTCTACAGCTCTTCATCTCTTATATCTATGTTTTGTGTAACAACCACACACATTTTTGTGGGGCTTATTCACACAACACTCTGGGTATGAGTCAGCCATGACGTTATCCATGTTGATTAATCAGATATGACATCACACTATAGTATAACCTAGTACATGTGCTGCTGAGGTCAGATCAGATGTTTTATCTGCTACAGTATGACAGTAGACGGTACCAGCTGCAGCTATGAAGCCCCCTGCCTTGTGGAGGAAGGCTCAGGAGAGCTAAAGACTAGGGGAGAAAACCCTGATAGAAAATCCGCACTGCCTTGTGGAGGAAGGCTCAGGAGAGCTAAAGGCTAGGGGAGAAAACCCTGATAGAAAATCCGCACTGCCTTGTTGGTCAGAATGGCTATGCAGAAGGCTAGAGGAGTAAACAGTGACCCCAAATCCAGAGGGAGGGACCCTAAGGCAGTTGATGGTTATGTGTGTATTCCATTCCATCTTCTAGCATCCCCTGCAAACTCTGCTGGATTCTAAATGTATGGACTGTCTTTCTTTTGAATGAAAGAGTAGGGTAGGTTTGTGCAAAATGGACAAAGCACATTCCCCATTTCAGCTGCCCAGGCTAGGCATAAATGTAGAGGACACTTTATCCTTGATTTTGGCTCAGACACAAAACAGAAAGCAACAGTCATGAGACACTTAGATATAAGCTGAAAGACAAGAGACAAATGCAAACTCAGATGTTGTCAGGAAAACACTTGTCAATTAACCATCTATAATGACGAAAAAAGCCATATACATATATGCATCATTATATATATATATATAGGTACAGAGAGAGGGCAGGAGAGGGTGGGAGGGAGAGAGAGGGTGGGAGGGAGAGAGAGGGTGGGAGAGAGGGTGGGAGGGAGAGAGAGGGTGGTGGGAGAGGAAGGGAAATAGATGGAGAGAAATAGAAAGAGGGCTAGAGAGAGAGAGGAAGAGAAGAAGAGAGGGAGAGGAGGGGAGGGGAGGAGAGAGGGGAGGGAGGAAGCGATGAGAGGGGAGATGAGAGAGGGAGAGGGATGTGGAGATAAGTAGAGAGGTAAGGGAGAACGCAGATATATTGGAAACTATAGGGAAAACTCATTTTTTCATGAAAGTACAGAAGTCTGTATAACATTTCCGCGTGAAACAAACAAAATGACAAGAATTAAACATTTTATGAAGAAACATAAAACAAGTAGTCTCATAGACAAAGAAGTCTGAACAAACCTGTCTCACAGACAAAAATCGAGCTCGCAAACCATTCCGCTCGTCCCCACTGCCATCACTAACATCCATATCGCTATCACTGTTACGTCTTTTTTGATGCTTAAAGGTCAGAAGCAGGTCACAAGTGGACGATGTCTGACCAGTTATATTTTCCTCTACTGGTGACTCCCCTGGGCACACATCATGAACTTGGAGCTCCAGAGCAAACGTCACCTTGTGCGAACTAATCATGGAGCCGGATTTCATCAACCTATCTCTCCTCAAATACCGGGAATAATTGTGCACCTAGTTTAACACAATCTTGCAGCGTTATCTTGTTTCACAGCGCGCCTTTGATTTCTCAATCAGTCACAGAACAACCACTAAGAATATATATATATATATATATATAATATATATATATATATATATATATATATATGTTACACTAGTTTTTCAAATAAGGCTTACGTCGGTAGTAAACAAGAACTAATGCTTGAGTTGTTACAATAATTCAGTATCTGTTATACACACTCTTAAACAGAATCGATTAAACAGTGTGAAATGCGTAATGCATGAGATGATATACCGCACTTTTACAGAAATATCCCGTGATTTTTTTAAAAAGCATTTGTCTTTCCAAGGTAGCAACAAATTTATTGTCACCCCTTAAATGAAATATGTCAGCTTGGTAACTATGTAGCACAGATTTGGAACCGTCCTCATTCTGGGTATCTCAGGTTGAATATACCTATAAACACACAAAAATAAAGAAGCAACATAGAGCACTTAGTATAATAGAATGGTTTTCCTGATGTGACGTGTCTGTCCGGAGTTAAGTAAAACTCGTATTTTCTATTGCTCACGCAAACCACAATATAGGGGATCGAGAGAGAGAGAGAGAGAGAGAGAGAGAGAGAGAGAAAGAGAGAGAGAGGAGAAACCACAAAATTGACGGCTCCAATTCAATCTCTGCGCAAATCTGAACGCAAAAGAAAATTTCAGCATGTGACCACGGAGAGCAATAGATGATGATGTCAAAAATTATGATAACAAACTAAAGTTTCATAAATATTCTTATTACTATTCTATTTTCTATCACATTATATTACGTAACATTCGTGTTTAGATCAAGTAAAGATTCAAGTGACTAAATTAAGAATTCCAGTGGCTAAATTAAATATTCAAGTGGTTAAATTAAAGATTCGAATCGCTAAATTAAAGATTCAAGTGGCTAAAGAATTCAAGTGGTTAAATTAAATATTCTAGTGGCTGAATTAAGAATTCGAGTGGCTAAATTAAATATCCGAGTGGCTGAATTAAGAATTTTCGTGGCTAAATTAAAGATGCGAGTGGCTAAATTAAAGATTCGATTTGCTGAATTGATGATTTGAGTGGTTGAATGAAATCAACACTACATAATACAGTCACCAACACAGCACATACTTTGAAAATCGGTCTTCTCATCAACGTGTAAGTCTCATAAAGAATGAAACTTTTCTGAAAGTGATCCTACGTAATCTTCCTCGATTGAAGGCGAAACAAAATGGTATTCTTCATTTCCTCCAAACAAAGATTTTTTTCCCCCTAAATCTTGTCCTGCTATGAAGTAGTTGCTTTGTTACGGCAAATAAATAGGGTCTAAATTCGAAGGATTTACTTCATTGCACTGGGTTTTGTCTCATATGGCGCGGTCCCTCTCCGCAGAAACATTACGCGACATATCGAGCGACATTATACAATACACGAACTCCGTAGCACCCGCGACAACCCTAGGGGTCCCGGGAAAATAAATATTAAAAATATATAATAGTCATTTCGTTAAGTCACATATATATATTTTTTCATTACATTGAATCATTTAAATTAAAATATTCCATACATTTATAATTGAATATAATTTCTCTTGACAAAAACTGACGCTAAATACAAATAGGTGCGCGCACAACATGCAATAATAACAATTTTTCCACATACGGTCTAACAATAATTCCGAGATTGAAAATTAATTTAGTACTCAGTCTCTCCTCGTTCACTATTAAAATATCTGTCCTTCACGAACCGTCTAATCAACGAGTCAAATGCTATAACAAGTGATTGACTTATACAATGTTCAATATGTGCGCACTAAAAACGTCATGCAGAGTTGGTCTATCTCTTACGTGATTGGTTTCACATTACGCGAACAAATCGTGATATTGCTTACGCTAGTTGCTATGGACACAATATTGCAGAAAAACAACTAAGCGGGCTTTTTTAAATAAACTTTGTAGGCGTGAGAACAATCCGTTTCTTCTTTCTATTCATGAAATTTCTAACCGCGAAAAAAGCACCACTGAAAAGTCGACTGAAGTCCAACGCCCACTGCTCCCAATATTTATATATGTATCAGTTACACTACTCGATCGATCAAACGTTGGACTCTTGGTTTCTTTCTGGCTCACATAAGCCCTGTTTGTGACAGCTCCCACACTAGCAGGTCTACAGATTGGCTAACCTGTGTGGATATCAAAAGTTGCGGACAGGTTAGCGGCGATCTCACGGGTTCATTCTCAATGGAAACGATTCTTCACTGATTATTCTAACATATAAAACTATAAGGGGTCGATGTGGCGCAGAAGTTATGTGATCGCCTCTCATTACAAAGGTACTCGGTTCGCTCTCTCTCGTGCAGTCATCGGGATATATTTCCATAGATACCTGATCTCAGTTTAGGTGAGGTCGATTTCCTATTCCTATCGGAGACGGACGATAAAACGTAGGCCCCGTGTTCAAGTGGGGCACGTAAAAGAACCCGTGGCACTTCAAAATCAAGAAGAGCAAGACAGGAAAGCCACCGCCTGCAAACTTCATTATAACAATTAATTTGAGCCCACATGGTTACTCACCGTAGTGCAATGATAATTGTCCTTTAAATCAACTTATCAATCAATCAAAACAATAAGGACATTATAAAAATACAATTACTCTATTATATCAGCCGTTGTGACCAACTTTCTAGTTCCAGTACTAAGTCTATTGTCTATTCCCAGGTGGAAGATGTAGTTGGCTGTCCACTATTGCCGTTAAGCGTAGGGATGTCAGCTTTAATTTGCGTTCTAGGGCCAGATGAGTTGCCCATGTTGTGTTGTATCCGTGTTTATGTAGTGTGGTCTTGATATTGTCTTTCCATCTTTTTCTTAGTCTTCCCTTAACTCTAGTACCCGATCTCTTTTTATTGTATGCTGTTATTGGTGGTTGATTGTATTTCATTCTCATTAAATGTCCAAACCACTGCATTTGTTGTCTTTCGATGCATTCGGTGCATGATGTTATGCGCACTCTGCTTCTGATGTCCTCATTTCGTAGTCTGTCTTTCCTGGTGACTCCACTGCCTTCCTCAAGCATTTCATTTCACACGTGGTGAACTTTCTGTGATGTGTTGCTGTAAGAGACCATGTTTGGCACTGGTAACAAAGTGTTGGTAGGAAAATACTTTTTATCATCTGTCTTTTCACTTCCATCTTGATCTTTCATTACTAAGAAACCAGTACAATTCAATGTACATTTTCATACAAATATCCCGCCCTGTGTGTTGCCGGGACTCGCATAGGGAGCAAAGAATAGTAACACTGCGACATACAAGGCCAGGGACTAGGTAAGCTACCTTAGTAAATAAAAAGAGTCTCAGAAATTGGATGTGCTGGACTACTTGTAGGTGCATAACTAGCACAGTGTGCAATCGCTCTTAGGCTTGGATCACATACAAATCGCAAAGAGTGGTTAACAAGTGGTTGATATGAAGGGTTTGAAGAAGAATTCAAATATCTACTCGTTCATATAATCCATCAAGACATGAATCCTTCATCATCCAATAGTTTGTCCTGGTCAAATCTTCAGCATTTTAACAGTACTACGGAATTTATCTCTCCCGTTGGTCAAATATCCCGTCTCGGCTACTTGTTATACTCAATTTATCTCTCCCGTTGGTCAAATATCCCGTCTCGGCTACTTGTTATACTCAATTTATCTCTCCCGTTGGTCAAATATCCCGTCTCGTCTACTTGTTATACTCAATTTATCTCTCCCGTTGGTCAAATATCCCGTCTCGTCTACTTGTTATACTCAATTTATCTCTCCCGTTGGTCAAATATCCCGTCTCGGCTACTTGTTATACTCAATTTATCTCTCCCGTTGGTCAAATATCCCGTCTCGTCTACTTGTTATACTCAATTTATCTCTCCCGTTGGTCAATATCCCGTCTCGACTACTTGTTATACTCAATTTATCTCTCCCGTTGGTCAATATCCCGTCTCGACTACTTGTTATACTCAATTTATCTTCAATCTTGATCAAATTCTCTCCTATGTTATACTCAATTTCTCTCCAGTGGTCAATAATCCGTCTGACGAACTGTGTTATATCAATTATCTCTCCGTTGGTCAATATCCCGTCTCACTACTTGTTATATTCATTTATCTATCAAATCTTGAATCCATCTTCTCCTAGTTACCCTCTCAGCAGGAGTGTCTGCAGAACATCAAAGAAACAATGAACATGACGCTGGAAAAGGCGGGAGAACGTGCTGGAGACAGAGTTTTTCAGGCGGGATGTGACGAAAGCGACCTTCCGCTGTGAGACATGCTACTACTTTTGAGATGTCTCCCTCCATAGTTGTTTTATTCATTTGGTAATTTCCAAAATTCAACCAGGAACTATGAACCTCTGACGAAGTAAGTGTATTCACATTTGGTAATTTCCCAAATTCAACTAGGAACTATGAACCTCTGACGAAGTAAGTCTATTCGATTTTTACCCAATTTAGCTGGATGATGATTGGAGAATCGAGTGTAATGGGAATTGAACTTTCATCATTTGTGTACAAATTCCGCAATTAGCCGTACCAACTCTTTCCTTAAACAATGACCCCAAATATACACAGCATTGGTAAACGATAGCATGATCAATAAATATAGAGAGCGTACAAGTGTACCCAAAAAAAAAAATGACCAGGACTCGAACCACTTCCCCTTATTTCTTACGCCACCTATTGCCTAACCCAGCAATACGAGCGCTTTTACTAACACAACCAGCGAGCTATTCTTCTTCTTCAAACGCTCCATATCAACCACTCGTTAACCACTTTCTGATTTGTATGTGATCTGAGCTTAAGAGCGATTGTCAGTTATGCGCCTACAAGTAGGCCAGCATATCCGATTTCTGCGACGCTTTTTATTTACTACGGTAGCTTTCCTAGGCCCCTACTACAGTCGTCTCTTACGACATGCCTTGTAGGTCAAAGTGTTACTATTCTTTGCTCCCCCGATCGCCCTGGCAACACACTGGCGATCGAGCTATTCGATATAAACAATAGCAAGAAGTTTGGCTCGTTTGACACAAGGGAATCACAAGGCGACATTCAATATTCTACAAAGTGGTTGCCATGTCACGAACGTGACACTTGACGGAGTGAGAGTGGGAGTGAGAGAAAGACGTGCGCGTGAGTACGCGTAAAGTGTTAGAATCATGTGGGTGTGGGTAAGGACGTTCTTCCCACTCAGCGAGTAAAAAATTCTCGAACTGGAGGGCAAGAACTTGACGACATGAGAGACGTTGATACAATAAGCCTCCAGTTCACATACAATATCTATAGAAACAAAGTTGCGACATGCAGAAGTGGTAGCGAGGAGGATGAAATACACCACATACCCCAGTTCCAGACGTGGTTGAAAGGTCAGAACCCATGCAACGCTGGATCAATGACAAGAGTATATATATATATATATATATATACATCTTGGTTATGTTGAGACTGTGAACTATCTTTGGATCCTTCTAAAGGAATTATTTCTTTTTGTTTTCATGTTTATTGGCCTGCATGCTCTGATATAACTAAAACAAGGTTCGTTCTTAGGTTGAAAGTGGCGTGCTTCGACTTAAAGAGATTCCAATCTTCTATATAACAAACAAATAAACTGAGACAAAGAGACAGATAGACACGGAGAGAGAGACACAGTCAGACAAGAAAGACGGACTGATAATGATTGTATTATTCTTCTTATCTTATCTTATCTTAACCACATTTGCCGTGAAGCGTCGTAGGGAGAGTTTTCTATCTTGTGCCAGGTGTGTTGCGCTTGACGTTGTCAGTCCATGCTTTCGCAGGGATTCTGAGATGTTATCTATCCATCGTGTTCTTGGCCTGCCTCGTGCTCTGCGCCCTGAGTGTCGATTATTATAGGCACGTGATGGTAGTAAATGTGGTTCCATTCTCATTAGATGGCCGAACCATCTGTATTATTAGCTAAGTTCAAATTTTTTTTTTTCCCGATCCAGAAGCACTTGAGCTGAAAGCTCTTCGGCTCGGTGTCACGGACATCGTAACCCTTTGGCTCGGTGTCACGGACATCGTAACCCTTCGGCTCGGTGCCACGAACACCGTAAATCTGGGGAACCTGTAGCTTTTTCTGCCAGTCCGCGGAGTTGAACCCGCACTTACAGAGAACTAGTCACCCGTAGTCCAACGCGCTACGAACACGCGGGCCTAAGTTCAAATAAACACATGTACCGTAGTCAGTTACTACATGCCCAAGAATTTACGTGGAAAGGCGAGCATTTCAGCATTCTTGGAGAATGTTTCAATTTCTCAACCTCTCTGATGGTGTGTTATACGTGAACTGGGCGCAATGAGATATGTTTATATTTTCGTCTCTCGAATTTTCTCATTCTTAATTTTCCGCACTTTATTTCTTGACTTTATTTCACTATTTTACTTTATTTCATGACTTTATTTCATGACTTTTATTTCTTGCTTTACGCCTTCAAGTTTTTTCAACGACATCCTTCTTCTACTTCTTCTTCGAACGCTCCATATTGTATGTAATCTGAGCCTAAGAGCGATTGTACGTTGTGCCAATTATGCACCTACAAGTAGGCCAGCACATCCGATTTATGCAACGCTTTTATTTACTAGGTGCTTTCCTATGCATCTACCTCAATCGCCTCATACGACATGCCTTGTAGATCGCAGCATTACTATTCTTTGCTCCCCTTGAGAGCTCCAGCAACTATCAAATAACGTTTACAACTTTGCTGTATTTTGTTGCGTTTTTAATTATATTATATCTATGTTCCTGGGTCTTAAATAAAGCAGCTCCTCCCCTTCAGGAAAAAGGGTGAAATAATCCCACACTTCCTGAGGATTCGAAAACAAACAAACAATTACATGTATGACTTCTTAGTTTGTTTATGTTAGGTTTATTCTATCAACTACTTCCAGTCAGCCACTAGTAGCAACTGTTTTAAGAAGATGGAGATATGTTGGGTATAAATTGAAAAGACACGATCAAAGAATACCCAAAGCAGACATTGAAGTGAAAGACAAATAGTTCAAGAAAGAAAGAAAGCAACGGTGTAACCACAGAAGGGGTGAGGAGAGAAACACACACTCCCCCTTAATGAAACTAGAATATCCCAAACCAATTAATCTATGAAAATCAATTAATGAGTGATATCAAGAGAAGAAAACGAAAGAACGAGGAAAGAAACACTTAAAAAGAGAATCAGTGCAATTAAGTCAGGATAAAATAATTTATTTGTGTTGTAAATAAACACAAGGACGGGTATAAAAGAAGAATGAAAAAACAACAGACAATAATAGGTTTTCCATCCATTAAAATGTTTAAAATTAGCATGTTAACAATAGGGTTATAACATGATTAACAAGCCATCAACATTTCCCAGCCGCTTTGATAAACCAATGTTGAACAATAATTAGTTATATCATTTTGTTTTGAAACATCAGACAGAATTAGATTTAAAACTTGGCCAAACGTATAATGATGGGTTGTGTGTTATTGTTCACAATAAAGGATTTAGAAGAACTCAAGATTTCTGGTACAGATAGAAGAACAAACAAGATAACTCAGAATTAAAAATAGTGCTTGATGAAGACAATTAGAATGAAGAAAAGTGAAGTGTTTTAGGCAAATAAAGGGAAATGACGATTTGGAAAAGATAATTATGGAGGAGGCGTTCTGGAAAAGAAAGGTCAAGGCTAAGATTCATACAGGATGATAGAGGTGTCGGGGCCCGCAAAGGAAGCAAAGAATAGTACCACTGCGACCTACGAGGCATGTCGTAAAAGGCGACTGATGTAGGACCTAGGAAGCTACCCTAGTAAATAAAAAACATTGCATAAATCGGATGTGCTGGTCTACTTGAGGCGCATAATTGGCAGAATGTACAATCGCTCTTATGCTCAGATCACATTCAAATCAAAGGGTAGCATCCCTAGGGTCTACATCAGTCGCCTCTTACGACATGCATTGTAGGTTGCAGTGGTACTATTCTTTGCTTCCGTGTGGCCCGGCACCACACGGGCGAGACATGTAGTGACGCACGATATACCCAGAAGGATACATATACAAGAATATGGAAAATGTCTTATTGACATCAATATAGAACGTATAATAGAGATGAGAACATGTTGCAGAAATTGAGCGCACAATCGAGGGAGTAAAATATAAAAATAATAACGTATAAAGTATCTGTTTTCATACCAATGGGAATACAAATAAGGTTTGGTCAACGCTGGAGACGTTTGCAGTAGGAAAAATGCATTCTTCTTCTGAGCGTTCAGTTTTATATGCTCATCTCAACCATAAGATGGGTTGCCTCTATAAAGCTGAATGTCAGTTGGGAGTTCCTCGTGAGTTCCCCATAGCTTGTTCTTAGCGGTAGTGTACTAGATCACAACCCACAAGTACATGGTTCAAACTTCGCGGCAGACAATTTGGAAGCAAATTTGTTCCGGCGGATTTTTACGAAAGATAAAAATTAAGCTGACTGTTCAGAAAGCAGTGGCAAACTACTGAACATATAAGTAGTGTCTAGAAATTCGACAAGTTTACTGTGGTTGATGGCGACTTCCTGTACATGATATAACCACAATTATCATAAGGTCACAAATAAGCAGATTATGGCGAAAACTAGCTAATTAACCCAGTTCCGCGTGGGTGAAAGTTGTTATTAATCCTTGATGATGAAAAGGGTAAGCGTTTACAAAAGATGTCATCTAATAGCATGAATTATATTTTCTGATATTTTTAAGAAGTGGTTTGAATCGGGTATCGCCTGAGTGGTTACCGGGGCCCAAATTTGGGGTGTAAAGAATAGAACCACTGTTACCTGTCATGCATGTCGTAAGAGGCGACTAAGGAGGTTTGCTGAAATCGGATGCATGTGTCCTAAACGTGTAGAAGTCTATGCGTTTAGGGGCCTACAAACCAATGTGCAACGTATACACGTTCTTGGCAAAGATCAAACATATCACAAAGAGTGATTCAAATTGGTCGTAAAGAACGAACGCAAAGAAGAAGAAGAATCGGGTATGTCGTCGTTAAACAATTTTAACGGTTCGAGTGGATCTTGCAATGCTTCACGTCTAATCAAAGTAGCGTCTTCACATTCTTCCTAATTATTAAAAAATGTCTATAGTGTAGTTTGAAACAGAAAAGTGAAGCTGTAATGACATGAAAATTATACATTCTGCGTAAATCAATGCAAAACGCAACGCAAAACGCAACGCAAACAACGCAACGCAACGCACTAATGGTACGTAATCCATGCCTATGATGTAGAGGCAATCTGGAAATATTTGGATTATATCCCGTTGACCGTTAAACTTTCTTGACCGTGCGTGTCTGGGTGTAACAAAGATGGTGAATTTAAATGTCGGGTCGGACATCAATAATTCGATTTTACTTATTTTTAAAGCTAATATTGATCCGATTTCGAAACTGTTTCTTTAGCTGATCTAAATTTAGCCCGAAAATATTTGTACGAAATATGGTGAATATTGGATGTAAACTGAGGCCGTGTATACCCGAACACACATTGGATTTTCAACTTTATATATAGAGATAAGACAGATCCCAGTGAACCAAGAGGTGAAGAAGAGATGCTGGCGTCGGATATGATACATCTTGAGAGCACCCGACGGGAATATAACAAGAAGGATCCTTTCTTGCAAACCTGAGTGGTATAGAAAAGAGTGGGAAACCTAGAAATGCACGGAGAAGATATTGTGAAGCATATATTAACGATATACAGAAGAGATAGATGAAGCTGTAAGAGACAGCTAAAGTACCTCTGGCTCTAAAGTCGGCGAAGGCCCACTTCATAGCGAGAGACACCAGTCAAATGGTAAGGCCTCACGCAAAAATATGTCAGAAGTGCAATACCAGATGTCATGACTACCACCTGAATTGACAGCGGGCGATCGCAGAAGAAGATAGCTAAACTTGGCTGAAGGCATATGCCTCGATCATGTTAAAAAAGGCACAAGACATGCACAGAGCGAGAGAGAGTCATTATATGATATTGTAGACTTAGGGGATAGTGACTCGGTCTATTAACTCTGACGTTCCGAGTTCGAATCACGCTGCGGACAGTTTGGTTGCAAATTGTTTCGCGCGATTTTTTCAAAAGGACGATGACACCACCCGTTCAGAAAGCAATGGCAAACTACTGAACGTAATAATGTCAGAAAATCTCAAACAGCGTTAAAAGCTGGGTTGATTCGCAAAGTTCCGTAAAGGATATGCAATTAACTTAGCACCGGACTGTCGACATTGGATAATGGTCGTACTAAAAGCTACTGTGTAAGTGCCTCGACGCTGGCACTTCCAGCAAGCTAAATGGGAATGTGCATTAAGACAGCAAATAAAGTGCTGAGACAGCTATTCTTCTACAGATTCGCTTTTCGCCGCCACCAAAGCCCCACTGAGAAAAAAATTATATAACGGACTCTTGCGCACACGTAACAAAAAAAAAGTTGCGTGAGTATGACGCACAAACGAATGATGTCACTGGCTAGAGGTCAACGGTCGTCAACACTACTGATCACATTTACGTCACGTTACATATAGACGACTCACCCATTATGACATTTCGAGTTCAATAACCAGAACATCACTAATGGAATATGGACGATCGGTAAATTCTAACTGATCCCAAGAGTATTCCATATTCAGAATATATCTGCTATCAGCTATTTTTACTATAGAATAGCTTCACATAATATGTAAATAGAGCATTGACATTTCCTATATTTATTGTTATACAAATGATGATACTTATTTCAAGGGTTGATTATCGATGTTGTTTTAATTGCGTTCACCAATCCGGTAGGAGTAGATAAGTGTTTCTAATCGGGAGATCTTTTTTCGAAATATTTAATTTTCCTTGATTTTATATTATTTAATAGCCAACTCGCTTTAATATTAAGCTGTTGCAGAACAGAAGTATTTGTTCTTTTCTCTGTCCATGATATTCTGAGCACTCTTCTGTAACATTTGCACTCTATTGTCTTTGACCAGGTGGATGATGGAATTGGTTGCTGCTAAGCGTTAGAGGTGGGAGCTTTAATTTGCGTTCCAGTGCCAGATGAGTCGCCCTTGTGTTATATCCGTGTTTATTTAGTGTGGTCTTGATATTGTCTATCCATTTTTGTCTTCCCTTGGCTCTAGTACCTGATCTCTTTTTATTGTATGATGTTATTGTTTGCGTTTCATTCTCATTAAATGTCCATACAACTGCATTTGTTGTCTTTCAATGTATTCGGTGCATGAAGTTATGCCCACTCTGCGTCTGATGTCATCATTTCGTAGTCTTTCCTGGTGACCCCCATTGCCTTCCTCAAGCATTTTATTTCACACGTGGTGAGCTTTAGTGTGTTGCTGTCAGAGATCAAGTTTGGCACTGGTAACAAAGTGTTGGTAGAATACTTGCATTCAAAGGCATTAATGTACTTTCCTTCTCGCCCCCTCCCTTTGTCAATGTTCCATGTCTCACAACCATATGTCCCAAGGAAAAACGAAAACTCAGTCGTTTACGGATAAATATCTGGTTTTGGGCTTTTTAACATTCTCGTTGCGTGCGTTAATCTACATTTTCATCTGATAGTTCGAAGATAGCAAGGTAACCATGCAGCGTTTTTTTAATTTATCGGGTCTAATAATACATAAAGACATGAAGGGCTGGAGAAGATCATCATGGAAGGAGGCATACCGGCAAAGAGAAGAAGACCACAGAGAAGATGTATCAGGATGTCACTGATGGTTTGAACATGACGGCTGCAGAGACAGGACATCTGGCCTATGGTAGAGAAGAGAAATTCAGGAGGACTGTTGGAGTGGCAAAGTTCTCAGGACAAGCTATTTGATGATAATGAAGAATATATAACAATAGGATCTTTTTTCTATGATCTATCTACCTGTATGTCCCACTGAATATATCTCTACCTAGTGATCAGACAATTGCGCACATGACAATTGTTGGTTCCATCTTGTAACTATTAACAAATGTTCATCTGTAGGGATGGTCGTCCAGAAAATATATTCGCCAACAATCTATTCGCAGAGGATTGTATTCATATGTAGTTGTTGCAAGGACAGAGTCTAGTTCGGATACAGAACCAGGTAGTTAAATGAGTAGTATCAGATTATTGTGTGAGCATATGTATGTCATATTTAAGATCTCACTTGCATATTTACCCTGCTTCATTTCATATTAAAACACCATAATATTGGTACGTGTTCTATGTGTGTGCAATTGTCATGTGCGCAATTGTCTTGTGAGCAATTGTCTTGGTGTCCTCGTTCAGTATGTCTCTCTAATCATCTATATGTACGTCACTCTGGTCTGTGGAATGGCTTCTTAATACATTTTAATCATTTTTTTTTATTCACATTGATTGACAAGTGGGTACTCAACCCACGCCCACATACCTACTCCAGGATACAATTGCTGAATGATGAAACTGCGACGAAAACAAGATCATACATTTTTAACAACAACTTAAGTTTTAACTTCCGGGTACTTCACAAACGTGAATTATTCATGATCCCTGTGGAATACAAGACTCATAAATTGTGCAGTCAGCCCTAACCCTAACCAGGAAGATACCACATATTTACAAACATATAAACGCAGATGGATGGATAGGTGGGGCGAGCTGGCAGAGAGACAGAAAGGCAGACAGACAAAAAGGCAGACAGACAAACATGCAGACAGACAAAGGGATAATTTGATGAGAAATGTGAGGGTTTAGAACACATTTTGACAACCGGTAAAATCGATGGGAGGCGAGACAGAGAGAGACAATCTTAGGCAGCCTGACTTCATGGCACGGAAGAGCGTCAACATCTGAGATGATAGCAAACACCAGGGACAGAGATTTGTGGATTTTCATGATCGCCTACGCCAGCCGGCACTGCATCTAACGATGATTGATATATATATATATATATATATATATATATATATATTGTGTGTGTGTGCGTGCTTAGAAGATGATGTATGTATGTGCACATATAATGGTGTATGATGGTTCAAGTACTCACCTTAGAAGTCACGCCGCTGACATCAAGACTCTGAACGCTGACATTGTCGTCGTCGCCGTTTTCCTTATCGTGTTGTCTTTTGCGCTGAAACAGCAAAATCAAAGCAAATCATCATCATCATCATGACAAACAACTTTTGATAACTACAACTTTCAACAGATGCCCGCGCGCGCACACACACACACACATACAAACACACGCAAGTGGTTGTTTTGTTTCCAGTGAAGAATAAAGAATTATAAGACCTCGAGATGAAGCCTCGGCAACCGATGAATATGAGAAATCATCTTCGAACCCTCCATATAGACTACTCGTTAAACCCCACGTTCTTGGCAAAGATCAAACAAATCACAAAGAGACCCTCCATATGACTACTCTGTTAAACCCCACGTTCTTGGCAAAGATCAAACAAATCACAAAGAGAACCCTCCATATAGACTACTCGTTAAACCCCACGTTCTTGGCAAAGATCAAACAAATCACAAAGAGAACCCTCCATATAGACTTCTCGATCTAAACCTCCTCACGTTCTTGGCAAAGATCAAACAAATCACAAAGAGTGATTAAAATTGGTCATAAAGAACGAACGCAAAGAAGAACCCTCGTTGTGATTTGAATGTGATCTGAGCCTAAAATCGATTGTACATTGTGCCAGTTATGCGCCTACAATAGGCCAGCACATCCGATTTCTGAGACGGTTTTAATTTACTGGGGTAGCTTCCTTAAAGGTCGTTGTTCGATTTCAGGTCTTGCAATTTTATTTTTTCAGAATACCCAAATACAAGTTACTTTCTACTTTTTTATCGTTAAAGCTAGAAATACGCCACACTCGCCAGCATATCATGCATTATTAATTACTATAATTGTGGTGTTTTCTTGAACTCTTCCTCCTGAGGATACTGTTGTCACTGTTTGGCTGTATTTTTTAACAATAACACAGTAGTAATGATAAAACAGACTGAAATCGGAGAAAGCTCGCCTGAATGGCAAGGGACACTGATGATAGGGAAAGCAAGCCTTCACACACAAATCAGCCAGAAGCACCAGAAGAGAAGAACACCAGCGAACGAGAAGAAGAAAAGGAACCATCAGGATTTCTGCTGTCGAGATTAATGGAATATTCCAACAGCATGAGGTTTACTATTTCGCAATGTGTGACCATGAGTAATGGTCAGCTATTATTGAGATATTATCGTTGTCTCACGATGATGATGATGATGCTACCGGGACAAGGTCAGCGGTAAAGTGTAAACAATGAAAACAAAACAGTTTGTTGTTGAATATGGTGCAATTTGTCACGTGATGTATACATCTATTAATTAGTATTAGAATAATTGTGACATCAATAGGTGAAAATTGAATGTCCGTCTTTTCTTTGTCTGTCTCTCTGGTAATCCATTTGTCGTCTATCTAGTCACCTACCTGTCTGTCTCTATGGTCATCTACCTGTCTATCTCTATCTCTCTTGTCATATACTTGTCTGTTTCTCCGGTCATCTGTCTGTCTCTGGTCATCTACATGTCAGTCTCTCTGGTCATCTGCCTGCGTGGCTATCTAGTCATCTATATGAGTTTATCTAGTCATCTATATGAGTTTATCTGGTCATCTATATGAGTTTATCTGGTCATCTATTTGAGTTTATCTGGTCATCTACCTGCTTGACTATCTAGTCATCTATACGAGTTTATCTGGTCATCTACCTGCTTGGCTATCTCGTCATTTATATGAGTTTATCTGGTCATCTATATGAGTTTATCTGGTCATCTATATGAGTGTATCTGGTCATCTATATGAGTTTATCTGGTCATCTACCTGCTTGACTATCTGGTCATCTATATGAGTTTATCTGGTCATCTATATGAGTTTATCTGGTCATCTACCTGCTTGACTATCTGGTCATCTATATGAGTTTATCTGGTCATCTACCTGCTTGGCTATCTGGTCATCTATGAGTTTATCTGGCCATCTACCTGCTTGGCTATCTAGTCATCTATATGAGTTTATCTGGCCATCTACCTGCTTGACTATCTGGTCATCTATATGAGTTTATCTGATCATCTACCTGCTTGGCTATCTAGTCATCTATATGAGTTTATCTGGTCATCTACCTGTCTGTCTCCCTCATCATCCCTATGACTGCATCTCTGCTGTACATACTGACATAATAAACGGTATACCACTTGTCACCTTCACCGGCTAATAACACTGTCCACATATCACACTTCGTACCCGGTGTACGGTCATTACGAATTCCCCAGACAAATCAACACTTTCCAAATACGTCGGCTGTTCTGACAATCTATTGCCGAAGATTACTAGTTTGTTTACTGTCTCGTTTGCTCAACGATGACAGATGTTCAATGAGTGCTCTTTTATCTCACAAGAAAAACAAGCAAAGTGCATTTCCAGAGATTGAGAACATAACTATATCAATTTAGACATCAGACAAATTGATGTTAAAGTACATGTCTATATTTTCTATTTCTATTGCTGCAATTTATAAGATTTTTTTGTTGCAAGTATCGGTTTTGAAATGTTTTGTTACCTGTTTAGGAAATAGGTCAGCAACAATGACTTTGTGGTTTGGGGCATTTTTACTTTCTCATTGGGTTTCTTCTTCACGTATTTTGATTGATTCTTCCTCTTCTTCGAACGCTCCATATCGATCACTGGTTAACCCCTCTTTGTGATTGATATAAGATCTGAGCCTAAGAGCGATTGTACGTTAATAACGCCAGTTACGCGCTTTTTTCGGAGGCCCTTAACACTTTTGGGGTTCTCATAGCAAAGTGGTTAAAACGTTTGCCTGTCGTTGTGAATGTTGTGGGTTTGAATCCAGATCAAGTCTCGTCTGAAATGTTTTCATGAGATTTCAAGGAATGTTGCTGGAACTACTGAGTTCGTACCAACACGTTCTGTAGATGGCGTAACAGTTCTGTCGACAGGGAGGGTCATATAGGAAACCTGGTCTAATCAAGTCAGTTTCAGTTGGAATATCTTCATTGCACTCCGGACATGTCCATAGGTGCTCCGATCTCCTTCGCAATATCTCCAACAGCGTCCAGCGACTGACCGTACCAGTTCGATTATGTTTGATGAGCCTACTCATGTACCTGTTATGTTGTTCTTTTCATGCTACTCCAATCTTCAAAGCCAGTTCCTGCTATCTAGTAATGAAGTCAATCCTTTGCCGTAAGATTTTTTTAAAGACATTAACCCTTTGGCTGCGTAATTTGTTTTTACATACGGACACATTTACAACGCAATGTATACTGAATTAGCCGGCGTACTGGCTTTGCATCATCATAAAACACACTGCAAGCCGGTATATCCGCTTAAAGCAGCGTTTCCCAAAGTGGGCGGTACCACCCCCCTGTGGGCGCGGAAGCGTTCTAGGGGGGCGATAGTGGGTTCAGAAAAATTTGGGGTGTGTTCAGGAAATAAGGGACCGGTGGCTCCTGTAAAGAAGAAATTAATAATTAATTATATTTTTGCGATTGAATAACCATTTAAAATTTGAATTCTGCATTTTAATTCATCTTATGCCTGTCTTGCACGACCCATTTTTTCATCAATTTTCTATTTCCTGTATATAATGATTTGAAAATTGACCATGTATGACAGAAATATATATCAAATTTTCTTTGTCAAGTGATAATATATATATATATATATATATATATATATATATATATATATATATATAAATGGGTTGGCAAGCTGTTATAATGGGGAGGGCGTTACAAAGTTTATGTCGTGCAAAGTGGGCGGTGGGCCGAAAAGTTTGGGAATCTATGGCTTAAAGGGACAAACGGGTTAATACTTGTTTACTCTCTATTTATTTACCTCTCCCAATGAACTACGATCAATCATGATTATATTGTTAGCTTGTTTCCCCGATAGTGTAAATCTATTGCCACTCTCATTAATCCTCTGTGTATTGCTTTCCTCCACAGGTACATATATATGTAGCATTTGTTTACAAAATTATCTCTTATGTGTAACGTTGGGGCACAAAAACATAACATTTTTTTCGTACGATGGTTATGAATTCATGCGTAGTCATATCGCCTATTACGCCGATTCTGATTTAGTTCTGCGTGAAGGCATGCTTTCCCTAATCACAAACATCTCTTGCTTGAGCTTTGCGTGAAGGTTTGCTTTCCATTATAATCAATGCCCCATGCCATTTAATTAAGGCGATCCTTACTCTGACTACAGATATATTTGACATTTAGCAAGGGGCTCGCAAGAGGAACAAAGAATAGTAACACTGCGACATACAACGCGTCGTAAAAGTCGACTGGGGTATGAGGTCTAGAGAAGCTACTCTAGTAAATAAAAGCGTAGCAGAAATCGGATGTGATGGCCTACTTGTAGGCGCATAACTGGCACAACGTACAATCGCTCTTAGGCTAGATCAGATCACAAGAAGTGGTTTAACAAGTGGTCGACATGGAGCGTTCGAAGCAGAAAATCCCCCAAGTAAACTAACATGTAATTTTCAGTATTTATGCAATCTGTCCATTAAGTTGATTTGCTTCGTTACATCTAATCCCTAAGAAAAGGATCCGGGTTTCCTGTAAGTAGTTCTCCAACTTCGTCCCGTGTGCACACATATATAATTTTGTTTCCAAATAGGCCTTGAACCCTGAAGCTTATACGGCACGTGCTCACTAGACCATCGTGATATCGACTTGGCTATCGGCGACACTAACTTAATCTGATAAAAACATGTATGCCTGGTCTACAAAAGTTACTTGATCACAACATTTGTATTTCATGCCGAAGTGCATTTATCAATTACATTAATTTTAACACGAAGATCACAAATGTGCCATTACAGGTTTGTTCTTGTTAATAAACTAATGTGTTAGAAGAATAAGAAGTAAAACACAATGAAGAACATGTGGCAAAGCACCAGCAAAATATTAAAATTAAAAATATTGAGAGCACGCATTTTCCCAGTGACTACTTATGGTTGTGAATCATGGACTATTACACACACAAAAACAAGAACGAAAATCCAGTCCTTCGAAACTAAATGCTACAGAAAGATCCTACGAATACCATGGACAGAAAAAGAAAGAACACTGATGTCCTGAAAGAACTAAATGTTAAAGAGAATTGGCTGATAAACAACATACTATACAGAAAAATTACATACTTTGGCCACATCAAGCGTCACGATGGCCTGGAAAGAACAATACTAGATGGCAGGGTACCCGAGGCAGACCAAGAAGAAGATGACTACAAGATATTAAAGAAACCACGAATATATGGCCATCGACAAGGTGGGTGAATTAGCTAGAGACAGGGTAAATTTCAGATGTGCTGCAAAGGGCTTATAAAGGATATTCACCTTGATTATGAATTTGTTAAACTTACGCAAACACGCACCCACGTCCATTTGTTTTTCTTATTTTTTTGCCGCTATTAATTCAGGCGTAGTTATGGTGCCATTGACGGATTTTTGCGTGTAGGTTGCTTTTCCTTATCAGTGCCCCTCGATGTTCAATCGAGCCATACTTCGACTTCAGATGTATCCAAATTTAGTTTGGGTTTTTTTTCCTTTGCCAATATGAATTCATGCTCAATCAATGCGCCAATTATGATGCATGTGACTGATCTTTGCGTGAAACGCTTGCTTTCCTTAACACCAGTTCAGGGGCGCCGATAGCGAAGTCGATATAAAGCTTTGCTAGTAACCACATGCCATGCTAGTTCCGGAATTCGAGTCCTACTTGGGTTAAAACGAACGTGACAGCGTGCACACGGTTGGGCTACAGGTTTTCCTATCCTTTACTTGGGGATCTAATTTACACGCGCCTCTGAAGTCGGAGTTAGACTCGCCTGAATGGTACACTGATGATATGAATAGCCATCATTCACGCAAGAATCAATTAGAGGTGCCATATTAGGAGCCCTGAATACACCTGCTTCTTCTTTAAACGCTCCATATCGATCACTTATTAACCACTCTTTGTGATTTGTATGTGATCCGAGTCTGAGTGATTGTACGTTGTGCCAACTATGCGCATCCGATTTATGTGATGCATTTTATTTACTAGGTACGCTCCTAGGCCCATACCTTAATCGCATCTTACAACATGGCTTGTAGGTCGCAGTGTTACTATTCTTTGCTCCCCTTGTGAGCCCTGGCAACACACAGGCGCCTGAATACGCCTGAATTCACAGCATGTGAACGGGGAACCCCAGTGCCCATTGCCAGTCAGGCGAGGCTTACTCCAGAATTTAGATATTACTACGTCCAGTATAAATCTTATTACAGGTTTGTCATTTTCATCAACTTAATTTCATAAACTCAGGCTAACATGCATCCACATCAAATCATCCTCCAATAGTTTATCCCTATCAGAACGTTACCACCATAACCGTCCTTTGGAATTTCTAATAGGCAAGGAGTCCACCTCTGCAGTCGTCATGTTCAAATCCTGTCATATCCTGAATCCATCTTTTCTGTGCTCTTATTCTTCTCCTCTTTGCAGGGATGTCTCCTTTCATAATGGTCTTCATCAGACCTTCATGTCTGTTCATATGTCCAAAATATTTCAATTTTCTCGTTCTTATTTGTAGCATCAACCAGTTTTCTTTGATTTTGAGCTCTTTCTGGGTATATCTATTTATTCTCTTATCTGTCCATGGTACACGGAGGACTTTTCTGTAACGCATATTCAATATCACATATACGTTTCTCCACTGTCTTGTAAATAGCCATGCTTCACACCAATACGTTGCCACTATAGTGCGTTTCAAAACGCATGCCCGTGTTTGAAATTCTGTAAGTCCGGAACCATTTAACGTAAAGAGATGATATTTTGCATGTGCTCTATTAATCGTCATGACATTACAAGGAAATAATTGTAATGAAAACAAACATCTGGTTTTCACTTTAGCTTATATGCGGTATACAAAAAAAAACATCACACATGAACTAGACATACATTTGAAATGCTTACAGTAGCTTCATTGTTGTTATTGGTGCGTAATTGTAAAAACCTCAATATCCACGTGTTTTTAGTGTTTTCCCGTTATTTACCAGAAGACCAACCGTGTTTCCAATTTTAACGGACAAGTTACGTTTGGTTTTTCGAAGGTCATTTCAATAGCCTCATTCCTTTCAGAGGTGTGTACATTGTAGGGTTTTTACAGTTACTATAAGAGTACATTTTGTGACACTGCAAAGCATCACAATGAAGATGTATCTATATTTTTATAGAGAAGCTAATGGTGGGAACATTTCTAGCCCTGAGCAGAGGGCAATGTGCGTTTTGGGAGTAAATCGGCGTACTTTTAACCGCTGGATCCACTTGAAGACTTTTCAAGTACATGTGCAATGCAACCAAGAACGCAAGATAGAAAGTCGTAGATAGTTTTGATAGAGAGCTTATTCGAAGAGAATTGTGTCGAATGTTTGAGTTGAAAGAAACTGTGACATTAAAGAAATTAAAGATGGGGCTTAGAAAGAACAACGACATCGATGTGTCAGAATGTTTTGTTAGGGTGGGGGAGGTGGGCAGGGTTCACATTTAGAAAATATGCCGGTGGAAGAAACATTATCTGTGAGAAACCGCATCTAGTTGTGATAAGTAAATACTTGAGTGAAGTTAGAAAAATGCGTTCACAAAACTATGACATTGTGTATTTAGACGAAACATGGATTAATGCTCACCACACCACTGAAAAAGAATGGCAGTCATCAGATGGAACGATTAAGAAATTAGTACCAAGTGGCAAAGGCCAGCGTTTTATAATTGCACATATAAGCAGTAGACAAAATGGGCTGTTGAAGAATGCTCAACTTTATTTCTTCGATATCGACCGATAATCGGGACTGCCACACAGAAAAGCCCACATATTTAGAGAGCGGATTGAGAAAACTATACTTCCGACCTTAGATAGGCCCTCTTGTCTGATAATGGTCAATATCATACCACAATGCTGTGTCACAAGAAGACAAAGTTCCAACGTCGTCTAGTAACAAAATATGCAATACAGATGTTTGCATGAGACTTTTCATCAATGTACACATCTGGTCCTTTTCAAGACCACCAGAATCATCCTGACCTCTTAACATGACAAGTGTATATAAATAAAGGTACAAGTTGAAGTAAAGTCATTTCTTTTTGTATGATTTCCTCTCGCGAAAAATGGGGATACACCTATGACTTATCAAAAGTTGTAAATTTGTTATATTGCTGTAAATTCTATTTTGAGCTATCAAAATAATTATTAGGTAGTCAAAGAAAAGAAATTTCCGCTTCAGTAAAACGGCACTACCTACATAAATTTAATTATATATTCGTAATGTCATTGAAAATCTAACACCACATGCAAAATTACGTTGTATTTCAAGGGTTATTGAGATAGAAGTTTGTGGGCACGAGATTTGAAACGCACTATAGGAATATGCTCAGATAGACTTTTAAACACGCACTAACAAGCACTTTAAACAATGAGCTACTTACAAATCGTGGCAGTTCAAACCCAGCTGAGAGCGACAAGCGGCGACTGGGCTTGCTCGTCTGCGGTACCCTGTTAGCAGACAAGAAATTGAAAAACATGAAATTACAAACTGGAAAAGTAAAATAAAAAAACCAACTAAGTACGAAATATTGAAGTTGTGAATTTTTAGGAAACGAAACAAACAGATTAAAAAATGAGGAATATTTTGATAATATTCAAAACATGTATGTGTAAAAATACATACAGGGTGGGCCCAAAAAAATGAGAACATCGCGTAACATATGCGCTATTTAGAAATGTTATTTAATTTAATTATATTGTTTCATGTAATTTTGTTTGCCAAGTATTTAACTAATGAGAAATCATTTTTCTAGGCATCGACACCACTCGTTTAATCAGAATACGGTCTTCCGCAGTAATTTGTGTCATTCTTGGTAACAAATTCAAACCTGCAGATGTAAACAATTGGCATATTAAAAATCAAAGATTGTGCCCAGAAATTGTCCAAATAAAAACATCATATTGCTAAATGGATAGGTAAGTAAATGAGTAAACAATTTAAGCTATTATGGATACAATTAAAACAATTTTGATGTAATTATATTACTTTTTACACGATGTTCTCATTTTTTGGACCCACCCTGTATACACGAGAAAACGATCGCCATTTCTCTCACGCGTCAAACACGCAATTGAGGGAACGTGCAATTTGATTTTTACGCGTCATCGGGTTTTCAACAAATATAAACAAATGATACTGGAACGAAACTTAGTCGTTCGATCGGAAGCATTGCAAGACAGGCACTGTTTTGGAACCCGCAGGAAATTGTATTAAACTATGAAATTGTATATTGGTGGCTGTAGATGTTTTAATTGAGCGACCATACCCTTGTTATGACTAGACCTCTCAAGGATCGGAGTAGTTACAGGTAGTTAGGGTAATGAAGTATTCAAATGGTTAGAACAATGGAGTGGGTGGTCAAGTGGTTAGAACAAATAAGTAGTCCGAGTGGTTAGCGGGCCCAAATTTGGAGTGTAAAGAATAGAACCACTGTTACCTGTCGCAAGAGGCGATAAAGTAAAGTAAAGTAAAGGAACCCTTTCATACCTCGTGGTATATAGGTCAATACAGTGTTAGGCCTGTAATTTTCATTGACCGTCGGCACACGATGGGTGATGTGGTCAGCATCACGCGGCCGCCTTTACTTCCAGAGCATGTCTGGTACCCAGTTGAGGCTGGGTCGACCTGTGAGCCGTCGTGGTCGGGAAAAATTCCACGCACATTGCGGGACCTGAACCCAGACCACCAGCCTTCAAAGCGAGTTCACTAACTACGCTACAGCGGCTCACAAGAGGCGATAAGGTTAGGCTGAAATCGGATGCACGTGTCCTAAACGTGTAGAAGTTAACGCAAGTTAATGCGTTTACGGGCCTACCAAACAAATGTGCAACGTTCTTGGCAAAGATCAAACATATCACAAAGAGTGATTAAAATTGATTGTAAAGAACGAACGCAAAGAAGAAGCCGAGTAGTTACAGCAATAACGTAGTCAAGTGGTTAGAACAATGAAATGGTCAAGTGGTTAGAGCAAAGGTGTAGCCGAGTGGTTAGTACACAATTGAAAACTACTACGACTGGGATGCGTGTGTGTACAGAAGAATGGACCACACATAAATCTGCGTACTGTTTTCAATGAACTGGATGACCAACCACACAGTTGAAAGATAACAATTAAGCGTGGGAATACCGAACAATGGGTCACTGGTCCACCGTCCGAAATGGAGCAATTAAACACTCTAGACTGGTTGAGTGCGGAAGCAAGAACTGCAGTCTCTCCCCCTTTCCAATCTATTGTCAGCCACTTCAAAACAAGTTAATCGACCTGGGGTTCGGGCTTTCTCATGTCCTTTATGGCTATTTGGTAACTCGGTCAACGATGACCGTGAGATAGTCAATAATATTGACACAGGTACGCAAGTGTCAACAAATAGTATTTAGGGATACCAAATTTGCCTACTACACACGCGGAAAGCTTGTTTGGTGGTGGATTCGGCCACAGCCAGGCTAAGAACTAGAGCCTGGCTATGATTCGGCCGTGGTCCCCGGCAACATAATTACCGGAGGCCACGATTTGACCAAGGCATCGCCCGTGTGTTGCGGGGATCCGAAAGGTAAGAAGATAATAGTAACTCTGCGACCTACAAGGCATGTCGTAAGCGGCGACTGAGGTGGGGGCCTAGGAAAGCTACCCTAGTAAACTTCTTCTTCTTTGCGTTCGGTTTCGTATGCTCGTCTAAATCATGAGATGGGTTGCCTCTATGAAGCTGCATGTCAGTTGGAGTTCTTCGAGAGTTCCCATAGCTTGGTCTGTAAGCTTTGTTCATGAGGCCATGTTTCATTTCGTTGGTGTGTGATGGACATGACTGTAGGATGTGCTCTGGAGTCTGTGTTTCTGTCTGGCATGCACACTGTGCAGTCTGAGCATGCTTTATTCTGTGTATGTGGTGGTTGAGCCTGCAGTGACCTGTTCTTAGGCGAAAGATTGTTGTGTGCTGTTTTCTGTTTAGTCTGCTGATGGAATTTTGTGGGTGTTTGCTGTGAGTTTGTTGCTTCCATACCTCTTTGTACTTTCTTTTATATGTGTCTTGGTTTCTGGTAGTGACACTGGGTGTTTCTGTTGTGTAAGTGTGGTTCCCTCCTTAGCCAGCATGTCTGCTCTCTCATTTCCTGGTACGCCACAGTGGGCTGGTAATTTTGTACCCTAGTAAACAAAAAGCGTCGCAGAAATCGGATGTGCTGGCCGAGCATAAGGCTCGGATCGCATACAAATCCCAAAGACTGGTTAACAAGTGGTCGATATGGAGCGTTCTTCTTCTTCTTCTTCAGCGATCTCTGGTCATGCGCTTAATTTACTGTGGACCACAAACTGGGCAGACAGCTTCAGGTCTGTCAGGTTTCCCAAAGCTTAGTTTTCAAGTCGACTGGGTGTGGCCACATGTTGCTTCTCAGCTCACACAGAAGAGGACAGTCTTGCAGGATATGCTCTGGTGTCTGTTCTGCCTGCTGACACTGGCAGAGAGCTGTTTGACTTATTCCTAGTCTGTATAAGTGTTTGTTGAGTCTACAGTGTCCGGTACGTAGTCGAAATATAATGACCTGGTCTGTTCTGCTTAGGTCTTTGAGGGAGTCTTTTCCATAATCATATCCAGTGTTTGTCTTCCAGTCTACTGCAGATTTTCTCTGTATGAGGGTTTTGACCTCTTGAAAAGACAAGGGTTGGTAAATTTGCTCTTTGGCACTGCCCTCCTTAGCTAAGACATCAGCACTCTCATTGCCTGCAATGCCACAGTGAGATGGAATCCACTGCAAGTGAATTTCTGCCTTTTCTGAAAGCTGAGCAAGTTCTCTTTGTAGTTTTGTACTGTGCTGTCAGTGGATTTAGCCTCCAGGGCTTGTATAGCTGACAATGAGTCTGTAAGAAATACCATCTTGCTTGCAGCTGCTTGCAGCTTATTCATGTGCTGTGCTGCCATCAGAAGGGCTATGAGTTCTGCTTTGTAGTTGGAACATATTCTTCCAGTAGGAGCGCTAGAGACACAGTAGTAGCATCTGGGTGCCTAATGGAGCGTTCGAAAAAAAATGAAAGAAGAGGCAAAGGCATGCACTTTTCAACACAAGACACGTATCTATTTTAGTTATCATCATCAGGTGCCGTGTCGGCTGGCGTATGCGATCGTGGATCTCCACAAATCTCTGTCCCTGGTATTTGCTACCATCTCAGATGTTGACGTTCTTCCATGCCATGAAATCAGGCTGTCTAAAATCTTTTTTCTTCTTCTTTGCGTTCGTTCTTTACGACCAATTTTAATCACTCTTTGTGATATGTTTGATCTTTGCCGAGAACGTGTATACGGTGCACATTGGTTTGGTAGGCCCTAAACGCATAGACTTCTACACGTTTAGAACACCTGCATCTGATTTCAACCAAGCCTCCCTAATCGCCTCTTACGTTGCAGGTAACTGGTTCTATTCTTTACACCCCAAATTTGGACCCCGGTAACCACTCGGGCGAAAATTTTCCCCTACGTGTCTTCCTCTGTCTTGTCTCCTTCGATTTTTCCGGTTGTCACAGTGTGTTATAAACCTCCTCTTCTCGTCACATGTCTGATAAATGATAAATGTCTAATTCTTATATTGATAATTATTTTTCTAAGCTTTCTCGGTGTCTTGGCCTCATTCAACACCTGCATTATATATGGAGGACTCTCCTGTAACACTAGTATTTTATCTCTCTATCACCGCCCAGACCGATGTACCAGATCTCCCCATAACTAATTCTATTCATGTGGAAATCTGATTCATGAAGACTTAGCATTGGTGTGTTTTACGTCACATCTTCAGCACCATTTGGAGCTCTGGTGCTTATCCTACGGCGATGTATCCGGTTTCAGCCAGCGTTTACTCGGTTTGCTCTCCGTTCTGTAGCCTTCTACTGTTTTTACGGTGTAGGGTAGCTAGCCCCACAACCACCTCCTAATTCGCCTCTTACGACAAGCGTGGCAGGTAACAGTGGTTCTATTCTTTACACCCCAATTTGGGCCCCAGTAATCACTCGGACGACTCAAAAGTAACCCAAAAGTAAACATGGGGAAGGGGTTGTTTATAAAGTTGCTGTGCACTGAATTTTGAAAATATTTGAGTAATTGCGTCACGAATGGTGAAAATTTACGTCATGATATTCTGAGTTCTTCCATAATCCTGTGTGCAGCCGTACACAACCATCCGTTGTTATATAGACGATTTCATTGCTGAAAGGAAATGGTGTTAACTATTGAAAACATGGTATTTTTGGAGGAACATGTCTTTCATAATGGTGGCAAATATACTGAAGAAGTAATTCAACAATATGTGCTGAAATTTTCACTCACAAGTCGTGTTCACAGTCACTTTACCCTATACAAGCCAACCAAGAGCAGTATAAGTAGTATCTATAGTTCGTTCCAAAATTCGTTATCATCTTTACCGACCGATATAAAATCATCCACTTGACATCTCAACTGTGTAGAAGAGAAACGTCTTGAAGGTCTAGTCTCAACTGTGTAGAAGAGAAACGACTGGAAGGTCTATTCTCAACTGTGTAGAAGAGAAACGACTGGAAGGTCTAGTCTCAACTGTGTAGAAGAGAAACGTCTTGAAGGTCTAGTCTCAACTGTGTAGAAGAGAAACGACTGGAAGGTCTAGTCTCAACTGTGTAGAAGAGAAACGTCTGGAAGGTCTAGTCTCAACTGTGCAGAAGAGAAACGCTAGAAAGTATAAAGACACTAGTTTGATGAAGACCACAACACCCATAATGTAGTTGGCAATATAAACATAGTAGGGTATGTCCAAAGACAGATGAAAAAGTGGCTAAGCGATAACACCTGGACAAAAATTCAAGAAAGGAAACAAGCAAAACTAACTCTTCTATCCACGAAAGACAAGCTTGCATACGATACCAAGAAACAAAAATACACCATGTTAGATAAAGAGGTGAAGTCAAGAACACGAAAAGATAAACAAAACTTTATTCACAATCTAGCCACCGATGCGGAAACAGCTGCAAAAACTGGGAACAACAAGACCGTATTCCACATTATGAAGCAACTATGCAAACATACTCCTACACCAAATAAACCCATCAAAGACAATCAAGGTAGGATACTGCTGTCAGAAGAACAACAAAAACAACGATGGGCAGAACATTTTAAAGAAATACTAAATAGACCGCAACCAGAGATTGTTCCCAACCTAGATGAAGAAATCACCATGCCCACACACTAGAAGCTTCCTGCGAGCCATTCACACTGGAAGAGTTGAAATCTGCCATTAAAAAATTGAGAAACAACAAAGCGGTTGGTGATGATAACATCTCTGGAGAAATGCTCAAAGCAGCAGATGATAACTTACAACATATACTCCAACTGATAAATGAAATCTGGCAAATGAATCCCCACCACAACAGTGGAAAGATGGTATTATTTTCAAATTACCTAAAAAGGAGATTTGTCTGATTGTAATAACTGGCGTGGGATCACCCTACTGTCAGTGCCAGGAAAACTTTTTGTAGCATGTTACTCGAGAGACTGAAAAGTCTATAGATGAAAGGCTAAGAGAAGAACAAGCAGGGTTTAGACCAAAACGAGCATGCATAGATCACATCTTCACACTAAGAGTAATCATTGAAGAGTTCGTAGAATTTCAATCGAATTTAATCATCAACTTTGTTGATTTTCAGAAAGCGTTTGACAGTATTCACCGTCCTACGCTTTGGAAACTACTCAAAACTATGGTTTCCCTACTAAATTCATCAACATCATAAAATCCTTCTACAGTGAATCGCGCTGCAGTGTAAGAACAGATTTCGGTAACTCTGACTGGTTCCAGTGGAAACAGGAGTGAAACAAGGCTGCGTCTTATCGCCAATGCTCTTTGGAATAGCAATTGACTGGGTCATGCGAAAATGCACCAATAACGCAAATATGGGCATCAAGTGGGTTGATAAAATTTTAGAAGACCTTGATTTTGCCGACGATATAGCCCTTTGAGTTCATCACATCAAGATATTCAAATGAAAACAAACCTTCTCCAAAATATCTCAGGACAAATTGGTCTCCAAATAAACACCACAAAAACAAAAATTGTTAATCTTACCAGCAGTCCAGAAAATATTCAACTAAAAACTACACTCTTGAAAAAGTCAAAAGTTTTACATACCTAGGAAGTATGATGACATCTACGGGGATACAGCGCCAGAAATTCCACACAGAATCGCATTGGCATCAAGTGCTTTTAACAAATTGTCAAATATATGGAAGTCCAATTCACTGAGCAAGCACTTAAAATTAACGATCTTTAACTCTTGTGTGATTCCAGTATTAACTTATGGATGCGAGAGTTGGAAAGCAACAAAAGCTCTAGAAAGAAAATTAGATAACTTTGAGAATAAATGTCTTAGAAGAATACTGAACCTCAAATGGTCAGATTTCAGACCCAATACACAAATAAGACAAGAGACCAAGCAAGAAAATGTATCAAATTTTATAAGAAAGCGCCGCTGGAACTACATCGGCCACACACTTAGAATGGATGAGAGAAGACTCCTTACCAATCCCTCATATGGACACCAGAGGGAAAAGAAAACGAGGAAGACCAAGAGAGACTCTGCGTAGAACCATCACCAGAGAAGGCTCAACGATGGGCCTAGTAAACATTAAAGACTTAAAACAAATAGCAACGAACCGCGAGACATGGAGAGCTATGACCTCTGCCCTATGCGCCGCCCACAGGCCCAAGAGGAAAGACTAACTAACTAATATAAACATACGCACCAAACCGCACTCCCTAATATATATCATTGCAGTGGCGGCTCGTGGTCATTTCTCTTGGTGGGGCCAGACACATATTTTCGGAAAAATCATGGTTTTTGGAGTATTTACTATTATTTTTCTATTCCGGGAAGTTATTCTCTCTTTCGATTATTGGTGGGGCCGGGCCCCACTGGCCCTTAATGACGAGCCGCCCATGTATCATTGTATGTAAACAAGATCTATACTTCTTCAAACGCTCCATATCGACCACTTGTTAAATCACTCTTTGTGATTTGTATGTGATCTGAGATTAAGAGCGATTTACGGTGTGCCAGTTATGCGACAAGTAGGCCAGCACATCCGATTTCTGCAACGCTTTTTATTTACTAGGTAGCTTCTACCTCACGTCATCTCTTACGACATGCCTTGTAGATCACAGTGTTACCATTCTTTGCTCCCCCTGGCAACACACGAGCGTAATCCCTATATAACAAACAAGATCTTGAATATATAGACATATTTCAAGCGAACGAAAGGAAGGAAGGAACAAGATCTTTACAAGGCTCGCCCTTATGTTGAAAGGAGTGCGCCACGGTTTATTGTTCATCTTCATTGCACATGTCCATAATTGCTCCAATCTCCTCACAAGCATGTATTTCAGTGTGTTTAACTACTAACACCTCCCATTCTGTGTTGATTGATGTATCTACTGGGTTTTCTCTCGTGGTTTTCCTGTCTTGCAGCACCTATCGGTATGCACAACTTGCGCAACCGAGATAGAGAATACCCTTTATCTTCGTCGTTTAAAACATCACGGTTTAAATTCCCTATATACAAAACAGTTAGAAGACAGAATTGATGCATTTGAGATATGGATATATAGAAGAATAGGCAGAGTTTCATGGACAGAAAAAAAGACAAATAAACAAGTTTTAGGAAAACTAGGCATGAAGAAACAATTATTAAGAGAAATACAATTCAGACAAGTAAAGTATTTTGGGCACATAAAAAGACATGACACCATGATAAAACATTTACTAGAGGGAAAGTTGAGGGGAGAAGAGCAAGACCGAGAGATAAGTGGGAGGGAAACTTTAAGAAATGGACATGTTACAAGTCTTGCAGTGTGCAACACCAAGGCGAAAGACAGGATGCTGGAGATTCATTGCAGTCTACCTTCGATGTGGAGACGGCACATGATGATATACAAAACAAACAAGATCTACACTAACTATATTTGATTTATCAAGGAGTTAATTCTTATTGTTCATGTTTGTTGGTATACACGCCCTGATATAACTAAAACAAGGTTCATCCTTAGGTTGAAAGGGCGTGCCTCGTCTTAAAGAGGCTTTAATCCCCTACATAACAAAGAAACCAAGATTTATACTAATCTTGGATTCTCTATAATGAGTTCATTCTAATATGTCAAGTTTGTTTGCCTACATGCAAACCAAATATAACCAAAACTAGGTTCATTCACAGGTTGAAAGCAGTGTTACTCGGCTTAACCCTTTCACTGCTACATACTTTCCGAAGATGGATTTTTTTTTTTTTTTTTTTTTCGTCCGCTTTCAACTCAGGCGAAGTTTCATCTCTGAAACTGATTTTGCGTAAAATCTGTTTTCCAATTTCTTACAATGGCAGCAGCGTGCACATTGTAAATTACTTTACACTGGCAGCCGTGTGCTCAATGTACTCGTAATTAGTATTCCTCGCCATACAGGCAGATTTTCTCCGACTTCAGAGGTACTCACGTTATCGTCCTGAGTAAGACCAGGGACTCGAACAAATGCCGGACAGTAGGTTAGAACCCGAGCTATGAGGCGTCTCACAGCTAGTAGGCCGAGCTACTATCAACTACTCTAGGCAGTCCCCCTCGAAGATGGATCTAAAAATAGCTACTCTTTGTTACTATGTCACAAACGTGAATTGACGCCGATAGCAGTGACAGTAGAAATGTATAACGTGTTAACACGTCTTTAGCCTAAAGGGGAGAGATAATAACAGATGTCTTATGTAGTGAATGGGGGAAACGTATATACACGTCTTTAGTAGTTAAATCCACTGCATAACCCCTTTGGGGGTCTCTGTGGCTAAGTGGTTGAGCCCTTGTCGTGCGAGTCGAAGGTTCGAATCCGGACCACGCCGTTTTGTTCGTACGAGCATTTTTCTTCTTCTAGGAGACCCCTAGGAATATTGCCGGAGCTACGGAATTCGTGCAATGATCTCGTCATGTAGCATGTCATTTCTGCGGAGAGGGACTGAGCCATGTGAGGTAAAACCCGGTGCGATGAAGTCAATCCTTCGGCTTTAAACCATTTTTTCAACCTTACATAACAAACAATCAATACTTCAGCTTAGCTCCTCTATTGATGTGACGGAGATGCACTCTAACTTTCATACAATCAAATAATTAGTTTCATCCACAAATCTACAACAGCATGTAACAATTATATAACACCCAACAATAACGTCATCGTCAAATCGATATTAGCGTTCTAGTTCAATAAACAACATTTATAAATCAGTTGCTAAGTGCGGATAAAACGGCTTGTTTGGATGGAAAATTTTCATTTCCAGACGGTAGGTGGCGTTCTATGTACTCAAGAGAAGACATCTAGATCAACGATGGGATTGTGTTCGATCATTTGTATTCACCTCCGCACCATAGAGGTGCACCAACGCGCGTCTCTCTCTCTCTCTCTCTCTCTCGCGATCACCGCTTAGACTGGTGTACCAGATTACCTCATAAATCTGATTCATGCAGCCTTAGCATTGGTGTGGTTCGTCACATCTTCAGCGCCATTTGGATTTGGAGCTCTGGTGCTTATCCTTCGGCGATGTGTTCGGTTTAGCCAGCATTTACTGGGTTCGCTCTCCGTCAGCCTTTGGCTGTCCCCAGCCGACCTGCAAGGCTAGGTTCAACACGCGTCTGAGACGGTTGGCATCATCGCTTGCGATGGACGGCTATTATTATTTATAAGTAACTAATAATCCACAGAGCTCAGGAAGAGACGCTGGCGATGGATAGGACATACATTGAGAAGACCGACCGGAAGCATCGCAAGACAGGCATTGTTTTGGAACCCGCAGGGAAAGAGGAGTAGGAGAAGGCCTAGGCAGACCTGGAGAAGAGAGCTGGAGGCGGATATAAAGAGGATAGGCAAAACATGGAAAGAATTGGAAGGGATGGCAAGAGAGAGGAAGAAGTTTGTTGAAGACCTGTGCTCCAATGGGAGTTGAAAGGTGATGAGCGAACTAATAATCCAAGTAGTAGCATGTCCCTTACGGAGCGTCGTTTTCATCACAGCCCGCCTGAAAAACTCTCTATCAAATTATTCCGCCTCTTCCAGCGTGATGTTGAATGTTTGTTTAATCCCCTGCTGCCACCTTCCTCTTGGTCGTTCAAAACTAATACTACAGAGGTTTATAAGTATCTTGGGGGAAGATAGATGATTGGTTACTAAACTGACGTCATTGCACTCCGGACAGACCCATAGGTGCTCAGTCTCCTCAACAGATATCGAAGAGTATGCATACTGATGGTTCCGTGGCTCGCTGATTAAACACACCTCTCACGCATCCAGTTCGACTTGTACAACGGGTAACTCCAAACTACCTAAATCGCTTGATCGATTCAACATCCGAAGAATATCACCCGTATCCATCTTCAACGCCCCAACAATCGATACAAGCCTGTCCGCTCTCTCATTACCGCAAACACCCGCATGCCCAGGACAGTATATCCACGTAAGCCTCTGGAGGTTAGAAACTTCTATAGACGACATCCACTTATACCGAAACCTGCCCTTCTGGATCTTGTGAAGCATCGACTGAGAGTCAGATACAAAAGTAAAAGTCGAAACCATATTTCTACGAGCTTCTCCGAAAAGTAAAGCTAGAACCACCTAGATATCTCTGCTTATCTTTAGCTATCTCTTGCAACTCTTCTGTATATTGTTAATCTCTTCTCCCTGCATTTCTATGCTTCCCTCTCTTCACCTGTGGGTTCTAGCAACACTACATATCTCCCAAGAACACTAATGAAAATCGTAGCATATCCTTTACATGACGTAGCCATCAACCACAGAAAACTAGTTGATTTTCCTAGGCACCAATTATACGTTCAGTAGTTTGCCATTGCTTTCTGAACGGTGAGGTCTATTTTAGCCTTTTGTAAAAAAAAAACGCAAGGAAACGAATTTGCTTCCAAACTTGCCCACCGTGGGGTTTGGTATAAGACGTTCGACAAAGTAACTATCAGGAACTTTCAAAAATGTTAGAGAGCTTAAACATCGACATCAAAGAGTCATTCAGAACATATATTGGCAGCAAATAGCAGATATAAGAAGAGACAAAAAGATACTAGAATTTCTTTCACTTTCTGAGTGAGTTCTATTTTTAGTTTCATAAAATCCAAGGAAACAAATTTGCCCACCGTGGGGTTTGAACCAGGTACGTTTTGGGTTTGTGATCGAGCTCACCATCGCTTAAGCTACAGACGCTCACTAATAGAAGAACACAATAAGAAAGATCAATAGAAGTAGATCTACACTTGTGCGTTATAGACTACACCAAGGCGTTCGACAAAGTAACCATCAGGAACTTTCCAAAATGTTAGAGAGCTTAAACATCGACAATAAAAAGTCATTCAGAACAAACATTGACAGCAAACAGCAGCTATAAGAACAGACAAAAAGAAAGGAACTTTCCATAATTGCTTGACAGTGGGTCTAATATTACCGTTCATAAAATTCCACGGAAACAAATTTGCTTCCAAACTACCCACCGCGGTGTTTGAACCAGGTACGCTTGGGTTGTGATCGAGCACACTACTGCTTGAGACAAAGAGGTGAATAATGATATGATTTTAATAAACTTAAAGGATACTTACTTAATTGTTCCAGACATCTCGGTCGGTATAGATCCGGTCGTTGATGGTATGGAAATTATCCATTGAGAATGATCACATTCGGATTTAGCACTGTTCTCACTCCAATCATCAAACGAGGTGTCGGTTCCAAATGTGGATCTAGGCGGGGTAAATGGGACACAGTCCAAGTCTTGTTCGCATTTGGTATCCAAAAATTCAATCGGTTGTTGAAGATGAGTTATTTCATGTGCGTTGTTCGTCTGTACAAGCATGGCACCCATTTGTGATTTCAGAGTCGGATCTACATTATTCTCCTGACTATTAACTGTCTCTGTATTTGCTTCCAAGAAATGCTCCTTTTTACTGATGAATCTGCCTTTTTTACTACTTTGAAGTACAGCATCACAAGTATCCTCTGACACGTCCCGTTGCAGCTCTACGATGTCCATTAACTTTGCATAAGAACCTCTCATTGCATCTCTCAACAAAGAACCAGCTGGAGCTTCAAATGCTCGTTTGGTTCTCATCCTTTTATTACCTTTGGCAACTTGGCCTTCCGTAGACTGACTTTTTGCAATATCCTTATTTCCTTTAACTTTTGGTTTATGGGTGAACAAATTAGACACGTTTTGTTTGAGTAGATCCATACTGGCAAATAGTTAAGACACACACACAGCCTCCTTTGTAATAAAACAAATATCTTCAACTACACAATGGAATAAGCTATAAATCATATACGCCAGGTAGAATGTATAATCTCGTCTTGTATGTTTATATATAAATCACATTACCGATTAACAGCCAAAAGTACGGAAACACAAAGAACAATGTTCTCACAAAATGCACGAGTGTCTACTAAATCCAAATGAGATTGTGAGTATAAAATCCAGCGATGTAACCACACACTTCTTAGCATATATGTCCAGTAGAATGAAACAGCAGAGAAACGATTCAGCGGGAATATAACACACTTAAATATCAGCGCACACAATAGCTAGATCGCTAGGACACGGCACGCTTTTATTCGAAGGTAGGCTGGGAAATTCTTAATTCGTTGGCTATTGGTCACTTGGTACACAGCCAGGCTATAGTAGTTTATAGTTGGCTCTGCTTGGTATGACCATTTCCACGTGACCTTGCCTCATTGACTTCATTATTACAGGCCAGGCTTTCCTGCAAACCTGTGACATTTACTAAGCCGGACGCAAAGGTTGGATCAGATCGACGATTGCGCTATTGTTGTCGGAGGCCACGGTCAGATGAACAATGTACCAGGTCCTTTGGCAGTTGGTTTCTCGGTTACATAATAAGTGTCATAAGATCCAATGTGAACTCGGTTGCACCGGGTGAAGGTTACGAAGCAAGCCAGATTGATGACAAAAGTGTCATGATTTCTGGTGATATGATTTCTATCAGACTTGACGTATTCCTCTCCGCTCCTCGTGGAGCATAGGGCCTCAACAGTTGCTCGCCACTCTTCTCGGTCTCTGGCTATTTTCTTAATGGTCTCCCAAGATAGTCTGTCTCCGACAAGGAGCCCTAATAACTCCGAGACTCGGGTTAGTTTTGTACAATTTGTTTTTAGTTTCTGTAACTACGTTCCTTTTTTTAATGAATGGGTAGTAAGCCCGTTGCACAACCTAGAGGACCATCAGAGACGGATACTAAAATGTAGGTCTCTCGTGTTCAAGTTGAGCACGTAAAAGAACCCTTGGCTGTTCAAAATCGAAAAGAACAACCTGGAAAGCCGCTGTCCGGGCAAAGTTGATTAGAAAGATTAAAATCCCTACAAAATAGTTTCATTATTTTCTAAATTACATCGGGAATCCTCGCCGGTAATACGGAGTTTGTGCACTGCAGCTGAGATCTTTCTGTGTAAAAAAGAGATCGGAGCACACATGGTTACTCACCAAAGTGCAATGATGATGATGTTCATATCAATCAATCGGCCCTAGTGGTTACCGGGTCCAAATTGGGGTGTAAAGAATAGAACCACTGTTACCCGTCACGCATGCCGTAAGAGGCGAATAAGGAATTTGGGCGTGGGGCTAGCTACTCCACACTGTAAAAAATACTAGATAGCTACAGAACGGAGAGCGAACCGAGTAAACGCTGGCTGAAACCTGACACATCGCCGAAGGATAAGCATCAGGGCTTCAAATGGTGCTGAAGATGTGACTTAAACTCACCAATGCTAAGGCTGCATGAATCAGATTTCCATATGAATAGTATTTATGGGGAGGTCTGGGACGCCCGAGTGGTTACCGGGGCCCACATTTGAGGTGTAAAGAATAGAACCACTGTTACCTGCAACGCATGTCGTAAGAGGCGACTAAGGAGGTTTGGATGAAATCGGATGCACGTGTCCTAAACGTGTAGAAGTCTAAGCGTTTAGGGGGCCTACCAAACCAATGTGCAACGTAGACACGTTCTTGGCAAAGATCAAACATATCACAAAGAGTGATTAAAAGTGGTCGTACAGAACGAGCGCAAAGAAGAAGAAGAAGGTAGAATCATATACATGACTTAGACAGCAAGAAACATATAGAAATATCAGAATAAGAATACAGAAGCCAAGTGGAGCGATGATCAACTATGAAATGTATGGAGGTATTAAAGTAATCAAATCTAGGATCAAAATTAGAATATTCAATTCCAATGTTAGAACAGTTCTGTTGTATGGGTCACAAACATGGGGAACGAATAAAACAATAACTAATAAACTGCAAACATTTATCAACTGGTGTAGAGGGACTAAAATGATATGATAGGGTCACAAATGAGGAGGTTATGGAAAGAACAAGACAGATTCTAGTGAACTAAGAGGTGAAAAAAAAGCGCTGGATACGACACACCTTGAGAAAACCAGAAATGCCCTTTGCTGGAACCAGCAGGGAACGTGAAATAGACTGAAGCATGGAAATACATGGAGCATACATTAACGATATATGGAAGAAGAGTTGTAAGGAGCTGCATAAGATAGCTAAACTTTGGCGTAGATCCAAGCCCAAATATACGGATCATTAAAGAGTACTGTATAAGCGAAGGAAGTATTTGACTGTTAGCAAGACAGACTCAAACATTTCCTTAGACCAAAAACTTTGGTTTTGGATGCGCTGGTCCTACAGTAGTAGGGGCCTAACGGAGACGTAACATTCTAACCGTTCTTGGTAACAACTGTTTGTATTTCACAATATGAATGATCAAAATGGTTAAGAAGAACGATCAAAACAAACAAACATATAGCTAAAGACAGGAGGACTTGACATGGTTGTGGACCTATGCCATAACCAGTCTTTAAAAAAGGGGGCAAGAGAGAAAGTAAGCATGTATTAATTTTTACCAACAGCACATAGGTCAGTACTTGGAATATGGTTCAGTTACATTGTGCCCATCATCATATAATATAATAGCCGTCCATCGCAAGCGATGATGACAACAATCTCAGACGTGTACTGTTGCATCTCTCTGGTGTGTGCGGAGGTGACTGTAGAGTCCAATCCTAGAACAGAATCCCGACCACAGGTGGGGCATACATGATCAAGGTTAGACATGTGCGTGTTGTGTGCTCTGTCTTTTCGCCTGCTCTGCTTTTCTCTGTGACTCAACAATACGATGATTCTCAGCTATTCGGGTTCCTCTTTGTTGTTACAGCGCCACATTTGGCGATCTTGCGCAAGGGATTCCCAGCACGTATTGTCTATATCGAAGCATTTCAGAGACACTTTAAGAGTGTCTTTAAAGCGTTTTTCTGTCCACCAGCTAAACGTCTGCCCCTTCAAGCTCGCCATACATCAACTGTTTTGGGATGCGTTTATCAGGCATTCGAGCAACGTGACCGACCCATCTCACTTGGGCCTTCTGCAACAGGGTGTTGACGCTTGGGATCTTTGCTCTTGTGAGGACTTCGCTGTCTGGAATTTTGTCCTGCCAGTTTATTTTTAGTATTCTGCGTAGACAGCTTGTGTGGAAATGGTTTAATCATCATATATCATATCTGAGCAGACACTTTAGGTCATCACAGAAGCAATTCTATTTTTTTGTCTGCCTACTATGAATTAAGGTGTCTATATATACCTAATACACCTCTGAAATCGGAGAAGGCACACCTGTATTGCGAGGGACACTGATAATAATGAAAGCAGACCTTCATGCAAATATCAGTCAGAAGAGTCATGACTATGCTGGAATTTATAGCGGCAAAGCAGAAGTGCCTAATATGGCACCTTTGACTGATTTTTGCATAAAGGCTTACTGTCCTTATCACCAGTGTCCCTCGTCATTCAGGTGAGCATTGCTTTGATTTCAGAGGTACAAGAACAATGAAATCAACATCTATAGTAGAGATGGAGAGAATTATACATGAGAGAGAGACTGCACAGACACAAAGGTACTGACATAGGCAAATAAAAGGTTGTGTGTATGCCGAGCCATACAGTAGAAGACAGACTCTAAATCTAGCAATGGGAGGACTGAAAAGAAGCAGTTTTATACACCAGGCCAAATGACTTCATAAACAAACATTATTCTTTCTTTTGTCTTCACACTGTTACCGGGTTGTTGTCCTGTGTAGTGGTTTTCTGTTTTTTGTCCTGCCCTGCTTTAGTGGCTTGGGTGTTAGTTATTTTTACTTTTTGACATGATTCTTTTATACTATCTATCCATCTTTTCATGGTCTTCCCTCTCTTTCTTGCCTCATGTTCAGTCATAGTAGACTGTACACAGTGGAGTTTGGTTGCATTCTTATTAAGTGGTCGAACCACTTCATTCTTTGTTTCTCAATGTAATTCAAGAAAGTTTCTGTCCAAACTTTCTTTCTTATGCTGATGTTGGTGACTCTGTCTTTTCTGGTGTTGTTGGTAACTTTCTGTAGGCATCGCATTTCACATGTTTCAAACAAACATTAGATATACCAAAAGTTTACATCTCTCTCAAATCTGTGCCAGGTTAAACCCCTTAGAGAGAGAAGACTGAATCAACAGTATATATCCAAAGAATATTCAACCCATATAAACAGAACAGCGTACAACATAGAACACTCTCAGATTCCTGAAGAAAGAATATGCACAAGACCTCTGGGTTGGGTTGATGGGTTGGCAGAAAACAGTCAAAAATGGAGAAGCATATTGTACACAGAATACCCAAATAATATATTTAGAATACAGTCATAGTATAAACCCCTTCACTCTTCACAGTCGATATACTGGCTCACTGTATTTTTAAAGATGGCGCAAAGTCGGTTGACATTACTATAAACATGCGTCCGGAGGTACAAAATAAAATATGGAGTGAAAGGGTTAATGGAAAAATTATTCATAACTATGATGCAGTAATCCAGGCAATCAAGGTGGCAACTCAGAAACTGTTGTACACCGTTATTGATCCACACTGTGGTATTTTTTTTATAGATCAGCACTCCAAATATTCTTGGAAAATTGCCATGTCTACAGACAATACTGTCTAAACTGTGCAACCAGTACATGGTCACCATGCAGTGGATGCTGCCTCAGTGAGGAATACCAGGAAATGAGACAGCAGACCAACTCACCAGGGAAGTCGGTGCAGGAGAGCAGCAGGATGAATGTTATGTATCATCAAAAGAAAAGGATGATTAAAACTATCAGAAAGCCAATAATACTAACAAAGAACGACTACCATAATAAGAGCAGATTAGAACAAGTTGTCATTATTTATGAGTCTCAAAACAGAACATAATCCCCTCCGCAGCCACGTACCTTTATGCCCAATTTAAGATTGACAATTCAGCTTTGTGGACAGGCACCCAAGTCTGCATAGCACATACTTCAAGACTGCATTGAATATGCTATACTACTGCAGAATAATTTGCTCAGTGAAACAACACTAGAAAGAAAACCACAGCAACCGCACAACCTGTGAGTGTGTGAGCTACAAAAGACGGTGGAGTTTATATATGTATTATATAAGAGAAAACGTACAATATTTCAATAAAACAAAAGGAAGAAGGAAGGAGTGGTGCTGATGCCATCCTGATAGTTCCGAGATAATGGATGGGGGATATTGATTGTATGTTAGCAGTATGTCTTGGCTAGTTTTACTAGTTCTTATACCAGTGTTCAGATTCTGCTTCCAGATGAACCTGTCCCTGACATGCTCTTCCTGGTTGTGTGCATCGTTGCGTAAAAAGGCATTCATAACGTATCCAGTCTTACCGCAACCCGTAGTCCCATTTTAAGACAAGTATAGTTCGTAGACAGCCCTTGCATTAGTTCTATTCCTTAACCTCAATAGATGTGCCTAGGTTGTGAGACTACTTAAGTCAAAGAGACGCATTGGGGTAACTAAACTGGACTAGTTATCATCAATTATCATTAATCATTCATAACATAACTATTAACTCACTGTACCACCTAGTACCGTACACCTACTCAAATATGAAAAAGAAGCAAGATTAATGAAAGACTGACTTACTTGAACAGATCCTTGTCGTTCATAGCTGCGGTGTCTACATCACTAATACATTTACAAAACGTGTTGTATTTAGAAACATTGTCTTTAATTCATTACTTCGTGAAATTTATCAACAAATAATCCAAATCGCTAAAACAATACTAAATGTGGCGGCCAGACAATCTCTAACCAATCAAAATCATGTATTCATAAACTCAAGATATGAGAGTGATCTCCCTTAAATTCTAAAATTCTGTTACTGCAAATTTGTTTGATATCCCTAGCTCCATATGTCCGCAGTCGCCCGAGTGATTACCGGGGCCCAAATTTGGGGTGTCAAGAATAGAACCACTGTTACCTGCCACGCATGTCGTAAGATGCGACTAAGGAGGTTTGGCTGAAATCGGATGCATGTGTCCTAAACGTGTATATGCGTTTAGGGGCCTACCAAACCAATGTACAACGTATACACGTTCTTGGCAAAGATTAATTATATCACAAAGAGTGATTAAAATTGATCGTAAAGAACGAACGCAAAGAAGAAGAAGATGTCCGCAGTGACGAAACAAGTAAAAACAAAGTACTGTATCGTTACAAAAACAATACACAGCAATGTTTCGACCAAAAGGCCTTTATCGAGCAAAGGATACAAAAGAAGTGAAGAATTTCACATCTTTCGCATCACACTACATATAGAATTGATTTTCTTGGCACCACTTATACGTTCAGTAGTTTGTCATTGCTTTCCGAACGGTGAGGTCTATTTTTACCTTTTGTAAAAATCTCACAGACACAAATTTGCACACCGTGGGGTTTGAACCTTGGGTTTGTGATCGGGCTCACTACCGCTTGAGCTACAGACGCTCACTACATATAGAATACAATAATCAATTCCTAACCTATGTCCGCTACGCTATATATGCTGTCATCGCTTTCTTCTATTACAGATTAAACAGTTCAAATATTATTGTTACGTTGCTTCTATGCTGTACCCTGCCCCCAGCGATTCTTCATTTTTCTATGGATTAATCAGTAGGCCAAGACTGATGGAAAAATTACCTCATTATTCATTATGTATGTATCTTGTGTGAGGCGGATTAGCGTAATGCGTAGGCGTTTGCTTAGCTACTTGTATTCAAGATGGTTGTGGGTTCAATCCCACAAAGGAATGGCCCTCCTACTTCCTGTACATTAGGGGCAAGAAATGTGAAGTGACAGGCACTTCATACTCTAAGATCTGAAAAGACTAGGGGACAATTTATTTGTTATGTATCTCTTGCAGAGAAGACAAAACAAACGAATTTGTTAGGAATAAAATAACTACACTGGCAGGTCAGCGGAGAGCACTTCTGACCAGGGGCGGCTCGTCATTAAGGGCCAGTGGGGCCTGTCCCCACCAATAATCGAAAGGTGGAAACTTCCCGGAATAGACAAATAATAGTAAATACTTCAAAACCATAGTTTTTTCGAAAATTTGTGTCTGACCCCACCAAGAAAAATGACTACGAGCCGCCACTGCTTCTGACAGTGACGAAACATGGCGTGCTTTTATTGTTCAGGCATATGAATAGACATGATTTTATCACAATAGCAATTTTCCAGGAACAGTTGGCGTAGTAGGAGATTGATGTAAAGAAAAGCATGGACTGATAACATGAAGTATTGTCCAATGAGATGAGATTCTACACTGGTGGTCCGCTTGGCAGAGAAAATAGATCTTTGCATTGACGTAAATGTTGACGATATTGTCATAGCACCCCTACGACCTTAATGAGTTATGAACTTCAGGGCCGTGCCGTGCAATTATGCAGAGAGGCGGCCGCGTCAGGCGGTACCGTAAGGGAGGGCATAAGTAGCGAAATCAAAATCACAATTGAATGTTATTTTAAAGAAAAACATTTAAGGGGTGGCATTTCGAAGACTTGCATCATACTGAGAAAATATACCGCAAGGCCCTGATGAACTTTATAATTCTCGCCCGAGTGGTTACCGGGCCCAAATTTGGGGTGTCAAGAATAGAACCACTGTTACCTGCCACGCATGTCGTAAGAGGCGACTAAGGAGGTTTGGCTGAAATTGGATGCACGTGTCCTAAGCATATAGAAGTCTATGCGTTTAGGGGCCTACCAAACCAATGTGGAACGAATACATGTTCTTGGCAAAGATCAAACATATCACAAAGTGTGATTAAAATTGGTCGTAAAGAACGAACGCAAAAGAAGAAGAACTTTATCATCATTATTGGCTTCTTTGTCTCAGGAGACAATCGGTTTTGCGTCACATAGTTTGTTCAGTGCTGAATCACAACGTCTGTTGTGACTGTGATGACATTGTGTGTATAGAACTGCCCCCAGTATGCTGACCAGAGAAGAAAGAGGTGGCCCACCTACACCAGCGCCAAAGACAAACCGTATGTCGTGGTTAACAATCTGAGGCAAACGGCTGGCTTTATTAGAAAATCCGAACTCCCAATCTAGTGAGAACGCAGAAGAAGAGGTAATGGCCTTGTAGACCGACTCATATTCAAATTTGGACTATATTTTTTTTTTCGATCCAGAAGCACTTGAGCTGAAAGCTCTTCGGCTCGGTGTCATGAACATCGTAACCCTTCGGCTCGGTGCCACGAACACCGTAAATCTGGGGAACCTGTAGCTTTTCTGCCAGTCCGCGGAGTTGAATCCGCACTTACAGAGGACTAGTCATCCGTAGTCCAACGCGATACGAACACGCTGGGCACGCGGGCAATTTGGACTATATAGCAACATGGTACTGGTTCTTCAAGGTAATCGATATATTTTAGTTATTTTTGCTCTCTTCCGTTCTTGATTGAATGAATGATTGATTGGACCATCATCATTGCACTTTCCCAGTAACCATGTGTGCTCCGATCTCTTTCATACACATGAAGTTCTCAGTGGCAGTGCACGAACTCCGTAGCACTGGCGAGGTTCCCTTGTGTAATTTAGAAAATGGTAAAAATATTTTGTATAAATTTTTATTTTTAAAACTTTCTAACGAATTGTGTCCGCGCAGCGGCTTTCCAGTCTGCTCTTCTCGATTTTGAACTGCCAAGAGTTCTTTTACATGCTCAACTTGAACACATGACATACGTTTTATCGTTCGTCTCTGATAGGACTGGGAACTCGATCTCACCTACACTGAGATCAGAGATCTCTAGAAAAATATCCCGATGGCTCCATGAGGTAGCAAACCCGAGTATCTTTCAACGAGAGGAGAGAACCTAACTTCTACGCTACAGAGGCGTTTCTCTTCTTCCCTTCTCCTCCCCCAAACCACCCCACCACCACCCCATCCAATTCTCTCTCTTTTTCTTGTGCCTTTGTAACCCCGGTTGGGGCGAAGGCCCCCCAACAAACTCATGGTAGTTATTCGTTGGTTGGATATTGTAGCTTACGCTTTCTACTGGATGGGGTAGCCAACTTCAAGCCGAACCCCAGTCGCCTATTACGATATTCCTGCCCGTCTGCCCAGCGTGTTCGTAGCGCGTTGGACTACGGGGTGACTATCCCTCTGTGTGTGCGGGTTCAACTTCGCGGGATGGCAGAAAAGCCACAGATTCCCCAGATATACGGTGTTCGTGGCACCGAAGGGTTACGATGTCCATGGTACCGAGCCGAAGAGCTGAAAAGCTCAAGTGCTTCTGGATCGGAAACAAAAATTACGATATTCCTCGCAAGTCACAGTGTTACTATTCTATGCATCCATTGTGAGTCCCCAACACACGGCTGTACTCCAATTAATTTACTTTAATGTTGGCACTCTTACGTCGATGGTAAATTTATGGTAAACTTTCCAAGTGACCGCACTGTCTCCCCTCCTCCCACTCTTCCTTTGGGCCTATCTGCTTATACAGGGTGTCCAACTTAAAAGCAGCCTATGAATGGAGCTAATCTGGCATATATGTATGGAAATGAGAAGGTTCAGTTATGACGTAGTATAGGTCAAGGTTGTGTGACGGTGTGTAATTGTAGTGCGGGAAGGGGTGATGAATAAATGTGACGTAGGACGAGCTAGTCAGGACCGGTTTAAATAGTAAATAAACACAACGCGATAGGTTATCTGGCAACTTTCGGTTTGTCAATGGGGATGTAATCATTTTGAACACCCTGTATTATCTGATATTCATGGACGTCCTTATACATTAAAGCAAGAAGGGGCTAGTGCCACCCTATGGGAACTGGCTTTTTGATAACACAGTGTTATGTGAATCTTGTATTCTTCATTTCCGCGTAGTAAACCACCAACAAATAGAGCAATATATACAAATAGTCACAGCGTGGTAAGAACAACAGACGGAATGACAGACTCATTCGAAACAAAATCAGGAGTAAGACAGGGTTGTGTGTTCTCACCCTTCTCTTCAAAATATATATATAGACAGAATAGTGAAAGAGACACAGTGCGAGAAAGATCTTATTGACATAGACAATGATCACGACGACCAATTAAATAATCAAATCAACGAATTTTTTTACAGACGATCAAAGTTTAAATCAATGAAGACGAAGATCAACTACAACATCACATGAATTCATTGCTAAGAGCATGTAGGAAGTACAACATGAAAATAAACAAACAAAAGACCGAGACCATGAAAATAAGCAGAACGCCAAGCCAAGCAAACATACAAATAGACAACACCAGAGTAAGGCAAGTTTCTGAATTCAAAAATTTAGCCAGCATTTTCACACAAGACGGAAAACTCGATAGAGAAATAGAGACAAGGTGTCAAAAAGCAAATGCAGTGACCTACCAGCTGGTACCACTACTACAACACCCAAAGATCAAGATGGAATTGAAAAGTAGATGATAAAAAGTATTTTCCTACCAACACTTTGTTACCAGTGCCAAACTTGGTCTCTTACAGCAACACGCCACAGAAAGCTCACCCTGTATGAAATGAAATGCTTGAGGAAGGCAGTGGGGGCCACCAGGAATGATAGACTACGAAATGAGAACATCAGAAGCAGAGTGGGCATAACTTCATGCATCGAATACATCGAAAGACAACAAATGCAGTGGTTTGGGACATTTAATGAGAATGAAATACAACCAACCACCAATAATAGCATACCATAAAAAGAGATCAAGTACTAGAGCTAAGGGAAGACCAAGAAAACGATGGATAGACAATATCAAGACCACACTAGATAAACACGGATATAACACAAGGGCGACTCATCTGGCCCTAGAACACAAATTAAAGCTCCCATCCCTACGCTTAAGAGTGGACAGCCAACTACATCTTCCACCTGGGAATAGACAAGAGAGACAACCACCAACTACATTTTGTACAATTCATTTTGTTACCTCCTAGACGTCCATGTGGTGCCGGGACCCTCAAGGGAAGCAAAGAATGATACAGCTGCAACCTACAAGGCATGTCTAAAAGGCGTCTGATGTAGGACCTAGCTCTTTCCACGCACAGTTATTTCCTCAATTTTTAAGCAGTTAATTCAAGGAAGTAAAAAAAAAATTTTTTTTAATAAAACGATCCCAACTACTCTTCAATAAATAAACATATATATATATTATTATATACTAAATTGAAGAAAACTGGACAACCCAATAGAATAACAAGGTTGAAAAGTAGTATAAGTAAAACAGTAGAAGTAATACAAGAAAGACTTTTTATAAGGAAAGCAACTCTATGGCTCATGTGCGGCTTATGGCGTGCAACGGACTTCCGCCGTGGCGCAGTGTGCGGCTTAAAGCGTGGAAAGAGCTAGGAAGCTACCACAGTAAATAAAAAGCAGCGCAGAAATCGGATGGACTGACCTACTTGTAGGCGCATAACTGGCACAAAGTACAATCGCTCTTATGCTCAGATCACATACAAATCACACAGAGGGGTTAACGAGTGGTCGATATGGAGCGTTCGAATTAAAAGAAGAAGAAGGTACCTCATATAAACAATTTTTTGTGGGCATCCATGTCTTCTATCAACTTAATAATTGCGAAGTTCGTTTTCTCATGTCCCCATTTCCCCATCAATCAAGTGCCATGCCTGCCGGCGTAGGCGATCATGTCTCTCCACAACTCTCTTTGCTTGGTGCATGTAATTAGTTCTGACGTCGATATTTTGTCGAACCATGATGTCAGGCCATCCAACATCTTCTCCCTCTGTCTTCCACGATCTCTCATTCCCTTAATTTTACCTGTAGTCACCAAATGTTCTAAACCTTCTCTTCGCATTATATGCCCGAAGAACCTTGATTGTCGGATTCTTATTCTTTTCATAAGGTTTCTTTGTGTGCAGACCTGATTTAAAACCTCCATGTTTGTTTTCTTTGCTGTCCATGGAATTCTCAATATTCTTCTGTAAAACCACATCTATCACAGAACAGAAAATCAAATTGACCACATATGCATAAACAAGAAATTCAGGTCATCTCTACAAGATGTAAGGGTCCTAAGGGGGCAGATGTAGATTCGGATCACCACTTGCTGATAAGTAAAATTAAACTGAAGCTTAAGCGATACATAACATCCAATGAACATAGACACCAATATAATGTAGGATACCTCAGAAGTCAAGAAACAAAGGAACAGTTCACGGTCACAGTCTCTAATAAGTATGAGGTGTTGCGGCAATTAGAAGATGAGGTGAGTGCGGAAGAATGCTGGCAGCAAGTCAAAAATATTTGGAATGAAACATGCACAGAGGTATTAGGAAAGAAGGAGCGGAATCATAAGGCATGGATAACTCCAGAAACTCTCAAGGAAATAGAAGAAAGGAAAAGAGGAAAGCAGATTTAAATAATAGCAAAACTAGAACTGCCAAAGCCATAGCCCAGGAAAAGTACACAGAAGCTAGCAAGAAAGTGAAGAAACAAATAAAGTTAGATAAAAGACAATATGTAGAAGATCTAGCAAGAGAAGCAGAGGTAGCTGCAGGAAAAGGAAACCTTAGGGATCTTTACAATATCACTAGAAAGCTAGCAGGAAAATACAGACCATCAAATGGGTTGATCAAAAATAGTAGTGGGGAAACTATCACTAATGTTAGAGACCAAATGGAAAGATGGATGGAATACTTCAAGGAACTCCTGAACAGACCAGCACCTACAAACCCCCAGATATCCAACCGGCAGAAATTGACTTGGACATCAACTGTGAGAAACCATCCAAGGAGGAGATTAGTAAAGCCATTAAACTTTTAAAAGATGGAAAAGCGGCCGGTCCAGATGGTATTCCAGCGGAGGCGGTTAAAGCCAACATAAACACATCCACAGAAATACTGTATAAATTATTTAGCAGAATCTGGGAGACGAAGAAATACCAGCAAACTGGAGAGAAGGATACCTGGTGAAGCTACCAAAGAAAGGGACCTTCAGAAGTGTGAAAACTATAGGGAATAATGCTGTTGTCAGTACCTGGGAAAATACTAAGCAGAGTCATCCTGGAGAGACTGAGAGATGCCATCGATATAAAGCTAAGAGATGAACAGGCAGGCTTCCGACCAAATAGATCCTGTGCTGACCAGATAGCCACATTACGTATAATAATAGAGCAAAGTATTGAATGGAAATCCCCACTTTATATCGGATTTGTTGATTATGAGAAGGCTTTTGACAGTATTGATAGGAAAACCCTTTGGAAATTAATGAGGCATTATGGAATCCCACAGAAAATTATTAACCTAATAAAAGCAACATATACATATATGAAATGTAGAGTTCTTCATGAAGGTAAACTAACAGATACTTTCGGAATAGAAACAGGAGTGCGTCAGGGATGTCTTCTATCACCTTTGTTGTTCTTACTGACAATAGACTGGATTATGAAGACCACAGTAACTAACACCAGAAATGGAATCCAATGGACTCTGACAGAGCAACTAGATGATCTGGACTTCGCTGATGATATAGCCCTTCTGTCACATACACGAAATCAGATGCAGGATAAGCTAAACACATTGAATCAAAGGTCCCAGCAACTAGGGCTGAACATTCATAAGGGAAAGACAAAGATATTGAGAATTAACCAAACAAACGACAACTCGATCTCCTGGGGAAATCCACTTCAAGAGGTAGAATCATACACATATTTGGGCAGCAACGTAGACAAAGAGGGTGGAACAGATAGAGATGTTAAAATAAGAATACAAAAGGCAAGAGGAGCTTTCATTGCACTGGGAACATTTGGAAGTCCAAAGAAATCAAATCTAGAACAAAATTCGGATATTTAACTCTAATGTTAAAGCAGTTCTACTGTATGGGTCAGAAACATGGAGAACAACTAAAACAATAGCGCATAAATTGCAAACATGCATCAACTGGTGTCTGCGCAGAATAGAGGGAATAAGATGGTATGATAGGGTCACAAATGAGGAACTTATGGAGAGAACAAGACAGATTCCAGTGAACGAACAGGTTAAAAAGACGCTGGCGCTGGATAGGACACACTTTGCGAAAACCGGAGGGGAATATAACAAGAAGGGTCCTTGCCTGGAACCCGCAGGGACAGCGAAAGAAGGAGAGGCCGAGAAATACATGGAGACGAGATTTGGAGGCGGAGATCAACAATATAAAGAAGAGCTGGAGGGAGCTGCAGGAGATAGCTAGAGATAGGAAGACTTGGCATGAGTTGGTTGAGGGCCTATGCCCCAACCGGGTAAAAAGGCAAAGAGAGAGAGAAAACCACATCTCTGTGACTTCCAATGATCGTATTGATTGTTTGTTCAGTGTCCATGATTCGCTGCCATACATAAGAATTGGTTCAATATAGCATTGGAGTACTCGTTTTCGCAGTGTCATTGGTAGTGAGTTCACGCATAGTGTGTTCTTCATTTTCATAAAAGCTGCTTTCGTTTGAGCTATTCTACTCCTAATCTCTGTTGTACATCTTCCATCTGATGTTAGGAATGTTCCTAGATACTTGAATCGATGGACTTGTTTCAGTGTTGTGTTATTTATTTTGATATTGCATGTTGGTGTTTCTTGTTTCTTGGAGACAACCATAACCTCTGTTTTCTTTATATTCATGCTTAATCCTTTCTTTTCACTTTCTCTCACTAGTATGTCTATCAAGTCTGGTAGATCTTGTTCGCATGTAGCCATCTCCCCATGCACTTTCAAAAAATGATGACATTCTTGAAATTTGAAATGTACCCCAGCTTTTTAAATCTATTCTTTCCATTTTTAGTAGAGTCGAAACGGTGGTCAAATATCCATTTGGGGGTGACGGTGGCGTAGAGGTTAGGTGCTCGCATCTCGTTACAAAGGTACTCGGTTCGTGTCCCACGTGGAGCGATCGGGATATTTCCCCAAAGATCCCTAATCTCAATATAAGTGAGATCAAGTTCCTAGTCCTATCGGACACGGACGATGAAGCGTTTGTCCCGTGTTCATGTTGAGCACGTAAAAGAACCATTCGCAGTTCAAAATAGGGAAGAACAGGCTGGCAAGCCTCAGCCCGGACAAAATTCATTAGAAAGATTTTAAAATATAATTCCTACAAAATATTTTCATTATCTTCTAAACTACATCGGGGACTCTCATCGATGCGACGGAGTTCGTGCACTGCTGCTGAGATCTTCATGTGTAATGAAGATTTCGGAACACACATGGTTACTCACTTAAGTGCTATGACGATGGTCATATCAATCATTCAATCAGTCTATTAATCAACATTGTCAAACAAAATCAGAACAGTTACATTGGTTATTGTTCTAGTTTCCGCCCGAGTGGTTACTTGGGCCCAAATTTGGGGTGTAAAGAATAGAACCACTGTTACCTGCCACGCATGTCGTAAGAGGCGACAAGGAGGTTTGGTTGAAATCGGATGCATGTGTCCGCTAGGGAATGCTAACCCGAAACAAATGCTTGCAGAAAACGGATGCACCAGGCCGTAAGGCGCATAACATGGTGCAACAACCCTCACAATGAGGAATGGGATTGCCGATTCTACTGTCGCCAATCTGAGTCGGAGATTTAGCCACGCAGTAAGAATGTCAGACCTACCATCACGATGGTGGCCAAAACTTACTGCAGGAAGAGGTCGGCACAAACGGGGAAGCAGAAATCATAGGACCTATATCCTACAGAACTGCCCCCAGTATGCAGATTTGAGAAGAATGAGGTGGCCCACTTATACCAGCGTCCAAGACAGCGTATGGCGGGGCTGATAATCTGAGGCAGACGGCTGCATTTATTAATAATAATAATAATAATTCCTCTCGTACCGTTATACGTTACATAGGGCCTGCAAGTAATTTCTCCATACCGCTCTATCCTGGGCAACTCGCTCAATCTCCTCCATGGAACTGAGACCAATATTTCCTACCTCTCTCAGCAAAGTTCGTTTCAGGGTCTCCTATGTGTATCTCTTCTTTCTGCAAGTAATTTCTCCATACCGCTCTATCCTGTGCAACCCGCTCAATCTCCTCCATGGAACTGAGACCAATATTTCCTACCTCTCTCAGCAAAGTTCGTTTCAGGGTCTCCCTATGTGTATCTCTCTTTTTTTAACCCCCGCATCCCACTTCAATGCCTGCTTTGATATTCGTTGGTCATTTCTCCTCAAGGTGTGTCCAACATATCTCCATCTTCTCTTTCTTATAACAGTTGTCACTAGTGGTTGACCATTTATTAGAGAATCCGAAATCCCAATCTAGTGAGAACGCAGAAGAAGAAGATTATTGTTTTAGTTTTGTGTAACATATTTTATTGCACAAATTGGGGGACTGCCTATAGTAGTTGATAGTAGCTCGGCCTGCTAGCTGTGAGACGCCTAGGGCTCGGGTTCGAACCTACTGTCCGGCATTTGTTCGAGTCCCCTGGTCTTACTCAGACGATAACGTGAGTACCTCTGAAGTCGGAGAAAATCTGCCTGTATGGCGAGGAATACTAATTACGAGTACATTGAGCACACGGCTGCCATTGTAAGAAATTGGAAAACGGATTTTCACGCAAAAATCAGTTTCAGAGATGAAACTTCGTCTGAGTTGAAAGCGGTCGAAAAAAAAAAAAAATTTATCAAAGAACTTTATGGACAAAAAAAAAAGGTACACAATATAGATATTTTAAAAGTTCTGATATTAGAAGAACATTTGTTTATAAACAATATCATGTCTCGGAAATAGAATACCTCTCCTAGGCTTATTCAGTATTCAATTATCAGTTACGCCCGAGTGGTTACCGGGGCCCAAATTGGGGTGTAAAGAATAGAACTATTGTTACCTGCCAGGCATGTCGTAAGAAGCGACTAATGAGGTTGGGAGTCGGGCTAGCTACCCGTAAAAACACTAGATGGCTACAGAACGGGAGAGCGAACCCAGTAAACGCTGGCTAAAACCGGACACATCGCCGAAGGATAAGCACCAGAGCTCCAAATGGTGCTGAAGATGTGATGAAACACACCAATGCTAAGTCTGCATGAATCAGATTTCCACATGAATATAATTTATGGGGAGGTCTAGTACATCGGTCTGGGCGGTGATCGCGAGACAGAGAGTTATCAGTTATATTTCTTCTTCTTTTCTTGATCGTTCTTTTCGGCCAATTTTGAACATTCTTATTGTGATATATAAGCAACCTACACCAAGAACGGTGTTTACGTCACATCATTCAGCTCCATTTGGAGCTCTGGTGCTTATTCCTTCGGCGATGTGTCCGGTTTCAGCAAGCGTTTACTGGGTTCGCTCTACGTCAGCCTTTGGCTGTCCCCAGCCGACCTGCAAGGCAGCAGTTGCTATTTTCTTTTAGGGTAGCTACCCTTAGACAACCTTCCCTCCCGGGATGTTGAGCGTCATCTGCCCAGGTTACCAGTCTTTTGTGGACTACTTGGTTTGCCTGCCGTCCAGCTGTGTGTACGGTTGCTCCGCTAGCCTTTGATTGTTAAGGCAGTAGTAGTTCTTTTCGATGAGAAAAGCGATTATTGCTCTCCGGATGGAGATTCCATCCTCGAGGCTGCACTGGATTCAAGCCTCTGCTGGGCTTTCCAGTCTTTCTGCACACTTGGATGGCCCGCTCACCCCACGTTTGCCACGACTTTTCGCCGCTCCACTATCTACTTCATGCATGTCTGCCCTACCGGTGGGCCCACCTGTACGTAGCCCGCATGCTTGTTCGGTCTACCTCGGTGCCTGCTCACCGTGTTTATCTGACCTCTCATGATGCTCACGTCCACTATGCCGTGAGACTTTCAGGACACGAAGCTCAACTCGGACCCCCACCTCAGGGCTCCAAGTTTCTCACCTCTCATCCTTTTATGGTTATTTTTGTCGCTTTTCCCATCGACCGGGAGAGATGTGCACAGACATTCACTCTGGAATTCTTCTCGTCTATATTGCGAGTAGATCTCGTATAGTGTAACTGCTCTTGCATGACTACTTAAACTAGGGTACCTTCTCTCCCTCGATCCCTACCCACTTAGTCAGAGAGTATCTTCTATCTGTTTCCAGGGTCACCGCGTGGAGGTGGGGTAGGATCTTGATTAGTGCCAGCTCACTAATCCTGAAGTGCCGTTGTCCCTAGAATTGCGCCTTTGACCCCATTTATTAGTTATATGAGGACTAACATCATAACTATCCGAACATGTCCATATGTGCTCCGATCTCCGCATCAACAAATCCAGCAGCCCAACACGCCAGTTCGATGTTGATTAATCAATCGTGTTGCATATTTGGTATGTCGTTCTTTTCGGGCTGTATCAGTATCCAGCTCTCTCGGGTTTTGTTTAACATTGTTGCTATATTCCACGAATGAGGAACTGGATTTGGCATTAAAAGCAAACTATGTAGGTTACGAATTGTTTTTATGTCGCTTCAGACGGTCTGAAAAGCAGCCCAATACAGCATCCGAACCATGATTAATATATATATATCGCTCGTGTGTTGCCGAGGCGCTTAAGGGGAGCCAAGAATATTAACACTGCGACCTACAAGGCATGTCATAAGAGGTGACTGAAGTAAAGACCTCGGAAAGCTTCCTAGTAAATAAAAATCGTCGCAGAAATCGGATGTTTTGACCTGCTTGTAGGCGCATAACTGCCACAACGTACAATCGCTCTTAGGTTCGGATCGCATACAAATCACAAAGAGTGGTTAACAAGTGGTCGACGTGGAGCGCTCGATGAAGAAGACTATACGGATCAGAATGCTGGAGAATGACAGAACAAGATATTACTTTACTTACTTAATCCCGTCATGCCTAGTGACACATGGGGCTTCAGAAAGGACTTTCCATGCTCTCCTGTCCCGTGCAACCTTCAGCGCAGAGCCCCACGTCAGAGATGCGGTGTCCAGTTCCTCTTCCATCATGCGCCTCCATGTTGTCCGTGGTCTGCCTTTCTTTCTCTTTCCTCTGGTGTCCAAGTGAGGGCTATCCTTGCAGGCATTTCTTGTCTCATTCTCATAACATGTCCGAGCCATTTCCATCTTCTCTTTTGAGTATGTCATTCATTGCCTCTTGTCTTGTGTCTTGGAGTAGTTGGTTATTGGATATTTTTACTGACCAAAAGATTCCCAAGATTCTGCGAAGACAAGAGTGGTGGAAAACTGTCAGCCTGCTAGTATCTCCTTTGGTCATCCTCCAACACTCCGATCCGTAGAGCAAAACTGGCAAAACAATGCTTTTATAGAGTTTAAGCTTTGTGGTCCTATTGTAGATTTTGGACTTCCATACTGGAGAACAAGATATGTCGTAGGTTTATTATTGTTATATTTCGTTCGTGTCATTATACATAGCATATTGCATGAAAGCAATTCATTCATACCGATCTATCCTAGGTAACTCGTTCAATTTCTTCGAAGGAAATAAGTAAGTAATGATAACGGCTGTATAAGGAGAGGTATCAAAGATCGTGCTTGTTTGTTTGCCATGTAGGGATTTAAGCTTATTTAGGTAGAGGCACGTACTTTCAACCTTAGGTCCTGCCTTTTTTGGTTATATCAGAGTGTGTATGCAAACAAACTTAAAGAATACAAATTAACATCTTGCAGAGAATTATCAAAGAACTATACTTGTTATACATTATATCAAGAACTATATCAATCCAGAAAGAACTCAAAATTAAAGAGAACTTGCTGGTGCTATAAATAAGAATGACACAATTGTAGTATTTTAGACATATAAAGAGATACGAAGGGCTGGAGAATACCATATGCAAGATCTTAAGAAGGCATCCCGGTAAAGAGGAGATGAGGAAGACCACGGAGAACATGGATTTAGGATGTAATTGATGATTTGAGCATGACGGCTGCAGATGCGGGACTTTTGACATATGAGAGAAATCCAGAAGGGCTGTTGGGGTAACAAAGTTCTGCCTTGACCAAGCTATATTAGATGATGATGTCACCCGTGTGTTGCCGGGGCTCGCAATGGGAGCAAAGAATAGTAACACTGCGACCTACATGGCATGTCGCAAGAGGCGACAAAGGTATCGGCCTTGGAAGCTACCTAATAAATAAAAGTAACTGGATGTATTGGTCTACTTGTAGACTCATATCACATACAAATCACAAAGAATGGTTAACAAGTGGTCGATATGTAGCTTTCGAAAAGAAACAGAAGAAAGAAGGGTGATGATATCTTGAGGTAATAACACAATTACGCAATAACTCGAGGCAAAAATTTTGTTCTAATAACGTCCCTTTGCAAGTTTCACAGATGGCGCTGACAGTTCAATGTAGTTGTGTTTACAATGGCTGAAAGCGAGATGTGTGCTTCAAGTCACCATGGATGTTAATACATTAATTGCAGAAATAAATGCTGCTGGTGAAAGCCTGTTGAAAGACCCGGCAAAAAAAAGTAGTTTGTCTACTGCTTATTGTCGTAAAGCTTCTAAAGTAAGTTCTTCTAAAACACAACAGATTTCTGTCAGACTAACAGTTGTCGAATTGTCAATAAAACAGCAGTGAACTCAATTTGTCATTGTGGTGCACCAATATACATAAGTCCTCCATGACGCGTGTGCTAGTTTGCACGCACTGTATTAGACCCTGTAAAACACAACTTTTGTAATTTTGTTCATTCATCAAACTTTCTATATACCGACATAATTAAAGCTTCACATTAAGCTCATACGCATGTTTGATTTATTTTATATTAATTTTGTTGTTGATGACTAGTCACTATTTTATATATTGAATTGTATTATTTACTACTTAAAAATTACATTAGTCTTATCTATCTATTTATTTAACCGCTAAATTATAAATAAATATATAGGATCGCGTGTAACTGGTTGTTTGTGCCAATCTTCTTTCATCACAATGTTAGTGTCTGTAGAAGAAGAAATGTCACGATTTATACAATTTTGTTTAAAAATATCAATCAATATGTTCTTATTCTTTTTGGTGTATCAGACATGATCATATGCGAAAAGGAGCTCATTTATTTCATCATCATCTTAATTTGACGCCTCAGTGTTTTATCCATACATATGATAAAGAGTAAGAGGTAGAGGACACATCCTTGTCTGACATCTGATGTTATAGAGAACCAGTCGGTCATTCCTTCTGTTGTTCTTACTGTACTCTGGCTATCTTGATATAAGACCCTGATGTTACCTGATAGTTGTCCCTGTACGCCATATTCTTCAAGGATCTTCCATAGTTTTCACCTGTTTACTCTATCAAATGCCTTTTCTTGGTCTATAAATAAAAGATTCTTACTTTGATTGTATTCAATTGTTCACAGATCTGTCTTAATATAAATATTGCATCTGTGCAGCTCTTACCCTTTCTTGTTATGAGATGGAGGGTCTCTGTGGCTGAGTGGTTAAGCCCTTTGCCTTGCGAGTCAAAGGTTGTGGGTTCGAATGCGGACCTCCTCTGTTCACGAGTGCAGTTTTTCCAGAGACCCCTAGGATTGTTGCAGGAGCTACAGAGTTCGTGCTTTGTGCAATACTCTTAGCAGGTGGCGTGCCATTTCTGCGGAGCGGACCAAGCAATATGGGGTAAACCCGGTGCAATGAAATCAATCCTTCGGCTTTAAAACCCTTTAAAACCCTTTTAAGATGGAAGATTGCTGTAGGGTTTTTAAATCATCAGACTGCTGATGGGATCTTGTGGGTGTTTGCTATGGGTTTGTTGCTTCCACAACTGTTTATATTTTTGTTTCTTCTTCTTCATATGCTCCATATCTACCACTTGTTAACCACTCTTTGTGATTTGTATGCTATCTGAGCCTAAGAGCGATTGTATGCTGTGCAGTTATGCCTGCAAGTAGGCCAGCACATTGGATTTCTGCTACTCTTTTTATTTACTAGGTTAGCTTCCTTAGGCCCCTACCTCAGTCGCCTCTTATGACATACCATGTAGGTCGCAGTGTTACTATTCTTTGCTCCCCTTGTTGGTCCCAGCAACACCAGGTGTTTTTGTTGTTTGATATGTATCTTGATCTCCGGTAGTGACATTTGGGGTTTGAGCTGTATCAACTGTGTTCCCTCCTTAGCCAGCTTGTCTCGCAGACATCTATTTTAATGAAGATAATGTGTTATATCATCATCAAGTAGCATATCCCTTGCGGAATGCCGCTTTCATCACAGCTTGCCTGAAAAACTGTCTGCTTCTAGCAAGTTCTCCCACCTTCTGCAGCGTCATGTTCAAGGTTGCTTTGATGTCCTGCTGCCACATTCGTCTTGGTCATCCCCTGCCTCGTACTCTAGGAACCATGCCTTCAATTACCGTTCTCTCTAAACCTCTGTGACATTTAATGTGGCCAAAATATTTGATCTTACAGGACAGGATATTATTTATGAGTCGATGCTCCTCGATATGCAGGTCTTGTAGGATGTTTTTTTCTCTGTCCAGGATGTTCTAAGAACTTTTCTATAACACCTTGTTTCAAAAGCTTCAATTTTGTTTTTTAATTTTAATATTTTATATAGATCTGTTTAATCAACTTGAAAATGTAAAAATACGTTTATATTTTTAACAATTTCTGTTTCAGACATTAGATCAAATAACGAAGAAAAGTGATTATAATGAAGTTATAACAGGTTTGTGGTTTGTATCTGCTCATCTGACTGAACATCTGTCATGTGTGAAACCTGTGCAGGCACTCTCGGATCTGTACCTCAAGCTTTTCAGGTAATCGACTATATTAGGTAATAGTTAAAATTAAGGTTTAGAATTTTATGTTCGTATGGGGCATTCAAAATTCTAACATGTATATAGATATATATTACTCTTGTATCATTATACAGTTCCAAGGGTCTGCAAGTAATTTCTTCATACCACTCTGTCCATGGTGACTCGCTCAATCTCTTTTTCCTTGGAATTGAATCTGATATTTCTTGCCTCTCTCAGCAAAGTTCATTTCAGTGTTTCCCTAGATAGTCCTCTACTCTCTTTCTTGAATCCTTTGCCTCTCACTTCAATTCCTGCTTTGGTATTCTTTGATCATTTCTTCTCAAGTTGTGTCCAACATATCGCCATCTTCTTATAACAGTTATTACTAGTGGTTGACCAGATATCTCTCCGATTTCATCACTTCTCCTGAATTCGTCCCATTTTAGGTTCATTATTTTTCAAAGACAACTATTTTCAAATGCATTCAACTTATCTTTAGTCATTTTCCAACTGTGTTCTGATTTTTGGAAATTTTCACTTGAGCTGAACACCCTTATTACTATAGGGGGCAGTGGCAAAGACATAGGAAACCTAGTTGCTTTCTTTCCATCCTTGGTTATTAGTTACTGAACTGACATCACTTCGGGCAGACCCATAGGTGCTCAGTCTTCCCAAATAGATTTAAAAAGGTATGCATTCTGATGGTTTCTGTGGCTTGCTAGTTAAACAAACTCTTCTCTCTGCCCCTCAAGCATCCAGCTCTTCTTGTACAACGTGTAAATCCAAACTCCTTAAATCTCAGGATTTATTCAACATCAATTTTAGTGTCTTCATCTAACATTAGGTTGACAAGAGACAGAAGAACATTCCCCTAAACTACCCAGAAATCGATACAAGCCTGTCTGCTCACTCATTGTGGCAAACATCCACACTCCCAGGACAAAACAGTGCACCTGGTCCAGATGGCATACGATATGGTGACATTGACGGGTTGTCTGATGGGGAGTGGGAAGAACTGGCTGGCATCTACAACAAAAGCATTACGACTGCAATAATCAACGAAGAATGGTTGCACAGCTACCTGGTACCTCTGGCGAAGACCACACAAAAATTCAGGGCTATCGGGTAATCACCATGCAGAATACAATAGGCAAGTTGCTGGAGAAAATAATTGCCAGGAAAATATCCTGCCAACTAGAGAGGTTACGTCTCCTTCCACCCACCCTTGGAGGGTACCGTCCTTATAGAGAGACATGGCGTAATGCAGCGGTGTTCGCCTACGATGTCTATGAGGGTTTTCACTCGGGCATTGAGACATGTGCTGCTGCAATTGACCTTGAAGATGCCTATAATAGAGTGCGTTGCATTTTTAATGGTGCAGCTGACTGAACTCAATATCAGCCCATTCCTCCTCAATTGGATCTTTGCGGCCCTCTTCCAGCGAAAGATAGTGTTTAAATGTGGCAGTTGGGCGTCATCACCAACAACAATCCACCCTGGCTTACCACAGGGGTCACCATTATCTCCGGTGTTGTTCAATGCCTATACTGTGAGCATCACAAAAGAGCAGATCACGGGTAGAGGAAGGACAATGTCATATGCAGATGATGTGTTGGTGTATCGTCAGGGCAAGGATAGAGAACAGCTTGTGGAGGAACTTCAGTCAGAACTCGACCGCATAGGTGGATGGTGCGTTGAAGCAGGAGCATTGGTCAACCCCACAAAAGCAGCGGTGACATGGTTCTCTTTAAACAACCACATCGTCAACACTCCAACACCATCTGTGGTTTTATGTTCAGAGGTGGTGGAGCGATTTCAGTCTATGAAATACCTGGGGTTGCGTTTGATCGTAGTCTAGCTTTTACGGAACACATAGCTCATGTGATAATGAAGGCGAGGAAAGGTTTGCTGGCGATGAGGGTAATGGCTGCGGCGGATTGTGAACAGCGCCATCTTTGTCTTTTATACCAGGGTCTGGTCCTTTCTGTGCTTGAGTATGCGCTGGCGATCCTGACTCTCAGTCATAGTTAGATAGAACGACTGGAAAGAATACAGAACGAGGCGATGCGCATTATACTTGGTTGCACTAAAGACACGTCGTGCAGGGCGTGCGCTATCTCCTTGACTATCCTACTATGGAGTATAGAATACTGATGAGCCGTGCACAAGCATACCTTCGAGTCAATGCTGACACACAACATCCTCTGCACTTGGAAATAAAGAAACAAAAAGGAAATAGGTTAAAAAGAGGAAAATCTTGGATGGGTCAGGCCGAGGACTGTATTGAACAGGTGTGTACACTTGAAGACATTGATCCCGGTGAAGAATGGATACCAGTGCCAAGAGCAATCGCTACATCCTTTTCTGTATGCATCGAACTTGATAAAGAATGCAGGCAACGCAACCCACTTGTTGTGGAGGCAGAGGTTCAGGCATTAATTTCTGAGAACGCATCTGAGCATGATGTAATCATTTATACGGATGGTTCGGTGATTCGACATGTGCGGAGCTCGTGGGCTTTCACTGCTCAGGTCGGAGGTGATGTTGTGAAGGAAGACAGTGGTGGTTTTGCCGTGACTACAAGCAGTCTCACTATGGAAATCATGGCGGTTACCAAGCGATGATTTGGCTAGAATCACAGACTTTTATCCATGCATGTTTTCTCAGTGACTCAATGAGTATGCTCAGGAAGATTGAAACAGGATGGGCTAGGAGACATTGGATAGAATCGCTGGGAGGTCTAAGCTGACAAAGATCAGTTTTATTTTGTGCCAGGGCATGCAGGTGTAAGGGGAAATGAGCGTGCGGATAGGCTTGCAGGTATGGCTGCTGTCCAAAGCGGACGAGCAATGGACCAGGCTGATATTATAAATTCCTTAAGGGAGAGAGGCGTGTACATGATTCAGGCGATAGCGGTGAATCCACAACACTAACCAGACTGCAAGAACTCAAAGTTAAGTGTGGTGTGCTGACAAGAACGCTATGCTGGCAGACAAAGAAGAATTGTAAACCAACAAAGAACCGGTGTCGTTAGTCGCCACACGCTGATGGACATACTGAGGGAGAGATCGAGCACTTATGGACTAATTTGTTCGACGTGCAGTGATGGTGATCCGACGACTAAACTAAACTAAACTCCCAGGACAGTATATCCATGAGTCTGGAGGTTTGAAACCTCTATAGATGACATCAACTCATACCACAACATGCCATTCTGGACCTTCCGAAGTATCGGCTGAGAGTCAGAAACAACATCGGCACAAGTAAATGAAGTCCCAGAGATCCAATGGAAATCAGCAGTAACTTCCACCCAGAAGTTGTTCAGAGAGAATTTAGTACAAACTTCTGTTGATAAAACATTTGTTTCTGCTGTTATACCCATCATCTGCTGTTGGTCACAGAAGCTATGCACAATGAAAGTCGCTCATTTTGTTTTTATTTTATTGGTTCCATTGTTTTGTGCCACAGAAGCTATCCACAATGAAACTCGCCCATTTTGTTTTTATTTTATTGGTTCCATTGTTTTGTGCCACAGAAGCTATCCACAATGAAACTCACACATTTTGTTTTTATTTTATTGGTTCCATTGTTTTGTTTTCAGACAAACTACTAAAGCAATTCTGAACATACAATGGCAGAAGTTAGAGAAAGACAGTTCATTGAGGATCAAATTTCTAGCATCCTTGACAAACCTACATTCAAAATTAGTGCCTTTAAAGTTCACAAGATTCGGTCTCCTGGAATCTCTTTCCGAGAATCCATGGACTCATCCAGTTCTGGGAAAAGTCATGAGTGGAGAGGTGGATGACAGTAATAAAGAAGAAGGTACGGAAGTGTTTATGCATGTAATGATAGTCTGCTTATTTGTTTCTTTTCATATAGGTTTGCTATAGTTTTTGTTTTGTGTAAAATTTTGTATATGTCATCATTTTTGTGTGTAAGATTGGATATAATAATAATAATATAATAATAATTCCTCTCGTACCGTTATACGTTACATAGAGCCTGCAAGTATTTCCCCATAGCGCTCTATCCTGGGCAACTCGCTCAATCTCCTCTATGGAACTGAGACCAATATTTCCTGCCTCTCTCAGCAAAGTTTGTTTCAGGGTCTCCTTAGGTCGACCTCTCTTTCTTGAACCCTTTGCATCCCACTTCAATGCCTGCTTTGATATTCGTGATCATTTCTCCTCAAGGTGTGTCCAACATATCTCCATCTTCTCTTTCTTATAACAGTTGTCTATGTTTGGATTGGAAAAGATTGGATATGTTTATATTATATTCTGTCTGTGTGGTGCTGGGGCCCACAATGGAAACAAAGAACAGTACCACAGCGACCTACAAGGCATGTCGTAAGAGGCGACTGATGTAGGACCTAGGAAATCTACCCTAGAAAATAAAAAGCATCGTAGAAATCGGATGTGCTTGGCCTACTTGTAGGCGCATAACTGTCACAATGTACAATCGCTCTTAGGCTCAGATTACATGCAAATCACATACAAATCACACAGATCGGTTAACAAGTGGTCGATATGGAGCGTTCGAAGATGTCATTTTCCAAATCTCGCTGGTATATGTTAAGATTGATACAACATTTGAATTGAAAATTCGTAATTTAGTTTAATACTTCATAACTTGGAGTTCCATATTTTATTTAGACTTTTAAAAGCTCATGTTGCTTTGACTATTTGTAGCATTATTTCGTTTTTAACATTTCCAGTACCTCTGAAGTCAGAGAAGGCCTGTCTGTATGGCAAGGAAACCAATAAAACGGTAAGCAGGCTTCCACGCAAAAAATCAGTCAGAAGCTCAACACCAGGCTCATGGCTACATCTGAATTCATAGCAGGCAGAAAAAGGGCGAACATTTCCAGTGCAATCAAAATTTATACTGAAATATGGAGTTGCGGACACCACATTGGACAGTTCTGATGTAGAGCAACCGAAGAAATAAAAAAAAAAGAAGGATTTTACTTGAATAAAAAGTCTATTACTATGTAACCTGATGTTTTCTTTTTGCTTTATATATATTTACAGTCCAGAGCTACATCGGAAATGAAGATCCTATCATTCTGCAGTTGAGAGTGGATATGATGCTGAAGGAAAACTGTGAAGAGTATGCACTCAATCTCTGTAGCAGCTTCTTGGGTCATCCAGAGCTGCAATCTGACCTGGATGTTAGGAAGACACAGCTCTTTCTACTCTACAAACTGGGACAGGAAGATAGGCTCCAAGAAGAGGTAGTGATTTCAGTAATGTAAACAGATGTTTACGAGCGTTCAGTGGTTAACGCACTCTCCTCATTCTACTTCTGCATCTTGTGCTTCACAAACATTGGGATTTTCTTTGACTGCAGCAGCTTTTAGGTCAGCCAAGCCTCAATTGGATACCAGACAAACATTTGGAAGTAAAAGTGGACTGCAAGATCTTGACAGTATCATCCATCATATGTCATTATTCATAGAAAAATACAGGCCGAACACTGTGTTCCCTGATATACCTCTCAGTATTCTTCTTCTTGACGCTCCATATTGACCACATGTTAACCATTCTGTGTGATTTGTATGTGATCTGAGCCTAAGAGCGATTGCACATTGTGCCAGTTATGCTTCTACAAGTAGGCCAGCACATCCGATTTCTGCAATGCTTTTTATTTATTAGGGTAGTTTCCTAGGTACTACATCAATCGCCTCTTATGACATGCCTTGTAGGTCACAGTGGTACTATTCTTTACTTCCCTTGCGGGCCCTGGCACCTCACAGGCGCTTCTGCGATCAACTTCTGCTATATGACTTCTCGGATATGTGCCATAAACAGAGCGGTGCGCTTGAGGTCTTCACTGGTCCACCATAGTTCTGAAGAAGAGTTGTCCTGTTGGCCATTCTCACACTGCTCAGGCAGGGGCAGTCTTGCAAGATGTACTTTGGTGCTCCACAGGTGCAGACAGCCGAGTCCCTGAGACCCATTCTATTTAGGTGGACTCTGAGACTGCAGTGTCCCATTCTAAGTATGAAGACTGTGGTCTACGCTTTTCTGTTTAATGTATTTATGTTGTCTTGCTCTGGGTTGTATCCTCCATGTTTTTCTCCACATCATTATTTTGGACTGTTTCAGGAGTCTTTGCTTTTCTCTCTCTCGCGTGTGATCACCACCCAGACAGATGTACCAGATCTCCCCATAAATTCTATTCATGTGGAAATCTGATTCATGCAGCCTTATCATTGGTATGTTTTGCGTCACATCTTCAGCATCATTTGGAGCCTTGTTGCTTATCCTTCGGCGATGTGTCTGGTTTCAGCCAGCGTTTACTCGGTTCGCTCTCCGTTCTATAGCCATCTAGTGTTTTTACGGTGTGGGGTAGCTAGCCCTACGACCAACCTCCTTAGTCGCCTTTACGACATGTGTGGCAGGTAACAGTGGTTCTATTCTTTACACCCCAATTTGTGCCCGGTAACCACTCGGGCGGTCTTTGCTTTTGTAAAACTTTGTGTTGTGTGTGGTGGTGTTTGGCTCCCTCCAGCCTTTGCAAGTTTATTGGCCTTGTCATTTCCTGGGATGCCACAGTGTGCTGGTATCTACTTTAGAACTAGTTCTGATTTCTTGGACAGCAAGCTGATTTTGTGCCTTATATCATGGGTGAGGTTGTGTTGTCTGGGAAATGAGAAGACCTGGAGAACGAATCTTGAATCGCTAAAGACTGCAATATTTTTTGCTGACAACTGCTGACTGTTGTGAAATGTGCCTCACAAACACTTGTTTTTCTTTGACTGCAGCAGCTCTTAGGTCAACCCAGCCTCAATTGTGTACTAGAGAAACATTTGGAAGTAAAAGTGGACAGCAAGATTTTGACTGCATTACCCATCGTGCCAATGATCAATGAAAAAATTACAGACAGAACACTGTGTTCTGAAATCTGATATACCTCTTGGTATTGAGCTTTTAACATAAATCTGGACTTCTGGTCATGCTACGAAGAAGCCTTAACCAATCACAACAAAAACATAACATTCAACTGTACAACAAATTTGAAAACAACAAAGGGTATAGACATTTCTATCATCGAACTGGCATGTTGGGCTGCTGAATTTGAGGAGACGAGATGGAACACCTATGGACATGTCCAGTGTGATATGATTTTTTTTTCTTTCGTCGCTTTCAACTCAGCAGTTTCGTCTCTGAAACTGATTTTGCGTGAAAATCTGTTTCCAATTTCTACAATGGCAGCGTGCACATTGTAAATTACTTACACTGGCAGCCGTGTGCTCAATGTACTCGTAATTAGTATTCTCGATACAGGCAGATTTTCTCCGACTTCAGAGGTACTCATGTTATCGTCTTGAGTAAGACCAGGGACTCGAACAAATGCCGGACAGTAGGTTCGAACCCGAGCTATGGGCGTCTCACAGCTAGCAGGCCGAGCTACTATCACTCTCTAGGCAGTCCCAGTGTGATATATGATAGTCCTCGATAACTGATTTCCTTGTGTTGCAGGGCTCAGGAGCAAAGAATCGACACTCGACCTACAAGCATGTCGTAAGGCGTGAGGTAAGGCCAGGAAGCTACCTAGTAAATAAAGCATCGCAGAAATGATGCTCACCCACTGTGGTCATAACTGCGACAATCGTTCTTAGGCTCGATCACATACAAATAACACAGAGTGGTTACCAAGTGGTCGATATGGAGCGTTCAAAGAAGAAGCAGTAAACTTGCTGTTTTTCTACAAAGAATTATACATAAATAACATCACATAGATATTGTGAATTTTTGTTCAAATCTTTGGCTTGTATTGTGGCTTGTTATAATGTAAGAGTGTAGAAGAAATTTTGATTCAAATTATTTTTTATTTTGTGTGTTTATTTCAACTAAACTAATCCATGCTTTCCTAACAGTGCCAGAAGTTGAGCGTCAAAGATGCTCTCAATGTTATCAAACACCTACAGTCATCCAAAACCAATAGAAAAATGTGCACTGTTCTGACCCAAACTTTTATGGTACAGAACTGGATCAGACCTTCTGACATGGAAGCCAACAAGGTCAGTTTGAATGTTATATCTAGCCAGTATTTTCTTCTTCTTCACCTCTCAACAGAGCACAGGTCTTCAAAAACTTCTTCCAGCCCTTCCTCTCTCTTGCCATCCTTTCCAATTCTTTCTACATCTTGCCTATCCCTGTTGGAGGACCTTTCCCATGGTTCGGACTGTCGAGTTAAGTTTTTCTTTTAGTTGTACTTTCCATGTTTGTTGAAGTTTTTTGGTTTATCTTTTCTACAGGGAGGTAGCCAGCCCCAGATCAGTATTTTCCCTCTCTCTCTCTGCCTTTTAACCGGATTGGGGCATATGCTCTCAACCAACTCATGCTAGTCTTCCTATCTCTACCTATCTCCTGCAGCTCCCTCCAGCTCTTCTTTATATTGTTGATCTTTGCCTCCAAATCTCGTCTCCATGTTATTCTAGGCTTCCCTTTCTTTTGCTGTCCCTGTGGATTCCAGGAAAGGACCCTTCTTGTTATATTCCCTCTGGTTTTCTCAAAGTGTGTCCTATCCAGCGTCTTTTCTAACCTCATCTCATAGTTCACTGGAATCTGTCTTGTTCTCCCCATAAGTTCCTTAGTTGCGACCCTATCATACCATATCAGTCCCTGTATTCTGCGCAGACACCAGTTGATGAATGTTTGAAATTTATGCGTTATTATTTTAGTTCTCCATGTTTCTGACCCATACAGTAGAACTGCTTTAACATTGGAGTTAAATATAATAATTTTTGTTCTAGATTAGATTTCTTTAGACTTCCATATGTTTTCCAGCTCCTCTTGTCTTGTGTATTCTTATTTTGACATCTCTATCTGTTCCACCCTCCTTGACTACATTGCTGCCCAAGTATGTGTATGATTAGGAGTTCCAGGGTCACACTGGTGTTTGCAGGGATGCATGCTGTCCTCCTCCTCTTCTTGGTGCCTATTGATTGGGTACACGATAGCCTACGACAGGTCTGGAAAAGGCATACAGTGGACACTTATGTCAAAGCTAGAAGACCTGGATTTTGATGGACGATCTCGCCTTGCTTTGCATAGACTACAAGACATGCAGGAAAAAGTGGATGCTCTGGCACAAACCGCAAAACGAGTCTGCCTTAAAATCAGTCAAGAGAAGACTAAGGTAATGCGTAGCAACAACATACAGCAAGATCCAATACTGATTGAGGGAAGGGACATAGAAGATGTGGATGAATTTGTCTACCTTGGAAGTAACATCAGCAGATCAGGAGGTACAGATGAGGACATTAATGCTAGGATTAGGAAGGCCCGACAGGCCTTTGCGATCCTGCACATGGTGTGGAAGTCCGCTGCCATCTCCACGAAAACAAAGCTCAGGATTTTCAGCTCAAATGTGAAGTCGGTGTTGCTGTATGGCTCGGAAACTTGGCGAGTCACTAGGGCAAATACAAATAAGATCCAGACCTTGTCAACGGATGTTTGCGGCGGATCCTCAGATTGAGATGGTATGATAGAGTTACAAACACGGATCTGTGGATAAGAACAGGGCAGGAACCTATGATGACACAGGTCAAGAGGAGAAGATGGTGATGGATAGGCCATACCTTGTGGAAGACACAGTCGAGTGTCACTAGACAGGTGCTCGAGTGGAACCCGCAGGGAAAACGAAAAGAGGACGCCCTAAGCAGACTTGGAGACGAGGTCTTACCGAGGAGCTGAAGAGTGCTCAATTGACCTGGGAGAACATAAAAAGAACAGCCAGAGACCGAGAAGAGTGGCGAACAACTGTTGAGGCCCTATGCTCCACGAGGAGCGGAGAGGATTAATGATGATGTGTATGATTCTACCTCTTGAGGTGGGATTTCACCCAGTGAGCTTGAATTGTTGTTTGCTTGGTTAATTCTCATTATCTTTGTCTTTCCTTATGAATATTTATTTAGCCCTAGTTGTTGGGACCTTTGATCAAGCGTATTTAGATTATCCTACATCTGATTGCATGTATGGGAGAACTATATCATCATCGCAGTCCAGATCTTCCAGCTGCTCTGTCAGTCTATTGAATTCCATTTCTGGTGGTAGTTAGATAAGTATTTTGCTGCAGTCTTCTTCTTTGCGTTGCTCTTTTACGACCAATTTTAATCACTATTTGTGATACATTTGATCTTTGCCAAGAATGTGGATAAGTTGCACATTTATATGTTAAGTCCCTAAATACAGACTTCTACATGTTTAGGACACGTGCATCCGATTTCATCCAAACCTCATTAGCTGCCTCTTATGACATGCGTGGCAGGTAACAGTGGTTCTATTCTTTACACCCCAAATTTGGGCCCTGGTAACCACTTGGACAGCTGCAGTTATTCCTGATCTTTCTTTCTGTTATTGTTTACCCCTGTATGAATGCAGGGTGCAGACCAAGAATGTTTTGGCTCAATCTGGCCTCGGAATGTTCAAGCACAAGGTCACTAGCTTTTTTATACATGTTATAACTTTTTTATACATGTTATAACTTTTTTTTATACATGTTATAACTTTTTTCATACATATTATAACTTTTTTATACATGTTATAACTTTTTTTTATACATGTTATAACTTTTTTTATACATGTTATAACTTTTTTATACATGTTATAACTTTTTTTTATACATGTTATAACTTTTTTATAAAGTGTCTAAAGCCGAAGAATTGACTTCATTGCATGCACCAAGTTTTACCCTATATGGCTCGGTTCCTCTCTGCAGAAATGGCACGCCACCTGCTGAGAGTATTACCCGAACTCTGTAGCTCCTGAAACAATCTTAGGGGTCTCTGGTAAAAATGCATCCGGGAACAGAACGGTGTGATCTGGATTCAAACCCGCGACATTTTGGGGCGCAAGGCAATGGCGTAACCACTTAGCCATCAGAGCTGACTCATACCAATGTCAAATGTGACAGAATTTTCCTTAATTATGTTGCCGTATTTTGTGGTTTTTTTTAACTATTTTGAACCAAGAACTTTTTCTGTCAACTTTTTTTTTTTTGCATATCCTTCACAGGACTTTGCGAATCAACCCCTGCTTTTAAACGCTGTTTGTGATTTTCTAGGCATTAATACGTTCAGTAGTTTGCCATTATTCATCAACTGGTGTCTGCGCAGAATAGAGGGAATAAGATGGTATGATAGGGTCACAAATGAGGAACTTATGGAGAGAACAAGACAGATTCCAGTGAACGAACAGGTTAAAAAAAACGCTGGCGCTGGATAGGACACACTTTGCGAAAACCGGAGGGGAATATAACAAAAGGGTCCTTGCCTGGAACCCGAGGGACAGCGAAAGAAGGGGAGGCCGAGAATACATGGAGACGAGATTTGGAGGCGGAGATCAACAATATAAAGAAGAGCTGGAGGGAGCTGCAGGAGATAGCTAGAGATAGGAAGACTTGGCATGAGTTGGTTGAGGGCCTATGCCCCAACCCGGGTAAAAAGGCAAAGAGAGAGAGAGAGAGTTTGCCATTGCTTTCTGAATGGGTGATGCCATCGCCCTTTTGTAAAAATCCATGCTAAACAATTTGCAACCAAACTGTCCGCAGCGTGATTCAAACGTCGGGGTTAACAGACAGTCACTATCCCCTAAGCCACAGACGCCACCCTTTTTTCTGTTAGGGGCATAAAAGACAAATCATAGCATGAACAGTTTCACAGTGACTTCACTAGCCATGCAGCCATTAAATTCATCAGGCTCTCATTTCCGATGTCCTACACTGCCCTAAAAAGCGGTACTACAGGCAGTAACTTTTTTTAAAAATCTTTCGAATAACAATGTATGTACAGAAAGATAACTGAATCTATGGGTAATATTTTCACAAATAAAATAGTCTCTCTCTGTGTTTTTATGCATTTTCAGGAGCTACTGAGACTGTGGATTATCCATCAGTTATTGGTGGACAAAGATCAGGATCAGTTCAAGGAAAGTGTGTGGGCCATGGCTAAGTTGTCTCAGTCGACGGAGCAGATAAATGTCTTCATTGATGTTCTCCGAGAAGCTGTGAGTGATACTTTATTTCTTCTTCCTCAAACCCTCCATATCAGTTATGTAAGGACTATCATCATAACACTCTTCTTCTTTGCGTTCGTTCTTTACAACCAATTTTAATCGCTCTTTGTGATATGTTTGATCTTTACCAAGAACGTGTATACATTGCACATTGGTTTGGTAGGCCCTAAACGCATAGACTTCTACACGTTTAGGACATGTGCATCCGATTTCAGCCAAAACTCCTTAGTCGCCTCTTACGACATGCATGGCAGGTAACAGTGGTTCTATTCTTTACACCCCAAATTTGGACCCGGTAACCACTCGGGCGATCATAGCACTCTGGACACATCTATAGGTGCTTCAATCTCCACCAGCGACCCAACACGGCCAGTTGATTAATCAGTCTCTTACATATTCCATGTCGTTCTTTTTGGGCTGCACCAATATTGCACACATCTTGCTCCATATCAACCACTTGTTAAACCATTCTTTGTGATTTGTATGTGATGTGAGTCTAAGAGCGATTGTACGCAGTGCAAGTTATGCACCTACAAGTAGGCCAACACATTCGATTTCTGCAACGTTTTTTATTTACTAGGGTAGCTTCTCTAGGTCCCTACCTCAGCCGCCACTTACGACATGCCTTGTAGGTCACAGTGTTATTATTCTTTGCTCCCTTGTGAGCCCCGGCAACACACTGGCGTTTGTATTTAGCTGTAGCGTTCTTCTGATGAGTGTAAATGTAGCATCCAGCTATAATGAGCGAGAGTCTATTGTCTTTCCCCAGGTGGATGATGGAATTAGTTGTCCACTCCTGTGGTTAAGCGTATAGGAAGAGATCTTACATTTGCATTCCAGATCCAGATGAGTTGCCCTTGTTGTGTTATATCCGTGTTTATTTAGTGAGGTCTTGATATTTTCTATCCATATTTTTCTTGCTCCCTCGGCTCAAGTACCTGATCTCATTGTACTGTATGCTGTTATTGGTGGTTGGTTGTATTTCATTCTCATTAAATGTGCAAACCACTGCATTTGTTGTCTTTCGATGTATTCAGTGCATGTAGTTATGCCCACTCTGCTTCTGATGTCCTCATTTCGTAGTCTATTTTTCCTGGTGACCCCACCATTTTCCTCAAGCGTTTAATTTCACATGTGGTGATCTTTCTGTAGTATGTTGCAACGAGTGAGAGTATGAGAATGAGTGAGGAAGAAAAAGAGTTATTTTAACTCTGGTGATCGCCAGCGTGTTCGTAGCGTTTTGGACTACGGGTGACAAGTCCTCTGTATGTGCGGGTTCAACTCAGCAGACTGGTAAAAAAGCTACAGGTTCCCCAGATTTACGGTGTTCGTGGCACGAACCGAAGGGTTACGATGTCCATGACACCGAGCGAAGAGCTTTCAGCTCAAGTGCTTCTGGATCGGAAAAAAAAACTAAAAAACTCTGGTGATCCTCGCCACTTATTCTTATAAATGTGTTTTACCCATGCTTTTGCGTCCTCGTATGTTGTTGCGTAACTCAAAGTTTATTTGTTTGTTTCAGTGTGGTGAGACTTATCTTCAGTTGTATGTGGACATGTGCATCTTTGCCATAAATGTAGACAAAGGACAGATGGAGAGCAACAAAACAGAAGGAAATAAAGAGGCAGCAGCGGCAAGAAGAAATGACATGGCCTCAATCTGTGCCAAACTGTCATGTCTCTGTCATCACACTTCTATAAAAGTTGCCAGAATATGTGCCCTGACTTCCTTTGCTCTAAATCCAACAGAGCAATCGTTTGCTAAGATTAGTGCCTTCTACGACCAGGGTAACGGTTGTTGTGATAAGTGTGACCGCGATCAAAACCGAGAACCGGGTATTGTCAACCCCGCTACTTTATACGAGGTAGAAAGACTTCTAAGTATGTTACGACCTGAATACCTCAACCCAGTCCAGCCGTACGTCAACATACAAATATTATGTCGCAGGTATCTGCAAGAGAGTTTGAAAAATATTGATCGAGTTCAGAAAATGCAATGCATCGTTTCTGAAACTTCAACAGATGAACTCAATCCTACAGAGGTAGACAGACCAGAAAATAAATTACATTTGTCAGTTAGTCAATCATCAAACACACTGTTTGAAGCTTTATGTCCGCATGATGCTCAAAATATTCAGATTTTGCTCAACAAAATGAGACTTCAGGTCATAATACCTAATAAAGAATCTAATCCAAGTGCTGCATCTGGGCAGAATATAGACATGTCAACCGTTAACAAACCAAACATCTTGCAGAATGATCAGCAGGTTGGTATGCAAAGAAATAAAGTTCAATGTGCATCTGACGCTGAGAAGATAATCAACAAATATCCCTTTGATGTGCCCATAGAGCAACATCATAATCTAATAACACAGGAGCAAAAACTAGAACAGATAAATGAAGATGGAACAATTCAAAGAATAAATTTTAATCCGCAGATGCAGCAGAAAAACCTTGGATTAGCTCATGAGCCATGGCAAATAGATTACAAAAAACAAGTATCGGATATCATTCAAGCCGCTTTGCAGAAGGACTCTGTCAGTCTCCAAAGACTAACACAAGGAGCTAGTTCTTCAGTGCTGCAGGGTGTACTCCGTATTATTAAAGGCACAGTATGGAAGCCACCACCTTCTGAAGATAAACAAAAGTCAAATTCTCAACATACACTTCTATCATCCAAACTTGAAGCGCAGCTATTACCAATAGTTTCAACGCTGCCCAAACCATCAGTTCAACCACAACGGCAGCAACAATTCCACCAACAACTTCTTCACTATCAGATAGCAGCACATTCATCTTCATTGCTATACTCAAACCCTCATCTTCATGCCCCAATCACGACTACGACTTCCAAAACTGTTATTCCTCTAGTGAATCAACCACCCGGTTCATCGGTTTCAAATACTGTACACCAAGTAACCCCAAACCTGATAGATATACAAACTAAACAACCACTGGTTTCAAACTCTTCCGCAACCACATTCACATCGACAATTTCGACGGAGGAGAAGCTGAAAGCAGAGAACTTTCTCTTAGCTAAGTCTCGTATTGAAGACATCAGACACTACCTTCAGACACAGTTACAAATTAATGAACGGAATCATATGTCCGGATCTGCACTCTCTTTAACAGAACATCCTACAAATACAACCTCAAATGGAGCTCAGCTTAACTATGCAAAAATGCTGCCCGCAACAACCACCATATCAACCCAAGCAACATCGGTTCAACCTCAGATACAAGAAAACAATATACCAATCAGATTTCAGCAGATGCTGCTTCACAAAGATAAACTGGGTCAAGAAACAACTTCACCGACAGCACACAATTTCTTAAAACAAGATCAACAACCATTTTCGGCATCTGCCGGCAAAGTTGATTCATCATTGAACGTTCAACCTGTAGCGTATCATCAACAGCACAACACTACATGTAGAAACAATCAGAACCACATTGTGGCTCCAAGTAATCAAAGTCAAATTGCATCACCAAGTCAATTCTTACCTTCATCTAAGAACATACCAGGATCTATCCTAGCCAGTAATAAGTTACCTAATCCACCAATTTCTTACCAATTACCTAACTCAACTAACTTACATGTGCCTGGTTTATTTAATCCATCAATTCCCAATACTACGCAGCTTTCTATCTCACGATCGTTGCAAGGCTGTTCTGTCACCATAACCAAACAGCCACAAAAAATTCTTGCCATTTCCAACATGCCAGGTTCGCTTGTTCAATCCCCGATCATCAGCATGAACAAGTTCTCACCGTTATATGTAACGACTTGTACACTTAACTCCATAAACCAATCCGTCGATAAAGCAACCAGCAACAACCATCCTTAAGTCTAACAACAACCAGCAACAAACCTCCTTAGTCTAACAATCTAGTCTACCAGCAACAAACCATCCTTAAGTCTAACGGCAACCAACAACAAACCATCCTTAAGTCTAACGGCAGTCAACAACAAACCATCCTTAAGTCTAATGACAACCAGCAACAAACCATCCTTAAGTCTAACGGCAGTCAACAACAAACCATCCTTAAGTCTAACGGCAGCCAACAACAAACCATCCTTAAGTCTAATGACAACCAGCAACAAACCACCCGTAAGTCTAACGGCAGCCAACAACAAACCATCATTAATTCTAACGGCAGCCAACAACAAACCATCATTAATTCTAACAGCAACAAGCAACAAACCATCCTTAAGTCTAACGACAACCAGCAACAAACCACGTTTAAGTCTGGCAGTCAGACCCTCAACACTCAACTCCTGACAAACCCAACTTTAGCGATACCTCAAAAAAACATAGCTGTCATTTTAAAGAAAACTGGTGAACATGAACAAAATATAGGAAATTTACAAGAGGTTGTTACAAAAAATAGTATTCCTAACAAAATACTGAAGTATTCTTCCAATGGTGCTGTTTATCGTTGTATTCTTTGCAGTTCTGCGTTTAAGACATTGGATCATTTAAGGCACCATGTGAAAAATGTGTGTATCTATAAGCCAGGGAGTCAGTCCACCAGTATGTACAATGATAAATTCAAGTTGGGCAGCACTGTTTCAGGGAAAACTGGGATGGAGACGACGACAGTGTTCCAGTGTTTGCGCTGTTTTGAACTGTGCGTTAGCAATGCTGGGATTAAACAGCACAGACTGGTTTGTAAGAAGGGGCTACCGGTGAATTCAAGTTTGACGACAGACATAATAGTTAATCAACAAAAAGAAATACCTCTGATTACTATTGAGTCAGTGAACAATGGAGTGAAGGATAATTCTATTGAGTTGGTGAACAATGGAGTGAAGGATAATTCTATTGAGTTGGTGAACAATGGAGTGAAGGATAATTCTATTGAGTCAGTGAACAATGGAGTGGAAGATAATTCTATTGAGTCAGTGATCATTGAAGTGAAGGATATTTCTAGTATTGAGTCAGTTAACAATGGAGTGAAAGATAATTCTATTGAGTTGGTGAACAATGGAGTGAAGGATAATTCTATTGAGTCAGTGATCATTGAAGTGAAGGATATTTTTAGTATTGAGTCAGTTAACAATGGACTAAAGGAGATTTCTAATATTGAGTCAGTTAACAATGGAGTGACGGATATTTCAAGTATTGAGTCAGCGAGCAATGGAGTGAAGGATAGTTGTGATAGAGAGTCAGGCAACAGTAAACCAACTGACACTTCTGGTAAACATTATGTAAATGGTGAGCTTACTTCCAATTTGCATTCAACACCCTTATCGACTTTCCCGTCCCATTGTCTGCCACCTGATGCAGCCGGAATATTAAATGATTTAGTAACATTTGAGTTGGAAGTTTCTCAAACAATCTCCAGTGCTGACACCAAATCTTATGTGGTTAGTGCAGCCGGCAGCGTAACCAGCAAACCAGATAGCACATTCCATTTAAACTTGATGCCTCAATTGTCCGTCACCAATATAGAAGGTTTACCTAAGTCTTGTACTTCCCCTTCCAGTATCAGTACAGCAGATGAGGCACCTCTCAGTATAAATCCTGCAGATGGTGCCCCTCTCAATATAAATTCAGCAGATGAGGCCCCCCTCAGTATAAATACAGTAGATGGTGACCTCAGTACCAATCCTACAGATGAGGCCCCTCTCAGTATAAATCCTGCAGATGAGGACCCTCTCCTTATAAATCCTGCAGATGAGGACCATCTTTAAAATCAGCATGATGCTATCAGTATAAATACAATACCTCAGATCCCTATTAGTTTCCCTTGTATCAACTCAAGCAGTTCTAATGCAAAGGAAAATATAGTATTACTGCAGACTGAAACATGCATTTCTGATCATGAAATCACTGCTACCGAAGAAGAAGTTGAAAATAATCACAAAAATGAGATCTTTGAGGAAAAGCCTCAAATTAATGGGGAGACTGAACATGTACCATCTCAGATGAACGAAAAATTGAAACAGACACTATCTCGGAGGAATAATAGAATCAAACAATTACTATCACGGACAAATCGAAAGACCAAACCCTTATCAACTAATGATATCGCCGACAGTGTGGTAAAGTCTAGAAGATTAGATCATCTTAATGGTTCTATTCAGTCGCCTCACGTCCGCAGCAGAGAAACTAAATATGACGCTTTGAAAAGGAAAGCAGTATCTCTCAATGGTTCTGTGGAGTCACCTCGCGTCCGCAACAGACAAACTAAATATGACGTTTTGAAAAGGAAAGCAGTACCTCTCAATGGTTCTGTGGAGTCACCTCGCGTCCGCAACAGACATACTAAATATGACGTTTTGAAAAGAAAACAGTCACTCTCAATGGTTCTGTGGAGTCACCAAACTTCCGCAGCAGGATTACCAAACATAATAATTTGGAAAATAAATCCTTTTGTCAGGACGACAATAACTGTATGCAAGTACCTGATAATTTATGCCAAATAAATAAAGACAAACTCCAATATGCATTCAGTCCTGAAGGGGTGGTGCCTGTACCCACTAATGCAAATGATAGTCATTGTGAAACTGTGAAAGACTCTTCAGTGAATAGAAGAAGAAAACGCCCTGTTCAAAAATGTTACCTGTCAGATTCTAAAGTGAGAAAAATTTGTTGCAATTCTGAAGTCAGTAGAGAAGACCAGAATTTTTTTTATCGTTCTGATATTTCTGACTCGGAACCAGATTCTGAATCCTCGGATCTTCAGTTTTTCAGTGTAAGAACAGAAATTTATACCGGTTTTCAACACATTAGGAGTAAAATAGTAACTCCATGGGAGATCTAGAAATGTCTGATAAGAACCATATACCATGTAGGACAGTGTTTGTCAGATCTCTGACCAAGCAGCAGAAAGAAGGTCTACGGTGTTGTCACCTGCTACCAAATGTTGCTTTAGAAGTACTCTGTCCTGAACGTTTGGAGGCAGCTAACAATTTCAGCACTGGTGTAGCTGCAAGTGATCTTGGAAAAAGCAAAACTTGTTTAAGATCACCAAACTTACATGAAGATGCTACTAATCTGAAGACTCCTACCTCCATATCTAGCAAGGCTAAGAACTTATCATTCCATACTTCTAATTTAAGTTGTTTACCTCTTAATACCATTCTAACCAGATCAGCAAGAATCAGGCGGAAAAAAGTTATGCCACTGTAAAAAGACTATCATCATCAAGTAGCTTGTCCCTTCCAGAACTTGCCTCCCATGATAGCAGTCCTGAAAAACTCTGTTCTTTGCAAGTTGACCGGTATCAGCAGCAGTCGTTCTCAGATCGTCAATGACATCTTGCACCCATCGTCTTCTAGGTCTTCCTCTCATTCTTCTTCCAGGCACCATTCCTCCAAAATTATCTTCTCTAGGCACTCATGTCGTTTGATGTGTCAAAAATATTTAATTTTCCTTGATGTTATACTCTGTAATAGCCAACTCTCTTTAATATCAAGCTGTTGCAGAACAGAAGCATTTGTTCTTTTCTCTGTCCATGATATTCTAAGTACTCTTCTGTAGCATTCACATTCAAAGGCATTAATGATCTTCACTGCCGCTGTAAAAAGACTTCAGATTTTTTTTTTTAAACTAGTTCTTCTTCTATGGACAGATTTGTGATAATGCTATAACTTTAATCAGTTTTAGTTTGGAATATCTTCATTGCACTCTGGAGATGTCAATAGGTGCTCCGATCACCCTCTCATGTTTTGTACAATACACTCTGCAGGTGGCATGCTATTTCTGCAGAGAGGGGTTGTGCTATATGGGGTAAAATCTGGTCCAATGAATATAATACTTCTACTTTAGACCCCTTTTCTCAATGATAATTTCTCTCTCTCGTGATCACCTCTTAGGCCCATGTACCAGATTTCCCCATAAATCTCATTGATGTGGTAATCTGATTCATGCAGCCTTAGCATGGGTGTGTTTCATCACATTTTCAGCGCCATTTGGAGCACTGGTGCTTATCCTTCGGCGATGTGTCCAGTTTTAGCCAGTGTTTAGTAGGTTCACTCTCCGTCAGCCTTTGGCTGTCCCAAGCCAACCTGCAAGACCGCAGGTTCAATGATAATTTGAAACTCTATGCAAAGTAATAAATTATGAAAACAACTGGATCATTGGGCACACTTGCCTTCCAACAAGTCTTTCTGCATTTAGGTACTATGGAAAGTCATGATTTAGTAATAATTGTATATACATTCTATGAATTTATCAGAGTATGAAATAACACGTGAACAAAGAGTTTACAATATTTGCATATTACTGTTATGGTCTATTAATTAGTTACTCTATTTGATTGATTCATTCCTTATGAATAAATCTGATTGATGTGACCATCAATTATAGTATGTGAATAAACATTGATAGACCATCACTTATACTATGTGAATAAACGCATGATAGACCATCATCATTATAGATGTGAATAAACCGATGATATGACCATCATCATTATCATGTAATAAACAGATTGATAGACCATCATCATTATCTATGTAATAAACGATTGATATGACCATCATCATTATGTATGTGAATAAACGATTGATAGGACCATCATCATTATACGTATGTGAATAAACCTGATTGATGTGACCATCATCATTATACGATGTGAATAAACCGCATTGATAGGACCATCATCATTATACGTATGTGAATAAACCGGATTGATATGACCATCATCATTATACGATGTGAATAAACGATTGATGTGACCATCATCATTATACGTATGTGAATAAACCGGATTGATAGGACCATCATCATTATACGTATGTGAATAAACCGCATTGATAGGACCATCATCATTACACGTATGTGAATAAACGCATTGATAGACTCATCATCTTTATATGGTCTGATGAATGAAACTCTGACATTGATAGGACCATGTCATATAATGTGTTTTGAGAATGGTTACAACATGTGTGATTTTAACCCTTTCACTGCTACATACTTTCTGAAGGTTGAGCTTAAAATAGCTACTCTTTGTTTCTAGGTCACAAACGTGAATGTACGCCTATAGCAGCGACAGTAGCAATGTATAACGTGTTAACACATCTTTAGCCCACAGAGGAGAGATAATAACAGATGTGTTAAAGCGTCTTTAGAAGTGAATGAGAAAAACGTATATATACGTCCTTGGCGGCTAAAGGGTTAAAATGAATTTTGCCTCAGAAAATTGACTTTCCAGCCTGCTCTTGTTCATTTCTCAGCTAGCAAGTGTTCTATTGTGTGCTTAACTTGAATATTGGACCTACTTTTTATAGTCCATCTCGATAGGTTCTGAACTTTAACGTACTGACTTCTTCAATGATCAGCAGCACTTGGGCTCTTGCTTTTCGCCCATGCTATGTAGTGATAACTGCATCTGTTTGTAAGCTGTTCTTTTGTTCTGTATAATGTGTTCCATTTGTCTGGCCTTGGAGGAAGAGCATCTTCCTGATGTCATCTAGTGCTTGGCACCTGAAGTGGTGGTGAACGGTTTCATAATTATGTGCACACAGCTGGCACTGTTGAATTCTGTTCATGTGATTATTAAGTGTTATATGTGTATAGTTCGAAGTCTTACGTCGACTTTAAAGATCACTGGAAAATAGCATAGATACTACACACAGGAAGTGAACTGAGTAATTTTGAAACAAGAGCCCGGGCTATACCTCCAGCACAGAGACCTCCCAGGTATTGCTCGCTGTCTATTTGTTTCTGAGCATGATATCCCATGGGAGAGCCGCTGTAGCGTAGTTGTTAGTGAACTCGCTTCGCAAGGCTGGTGGTCTGGGTTCAGCTCCGCAATGCGCGTGGAATTTTTCCCGACCACGACGGCTCTCAGTTTTACCCAGCCTCAACTGGGTACCAGACATGCTCTGGGAAGTAAAGGCGGCCGGCGTGATGCTGACCACATCACCCATTGTGTGCCGACGGTCAATAAAAAATACAGGCCTAACACTGTATTGACCTATATACCACGAGGTATGAAAGGGTTCCTTTAAAAAAAAAAAAAAAATGATATCCCATGTGTAACACGAACTGTATTTACGTTCAATTAAAACATGTGCCTCTCGATAACTTCTTGTCTAAGTGCATGCAGGACCCACTCACATTTCCATGTTTTATTTCTTTGGTTTATGCAGCGTAGAGGTTAGTTGCTCGCTTCTCGTTACAAAGGTAACGGTTTGTTCCTCGTGAGTCATTAGGATATTTTTCCAAAGATCACTGATTTCCTTGAGTTCCTAGCCCTATCGGAAACGGACAATAAAATGTAAGTCCCGTCTTCAAATTGAGCATGTAAAAGAACCATTGGCAGTTCACAATTGAGAAGAGCAGGCTGGAAAGCCGCTACCCGTGCAAAATTCATTCAAAAGAACCAAAAAAATAAAACTCCTGCAAACTATTTTCACCATTTTCTAAATTACATTTGTGGGCGCTCACCAGTGCTACGGAGTTCATGCACTGCCACTGAGTTCTTCCCGCCCGAGCGGTTGCCGGGGCCCAAATTGGGGTGTAAAGAATAGAACCACTGTTACCTGCTATGCGTGTCGTAAGAGGCGACTAGGGAGGTTTGGCTGAAATCGGATACATGTGTCCGCTAGGGAATGCTAACCTGAAACAAATGCTTGCAGAAAATGGATACACCAGGCCATAAGGCGCATAACATGGTGGAACGACCCCTCACAATGAAGAATGGGATAATGGATTCTACTGTCGCCAATCTGCCTTGGAGATTTAGCCACGCAGTAAGAATGTCAGACCTACCATCACGAGGGTGGCCAAAACTTACTGATGGAAGAGGTCGGCACAAACGGGAAGCAGAAATCATAGGAATTATATCCTACAGAACTGCCCCCAGTATGCAGACTTGAGAAGAAAGAGGTGGCCCACTTACACTAGCGTCCAAGACAAACTGTATGCGTGGTTGATAATCTGAGGCAGACGGCTGCCTTTATTAGAGACTTCGAAATCCCAATCTAGTGAGAATGCAGAAGAAGAGTTCTTCCGTGTAAGAAAGAGATCAGAGAACGCATGGTTACTCATCGAAGTGCATTGATGATGATCCAATCAATCAAACGATGTTATATGTATCTTGAGTTCCGAGTGATTTCTCTTAAATAAATAACATTCAACAGAGAAAGATAAAAGTGGACATTATAAACCACTTTCTGTTTTGTTTTTGTTTATGATTTCTCAATCTAGTGGTCACATATTTGATTGTACAAATGAAATGACAGCTGAACATTAGTAATTATTTTATATTTGTTAATCATTTTATTAATTATTTGATGTGAATTGAACGTGAATTAAACACTTATGAAACTCAGTGGAGCGTCTCGCAGAATGGATTAGAGCGCTGGTTCCAGCTCAGAGCACACATCCGGAGAATGGGTCTCAGGGACTCGGCTTCCTGTACCTGTGGATCACCAAAGTAGTCCCCAGAGTGCATCCTGCAAGACTGCCCCATCCTGAACAGTGTGAGAATGGAAACCTGGCCGACAGAAGCAACCCTTCAAAACAAATTATGGGGGACCTGTGAAGACCTCAAGCGTACTGCCCTGTTCATGACACATACCGGAGTAGTCGCATAGCAGAAGTTGATTGCAGAAGAAGAGCACTGGCTCCCATTCATGAAACCGGGTTCAATCCCGGTCAGTGGCATAAAGAAAATCCTAACTTGAACAATTTCACAGCGACTGCACTAGCCATGCGGCCATTAAGTACCACAGCTCATGTCCCCCCGTCCTACACCGCCCTAAAAAAGCGGTATTACAGGCACTAAGACAATTTTTTTTTAAATGTTTATTAAGTACACACAAAAGCCCATTCTAGAAATCTCTTCTTATCCTGATAATGTGTGGCAAAACATGATTCGAGAAAAGAAGAAGATGATTATGTTGTTATATGTTTACAGCAGAGTTGCCATATATATGTGTTTCTTCTTTAAACACTCCATATGCACCACTTGTTTAAAAGCCGAAGGATTGACTTCATTGTACCGGGTTTTACCCCATCTGGCTCGGTCCCTCTGCGCTGAAATGGCACGCCACCTGCCAAGACTATTGCACAAAGCACTAACTCTGTAGCTCCAGCAACAATCCTAGGGGTCTCTGGAAAAACTGCACTTGTGAACAGAATGGTGCGGTCCGGACTCGAACCCACGACCTTCGACTCACAAGGCAAAGGGCTTAGCCACAGAGACCCGACCACTTGTTAAACCACTCTTTGTGATCTGAGCCTACGAGCGATCGTACGTTGTGCCAGTTATGCACCTACAAATAGACCAGCACGTCCAATTTCTGCGATGCTTTTTATTTACTAGGGTAGCTTCCTAGGTCCTACATCAGTCACCTCTTACAACATACCTTGTAGGTCACAGTATTGCTGTTCTCTGCTCCCATTGTAGCCCACCAACACACAGATGATTCCGCTTGATAAAACTCATGATGTTGATCGACCTACCGTACCTCATTTAGTTATATCCCTGTTTTGAACTCCACTACATCGGAGATGAGCTCACCATTTGACCTCCTAAGCACACATCTAATGGTATTATCATCCAAAGAGCAATCGCAAGAAGAAGAAGCAGGATACTTATTTTTAATTTGTTGCCCTTCCTAAGAAAGACTATCCACCCCCAGCTCTGCTGGATACAGAACCAGGCGAAACACACATTATAGACCATTCCCATGTTACCTGCACCTTGCCCTTTGTGCCCTTTGTAAAATGAAGTGCCTTTTGGTTTATTTGTTCTAGTTACGGTTATCTCCCTTCTCTTGTTCAATATTGTGTGTCTGTTACATTGTAAATAGAAAATTCACTACAATTTGTCCCCCTTCTTCGTCATTAGTAATGCTATGCTAATACATCAAATATGAAATTATCTTGTTTTTCAATGAATTTAATAATAAAATGTTATATCGTTGGGTTTTTTTGTCTTCATATTTTAATGAGAAGCATTATCTGCAACAAGTCATTGTCAATTGAGATCAGAATGCGAGTTATTCAGTGCTACATATAACCAATACTGACATACGGATGCCAGTCATGGACAATAAACGCACAGATCAAGAAATATCTGAGGGCCCCAGAGATGTGGTTTTACAGAAGAAGGATCATAATCCCATGAACTGATAAAATCAATAATGTTGAATGAGGTCAAGATACAGAAAGCTTATCATCAATATAAGGAAGAGGCAGTCATAATTTTTCGGACATGTGATGAGAAAGGGAGGTTTAGAGCACATTGTGACAACCGGTAAAATCGAGGGAGGAGGCGAGACAGAGAGAAAATTTTGGATAGCCTGACTTCATGGCAAGGAAAAGCGTCAACATCTGAGATGATAGCAAACACCAGATTTGTGGAGATCTATGATCGTCTACGCCAGGCGGCACGGCACCTGATGACGTTTTTGTAGTCTCCTTTCTACTTCTTAGTTCGTCCGCTATAATTTCAGGCGGAACAGACTTACATAGACTAGGAATAAGTCAAACATCTCTCTGCCAGTGTCAGCAGGCGGAACAGACTTACATAGACTAGGAATGTGAAACATCTCTCTCCCAGTGGAAACAGACGCTAACATAGACTAGGAATAAGTCAAACATCTCTCTCCCAGTGTCAACAGGCGAAACAGACACCGGACCATGTCTTGCAAGACTGTCCTCTCCTGTGTGAGCTGAGAAGCAACATATGATCACACCTAGTTGACCTAAAAACTAAGCTTTGGGGAAACCTGACAGACCTGGAGCTGACTGCCCAGTTTGTGGTCCACAGTAAACTAAGCGCATGACCAGAGATCGCTGAAGATGGAGGCATGACAGACCTGAAGCTGACTGCCTAGTTTGTGAAGGCATGCCAGAGATCGCAAGATGAACTGAAACCAGTGGCAATAGGCAGACCAGAGATCGCTAAAGAAGGAAGCATGACAGACCTGAAGATAACTGCCCAGTTTGTGGTCCAGTAAACTGAGACCAGAGATCGCTAGAAGGAAGCATACAGACCTGAGATAACTGCCCAGTTTGTGGTCACAGTAAACTAAGCGCATGACCAAAGATCGCCGAAGATGAATTCAGGCGTAGTCAGGACGATTGGTATAGCTTTTCTGACTGATTTTTGCGTTAAGGCTCGCTTTACGTTTTATCGGTGTCGTATTTTTCTACTTCTACGAATTGTTTTGCCAGTATTGTACCTACGTTATGCTCGTGGGTTGCCTGGGCTCGCAAGGGGAGCAAAGAATAGTAACACTGCGACATACAGGACATGTCATAAGAGACGACTGAGGTAGGTCCTAGGAAGCTACCTAGTAAATAAAAGTGTCGCAGAAATCGGATGTACTTGTAGGCGCATAACTGGCCCAATGCACAATCGCTCTTAGGCTCAGATCACATAAAAATCACAAAGAGTGGCTAACAAGTGGTCGATATGGAGCGATCGAAGAAGAACAAAACACTATCGGCTCCGCCCGAGTGGTTTACCGGGGCCCAAATTTGAGGTGTAAAGAATAGAACCACTGTTACCTGCCACGCATGTCGTAGAGGCGACCAAGGAGGTTTGGTTGAAATCGGATACACATGCCCTAAACGTGTAGAAGTCTTATGCGTTTAGGGCCTACCAAACCAATGTGCAACGTATACACGTTCTTGGCAAAGATCAAACATATCACAAGAGAGATTAAATTGGTCGTAAAGAACGAATGCAAAGAAGAAGAAGAAAAGACTATCGGCTCAACTACCACTTGCGTAGGCTGCACCGTGTGCATGTAAGAATGAAACACAGAAGTTAGAGTACATCATGTAGTCCTGTTCATCACACCTGATTGATAGAATGATTTACACGACCATCATCATTGCACTTCGGTGAGTAACCATGTGTGCTTCGATCTCTTTCATACCCAGGAAGATCTCAGCTGCAATGCACGAACTTCGTAGCACCAGCGAGAGTCCCTGGTGTAATTTAGAAGATGGAGAAAATATTTAGTAGGAATTTAATCATTTTACAAACCTATCTAATGAATTTTGTCAGGACAGTGGCTTTTCGATCTGATCTTCTCGATTTTTAACTGCCAATGGTTCTTTTATGTGTTCAACTTGCACACCTGCCCAGCGTGTTCGTAGCGTGTTGGGTGACAAGCCTTCTTCTTCTTTGCGTTCGTTCTTTACGACCAATTTTAATCACTCTTTGTGATATGTTTGATCTTTGCCAAGAACGTGTATACATTGCATATTGGTTTGATAGGCCCTAAACGCATAGACTTCTACACGCTTAGGACACATGCATCCGATTTCAGCCAAACCTCCTTAGTCGCCTCTTGCGACATGCGTGGCAGGTAACAGTGGTTCTATTCTTTACACCCCAATTTGGGCCCCGGTAACCACTCGGGCGACAAGCCTTCTGTGAGTGCGGGCTCAATTCCGCGGGCTGGCAGAAAAAGCCACAGGTTCTCCAGATTTACGGTGTCCATGGCACCGAGCCGAAGAGCTAAAAGCTCAAGTGCTTCTGGATCGGGGAAAAAATGTGTTCAACTTGAATACAGCATCTACGTTTTATCGTCTGTCTCCGATAAGACTAGGAATTTGATCTCACCTACTCGAGATCAGGGTCTCTGGTCAAATACCCGATGGCTTCATGAGGGAGCGAACTGAGTCCTTCTGAAACGAGAGGCGAGCGCATAACCTCTACGCCACAGAGACCCTGTCATTGAAAATAAGCTTGTACAGATCACAACTTGTCATCTATAGTATCAAAAGTTGGACTGCAGATAAGCTATGAAAAACAAATATAATGAAGACACCTATGGCAAGTAATGCAGATATCACACTGGAATCTAAAATTATAAAAATAACAGAGCAGTTCACCTATTTAGGTAGCAATTTTGATTGCACAGGAAATGTTAAAAAGAAATTATGATACGAATTGGCAAAGCAACATCAGCTTTTAAAAGTCTAAATAAAATATGGAACTGCAAGTTATATAGTATTAAAACTAAATTACGAATTTTCAATTCAAATGTTGTATCAATCCTAACATATGCCAGCGCGAGTTGCAATATGACATAGAAATAGAAAGCAAGTTGAATGCATTTGAAAATAGATGTCTGCGAAAAAATGAATATAAAATGGAACGAATTTAGGAGAAGTGATGAAATCAGAGACATGTCTGGTCAACCACTAGTGACAACTGTTATAAAAAGAGAAGATGGAGATATGTTGGACACACCTTGAGGAGAAATGATCAACGAATATCAAAGCAGGCATTGAAGTGGGATGCAAAGGGTTCAAGAAAGAGAGGTCGACCTAAGGAGACCCTGAAGCGAACTTTGCTGAGAGAGGCAGGAAATATCGGTCTCAGTTCCATGGAGGAGATTGAGCGAGTTGCCCAGGATAGAGCGGTATGGAGAAATTACTTGCAGGCCCTATGTAACGTATAACGGTACGAGAGGAATTATTATTTTAAAGATCAAGTTGTCGTCCAAAAAGACACATTTTGAAGATATGCATTTGACGCTTTAAAATAAAAACCAACTGTTGAAGTATACAGTTGTCGTGAAGATAAAATGAGCCTTAGAATACCCTTCGCCCGAGTGGTTACCGGGGCCCACATTTGAGGTGTAAAGAATAGAACCACTGTTACCTGCCACGCATGTTGTAAGAGACGATTAAGGAGATTTGGCTGAAATCGGATGCATGTGTCCTAAACGTGTAGAAGTCTATGCGTTTAGGGACCTCAAACCAATGTGCAACGTATACATGTGATCAAACATATCACAAAGAGTGATTAAAATTGGTCGTCGTAAAGAACGAACGCAAGAGAAGAAGAATACCCTTCATTAAGCGCCTGATATAACCAAAGAAGAATCGTTTTAGGTTGAGGCGCGTGCCTCGCTACTTGACTTTGACAAAGGTAGCAGTCAACGCTGGCTACATACATTGCTCTAACGTTGTTGTGAAGAGAAGGATCTAGTCATGTGCTTCTCACTTGGTTCTCTGTGACTCCGTTTACTGGTGTCATTATTGTGTCCAATTCTCACAAGTTAGTTAGTCTTTCCTCTTGGGCCTGTGGGCGCGCATGGGCAGAGTCATAGCTCTCCATGTCTCGCGTTCGTTGCTATCTGTTTAGGTCTTTAATGTTTACTAGGCCCATCGTTGAGCCTTCTCTGGTGATGGTTCTCTTGGTCTTCCTCGTTTTCTTTTTTCCTCTGGTGTCCCCACCATTATTTCTCACAAGACGATTACTATAATATAAGCAGAGTGGAACAAGTTGTCATTCTGCCCTTAGAGACAGGACACAATCGACCCGCAGCCACATGTATACAAAATTCAAGATTGGCAATTCAGCCATGTGTACATGTGGACAGGCACACCAGACTGCATAGAACATACTTCAAGACTGCCCTGAATATGGTACACTGAGGCAAACTCACTGGCCTAACGAAACAACAATTGACAGAAAACTACACGGACTTCTGTGTGAGCTACAAAAGACAGTAAGTTCATACAAGAGACAACATTGAATATATAGACAAATTTCAAGCGAACGAAAGGAATGAAGGAAGGTGTCCAATTCTCAATAGATGTTTTGGAAGGTCCAAATCGGCAGGTTGCTGTATGGGTGGATATCGTCTATTGAGGTTTCCACCTATTACACTTCATGGTGGAAGTCGATGGTCGTGGAAATGATAAATCGAACAGACTTACATCAAGAGCATAGGTCGTTGGGAAGTGGAGGATGGATAGGGAGATCGTCCTTCGGTTTCTTAGCGACTTGTTGGATGAAGATACAAAAATGCATAGGCCTATTCAATTTATCCGGCGATTTAAAGAATTTGGAATTACAAGGAGAGCTGTGTGTCCGATGAGGGGTGTGAACTAGCAAGCCACATCAACAATCTTTTTGCATACTCTCGACATCTGCTGTATAGAGTGAGATCACCTATGGGTCTGGCTGGAATGCTATGGCGTGGATTAACACATGTGTTTGTCCACGGCCAACTATATTTAACTTTATTTACGATGGCCGCGGTTTGAATCGTTGCGCTCTTATCAAAAGCTAAACTAAAGGAAGTTCATGTTTTCTAATAAAAATGGCGGGAGCTGAGGGTGATAGGAACCGTTCGTTAAAAGAAATAATATACGATAGTCTGAATGCTATTTTGTCGCCAGACTTGTTAACCAGGTCAGGTGGCGAAGATCAGATAAAAGCATTAGAAGTCACAGAAGGTAGGTTTGTATTTTTGTTGCAAACCGTTATTTTTTAGTTGAAAAACTTTAACAAAATATTGAATGAAAACAGATGATTGACGCGATTATCTTATCTTATGTTGACGTTGTAGACTAAATTTGTAACATCACTTTTGGCTTTATAAAAGTATTTCTTGGTTATTGTTTACTTATTTCAAACGAAATTCCAGTGCATCAAACTGTCCATTGCATGCGTCTTCAGCATAGAGTTGTCTAACTAGGCTTGCTTGCTGTTGCCTTGCTTACTTGACATTTGTCACTCACTCATTAATGATTAATTACGACGCAACAACCAACAGCCCAACACTCAGCTGTTTTTTATTTGTGAACGCATCTGAATTCAACTGTTATTTAGTCTCTATAAGAGTATTACTATAAGTGCTACCATCTAGTCATCTACGCACACACAGACAAACATAACGCAACTACATTCCCTTGGATGAAAATTGTCATCATCACCCGTGATGGACGAGCATCGTTACCGTACGTCATAAGTGCTATCATTTCAGTTCTACCTGAATATGTGAAGTCATTATTCCTTTTCATTCTGATTGTCAGCAAAGTCTATTATAATCATACTAATACTGATACTCCCCATTACGGGCAAATTGATGTAAATATAAGAAACTTCACACAAAAATTAGTCAGAGGTGCCATGACTACACCCAAATTCAAATCAGATGAACGGAAAAAAATACAATAGCAATGAAATCAGAAATGCCAATATTCACTAATTCAGTGATAACAATGAAAGACCAATGTTTCAGTGATTTGATTTCTTTACTGATCTAGCGATGCTTGACTTCTTCACTGATATTGCCTTCAGCATAATGTTATATAAGGATATCTGCATGTGTTTGTTAGTTGTTTTGTTTCATATGTGTTCTATTTATATGGACTTGGAGGAAGAAGAATTCCTGACATCATTCAGCGCTTGGCTTCCAAAGAGGTTGTGAACTCCTGTCATGATGATGTATACCCACTTGGCATTTTGGAGTGTGTTGTGGTTGAATATAGTTACATTATTATTAACTGGTATTCCTTCCTTTCGTTCACTTGAAATTTGTCTATGTATTCAATGTTGTCTCTTGTATGAACTTCACTGTCTTTTGTAGCTCACACAGAGGTCTGTGTAGTATTAACTGGTATGTCTTGGATTTATTTATTCCTCTCCGTTCCTCATGGAGCATAATGCTTCAACAGTTGTTCACCATTTTTCCCGGTCTCTGGCTGTTTTCTTAATGACCTCACAGGATAGTCCAGCACCCTTGAGTTCCTCAAGAAAACTTCTCCAGGTCTGTTTAGGACGTCCCCTTTTCCGTTTTCCTTGTGGGTTCCTCTCAAGTGCTTGTCTAGTGACACTCAACTGTGTCTTCCTTAGGGTATACCCAACCTACCGCCATTTTCTCTCTCATAACCTGGGTCATTATGGGTTCTTGCCCTGCTGCTATCCACAGGTCTGTGTTTACAACTCTGTCATACCATCTCAGTCTGAGAATAGCCGAAGAAATCCATTGACAAAGGTCTGAATCTTATTTGTATTTAACTTGGTGTCTCGCCACGTTTTTGAGACATACAGCAACACAGATTTCACATTTGAACTGAATATCCTGAGCTTTGCTTTAGTGGAGATGACAGTAGATTTTCACTCTGTGTGCATGATAGCAAAGACTTGTCAGGCTTTCCTAATCCTGACATTAATGTTCTCAAGAATTTGTTTTTGGTTTCTGTAACTTCATCCATTTTTAAACGGACGGGTAGTTAGCCCATTGCACACCCAACCTGGAGGACCAGGAGGCCACATATAGTCCGACCTCTCTACTTTGACCTGTCCGGCTGTTAATAACATTGCCAGTTTAGCTCTCCGGGTCATTGATGTACACAAGTTCTTCCAATACTACAAGTTAATGGCCTCATGAGGAGGAGAATTTGATAGAAAGGACACCTCTAAAGTCGGGGATGGTGAGGACACTGAGAAAAGAGTAAAGCAGAGACATCATGCAAAATCAGTCAGAAGCGCAATATCAAGCACCCTGACTAAGCCTGAATTCTTAGTGGACGAACACAAGAAGATAGAAAAACGTCAGAAAGATTGTTTTGACTAATTCTTATATTTGTTCTCAACAGAATTTGGAGTATATCTTGCTGAAATCACTGTTGATTTGCAAGGTCCTTTAGCCATTAGACAGTTGGCTTCAGTGTTGCTCAAGCAATATGTTCAGTGCCATTGGTCGCGCATAATCGGACAGATTCATTGCTCCAGAGGCCTCGCATGCGGTATGATCAAACATGTTTTTTGTTTTCAATGTTTTTTTGACATTCTTAACTCTTGGTGAACCAGGGCAAAAACCATGTTTTTACAAGTCTTTTTTTTAATGGTTCATTTTTATACAGATAACTCGATCGAGTGGTTACTGGGCCCAAATTTGGGGTGTAAAGAATAGAACCACTGTTATCTGCCACCATGTCGTAGAGGCGACCAAGAAGGTTTGGAAATCGGATGCATGTTTCCGCTAGGAATGCTAACCGAAACAAATGCTTGCAGAAAGCGGATGCACCAGGCCGTAAGGCGCATAACATGGTGCACGACCCCTCACAATGAGGAATGGGATAACGGATTGTATGGCCGCAATCTGCCTTGGAGATTTAGCCACGCAGTAAGAATGTCAGACCTACCATCACAAGGGTGGCCAAAATTTACTGCGGGAAGAGGTCGGCACAAAGGGGAAGCAGAAATCATAGGAATTATATCCTACAGAGCTGTCCCCAGTATGCAGACTTCAGAAAAAAGAGGTGGCTCGCTTACACTAGGTCAAGACAAACTGTATGGCATGGCTGATAATCTGAGGCACACGGCTGCCTTTATTAGAGAATCCGAAATTCCAATCTAGTGAGAATGAGAAGAAGAAAGAGTACAGACAACTGTTTTTAATTTTGCCATAAACGTCTGTGGCCTAGGGGTTAGTGACTCTCTATTAACCCGGCGTTCTGAGTTCGAATCACGCTGCAGACAGTTTGCTGGCAAATTGTTTCCGTTGATTTTAACAAAAGGCGATGCGCCACCGTTCAGAAAGCAATGGCAAACTACTGAACGTATAAGTGGTGCCTAGAAAATCAACGACTTGTTTACTGTGGTTGATGGCTCCGTCCTTTGGGATATGCCACGATTTTCATTTTCATAAAACTATAATTTTTATATATGTTATGTTATGTTATGCGATTGACGTCACGGCACATTGGTCATTCCCATGCATGCTCTGTCCTCCACTGCAGCAGCCATCCCAAAGTCCATTTGCTCACCGTACCCATGAGAGTTGATTACTATATCTTCTCTCTCTACCACGAAGCGACACTGTCTGGCATGTCCACATTTATATATGTAATATGTACAGTATATCAAAATGTTTAGAATTGAATGCTCTTTTAGACCGTATGGTAATGGGGCCCGCAAGGAAGCAAAAAATAGTACCACTGCAACCTACGAGGCATGTCGTAAGAGGCGATTGATGTAGGACCTAGGAAGCTACCCTAGTAAATTAAAAGCGTCTTAGACATCGGATGTGCTGGTCTACTTGTAGGTGCATAACTGGCACAGTGTACAATCACTCTTAGGCTCATTTCACATACAAGTCACAAAGAGTGGTCTAACCAGTGTTAAAAATATGGAGCGTTCGAAGAAGAAGAAAAGAACAGAGGTGGCGGAAAACACTATTTATGAACTGCACACAAAAGCCAGTTCTAGAAATCTCTTCTTATCCTGACACCTCGAGGCAATACAGGTTAAGAAAAGAAAGATAAAGAACCAGCTAGCTCTGCCCCAAAATGCTGCACCAAGTTGTGTCTTTTATAAACAGTGTTGGTTATACAGGGTGTTCAACTTAAAAGCAGCCCATGAATGGAGCTAATCTGGAATATATGTATGGAAATGAGAAGGTTCAGTTATGACGTAGTATAGGTCAAGGTTGTGTGATGGTGTGTTATGTAGTGCGGGAAGGGGCGATGAACAAATGTGACCTAGGACGAGCTAGTCAGAACCGGTTTAAATAGAAAATAAACACAACTCGATAGGTTATCTGGCAACTTTCGATTTGTCAATGGGGCTGCAATTATCTTGAACACCCTGTAGAACACACAATAATCAGGTCAGCTTCTATAAGAATTTACGGAAATAAAACTCCACTTTATAGTATCACATCCACCGAGCTATACTGTAGCATCGCCCGTGTGGTTCTGGGGTCCTCAAGGGAAGCAAAGAATAGTACCACTTCTACCTACAAGATATGTTATAAAAGGCGACTGATGTAGGACCTAGGGAAGCTACCCTAGTAAATTTAAAGTGTACTAGAATTTGGATGTGCTGGTCTACTTATAGGCGTATAGCTGGCACAACGTACAATCGCTCTTAGGATCAGATCACATACAAATTACAAATAGTGGTTTAACAAGTGTTAAAAATATGAAACGTTTGAAGAAGAAGAGTACTGTAGCATGGTGTCTGGAACTGATTTTTGATATAGGAGAGGCAGTTATATCTGGCTTATGTTTTGAAGATACATTGCAACCACACTTTCCCCACAGATGATGTGATAAAATTTTGATGCACAGTTGTTGCATTTCTATTTCAGGCTAAAGCTCACATACGCCAACTGTTGCCCCAAGGTTTGTCAGAGCCGATAAGCAAGGTTAGGTCAAGCATAGCATATGCTGTATCAGCCATTGCTCACTGGGACTGGCCAGAAGCATGGCCAGACTTGTTCCCATTGCTCATGGAAGCCTTGACAAGTGGGCAACCAAATGCTGTCAACGGAGCTATGCGAGTGCTCTCAGGTGTGTGTGAAACCTCATGGGACAGAAAATATAATATCCTAGGTCTCTCCTCTCTCTCTTGTGCCTTTTAAACCCTGGTTGGGGCATATACCTTCAACCAGCTCATGCCAAGTCTTCCTATCTTTAGTTTTCTCTTGCATCTTCTTCCAGCTCTTCTATATATTGTTAATCTCTGATGATTCCTTCTTCTTCTTTGGCGTTCCACAATGACCACTAGTGTTTAACCATCAGTATTTATATCCTTTGACATCTTTTGGGGAAGACCCAACACCTATGGATCTGCCTGGACTATCTCATCATCATCAGGTGCCGTCTCCACATTGAAGGTTGGCTGCAATGAATCTCCAGCATCCTCTGTCTTTCGCCTTGGTGTTGCACACTGCCAGACTGTAACCTGTCCATTTCTTAAAGTTTCCCTCCCACTTATCTCTAGGTCTTCCTCTTGCTCTTCCCCCCTTAACTTTACCCTCTAGTAAATGTTTTATTATGGTGTCATGTCTTTTTATGTGCCCAAAGTACTTTACTTGTCTGAATTTTATTTCTCTTAATAATTGTTTCTTCATGCCTATTTTTCCTAAAATTTGTTTATTTGTGTTTTTCTGTCCATGAAACTCTGCCTATTCTTCTATATATCCACATCTCAAATGCATCAATTCTGTCTTCTAACTGCTTGTTCATCTGGACTATCTACAATGTATAATTCTGTACCTCTGAAGTAGAAGGCTCACCTGAATGACAAGGGGCACTGATTACAAGGAATCCAAGCATTCTCGCAAAAATCAGCCAGATCCTGGTCGCCCCGACTACACATGAATTCGTAGCGGGCGATGGATGTTTACGTAGAATAGAAAGACCAACATGGTATGATAAGAGTACGAACAATGAACTCAGAGAAAGGACTAAGCAGACACCAGTGAAAGAGGCAGTCATCATTTTTCGGGCATGTGATGAGGAGGGGGTTTGAACAAATTGTGACAACCGTAAAATCGAGGGTAGACGAGACAGGGGAAGACAGAGACAGAAAATTTTGGATAGCCTGACTTCATGGTATGGTAAAGCGCCAACATCTGAGTTGATTACAAACACCAACGACAGAGATTTGTGGAGATCCATGATCGCCTACGCCAGCCGTCATGGCACCTGGTAATGATGAGACACCAGTGGAAAAGAGATTCCAGCTACACATAGGACACACATTGAGAAGACCGGCCGGAAACACTGCAAGACAGGAATTATTTTGGAACCCTCAGGGAAAGAGAAGTAGGGGAAAGCCCAGAAATACCTAGAGAAGAGCGCTGAATACTGATATTAAAGGGATAGGCAAGACATGAAAGGAATTGTAAGGGATGGCAAGAGAGAGGAAGGGCTGGTAGAAGTTTGTTGAAGACCTGTGCTCCGTTGGAAGTTGAAAAGTGAGAACAAAAGAAGTAATATAAGTCTGTTTAATTAATTTGGAATATATAATTTTTATTGATCTATCTCTCATGCTGCTTTTTGCCACTAGATCTATTGAGATTTTTTATCTAAAATTTGAGCCCATGTGTTTCTGGGGCTCTCACAGGGAGCAAAGAATAGTAACACTGTGATCTACAGTGCATGTCGTAAGACGCGACTAAGGTAGGGGTCTAGGGAAGCTACCCTAGTAAATAAAAACTTAACAGAATTTGAATATGCGTATGTGGTTACTTGTAGGCGCTTAACTGGCACAACGTACAATCGCTCTTAGGCTGAGATAACATACAAATTACAAAGTGTGGTTTAACAAGTGGTTGATATGGAGCATTCAATGAAGAAGATCAAAATGGGAATATTTCTCATCACTTTAACTCTGTTAATTTATTTCTGTTATCGTTGTCTGTTTATTAGAGTTTTGTCAGGATGTGACAGACACTCAGATGGCTCATGTGGCTCCAGTTATATTACCTGAGCTGTATAAAGTATTCATTGGAGCAGAGGTAAGTTTAGGATGTTGTGTGGGTGAACAACTCTTCCCATAGGTATGACAACAAGTAGCTTGACAATGGGAATAATGGGAATACTGACGGTGACTAGGGCACTACTTTAGCTGGAGTCACAAAACTATATATATATATATAGTTTATAGTTTCGCCAATAAAATAATTTTACTGCAGTCTCATATATATATGCCCATCTCTCTCAGTCTGGTTAGCAAGTGGGACTCGCAACCCTAAAACTCCTGTTCAGAAAGACTATCTCAATGCGTTGAGAATTTCATTTCGGTCCATTCAACTCCCTCTGATATCGTAACCATGCCAGCGAATGTGTCAGCTCGTTCATTACCACTGACTCCTGCCTTCCCAGGGGACAAAAATGAAGGTGATTTCTCCCTGTCTGTACCGATACCTCCACCCAGTTTCGTCTCACAATTCCTGATTCAACTTTACAGATCATTCTCATGAAGTCACTGAATATGAAAACACGAGAGTAGTTTATGAGCCAACCACATCACCGCCTCTGAAACCGCCCGTACCTCCATTGTCAAACTACTTTTGGTTGTCGCGTAGGCCCCACTGGCCTCTCTTATTTTTCCTCCTGAGCGTGTTGAGAAAACCCACACACAAGTTGTTGGTGAATGACTGAAACATCAGTGTAAATAACTACATCTGTTTCATTGATGTTGTCCCGAGTGGTTACCAGGGCCCAAATTTGGGGTGTAAAGAATAGAACCACTGTTACCTGCCACGCATGTAATAAGAGGCGACTAAGGAGGTTTGGCTGAAATCGGATGCACATGTCCTAAACGTGTAGAAGTATATGCGTTTAGGGACCTACCAAACCAATGTGCAACGTATACACGTTCTTGGCAAAGATCAAACATATCACAAAGAGTGATTAAAATTGGTGGTAAAGAACAAAGCAAAGAAGAAGATTGATGTTGTCATTCAAGAGGGCATATAACAGAGGGCCTATACTACATGATACTGGACTGAAGGGCAAGATCACAATCACTGTTGAATCATTGAAGATGAAGAATAAGAGGAACATAATTCTAACCAATTTTCAAACAAAACTGACCCCAAAAAATGTTTCATAACTTTTTTTATGCTTTTCCAGACATTTGGAGTGAGAACGAGATCACGAACGGTTCATATATTTAATATTGTGGCTGGAATGGTATCAACAATGCAGGAGTTTCAAAGGTAAGACTGGGCGGGTCTTTATTGTTAAATTGGGATCACTTTTGTCTAGAGAGACTCTCTTTCTATGTTCATCATCATCATCATCAAGTAGCTTGTCAATTCTGAAACTTGGCGCCCATCACAGCAGTCCTGAAAAACTCTGTTCTGTTCAAGTTGACTGGCGACAGCAGCAGTCATTCTCAGATCACCATGACATCTAACACTCATTGTCTTCTAGGTCTTCCTCTCATTCTTCTTCCAGGCACCTTTCCCTCCAAAATTATATTCTCTAGGCACTCATGTCGTTTGATGCGTCATTTGATTTCCTTTGTTAGATCTTTAAATTTGATGTTTTCTTTTGTGACTTTTTAACCCCAATTGGGACATAAGCCCTCAACCAACTCATGCCATGTCTTCCTATCTTTAACTATCTCCTGCAGCTCATTCCAATTTTTCCATATATAATTAATCTCTGCCTCTAAATCTCGTCTCCATGTATTTCTAGGCTTCCCTGTTTGTTTTGTCCCTGTGGATTCCAGGAAAGGGAACTTCTTGTTTTATTCCCATGCTTTCTCAATGTTTCTTCTTCACCCTTTGCCTCTAGGGAGGTATAGGTCCGCAACCAAGGCCTTCCAAGCCCGCCTATCCAAGGCCATCGAGCTAAGGAAGAGACGCTGGCGATGGATAGGACACACATTGAGAAGACCGCTGGAAGCATTGTAAGACCGGCACTGTTTTGGGACCTGCAGGGAAAGAGGAGTAGAGGAAAGCCTAGAAATACCTGGAGAAAAGAGTTGGGGACATATTAAAAAGATATTCGCGAGAGAGAAAAGGATATGTAAAATGGGAAAAGGATTGGAAGGGATGGCAAGAGAGAGGAAGATTTGGAATAAATTTGTTGAAGACCTGTACTCTGTTGGAAGTTGAAAGGTGAAGAAGAAGAAACGCTAGAAGAAGAAGCAACATAACCACCATACAACATACAATGTGTTTGCACTCATTGAACTTCATCTTTGCTGTTTCTTGCTAACTAATATCTCTAGCTATACTCCTTCATTTCCCATCTCTAGCTATGCTAGAGCAGCTCTTCTTTCATCATTTCTCCAGTTCAAAGCCATTTATCCCTCCTCTCGCTGCCATCGGATAACCCTTGTATAGTGGTTTGAAGCTGAGATCTATACAGAGTTAATCTCTGTTCTTCAATAATCTGCTTGTTTTCAAGTCTCATTGGACCCTATCATACATCTATTCTTATTCGAACAAAGTGATGAATGTTTTGCAATTACAAATGCCATGTGCAATAATATCCTAGCTAATCTTCTTTCATTTTACAGCATAGGAGCCTTCTTCAGCAACAGTTTAAACAATCACTGCGCAGTGATCAAATTGAATGAAGCTGAATAATAGAGATCTGTCATTTTTAAAAACTCAGTTAAGCCTGTATTCTAAGGAAAATCTGATCAGAATATTCTATCCAATAACTTGAAACAACATTTTGTGACACCAAAGTATACATTCCATTAAAACCTAAAGAAAGGCAGAACTGATTTCGAAACTCTTATTTATATATACTTGCCTACATTTCACTATACTACATATGATTGCAGTTATAGTTCAGGGGAAAAAGTACATGAAACTAATAAGAAGTAGATTATAAACCCTGAATATACATGCAACTATTTATACGCTAGATTACTGAAAGTATGGCTAGAAGAGAAATTAAGTACTTTAGATGTACTACCGTGAGCACCGAAGGGATTCGAAGTGTGAAACCATAGGAATAATGCTGTTTCAGTATGGAAATACTAGCAGATCATCCTGAGAACTGAGATGCTGTACTGAGATGCAGGAGCTTACCAAATAATGCGCCAGATGACATTGATAATAATAGGCAAGTATTGATGGTCACTTTAGACGATTGGATTGGAAGGCTTTGAGATTGTAGGGAACCTTGGATTAATGAGGCTTTGTATCCACGTAACCTATAAAGCCTTAGATTGAATGTAAGCTTCATGATAAATAGCATACTGAAAAAACAAGAGATTCTCTTCACTGTGTCTACTGCAGACTGTATGAGACCACAGTACTAACACCAGAAGAACATGGACTCTGACAGAGAACTAGATGATCTGACGCGCTATGATATAGCCTTCTGTCACATACGAAATCGATGCGGATAAGCTAACACATTGAATCAAGTCCAAATAGGCTGACATTATAAAGGGAGACAAGTATTGGATTACCAACACGACCTCGACTTCCTGATCCCTCTAAGGTAGAACATACAGATATTGGGAGACGAGACAAGAGGTGGACAGTAGGATTCTGAAACAAGGCAGAGACCCTGATGAACATTGGAATCAAAAAATCAAATCAGGAACATGGGATATTTAACTTAAGTTAACAGTTTACTGTATGTCAGCATGAGAGACCTACAATGCTTTGACATTTATCAACTGGTGTCCTGCAATGGGAGAATAGATTTTTCTGAACTATGGAGGACAAGCGTTCCATGAGACTTAAGACTCTGCCTGGATAGGACCACTTCGAACGGAGTATACAAGAAGGATCTTGCCTGACTCCTCAAAGAAACATACATCGCTCAACAATATAAGAAGGCTGGAGGGCTGCAGAGAAGCTAGAAGGAGACTTGGCAAGGGAGATCCCCAAGCCGGGGAAGGGAGAGAAGAGAGAGTGAGTTAAATGAACTGTTTTGGGATACAGACAGAGTAGGCTGACACTGCTACGATAAGGTGATTATATATATGATAAGGGAAAGAGCTGAAAGATTATTCCACGAAGTGTGGCATACTAGTTTTCATGCTCGATCAGCTTCTCCCCATCCCCTGGATGAGTCTAAACATGAATGTGGAGCTGTCATTTTGGAGCTGCCAGCCTCTCACCCTCGTGTCTAAGCCAGTGATGAGATGTTAGGATCAGTGACAGACTGCATCCTCTCTCGGTGAGTCTAACAGTGAAAATGCTTGGATCAGTACAGAGTGCGCCTATACCTCAAGAGTGTGCTGCTGCATAGCAAAGAGATCAAAACCATGACCAGAACTAACGGACCTTACCAGTCAGAAGACAGTGAAAGGAGCTTCTAGAACTCTGACAAGAGTAAAACTTATTTTTAATTAATTTTAGTTCCCTTTTGCTGCAATAATGTTTTAAAATCTTCATCTGTCTGCTATGATCAAATATAAATTGGATTGTTTTTCTTGCCTGACTATCCTGGATCAGGCTTCAAGACGGCAGGTTACCTGATATTTTGCATTTATGGAACATCACACAGAGTCGGCTTATCCTTATTTAACTCAGAAATCAACAATTTTCCATTTGTCTATTGTGGTCGAATAAACAACTGTAACATTTTGTACAGGACTCTCCTAATCTTTATCCTTAGCCGCTTTTGGAGGTGTGACAGTGGACATAAGCCTGAGAATCTTAATGGCTATGCTAGTAGTTGCAGCGATGTTCAGTTTTTGTTTACTTATTCCTGACAGAAAACTCATCTTACCAGTTGACCGATCTCTAATGGACAGCGCTATAATCATTCGCCAGACTCTCTCAATCTGCCCCTATAGCAGACATTTCCGATCGACACTGAGCTTTCAGCTCTTCTGTCAGGTCCAGGACATCGACCTTCGTTCTCGGTGCCAGAACATCGTAATCTGAATTTGGCTCGCATCGCGATTGAATTCTCTTGTAATAGTACCGTAGTGTGTCCTATCACCAGGCTTTCTAACTGGTTACTGAATCTATCTTGCTTCTATAGCTATTTGTACTTCTCCATCTATTCCTCTATTCTTAGAAGTTGATAATGTTGCAATTTATGTATATTATTTTAGTTCTCACGTTTCTCCATCAGCTGCTTTAATTAATTAATATGGATTTTGTTCTGTATTTTAGACATATATGTTTCCAGATGTTTCCCATTGTTTCTTTTTTTCTCATTTCCTGCTAGTTTTATGTGTGATTTTTTGTGTTACGATTAATTTTGTTTGCTTGTTAATTTCCTATAACTTTGTCTTTCCCTGATTTTAGTTTCATTTTGACTTTGTCACTCTGATTTTTCCTGCTTGAACATGAGGCTTCATCATCAGCAAAGTCAGTTTCTATTGTCATTGTCTTGAATTGAATTTCTGTGTTGATTGTAACAACGTGTTTGCCAACAAATAGTTTACTCAAGATGTCCATATATATACTGAATATGATGGCTCTTGTAATTCTGAAGTTGGAGAAGGAATACCTGATGCAGAGACACTCTTCTTGATGCTCCATATCGATCACTTGTTAAACAACTCTTTGTGATTTGTTTGTGATCTGACCCTAAGAGTGATTGTACATTGTGCCAGTTAAGCACCTACAAGTAGGCCAGCACATCTGATTTCTGCGATGCTTCTTATTTACTAAGGTAGCTTCCCTAGGCCCCTAATTGTCGCCCCTTACTACATGAATTGTAGGTTGCAGTGTTACTATTCTTTGTTCTCCTTGCGGCCCCGGCAACACAAGGGCACAGTGGAACACATAATAACGAAAGCAGATCTTCATGCAAAACTCATTTAGAAGTGCCATACCATGCACCCTGATTTCATAGCTGACGACCACAGAAGAAGTATGATGGCTCAGTAATTGATGGATTTTGGAAATTAAGTACTTTAGATGTGTACCTTGCTTAAATGAACTGTTTTGGGATAAAACAGAGCAAGAGTAGGACTGGAGGCACAAGGCTGCTGACGGATATGGTGATATATATATAAATAAGTCAGGAAGCAGAGCTGACCAAGATTCTATTCCACTTGCAAATTGTGGCATAAACTAAAGTGAGTGAAATACAATGAGTCAAGATCAGCAAATGGATGCTGACCGAGACCCTACTGCACCTCTAAAGGATGAGTCTAAGACACAGTGAATGAGATGACAGAAGTCTGGATCAGTTTATGGGAGCTGACCAAGACCCTACTCCACCTCCAAGGGGTGAGTCTAAGACACAGTGAATGAGATTTTAGGATCAGCGACCGAGAGCTTGCCGTAACCCTACTCCACCTCCAAGGGGTGAGTCTAAGACACAGTGAATGAGATGTTAGGATCAGTGACCAAGAGCTTGCCGTAACCCTACTCCACCTTCAAGGGGTGAGTCTAAGACACAGTGAATGAGATGTTAGGATCAGTGACCAAGAGCTTGTCTAACCTACTCCACCTCCAAGGGGTGAGTCTAAGACACAGTGAAAGATGTTAGGATCAGTGACCAAGAGTTTGCCGTAACCCTACTCCACCTCCAAGGGGTCGTCCTAAGACTACATAGCGAATGAGATGTAAAGACCAGTGACCAAGAACCAACCGAGACCTTACTGTAGTGAATGAGATTACAGAAGGATCAGTGAATGAGAGCTGTCTAAGACACTACTGCACCTCCAAGCGATGAGTCTACAACACAGTGAATAATTGGTTGTCATAAGTTAGTTTGTAAGATCTGTCTCACACCCATATATTATGTCTAGTCTAATATATTGTTCTTAAAACATCTTTCACTGTTGCTATGATACAAATATAAATTGTGATTGTTTTATTCTTTAGGCCCTGACTACTCTGATCAAAGGCTTCCCAAAGACCGTAGCCCAGTGGTTACCTGATATTTTGCCATCTATATGGAACATTTTCACACAGAGTGCTGGCTTGTATCCTTTTGTATTTAACTGCAAGAACTAAACAAACAAATTGATTCCATTTTTGTACTATTGTGGTACGAATAAACAAACTGCATAACATTTTCTACAGGACTCTCCCTAAAATTCTTTACTGCCCGTACACGCTTTTCGGAAGGTGTAGGACAGGTGGGACATGAGCCTGAGGAATTTAATGGCTGCATGGCTAGGGCAGTTGCAGCGAAATTGTTCAGGTTTTGATGTTTACTTTATTTCCTGACAGAAAAAACTCATCTTTACCAGGATTGAACCCGGATCTCCTGAATGGGAGCCAACGCTATAATCCATTCGGTCAGACTCCCTCCTCAATCTGTCCCCTATGCAGACATTTTTTTTTCCCGATCCAGAAGCACTTGAGCTTTTCAGCTCTTGGCTCGGTGCCACAACATCGTAAATCTGGGGAATTTGTGGCTTTTTCTGCCATCCGCGAATTGAACCCGACACACAGAGGGATAGTCACCCGTAGTGTGTCCTATCCAGCACAGCGTCTTTCTTTAACCTCTTGGTTCACTGGAATCTATCTTGTTCTCTCTATAAGTTCCTCATTTGTGACCCTATCATACCATCTTATTCCTCTATTCTATGAGACACCAGTTGATGAATGTTTGCAATTTATGTGATATTATTTTAGTTCTCCATGTTTCTGACCCATACAGCAGAACTGCTTTAACATTAGAGTTAAATATCTGAATCTTTGTTCTAGATTTGATTTCTTTAGACATCCATATGTTTCCCAGTGCAATGAAAGCTCCTCTTGCCTTTTGTATTCTTATTTTAACATCTCTATCTGTTCCACCCCTTTGTCTACGTTGCTGCCCAAATATGTGTATGATTCTACTCTTGAAGTGGGATTTCACCCAGGGAGATTAAATTGTTGTTTGCTTGGTTAATTCTCATTAACTTTGTCTTTCCCTTATGAATGTTTAGTCTTAGTTGTTGGGACCTTTGATCAAGTGTATCTAATTATCCTGCTTGAGACATGAGGGCTTCATCATCAGCAAAGTCCAGATCTTCTAATTGCTCATTGAGTCCATTGAATTCAATTTCTGGTGGTTAGATTGTAGAGCCAACCGTGTGTGCCGGGCCCAAGGGAACCAAAGAATAGTACCACCGTGACCTACAAGGCATGTCGTAAGAGGCGACTGGTGAAGGACTGACCTAGGAAGCTACCTAGTAAATAAAAAGGATTGCAGAAATCGGAAGTGCTGGCCTACTTGTAGGCGCATAACTAGCACAACGCAATCGCTCTTAGGCTTAGATCACATACAAACCACAAAGAGTGGTTAACAAGTGGTCGATATGGAGAGTTCGAAGAAGAAGAACAATAGATAACCTTTGTACTTAACTATTTACAAAGATATGTCAGGACAGTTGTCAACAACTTAGAAGAAGCAAATGATCCTGTTGATTCTGATGGTAAGTAACAGATTGTTGTTTCTTCTGGGGTATTCTTCTTCTTCGCGATCACCACTTAGACTGGTGTACCAGATTTCCCCATAAACCTCATTCATGTGAAAATCTGATTCATGCAACCTTAGCATTGGTATGGTTTGTACGACACAACTTAGTGCCATTTGGAGCTCTGGTGCTTATCCTCCGGCGATGTGTCTGTTTCAGCCAGCGTTTACTCGGTTCGCTCTCCGTTCTGTAGCCATCTAGTGTTTTTAGGGTGTGGGGTAGCTAGCCCCACGCCCAACCTCCTCACTCACCTCTTACTACATGTGGGGCGGGTAACAGTGGTTCTATTCTTTACACCCCAATTTGGACACCGGTAACCACTCGGGCGTGGGTCGATCTGAGAGCGTTAGTCAGAAAAATATTCTACGCTCACTGTGAAATTGAACCTGGATCACACGTTTAAGAAGCAAGTTCACTAATAACTGTGCTCTCATACATATATAATTTGTTTAACTATTTATAGCTTTGATCCATCTTCTTCTTCTTCTCTTCCATCATTTACTTCTTTATAGAAGTGTTGGAGGTGAAATGTAGTGATCTTGTGTGTGCTTGTTCTTCTTCTCTTCCACCATCTACTTCTTAATAGAAGTGTTGGGGGTGAAACGTAGTGATTTTGTGTGTGCTTTTTTAAGGCACTTTGTAAGCTGATATTCATATTCGTAAGGCTGTTCTTGATGCTGTCGCTCCATCTTTGCGTGGTCTTCCTCTTGCTTTGTACTCATTATACTTTTTCTGTGTGGCTCTCTGTGGTAATCCATGTTTGCAGTAAATTATGTACCATTGTCTCTCACCAGGTGATGTGCTTGGCTTTGAGAACCTGGTGATCACCGTGTTTGAGTTTGTTCATAGTTTGATTGAATCTAGCAAGTACCGTAGCACAGTCAAGAAAACTGTGGACCAGATTATCTATTTCATTATTGTCTACATGCAGATAACAGAAGACCAGGTGAGGCAACAGTTATGAGTTCAGACATTTTTTTGTGTGCACGGCCATGAGTGCAGGTGTTTTTTTTTGTGTGTGCAACGGCTATGTATTCAGGCGCCTTTTTGTGTGTTGTGCACCCATTATGTATTCCGCCATTTATGTGTGTGCACCCGCTATGTATTCAGGCACCTTTTCTTGCGCACCGCTATGTATTCAGGCACCTTTTTGCTTGCACCCACTATGTATTCAAGCATCTTTGTTTGTTGTGCACCCACTATGTATTCAGGCACCTTCTTTGTTGTGCACCCACTATGAATTCAGGAACCTTTTTTGTTGTGCACCCACTATGAATTCAGGCACCTTTTTTGTTGTGCACCCACTATGAATTCAGCTGTTTTTGTGTGTCTGCACCCACTATGAATTCAGCCGTTTTTTTATGTGCACCCACTATGTATTCAGGCACCTTCTTCGTTGTGTACTCACTATGTATTCGGGCACCTTTTTTGTTGTGCACCCACTATGTATCCGGGCATCTTTTTTGTTGTGTATCCACTATGTATTCAGGCACCTTTTTTGTTGTGCACCCACTATGTATTAGCCTTTTTGTGTGTGCACTCGCTATGAATTCAGCCGTTTTTGTGTGTGTGCACCCCTATGTATTTAGGCGTAGTCACTATGGCACCTCTGACTTATTTTTGCATAAAGGCTTGTTTTGCTTATCACCATTGTCCTTCGCCATTCAGACAAGCCTTACTCTGACTTCAGAGGCATTCGTAATTTAGATCCCAGTAAAGGATATAACACTGTTACTGAGATCACATACAAATCACACAGAGTGGTTGACAAGTGGTCGATGTGGAGCGTTTAAAAAAGAAGAAGTTAACATAATCAGAAAGGGAACTATGACATTTGAAGAGAACCAGAAACAAGATACCAGAAAGTATAAGGTTTTGTTTATAATTTGGCATTTTTATTTTTTTAAATTAAAAAATTTTTTTCCCGTCCGCTTTCAACTCGGACGAGTTCCATCTCTGAAACTGATTTTTGCGTGAAAATCTGTTTTCCAATTTCTTACAATGGCAGCAGCGTGCACATTGTAAATTACTTTACACTGGCAGCCGTATGCTCAATGTACTCGTAATTAGTATTCCCTCGCCATAAAGGCAGATTTTCTCCGACTTCAGAGGTACTCACGTTATCGTCCTGAGTAAGACCAGGGACTCGAACAAATGCCGGACAGTAGGTTCGAACCCGAGCTATGATGCGTCTCACAGCTAGCAGGCCAAGCTACTATCAACTACTCTAGGCAGTCCCCCATATAATTTGGCATAAGACACCAGAAAGTATAAGGTTCTGTTTATAATTGGCATAAGACACCAGAAAGTATAAGGTTCTGTTTATAATTTGACATAAGATACCAGAAAGTATAAGGCTCTGTTTATAATTTGACACAAGATACCAGAAAGTATAAGGCTCTGTTTATAATTTGGCACAAGATACCAGAAAGTATAAGGCTCTGTTTATAATTTGGCACAAGACACCAGAAAGTATAAGGCTCTGTTTATAATTTGGCACAAGACACCAGAAAGTATAAGGTTCTGTTTATAATTTGGCATAAGACACCAGAAAGTATAAGGTTCAGTTTATAATTTGGCACAAGACACCAAAAAATACCAGCCTGTATATATATTCCTCAGACTCGATTGTGGAGCAATAACCCAGATCAGTTTGTTGAAGATGAAGATAATGACAGCTTCTCCTACTCTGTCAGAATCTCAGCTCAAGATTTGCTGCTGGTAAGTTTTCATTGTTTGTTTTATCAATATAAGGGAAGACTGCAGTAAAACTATGTAGCAAGGGTGAAACATGTAGAAATAAAGTACTGTAATTTTACAAAAACATTATACATTAACATTTCGACCAAAAGGTCGTTATCTAGCAAAATATCATCAATGCGGTACGCTTTCAATTGTGTGACATGGGCGGGTCTCAGACACTGGAACGAGTTCGAGAATTAGGCCAGACAGTGTCGTCTTCGTGGTAGAGAGAGAAGATATAGTAATCAACTTCTCATGGGTACTGTGAGCAAATGGACTTTGGGATGGCTGCTGCAACGGAGGACAGAGCACGAATGGGAATACCCAATGTGCCATGACGTCGATTGCATAACATAACATAACATATCTAGCAAAAGAAGCAAATAAATTCAGACTTCATATACGGCAGACATAACATATACAATCAGACAATAAATCCATAACAGCTGTCTTAAGGAATTTATTGTCTGTAGATATTATGTCTGCCGTCAATAGTCTGAGTTTCTTCGCTTTTGGTCAAACGTCACTATATTCTTCTTCTTCTTCTTTGCGTTCGTTCTTTCGACCAATTTTAATCACTCTTTGTGATATGATTTGATCTTTGCCAAGAACGTGTATACGTTGCACATTGGTTTGGTAGGCCCCTAAACACATAGACTTCTACACGTTTAGGACATGTGCATCCGATTTCAGCCAAACCTCCTTAGTCGCCTCTTACGACATGCGTGGCAGGTAACAGTGGTTCTATTCTTTACACCCCAAATTTGGGCCCGGTAACCACTCGGCGGTCACTATATTGTTTTTACACTTTGTAAAATGACAGTACTTTGTTTTTACATGTTTTGCACCTTGTTAGTTTTACTTATATGAAAAGAATGAACATTTTGGCATATCCTTTACAGGACGTCACTATCAACCACAGTAAACAAGTCGTTGGTTTTCTTTGCCCCACTTATACGTTCAGTAGTTTGCCATTGCTTTCTGAACGGGATGTCTATTTTTACAGTTTGTAAAAATCTACGGAACAAATTTGCTTCCAAACTGCCCGCTGCAGAGTTTGAACCAGGTACTCTATGGTTGTGATTGAGCTCACTACCGTTAAGCCACAGACGACCACCTTACTTATGTACACCCGTTCTTGGCAAAGGCTGTTTTTATATCACAATAAGAATGATCAAAATTGTCGAGAAGAACGAACGAAACAAACAAACTTATGTACACTTTAATATTCTTCTTCTTCGAACGCTCCATATCGACCACTTGTTAACCACTCTGTTTGATTTGTATGTGATCTGAGTCTAAGAGCTACGTGTGCAGTTATCGCCTACAAATAGGCCAGCACATTTGATTTCTACGAGTTTTTATTTACTAGGGGAGTTCCCTAGGGCCTACATCAGTCACCTCTTACGACATGCATTGTAGGTTTCTGTGGTACTATCCTTTGCTTCCCTTGCGGGCACAGGCAACACTTTAGTATTTCGTTGGTCATTCTAGGTTATTGAGTTTATCATTGGAAGGAAGTTCACATTCCTCTTCAGATGGGATCTCTGTAACAGCCCCACTATAATCCGACACATTTTATACTGGTAGAAGCATTGCCAGATGCATTTACATATCTGGGAAGTGTTATTAACATTCAAAGTGGCACTGATGAAGATGTTAGGGTTAGAATACAAAAGGTAAGATCAGTATTTGCCATTCTGAAGAACATATGGAGTTCAAGAATGATCAGGAATAAAACTAAGATAATGATATTTAACTCACATGTCAAAGCTGTCCTTCTGTATGGAGCACATGGAGAACAACTAAGAGGAACATCAAAAAGTTGCAGACATTTATCAATAGATGCCTGCGCATGATACTCCAGCTGCGATGGTATGACAGGACCACAAACAGGGAACTGTGGGATAGAGTGGGACAATGGCAGATGGAACCAGAGATAAGGAGCAGAAGGTGGCGATGGATAGGACACACACTCAGGAAACCCCCTAACAGCATCACAAGACAGACTCTCTGATGGAACCCACAAGGTAATAGAGGTAGGAAGACCAGGAACACCTGGAGACGGAGTAGGAAACAGAATGCAAGAAAATGGGGAGAGAGTGAAGAGATCTGGAAAAGATGGCCCTGGATAGGCAGGTTTGAAAGGACTTGGTTGCGGACCTATGCTTCCCTAGGGACGAAGGGTGAAGAAGAAGCATCGCCATCACCGGGATTGCAGATAGCAAAGTTAATAACATGTTACGCTATCGACTATGTGCCCGGAAAAATCCAGGGTTCATGTCTAGGTTGGGCCAACAATTTTCAGTGTGTTTGCAGTACATGGTTGGGCTACAGAAAATTCTTATTCCTAGTCTATGCCACATCTATGGTGGCGTCTGTGGCTTAGGTGATAGTGACTTTGTCTATTAATCTCGACGTTCTGAGTTCGAATCACGCTGCAGACAGTTTGGTTGCAAATTGATTTGTATGGATTTTTACAAAAGGGTGTTGGCACCACCCGTTCAGAAAGCAATGGCAAACTACTGAACGTAATAATGCCTAGAAAAAACACAAACAGCGTTAAAAAAGCTGGGGTTGATTCGCAAAGTCCTGTCAAGGATATGCAATTAACTAACAAGGCCACACATTCTTCTTCTTCGAACGTTCTAGGCCTGTTTTAATCATTCTCATTGTGATATATAAACAGCCAAACATCCGAACGTAATGTACGTGTACCAGCCTTCAGCACCTATTGGAGCCCAGTTGCTTATCCTTCGGTGGGGTGTTCATTTTCAGCCAGCTTTTGATTTACTAGGTGAGCTTTCCTAGGACGATCAGCTTTGCCGTATTTTTGGGCTTTGTGATCTACGCCGGGACAGTGAGTTACGCTGTTTATGCCGTTCTGACTGAGAAATATTTCTCGGGCTTGTAAGTTATCCTCGGACGGCGTCTTACTCGATAAGACACCGTGTAAAGTATCGGCCTTCGCCAATGTTCAGACCGAACTTCCTGTTTGATCCGTACATTGTCGGCCTTGCTTTACCGTACATTTTTAGTTTGATCCGGAGAAGGAACATTCTCAGCCTTTTCTAGACGCGTGTCGGTACGTGGCAATTTGCAATTAACCTCGAAGCACTGGCATGGGGCCGAGTACAACAATGTAGAGGGTCGTTTCAGTCGGCACTATGAGCGTAACTGAGGATTTTGCGCCGCGCATCACCCGCCCCAGTTATTCTGGGGATGTTAGTTACGACTGGAATCAAACCTTGCCCGGTTGCCCCAAGGCTGGCAGTTACGTTAGGCATCACCAACCTCGGTTCTTCCGGGGATGTTAATTTTAATCGCACAGTACCTTGCACGGTTTTTCCAGGGCGGGTAGTTTCGTTATGCACTAAACGCAACTTGTTCTTTTGCGCTTGGCAAACCTTGCCCAGTACATGTATCTGCACCAGGCTACCAATGCGGGGTCAGCTGCAATCTTCTCTCGCACCAACACGAGGGTAGACTTTTATTCGTTACGGTCCTGTCTTATTTATTCTTGCAGACGGGCTGGCAATGTTTGCCCCCTCCTCAGGGCTTCGAGCTTCGCCTCACGTGGGCTTACGTTTGGTCACTGGATGCACCTCTCATCCATGTCTGAGACGTCTCGTTGCTGTTTCTTTGCGTTCAGGGACTTGGGCATTATCTTGTTGGACATCGGTCAGGAGATTTGTGCATTTTATTTGTATGTATCTTTATCGTATTTCCGTAATTGCACTGCTACCACTACCAGTAGTTTCCTCTCCCGATCCCTGCCCCTCTTAGCCAGACCAGAACCAGAGTCTGTTTCAAGGGTCACCGCGTGGAGGTTAGGGGCAGGGTCTTGGTTAGCGCGCCCTCTCGCTAACCCTGGCTCGTGTTACCACTATGACCTCATGAGCCTTTTTGACCCCGGCCACACATTCAATAAGCAGCAAAAAATTAATGTCTTGTTTTCTTTTGTCCTCTCTCAGTCCTTGGGCACAGAGTTCCAGAATGTTTGTCCTCAGGCCTTATGTCAGGCAGTCACCAAACACCTGCAGGAGGCTGATGCAGCAAGAAACGCTGGCAATCAGTACTGGTGAGTAGTTAGTTTTTCATTAGTTAGTTATTTAGTTAACACAATCAGAAAGGGAAATATGACATAATATGGAGAGAAAGCTCACCACATGTGAAATGAAATGCAGTGCTTTAGGAAGGTGGTGGGTGTCACCTGGAAAGATAGACTACAAAACAAGGACATCAGAAGCAGAGTGGGCATAACTTCATTCACCGAATGCATTAAAAGACAACAAATGCAGTGGTTTGTGCATTTAATGAGAATGGACTACAACCAACCACCAATAACAGCATACAATAAAAAGAGATCAGGTACTAGAGCCAAGGAAGACAAGGAAAAATGGATAGACCCCACTAAATAAACACGGATATAACAACAAGGGCGACTCATCTGGCCCTGGAACGCAAATTAACGCTCTCACCCCTACGCTTAAGAGCAAGAGTGGACAATCAATGAGGAAAGACAATAACACAAGGGTGACTCATCTGGCCCTGAAACCAAATTAAGCCCATCCATGTTTAACGACAAGACACCAAATCATTCACCCGAAAGCACACAACAAGTGACTCACTGACCTGGGCCATTGAACTCTCACCTATTCTATGACAGAGGGACAACCAATTCTATCATCCACCTGAGGCAAAATAATAAACAATGGAGAGAAAGCTGACATTCCAGCTAAACAAGCTCTCAGAAACAAATTATTCACTAAAGCTGGATAGAATATGTATTTATAAGTGATCCAGGGACCATCACCAGACTACTCCACCGCTCTTAGCTACTTTACTACATCAGCGTTCTGACTGACAACACAAGCACTCACACAACCACACCAGCACCCTAACTACGGGACTACACAACCTAATTGAAAACATCAACACTATAACTACTTGTCTGCACCAACACTCTAACCACTTGACTGCACTATCACTCTAATTACCTGACTTTACCACCCCTCTAATTACTTGACTACACCACCCTCTAACTACTTGACTACACAAACACTCCTCAACCACTTGAATACACCATCACTCTAATTACCTGACTTCACCATCACTCTAATTACTTGACACACCAGTACTTCTCTACTTACACCAACACTTAATGAACCAACCCTTTGTCCACTTGAATACACCATCACTCTAATTACTTGACTTCACCACCCCTCTAATTACTTGACTACGCAACCCCTCTAACTACTTGACTACACAAACACTCTAAGCACTTGACCACCCCAACACTCTAAGAATCACATTTGTCCGTTGTTTATTCGTTCTCCTCAGGTGGAAGATTCATGAATCATGCATGATGGCATTAGGTACCATGAAAGATATGGTTGTACAGTCTATTAAGTGTGGTCTTGTCCAGTTCAATCTTCCAGGTTTCCTGCAGACAGTTGTGTTAGGGGACATGAACTATTCAGGTTGGTCATCAAATTTATCTGAAATATTTTGTTATGTTCTCGGCCAGTAGATCCTGATCACCATTCTTCACCACATGTCTGTGTCTTTCCTAGCCGCTTGAATTTCTGGATTCGATCATTCCAGCACCAGTCTATCAAGAAGGTAAGTGCTTGCCTCTCGTTCCAAAGGTATTTGGCTCCTCCGCTTCCTCCCTAGAGGACTGATCATGATATTTTCCCAGAGAATCCGTATGATCCCCAAGTGTAGGTACTGATGGAGTGTCCTTGAAGGTAATCTCTTCTGGAGACAGATGAATAAAATTGTAGGTCCTAGTGTTTCGATTGTCTGAGTTACTATACTTAAAGAAACCCTTTCTGGACAGCTTCAAAAATTGAGAAGAGCTGGCTGAACATCTTCTAAGGATGTTCACATTTTGGACAGGTGGAAAACTTTTTGTTGCACTGAAAGAAATGTTGGTCCATGGCCAAGCAATCAAAGAACTGAGATTAGAAATATTAGTATCGAACTATCTAGCTAACATGTTTTTGGGTATATCTCCAGTTTCTCCATTCCTGTTGGGAAGATGTTTGTGGACATCCAGTAGATTTGCAGAAGCCATGACCCCAGACTTGGTAGAAAAGTAAGTATGTTTGAGATTTATCATATGTAATCTGCATACACTTTGGCAGAAATTTTGATATGCCTGTCTTCATGCCGTAGGTGTCTAACAGAAGCGCAGCGTACTCACGTTCTTGTCGCAGATCAGAAAGATTAGTTAACTTGGTTGATAAGAACGAATGCAATCAAACAAACAGATGTATCTTTCAAGATTGTATATCATAGCTCCTGTGTGTTGCCGGGGCTTGCAAGGGGAGCAAAGAATAGTAGCACTGTACAAAGAATAATAGCCACAATGCATGTCATAAGAGGCGACTGAGGTAGGGGTCTTGGGAAGCTACCCTAGTAAATAAAAAGCGTCACAGAAATTGGATATGCTGGCCTACTTGTAGTCGAATAACTGACACAGCGTACAATCGCTCTTAGGCTTAGATCACATACAAATCACAAAGAGTGGTGCAACAAGTGGTTGATGAAGAGCGTTAAAAGAAAATACACTGTGGCTGAAATTTGGTTGTGCCTGTTCTACATGCCATAGGGGGCTAACAGAGGCACAACATACGGCACAAACCACACCTGTCACATAGATTGATTAACTAGGCTCATTAGAACGAACACAATCAAACTTGCTAACTGTCCCCACTGCTTTAACACCCGAACATAGACATGACAGTCAAGCCACAACTGATAGATTTCATATTTCTACCAACTCTCTGTTATCAATGTCAAACATGGTGTTTAACTAAATCACAAGAAAGAAAGATCACAACATGTGAAATGAACTGTTTAAGAAAAGCTGTCAGTGTTACAAGATAGGATAGATTGAGAAAGGAGAACATTAGAAATATCGTTGGAATCATACTAAGCTTCCAACATATTAGAAGACAATAGGTGGACTGCCTAGAGTAGTTGATAGTAGCTCGAGCTGCTAGCTGTGAGACGCCTCATAGCTTGGGTTCGAACCTACTGTCCGGCATTTGTTCGAGTCCCTGGTCTTACTCAGGATGATAACGTGAGTACCTCTGAAGTCGGAGAAAATCTGCCTGTATGGCGAGGGAATACTAATTACGAGTACATTGAGCACACGGCTGCCAGTGTAAGTAATTTACAATGTGCACGCTGCTGCCATTGTAAGAAATTGGAAAACGGATTTTCACGCAAAAATCAGTTTCAGAGATGAAACTTCGCTGAGTTGAAAGCGGACAAAGAAAAAGAAAAAAGAAAAAGAAAAAAAAAAAAGAAGACAATAAATGAAATGGTTTGGTCACCTAATGAGAATGAAACCAGATCTACTATCATCTCACCCTTTAACAACCAGGAGCCTGGATGCAGAGGAAGACCAAGAACTCGATGGATAGATAATATCAGATATCCTGCGACTTCAAAGACTGACAACTAGAGACGACTGACACTGGATAGAAACTGAAATTCTTCACAGCGCTTCACAACACATGTGGACAAGACAAGACTTATTTTATTTTAAAATTGAAATTTTCAGCAGGTATCTACATAACTCAATTATCCTTTTGTTTTCCTAGAATACTGTTGGCTACTGTTGGTGGTTTGACATTACACAGCCGGCTAGTATCAGAATATCTGCTGTTAGGGCTGTGTTTGGTTTCTCTGATCATCTCAAGGTAGCAGGCAACACACAGGTCCTAGTTCCATACCTACAGAACATTCTAGAAGGGCTGATTGGTGTTGCTACTCAGTTTTCTACAGAAGTAATGGGACTTTGCCTGGAAACGATAGCTGTTGTGGTTACGGTAAGGACACTTATCATCTTTAGCAAGAGGTAACACTGTTTAACTCTTAGTGGACCAGCAAGTCACGTTTACAAGTGCTTTCACGTTTGATAACCGTAGCACTAGCTGGCGGAATGTAAAAATGTCCACTTCAGACTGCTACATTAGCGTGGCGCTTGTCCACTAAGAGTTAACAACCCTGTTTAAAATATTGTTGACAGTTTGCCAGACTTGGCTGAAAATATTGTTGACAGTTTCCGACTTGGCTGAAAATATTGTTGACAATTGGCCAGACTTGGCTGAAAATATTGTTGACAGTTGTACTGACTTGGCTGAAAATATTGTTGACAGTTGGTCTGACTTGGCTGAAAATATTGTTGACAGTTTGCCAGACTTGGCTGAACATATTGTTGACAGTTGGCTGACTTTGCTGAAAAATAATGTTGACAGTTTGCCAGACTTGGCTGAAAATATTGTTGACAGTTTGCCAGACTTGGCTGAAAATATTGTTGACAGTTTGCCAGACTTGGCTGAAAATATTGTTGAAAGTTGTCAGACTTGGCTGAAAATATTGTTGACAGTTTGCAGACTTGCTGAACATATTGTTGACAGTTGCAGACTGGCTGAAAATATTGTTGACAGTTTGCCAGATCGCTAAATATTGTTAACAGTTGTACTACTTGGCTGAAAATATTGTTGGCCAGCGCTGTCCAATGTTCTTACATATCAGGGTGCATCTGACTGATGGTAGTAGAAATGCGGGTGACATGTGCAATTTCTACTATAACTAATAATAAGATAGTTCTTCAAATCTCCATATCCACCACTCTTGTGAACTGAGCCTAAGAGAGATTGTACATTGTGCCATTTATGCGCCTACAAGTAGGTCAGCACATCCGATTTCTGCCGTGCTTTTTATTTATCATAGGTATAGCTTACCTCTTTCAGGGCCTGCAACTTCTATGCAGGTGATAAGAATATTAATATATTTAAGGTGCTGACACTTTCTCCAGTGAAAAAATAAAGAGTAGGAATGGGGACAGAATGATTACAAAATAAAACAGATCTCAAAAGTGGGAAGATGTGTTCATGGGAGTGCTAGGAAAACAGCTACGAAAAAGCTGGAAAATGATTTTTTTGAAATCTAATTAACCGTAAAACCAGCTGAGTAAAAAGGCACCATGAATGTATGTATGACACTGACGCTCTGGGCATCGTGTCGGACAACGCTGGTGTTGACAATTGAAGACTTGATTGAAAAAAGTGGGACAGTGAAAATGTAAAGATAAAAGATAAGATTGTTAGTGTAATTTGTTTTTTCCTTCCTTTATCCTCAGGTTGATGAGCAATTTACAGCCAGTACTGAGAACAGACTGGGTCCATTATCTTTAGCTGTGTTTCTCAAACATGCTGGCGGTGAGAAACTGTAGTTTGTTCTACCTTTGTGTTTGATCCCTGACCTCGCCCGTGTGTTGCTGAGGCTCACAAGGAGAGCAAAGAATAGTAACACTGGGACCTTCAAGGTATGTCGTAAGAGGCGACTGAGGTAGGACGAGAAGCTACCCTAGTAAACAAAAAGCATTGCAGAAATCGGATGTGCTGGCCTACTTGTAGGCGAATAACTGGTACAACGTACAATTGCTCTAGGGCTCAGATCACATACAAATCACAAAGTTTTTTTTGAACAAGTGGTCGATGTGGAGCATTAGAAGAAGATGAAGATCCCTGACATATTCATCATCTTTTGTGATAACCTACTGCTATGCAGCGACTCCGGTATGTGTCATAAACAGGGTGATGCGCTCAAGGTCTTCATCGGTCACACATAGTTTGTTCTGAAGGGTGCCGTTAAGATTTTCATCCTCACGTTGTTCAGGTTGGGACAATCTTGCAGGATGTGCTTTGGTGCTCCCTCATGGAGCGATCAGGATATTTTTCCAGAGATCCCTGATCTTGTGTAGGTGAGATATCCTAGTCCTATCGGAGATGGACAATAAATGTAGGTCCCATGTTCAAGTAGAGCATGAAAAAACTCTTGGTAGTTAAAAATCAAGAAGGGCAGGCTGGAAAGCCGCTGCAATGGCAAAATTAATTTGAAAAGTTAAAAATAAACTGCTCACCAAATAATTTTCACCATCTTCAAAGTTACATTGGGGACCCTTGCTGGTGGTATGGAGTTAGTGCACTTGAGATCTTCTTGTGTAAATAAGAGATCGGAGCACACACGGTTACTCACCAAAGTGCAGTGATGGTGGTCTAATTCAGCAGTTCCCAAACTTTGCATTACTGTGGACCCCCTTTAAATACATTTTTTCTGCCGCAGACCCCCAAAAGTTTCTATATATGAAAATCTTCTAGCGATGGAATTATTATCACATACACCAACAGTGAAGCTGGCTTCAATTTCTCAGATTGCAGGAAACGTCAAATGATCTTTCATTGTGTCCTGTCTGACATTTAGGGTCTGGACCGGGTCCTTTGATTTCGCAGCGATTCTTAGTTTACCACTGATTGTATAAGTTTTTAAATTTTATTTTCTGTTTGAAATGTCAGAGGTTATAATATTTCTTCAAGCGCTTGAGGGCCCTCTGTGAGTACCTCGCAGACCCCATGGGGCCACATACTGCTAGTTTGGGAAATGAATGCTGGTCCAATAAATCTTCTTCTTCGAACGCTCCATATCGACTCACTTTTAAACACTATAGATTTGTATGTGATCTGAGCCCAATAGTGGTTGTACGTTGTATCAGTTAGCGTCCACAAGTAGGCCAGCACATCCGATTTCTGTGATGCTTTTTATTTACTAAGGTAGCTTTCCTATGTTCTACATCAGCCGCCTCTTACGCATGCCTTGTATGCTGCAGTGGTACTATTCTTTGCTTCACTTGCGGGCCCCGGCACCACAGAGGCGCTAATGAATCAATCAACGTATCTCATAGTTTAGACCGAGTATATAAAACCGATAAAGTATAGTAAATTTTAAAAATGTTTTCCATGGTGTTTCAGATCCATTCATTGTGTCTTTGGTGCAAGACATTGTGAAAGTATTGGCTGCCAACTCTGCCTGCACTTCAGCAGTTCAGTCCAGATTTCTTCCTACACTCAATAGCATTCTTAATTCGACTCTGAAAATTGTCACCAGGGCTTGTGTCGGTGAGTACTGTTAATATCTGTCGCCAGGGTTTGTGCTCATGAGTACTTTTAATATCTGTCACAGGCTTGTGTCGGTGAGTACTTTTAATATCTGTCGCCAGGGCTTGTGTCGGTGAGTACTTTTAATATCTGTCACCAGGGCTTGTGTCGGTGAGTACTTTTAATATCTGTCGCCAGGGCTTGTGTCGGTGAGTACTTTTAATATCTGTCAGCCAGAGTTTGTGTCGGTGAGTACTTTTAATATCTGTCGCCAGGGCTTGTGTCGGTGAGTACTTTTAATATCTGTCACCAGGGCTTGTGTCGGTGAGTACTTTTAATATCTGTCGCCAGGGCTTGTGTCGGTGAGTACTTTTAATATCTGTCACCAGGGCTTGTCGCCAGGGTTTGTTGTCTCCAAGAGTAGTTTTAAAATATGTCAACAGGACTTATGTGTCGGTGAGTACTTTTAATATCTGTCGCCAGGGTTTGTTGTCTCCAAGAGTAGTTTTAAAATATGTCAACAGGACTTATGTGTCTGTGAGTACTTTTAATATCTGTCGCCAAGGTTTGTTGTCTCCAAGAGTAGTTTTAAAATATGTCAACAGGACTTATGTGTCGGTGAGTACTTTTAATATCTTTCGCCAGGGTTTGTTGTCTCCAAGAGTAGTTTTAAAATATGTCAACAGGACTTATGTGTTGGTGAGTACTTTTAAAATATGTCAGCGGGACTTGTGTATCAGAGTACTTTAAATATGTCATTGGAGGGGGACTGCCTAGAGTAGTTGATAGTAGCTCGGCCTGCTAACTGTGAGACGCCTCATAGCTCGGGTTCGAACCTACTGTCCGGCATTTGTTCGAGTCCCCTGGTCTTACTCAGGACGATAACTTGAGTACCTCTGAAGTCGGAGAAAATCTGCCTGTATGGCGAGGGAATACTAATTACGAGTACATTGAGCACACGGCTGCCAGTGTAAGTAATTTACAATGTGCACGCTGCTGCCATTGTAAGAAATTGGAAAACGGATTTTCACGCAAAATTCAGTTTCAGAGATGAAACTTCGTCCGAGTTGAAAGCGGACGAAAGAAAAAAAAAAAAAAAAAAAAAAATGTCATTGGAAAATTTGTATCCATGAATACTGAGTACTTTTATAATCTGTCAACGGGACATGTGTGTCCATGAATACTTTTATAATCTGTCAACGGGACATGCATGTCCATAAATACTTTTATAATGTCAATGGGACATGTGTGTCTGAGTACTTTTATAATCTGTCAACAGGACATGTATCCTTATGTACTTTTATAATCTGTCAATGGGACTTGTGTGTACTTTTATAATCGGTCAACAGGACATGTGTATCCTTGGGTACTTTTATAATCGCTCAACAGAACTTGTGTATCATTGAGTACTTTTATAATCTGTCAACGGGACTTGTGTGTCCTTGTGTACTTTTATAATCTTTCAACAGGACGTGTTCCTTGCTAGTAAGTAAAGAATCCATTTTCATACCATATGGTGTATTGGGAAATATTAATTTTTTATTTAATCAACAACAAAGATTAAGACATATGGTCAACACCACTCCAGCTGAGAATCGAACCAAGGATACCTGTCTAGGAAGCAAGTGCACCAGTCACTGCTACCTCGGCTACCCTTTCTTCTCTCTGCTTTGTTAAGTTGTCTCAAACTCAGCCAATCAATGACGCTTTTCAACCTATTAGGTCGACTTCAACCACTAGACTACACCAGCACTCTCCGTTACTATACGTTTATAAAGGGTGTCTGTGATTAAGTGCATATTTCGAAACTGATCATCAGTTAAACCTGACACCTAACAACAATATCAGAGCACATGAATTGACCGAGGTGCACTATTTCAGAAATAGATCATCAGTTAAACCTGTGACGCCTAGCGCCAATATCACATCATATCAAACGACCGGGCATGCACTATCTCTGAAACTAATCATCAGTTAAACCTGCGACACCTAATGGCAAAATAACAGCAGAGAAAGACAAAGAGATAAAACTATAGGGGACAACTGAAGACCTCAAGCGCACCGCCATGTTTATGAAACATACCGCAGTAGTAGTATAGCAGAAGTTGACCACCATTATAAAACTGCTACCATTTGTTGATAATTTAGTTGTTATACAGTTCTCAGCTGAACAATACTATAAATGTTTATTTGTCTCCATGAACCAGGTATCCATAGAGATGGTAACATGTCTAATCCGAGCCGTGCCTTTACCGCTGTCTGATACAATGATGTCCAGTTTTATGCCTGTTATTCATGCACTTATGACGACTGATGACAGCTCTGCTCTTCAGGTAGGTTTGATACTCTTGTTATCCACCACTCATTCCCAGTGTCATTTCTTTCTCACATCACCCAAAGATGTCTGATTCTCTAACTTAAATTCATAGTTATTATTTCTCGTCTGCATACTTCTCACTGTCACATCCATAGTTATTATTTCTCATCTGGGTACTTCTCACTGTCACATCCATAGTTATTATTTCTCATCTGCGTACTTCTCACTGTCACATCCATAGTTATTATTTCTCATCTGGGTACTTCTCACTGTCACATCCATAGTTATTATTTCTCATCTGGGTACTTCTCACTGTCACATCCATAGTTATTATTTCTCCTGGTACTTCTCACTGTCACATCCATAGTTATTATTTCTCATCTGGGTACTTCTCACTGTCACATCCATAGTTATTATTTCTCATCTGTGTACTTCTCACTGTCACATCCATAGTTATTATTTCTCATCTGGTACTTTCACTGTCACATCCATAGTTATTATTTCTCATCTGTGTACTTCTTACTGTCAGATCCATAGTTATTATTTCTCATCTGGGTACTTCTCACCGTCACATTGATAGTTATTATTTCTCATCTGGGTACTTCTCACTGTCAAATCCATAGTTATTATTTCTCGCTCTTGTACTTCCTTACTCGTCACATCCATAGTTATTATCTCATCTGGGTACTTCTCACTGTCACATCCATAGTTATTATTTCTCTCTGGTACTTCTCACTGTCACATCCATAGTTATTATTTCTCATCTGCGTACTTCAAGTCACAGCATGCTTTTGATAGTCTACACAGAATCTCCCTGTGGAATATTAAAGGGTTTTTAAACCGAAGATTGACTTCATTGCATCGGTTTTTACCCCATATGGCTCTGTCCGTCTCTGCAGAAATGGCACGCCACCTGCTGAGAGTATTGCACAAAGCACAAACTCCGTAGCTCCAACAACAATCCTAGGTTCTCTGGAAAAATGCACCTCATGAACAGAACGGTGCGGTCCGGATTCAAACCTTCGGCTCGCAAGGCAAAGGGCATAACCACTTAGCCACAGAGACCCTGTGGTATAATCTGAGATGCTATGGAATACTGGCTAAAATAATAAACATTATCAAAAGCCTGTATGATGGTGTGCAGTCCGCACTGATCATGGCCAAAGTGACTCGTTTATGATTAAAACCCAAGTAAAGCAAGGTTGTATGTTATCTCTGCTATCACCCTTGTGTTGCCAGGGCTCACAAGGGGAGCAAAGAACAGTAACACTGCACCCTACAAGGCATGCCATAAGAGGTGACGGAGGTAGGAGTCTAGGGAAGTTAGCCTAGTAAATAGAAAGCATAGCATAAAAAAATCGGATGTTCTGGTCTCTTTGTAGGCACATAACTGTCACAACATACTATCACTCTTAGGCTCAGATCACATACAAATGACAAAGAATGGTTTAATATGTATTATTTTCATAAATTATTCCTATGTAAATATGTATTATAATAATAATTCCTCTCGATCTATATCGCTATATAGGCCTCAAGAATTTCTCCATACCGCTATCCTGGGAAACTCGCTCAATCTCCTCCATGGAACTGAGACCGATATTTCCTGCCTCTCTCAGCAAAGTTCTCTCAGGTCTCCTTAGGTCGACCTCTCTTTCTTGAACCTTTGCATCCCACTTCAATGCATGCTTTGATATTCGTTGATCATTTCTCCTCAAGGTGTGCCCAACATATCTCCATCTTCTCTTCTTATAACAGTTGTCACTAGTGGTTGACCAGACATGTCTCTGATTTCATCACTTCTCCTGAATTCGTTCCATTTTATATTCATTATTTTTCGCAGACATCTATTTTCAAATGCATTCAACTTGCTTTCTATATCTTTAGTCATTTTCTAACTCTCGCTGGCATATGTTAGAATTGATACAACATTTGAATTGAAAATTCGAATTTAGTTTTAACACTATATAACTTGCAGTTCCATATTTTATTTAGACTTTTAAAAGCTGATGTTGCTTTGCCAATTCGTATCATAATTTCTTTTTAACATTTCCTGTGCAATCACAGGAATATGTATTAATTTTCATAAATTATTCCCATGTTAATATGTATTAATTTTCATAAATTATTCCCATGTTAATATTCAGTTTTTTCATAACTATTATCTAGAGCGGTGGAGAATGTTTCATAGCATATGCATCTGTAGCCTTAGACCAAGTCATTGAGCTGAAAGATGATTACGGTAAGATATGTTTGTGTGTACTACTACATTGTGATTTATCTCTCCTGCTCTATTGATCTTAAACCAAGCACTCTTAGATTCTGTAGTCTTCTGCTTCTTTCTTCAATTCTGTTTTTCCTCACAGCTTCAGGATAAGAAGAGATTTTCAGACCTGAAATTTTGCCTGTGTGTTGCCAGGGCTCACAAGGGGAGCAAAGAATACTAATACTACAACCTACAAGACATGTTGTAAGAGGCGACTGAGGTAGGGGCCTAGGAAAGCTACCATAGTAAATAAAAAGCGTGGCAGAAATCTGATGTGTTGGCCTACTTGTAGGCACATAACTGGCACAACGTACAATCGCTCTTAGGCTCGGATCACGTACAAATCACAAAGAGTGGTTTATGATATGGAGCGTTCAAAGAAGAAGAGAATGTAGTCCTTATGCTCCATTGGGAGGGAAAAGGAGGAAGGGAGATAATCTCTTTCTGACAGCATTGAAAAAAACAACATCTGCTCAATATTTTGTTTCTTTGTTCTATCTGCAGACAACAATGGTATGCACTATACTGTCCAAGTAATATTCAAATTATTGGACCCAAAAACTTCAGAGCATACTGCAACCTTTGTGGGTAGGTTGGTGTCAACTGTGATTGGAAAATGTGGCACACAGTTGGGTGAAAATCTGGACCTGATGCTAAGAGCTGTGCTGAGTAAAATACAGCAAGCGGAAACGCTGAGCGTATTACAGGTAAAGAATGCTGGATTGCTTGTCTGTTATATACATACATACAGATATATTTTATCTATCTATATCCTCTTCATGTCCCGATTGACACATAAGGCTTCCACAAGAGACGTCCATTGTTGCAGTTCTGCTGCCTTTCTACCAACCATCTCCCACGTCAGGCCACACCTCCTTTGACTCGCTATCCATCGTTCTTCTCCATGTTTCTTTTGGACGCCCAGGTCTTCTCGTCCCATCCACTGTCCATCTGAGAGCTGTTCTAGCATACCTCTACTGGCATACAACATACATGTCCAATTCATCTCCATCTGATGCAGATATTGCAGAGATATTCCAAACTGAAATACATACATACATAATATGACATATTACATGACACGGCAACACACCAATTGCGTGACATATAATACATATATGTTGTATTTTCTGGTGTGTGTGTGCTCTTTCAATCAAATGTGACGTCAGTGCCGTTCTATGGCTCATAAACATAAAAGACAACAAAAGAAACCACCAGAAAACTACAGACCTTCATAAATGGATGTTTACGTAGAATAGAGGGACTGAGATGGTATAAGATTACAAACAAGGAACTCAGAGAAAAAACTAAACAGATACCAATTGAGAAAGAGCTAATGAAGAGACGCTGGCGATGGATAGGACACAACATTGATAAGACCGACCAGAAGCATTGCAAGACAGGCACTGTTTTGGAACCTGCAGGGAAAGAGAAGTAGAGGAAGGCCTAGACATACCTGGAGAAGAGAGCTGGAGGCTGATATTAAAAGGATAGGTAAAACATGGTAAGAATTGGAAGGGATGGCAGGAGCGAGGAAGAGCTGGAAGAAGTTTGTTGAAGACCTGTGCTCCGTTGGGAGTTGAAAGGTGAAAAGAAGAAGTACAGTGCTCTAATGTGTAGTACAGACCCTAAGTTGAGGTAAATTGTTTTTGGTGAATACAGAATGAGTACAATTATCGATAGTGCTCAGCTTCGATGTATTTTTATTGTACTTATGCTCTACGCACCTTTGGAGCAAGCAACAAAGCTGTTAATATACAAAGTATAAAACAGATTCTGAAGAACAACTCCAGAGAAGATTGGCTGAACCGGTGCGCCTGTGTGTTGCCAGGCATTTTGACCTACAAGACATTTCGTAAGAGGCGACTGAGGTAGGGGTCTAGGGAAGCTACCCTAGTAAATAAAAAAGCATCACAGAAATTGGATGTTCTGGCCTACTTGTAGGTGCAACACTGGCACAGCGTACAATCGCTCTTAGGCTCAGATCACTTACAAATCACAAATGTGGTTTAACTGGTCGATATGGAGCGTTCGAAGAAGATGAGGCTGAACCGGTGGACTATGAGAACGACTGACCAGGCAATGTATGATAGATGACGACTAAACTCTTAAGGACAATATAAATCTAGTACAACAAAAAACATTAATTGATAGGACCATCATCATTGCACTTTAGTGAGTAAACATAAGTGCTCTGAACTCTTTCTTACTTTCTGCGATGTGTCCGGATTCAGCCAGCGTTTACTGGGTTCACTCTCCGTTAACCTTTGGCTGTCCCCAGCCATCCTGCAAGGCAGCAGGTTGACTTCTACACATTTAGGACACATGCATCCGATTTCAGTCAAACCTCCTTAGTCGCCTCTACGACATGCGTGGCAGGTAACAGTGGTTCTTCTTCTTCTTTGCGTAATCTTCTGACCAATTTTAATCACTTTTGTGATATGTTTGATCTTTGCCAAGAACGTCTATACGTTGCACATTGGTTTGTAGGCCCTAAAAGCAAGACTTCTATACATTTAGGACACATGCATCCGATTTCAGCCAAACCTCCTTAGTCGCCTTACGACATGCGTGGCAGGTAACAGTGGTTCTATTCTTACACCCAAATTTGGGCCCGGTAACCACTTGGGCGTAACAGTGGTTCTATTCTTTACACCCCAAATTTAGGCCCCGGTAACCACTGGCTCTTTATGTGTTTATCTTTATCATATGTGTCTCCATATTTGTTTTCACTAGAGTCTACTGATGGTCTTTGCTCATCTGATGTTGACTCAAATGGACGCTGTTCTAGATTTCTTAACCAGTGTTCCTGGTCCAACCGGCCGACCTGCACTAGAGTTTGTCCTCAATGAATGGTGCTCTCGCCAGCATTTATTTTTCGGACACTATGAGAGGAAAATCAGGTATAACAAACATTTAGATATTGTATTGAGTTGTCATAAGCAGAGTCATCAGAAGCAGAGTGGGCATAACTTCATGCACCGAATACATCGAAAAACAACAAATGCAGTGGTTTGGACATTTAATGAGAATGAAATACAACCAACCACCAATAACAAACAGCATACAATAAAAAGATCGGGTACTAGAGCTAAGGGAAGACCAAGAAAAGATGGATAGACAATATCAAGACCACACTACATAAACACGGATACAACACAACATGGGCAACTCATCTGGCCCTAGAACGCAAATTAAAGCTACCATCCCTACGCTTAGCGGCAAGAGTGGACAGCCAACTACATCTTCCACCTGGGAATAGACAATAGATTGAGTTGTCAGATATACATTTATGCCTGTGTGTTGCAGGGGTCCGGAGTGGGAATAGTAATTGTAGTGTAATAGCCGCCCATCGTTAACGATGATGACAACAGCCTCAGATGTGCTGCTGCACCTCTCTGGTATGTGGGAGGTGACTGTTGAGTCCAATCCTAGAACGCAATCCCCTACCACAGGTATACATGATTGAAGTTAGACATGTGGGTGTTGTGTGTTCTGTTGTTTCGCTCTGCTAGTTTTCTCTGTGCCTCAATGATTCTAAGCTATGCGAGTTCCTCTTGTGTTGCTACAGCACCACATTTGGCAATCTTACGCCAGTGATTCTAAACACATGGTGTCTGTATCGAAGCATTTCAGAGACACTTTAAGTGTGTCTTTAAAGAGTTTGTTCTGTCCACCAGCTGAACTGAAGAATAGTAACACTACGTCTTATAAGGCATGTCGTTAGAGGCGACTGAGATACGGGCCTAGGGAAGCTAATCTAGTAAATAAAAAGCGTATCAGAAATCGAATGTGCTGGCCTACTTGTAGGCGCATAACTGGCACAGCATACAATTGCTCTTAGGCTCATATTACATACAAATCACAAAGAGGCGTTTAACAAGTGGTCAATATGGAGCATTCGAAGAAGAGGAAAGACACGAGTGGGGTAGTGGCCTAGGATAGCTTCCTGAGTAAATAAAAAGTATAGCAGAAATTAGATGTGCCGGCCTACGTGTAGGCGCATAACTGGCACAGTGTACATTCATTCTTAGGCTCAGATCACATACACATCACAAAGAGTGGCTTAACAAGTGGTCGATATGGAGCGTCAAGAGAAGAAGAATGAAGCTTGCACAGCAAGCTATGGGATACTCATCAGAAACTCCAGTTGACATGAAGCTTCATAGAGGGAACCCATCTCATGGTTTAGACGAGCATATGAAACCTTCTTCTTCTTCAGCGATCTCTGGTCATGCGCTTAATTTACTGTGGACCACAAACTGGCTGTCAGGTTTCCCAAAGCTTAGTTTTCAGGTCGACTGGTGTGGCCACATGTTGCTTCTCAGCTCACACAGGAGAGGACAGTCTTGCAGGATATGCTCTGGTGTCTGTTCCGCCTGCTGACACTGGCAGAGAGCTGTTTGACTTATTCCTAGTCTATATAAGTGTTTGTTGAGTCTGCAGTGTCCTGTGAGTAGTCGAAATATAATGACCTGGTCTGTTCTGCTTAGGTCTTTGAGGGAGTCTTTTCCATAATCATATCCAGTGTGTGTCTTCCAGTCTACTGCAGATTTTCTCTGTATGAGGGTTTTAACCTCTTGAAAAGACAAAGTTTGGTAAATTTGCTCTTTGGCACTGCCCTCCTTAGCTAAGACATCGGCAAACCGATCGCAAAGAAGAAGAAGATATATTGTGTTAGCTGCTAACATGTTAATCACAATAGCTGTTTTCTCTTTCTGACAGTATTTTAGCTTTGTGTAAGCTCTTGCAACATGCCATCAACAAGAATGACCTGAGGTTGCAGGACATCATCGTACAGGGGGAGCTACTGATTCAACCAGGACAAGGCATCCATACAAGATCAAAGTCAAAAACAGGTACGGCCCATCAACGTCTTCATTAGTCTCCTTCATCATGTTTCAATTTTGAATATCTACATTGTACTCCGAACATGTCCATAGGTGCTCCGATCTCCTTTGCAATATCTCCAACAACGGCCAACAACTAACCATACCGGTACTTCAATTTTATCTCTCCACAAACAATGTCCCAGGATTGCTCATTCTAGGGAAAGGGCTGGTGGGTCAGCGCAAGCAATTTCACGGGTAGTTTTTGTTGGGGTGGCTTTTTTTGCAGGCGGCGGCAAACAATTTTGCAATACAAACCCCACTTGAGCCTACACAAAAACACCCCCAAGCACACCAAATAGAATAACCCACAGCCTGCCTGTCTACTATTATTGCCATCAACACCCATGTGTCCCGAAATGAAGTTGAGTGTAATTCTGCAAATTATTGATGCTTGTAGTGATTCAGTCCATTGCTTGCGCGCCGAACCAGCCTCCACCTTTCGAATCATACTCATTGAATACTCTGAATCACCCGAGTGGTTACCGGGGCCCAAATTTGGGATGCAAAGAATAGAACTATTGTTACCTGCCACGCATGTCGTAAGAGGCGACTAAGGAGGTTTGGCTTTAAATCAGATGCACGTATCCGCGGGGAATGCTAACCTAAACAAATGCTTGCGAAACGGATGCACCAGGCCGTAAGGTATAACATGGTGCAACGCCCTCACGATGCGGATTGCAATACGATTCTACAGTCGCCAATCTGCCTTAGAGATTTAGCCACACAGTAAGAATGTTAGAACTACCATCACAAGGGTGGCCAAAACTTACTGCTGGAAGAGGCATGCACAAACAGGGAAGCAGAAATCATAGGCATTATATCCTACAGATCTGCCCCCAGTATGCAGACTTGAGAAGAAAGAGGTGATCCATTTACACTAGCGTCCAAGACAAACTGTATGGCGTGGCTGATAATCTGAGGCAGACAGTTGCCTTTATTAAAGAATCCGAAATCCCAATCTAGTGAGAATGCAGAAGAAGAAGTACCGCTTTTTAGTACGGTGTAGGACAGGTGGAATGAGAGTCTGAGGAATTTAATGGCTGCATGGCTAAGTGCAGTCACCACGAAGCTATTCAGCGTAGGATTTTTCTTTTATGCCCACAACAGAACAAAAATTCTTGGCCGTATTGTGGATTGAACACGGGTCTCTCGCATGGGAGTCGTGCTCTAATCCTTTCGACCAGACGCTGCTCACACAGTATTCACAAATATACCTCATGGTATGAAAACAGGTTCTTTACTTTACCGCGCTGGCATGAGTCAGCCCTGACGACCTCCAAATGGTCGAGCAGATCTGAGGCAATGCTACAGTCTAAATTCGGATGTGATGCTTTAAAGTAGTGTTTTCTGCTTTTTTTTATTGAAGTAATTGCGCCTTATGGTTCCGGGGCTCAAGGAAGCAAAGAATAGGGCTACTGCAACCTATATGTCGTAATAGGCAACTGATGTAGACCCTAGGGATGCTACCTTAGTAAATAAAAAGCAGTGCAGCAATCGGATATGCTGGCCTACTTGTAGGCACATAACTAGCACAAAGTAACATCGCTCTTAGGCTCAGATAACATACAAATCACACAGTGGTTTACAAGTGCTCGATATGGAACATTTGAAGAAGAAGGAGGACGAGTAATTGAACCAATCTATTTATTTTTTTTCCGATCCAGAAGCACTTGAGCTGTCGGTTTGGTGCCATGGACACCTTAAATTTGGAGAACCTGTGGCTTTTTTCTGCCAGCCCGCAGAATTGAACCCGGACTCACCGAGGGCTTGTCACCCGTCATCCAATGCGCTACGAACACACTGAGCAGGCGGACGAACCAATCTATAAAGAAGTAAATGGTGGAAGAGAAGAAGAAGACTATTTTAAAAAATCTCTAGTTCTGTTGTCTTTCTTCTAACAGCTCCAGATCAGTGGACAACTATTCCTGTCCTTGTGAAGATTTACAAGCTGCTCATTAATGAGTTGTCCAATGCTATAGAAGAGAACATTACTCAGGCTGATGATGATGATGAAGATGATGATGAAGTAAGTGATATCTTTTCTGTTATGTTGAGGTTATATATCTTTCTCCTGTACTGTTATACGTTACAAAGACTTATTCCTCTCCGCTCCTCTGGGAGCATAGGGTCTGAACAGTTGTTCGCCACTATTTCCTGTCTCAGGCTGTTTTCTTTATGGTTTCCAAGAAAATCGAGCACTCTTCATTACCTCAAGAAGACTTCGTCTCCAGGTCTGTTTAAGATGTCCTCTTTTCTGTTTTACTTGCGGGCTCCACTCAAGTGCTTGTCTAGTGACATTCGCATGTGTCTTAGCCTGCAAGTAATTTCTGTTAGGTGGAGGTTGCAAACATTTTTTAAAATGTATTTATCCGACAAGATCTGACGATCGAGGAACATTGACTCATAAACAACATGTCCTGGAATCTGAAGTATTTTGATTCGCATTAAATGTAACAGTGGTTTGGATAGAACAGTATTAGACGACATTTATCCTGGAATACGAGGCAGGATAACAAGACTGCGGTGGCAACACCACATTAAAGAAACCTTGCACATAACGATGGATCTATCTATCTATATCCTCTTCGTTGCCCGTGTGCCCAGCGTGTTCGTAGCGCTGTGGACTACGGGTGACTAGTCCTCTGTAAGTGCGGGTTCAACTCCGCGGACTGGCAGAAAAGCTACAGGTTCCCAGATTTACGGTGTTCATGGCACCGAACCGAAGGGTTAAGATGTCTATGACACGAGCCAAGAGCTTTCAGCTCAAGTGCTTCTGGATCGGAGAAAATATAAAAATATCCTCTTCGCTTCTCGTTTGACACATAAGGTTTCCATTGCTTCAGTTCTGTCTCCTTTCTACCAATTGTTTTCCACGTCAGGCCTCACTCTTTCTGCTTTCTTTTCACAGTTCTTCTCCGTGTTTCATTTGAACGTCCAGGTCTTTTTTCTCATCCGCTGTCCATCAGAGAGCTGTTCTAGCTAATGTTCTCGCTGGCACACGACATACATGACCAACCCACCTCCATCGCGCTTTTGATGATAGGGCCCCCAGTAATGCATAGTTTGTTGATTTTAAAAGCTCTTCATTTGCTATTGTATTTGGCTAGAATATTTGTAGGATTCTTTTTAAACATTTATTTTGAAATGTCTAGTTTGTGTATGATGTTGTGGGTCATTTTCCAGCACTCCCTTCTGTATAATAACACTCCTAGGACTATGATTCCAATAATAATTGGTGAATCTTCAACACTAACCAGACTGAAAGAATTCCAGTTAAGTATGGTGTAGCTAGACAAGAACACTTTGCTGGTAGCCAAAGAAGAATAGTAAACCAACAAAGAACCTTAGTCATTAGTCGCCACACGCTGAGAGACATACGGAGGGGGAGATCGGAGCAAGTATGGACTAATTTTTTCGATGTGCAGTGATGATCGTCCGATGACTAAACTAAAACTCCCAGGACCCAGTATGGCGAAGTTTGACTTTGCCGCCTTGATTTTTCCAAATGAAATCTTTTTCCGAATCACCATCCTGCGTTGCTGTACTTCCCATATGTACAAAATCCTGAACTTCATTTATGATTTCATATTGTATTATAATTGGGTTTTCAGAATTTTGGTTGTTCCTCATTACTTTTTTTTTTTTTCAATATTAATTTTGAGTACCATGATGTTGAATGAGGCGAGAGAACTTGCTAGAGATCAGTGTCTTTCAGGCGCAAGCTGCGAGAGAGCGGCGTTCTGGAAGGACATCTTACAAATGATGAGATATATGTGGTTATTTTAGAGACCACATATAGTCTCATAAGATTACAGTGTATTACTGGGGTCCGCAAGGGGAGCAAAGAATAGTAACACTGCTACCTACAAGGCATGTCATAAGAGACGACTGAGGTAGTGCCTAGGTAAGCTACCCTAATAAATAAAAAAAACTTTGCAGAAATCGGATGTACTTGTAGGTGCATAAATTTCAAAATATACAATCGCTATTAGGCTAAGATCACATACAAATCACAAAGATTGTTTTAACAAGTTGTCGATATGGAACGCTCAAGGAGAAGTCTCATTAGATAATGCCTCATTTCACATCTTCGTCTGACAACATGTTTGATTTCTGTCTGTGCAAGTTTATGATTATTCGTTTGTGTGTCTTTCTACTTAAGGATGATGACGGCGAGGATGGTGATGAAGATATTGAAGATGAAGATTTTGCAGTCACAGGACAGTCCATTACTGATCTTCTCAATAATTTGAATAATGAAGGTAGGTCAGAGTATCTCAGAGAGGCTTGTTTTTAATCCCTAAAAATAGACTCTTCCAGAGTAGGAGTTTGCTCAACACTGACGCCCGTATGGTGCCAGGGTCCACCAGGAAAGCAAAGAATAGTACTACTGCGACCTACAAGGCATGTCGTAAGAGGTGACTGATGTAGGGCCTAGGAAAGCTACCCTAGTAAATAACAAGCAGAAATCGGATGTGCTGGTCTACTTGTAGGTGCATAACCTACACAACGTACAATCACTGTTAGGCTCAGATCTCATACAATCACACAGTGGCTAACAAGTGGTCGATATGGAGCGTTCAAAGAAGCTCAACACTTAGTATAGCACTAGAAACGCCTAGAGTTGTTGGAGCCTTCTGGGTCTGCAAGAAAGCCAGTTAACACTAGTCACCCCCCAATACATTAGACTATTCCAGAGTAGGTGTTTCCGCAACACTGAGCAACCTCTCTCAAATATATCTAAAAGGGTGAAAGGAGTTTGACCCCCAAAAAAATCCTCCAAAATCATTTTCAAAATAGTACAGCATTAGTGGAGGGTCACAGTTAGCGAAGGTGATAACACTCAACACTTGTGACCACATGCCTTGAAAATTCCGGGGTTCCAGACCAGCTTGACACACACACACAAATGTAATGACATCCGTGTGGTAAGCATTTGGACTACATGAGACCCTGATCCAATACATAGGGATCCATATTACAAGTACCCTGAAGTCCGAGTAAGACCCACCTGAATGGTGAAAGACATGGGGGAGGGGGTGTGTGAGAGAAATAAGAACAGCAAGCCTTTCAACATAATGACCAATCCACTTCCATCTTTGTCTTTTAATGATATTCCCCAATGAGACACTGTTTGTTCATTCTTCAAAAGTTCTTCATTTGGTCTGAATATTTGCAGGATTCTTCTTAAACATTTATTGTGAGATGTCTCCAGCTTGTGTATGATGTTTTGTGCCATTCTTCTTTGCGTTCGTTCTTTACATCCAATTTAAATCACTCTTTGTGATATGTTTGATCTTTGCCAAGAACGTGTATACATTGCACATTGGTTTGGTAGGCCTCTAAATGCATAGACTTCTACACGTTTAGGACATGTGCATCCGATTTCAGCCAAACCTCCTTAGTTGCCTCTTACGATATGCGTGGCAGGAAACAGTGGCTCTATCCTTGACACCCCAAATTTGGGCCCCGGTAACTACTCTGGCGATTTTGTGCCATTAAATGCTATAGAATAAGATTATTGGCAATCTGTTATTGATTGATTGATTGTTTTCAAATTTATAAAAAAAAACCTTTCTCTTCGCAGGATTTTCAACAGATATTGAGGATGATGATGATGATCCAGATGCAAAAAATGATCCAAATTATCAAATTAACACACAGGTAATAATAATCTCAGCCGCTGTAGCGTAGTTGTTAGTGAACTCGCTTCCTAAGGCTGGTGGTCTGGGTTCAACTCCCGCGTGGAATTTTTCCCGACCGCGACGGCTCTCAGGTCAACCCAGCCTTAACTGGGTACCAGACATGCTCTGGAAAAGTAAAGACGGCTGGCGTGATGTTGACCACATCACCCATCGTGTGCCGACGGTCAATGAAAAATAATGTCTTGTAGGTCGCAGTGTTATTATACTTACTCCCAGGCAACGCGCAAGCATTAGCTTCCATCCAGGTCAGCGATAGCAAAGTAAGTTTCATTCTGTGATTGTGTGGTGTCGAGGCCCGCAAGGGAAGCAAAGAATAGTACCACCGCAACCTACAAGGCATGTCGTAAGAGGCGACTGACGTAGGACCTACGGAAGCTACTCTAGTAAATAACAAGCATAGCTGGTCTGCTTGTAGGCACATAACTGGCACAACGTACAATCACTCTTAGGCTCAGATCACATACAAATCACACAGTGGTTAACCAGTGGTCGATATGGAGCATTTGAAGAAGAGTCTTGATGAGGATTTTAACAAGGGATTTGAGTCCATATTCGCCTGTGTGTAGTCAGGGCATAAAAGAAAAGCAAGAATAGTTACACTGTGTTTTACATGGCCTGTCATAAGAGTTGACTAAAGTAGGGTTTGGCTTGGGCGCACCCTACCTTATCTGGTAGAAAATATTAGCTACGAAATTTAATCGGGGACTCTAGCCGGTTCTACGCAGTTCGTGCACTGCCGCTTAGATCTTCCTGGGTAAGAAAGAGATCGGAGCACACATGGTTACTCGCCAAAGTGCAATGATGATGGTCCTATCAATCTTTCATAGTCATTTGTGAAAAGTAGAGAATGACACATTACAATGAGTGCGACAAGCATCATTATCATCAGGTGCTGGCTGGCGTAGACGCTCATGGATCTCCACAAATCTTTCTCTCTCTGGTGTTCGCTATTATCCCAAATGTTGACGCTCTTCCGCGCCATGAAGTCAGGCTATTTACAATTTTCTCTGTCTTCCTCTGTCTCGTTTCCCCTGGATTTTACCAACTGTTACAATGTGTTCTAAACCTCCCTTTCTCATCACATGCCCAAAAATGATGACTGCCTCTTTCTTATATTGATGACAAGCTTTCTCTGTGTCTTGACCTCATTCAACACCTCCACATTAGTCATTTTAGCAGTCCATGGATTCTCATCATTCTTCTATAAAACCACATCTCTGTGGACCTCAGAGATTTTTCAATCGTGTTTGTTTATTGACCATGACTCGCATCCGTATGTCAGTATTGGTTCTATGTATCACTGTATAACTCTCATTCTGACACTGCTTTGGCCTGCCCTATCTTTATTTCTGATCTGCATTTGCCATTTGATGTTACTAGGGCTCCGAGGTATTTAAATTGCTGTACTTGTCTTATCGAAATAGGGGAAGACTCAGTAAAACTTGTAAATAGTGAACACGAAACAAAGTATATAGTTTTACAAATACAGAAACAGTAACGATAAACAACGCTACCAACAAGGCCTTTATCACAACGCAACAGGAGTGAAATAATGAAACAAAATGGACACAAATACCAACATCTAAGGAAAATCTGAATAAACGAATAAATGTAACACAAAACACATACTCAGAAATAGACGAAAGAAACAATGAAACATCTAGTAAATATAACTTGAATACATGCACATATCAATAGATTACAAGCATGGAAGAGAAGTATAAGAAGCATAAGAATGTAATACGTTGAGCCGCTGGTCGCAAGGTACCATACAAAGAAATCAACCGATTCTCCAGAGCAAATCGACTACGATCATCAGAGGAACATGATCGATGGCTGTGACCTGACATCGAAGCTCCTGAATGGCCAGTATCATTGAAATGGGTAGCTACAGGGTCACAGAGCATGCAGTATCGCAGTGACCGATTAGCCAACACTTGCGCGAATCGCCAATGCTCTGTGACCCTGTAGCTACCATTTCAATGATACTGGCCATTCAGGAGCTGCATGTCCAGGTCACAGCCATCCGATCATGTTCTCTGATGATCGTACATTTGCTCTGGAGAATCGGTTGATTTCTTGTATGGTACTCTGACACGCGGCTCAACGATACATTCTTATGCTTCTTAGTACTTTCTTCCCATGCTTTGTAATCTATATTGGATATGTTGCATGTATTCAAGTATATATTTACTAGATGTTTCATTGTTTCTTTTCCGTTCTATTTCTAGTTTTTATGTGTTTTTGTGTTACATTTATTTCGTTTTTATTCCAGATTTTCCTTAGATACGTTGGTATTTGGTCGTCCATTTGTGTTTCATTTTAATTTGTCACTCCTGTTTGTTCGTTGCTTGATAAAGGCCTTGTGGTCAAACGTTGCTGTTTATCGTACTGTTTCTGTATTTTGTAAAACTATAGTACTTTGTTTGTACGTGTTTCACTATGTACTTGTCTTAGCTCTGTCTCATTTACAGTGATGGTTCATTTTATAGGAGTCTGCTTTTTTGATATGATCATAACTTCTGTTTTTTTAATATTCAAACTGAGTCCTTTGTTGTTACTTTCTGTCACAACCTTACCAACTAGTTTCTGAAGCTTTATTTCATTTCTTGCTATTAAGATAGTATCATCCACGTATCTCAAGTTATTTATGTTATGTCCTCTTCCAAGCAGAAAAACAAAACCCATAAAATCTTCTGTCAGTAAATTTTTGTGTTTTGTTTATTCTTTGCAGAGTTACCTAACAGAATTCTTACAATCTCTGGCCGCTCAACCATGCTATATGACTTTCTGCCAACATCACAACGACTCTGAGAGACAGGTTTTACATACAATCAATATAAACGCATGATGTCTCAAAGGTTCCTTTCTTAATTGAACAGGTTTTTAGGGGGGAGTGTTGTTTTGAATTGTATGACAGAAGAAAGTGAGTAATATATGAGATCTTTCTAGTGATACCAGTGGTAGACATACTGCATAAATTTGTTTAAAAAAAAATTTTTTATTTTATTATTCGGGGTTATCTGTGGCTAACATTTTGGATAGCCTGACTTCATGGCATGATAGAGCGTCAACATCTCTCTCTCTCGCATTCCCCGCTTAGACTGATATACCAGATTTCCCCATAAATTCTTATTCATGTGGAAATATGATTTATGCAGCCTGATGCATGGGTGTGTTTCGTCACATCTTTAGCGCCATTTGGAGCCATCTGGTGCTTATCCTTCGGTGATGTGTCCGGTTTTAGCCAGCGCTTACTGGGTTCGCTCTCCGTCAACCTTTGGCTGTCCCCAGTCGACCTGCAAGATGGCAGGTTTCGTCAACATCTGAGTTGATAGCAAACACCAAAGACAGAGATTTGTGGAGATCCATGATCGTCTGCGCCAGCCAGCACGGCACCTGATGATAATTATCTGTGGTTAAGCCTTTGCCTTGCATTCCGAAGGTCATAGGTTTGAATCCTGATCGTGCCATTCTGTTCATGAGTGCACTTTTTTCCAGAGATCCCTAGGATTGTTGCCAGAACTGCGGAGTTGCACTATGCAATACTCTTGGCAGATGGCATGCCAGTTCTGCGGAAAGGGGCCAAGCCATATGGGGTAAAACCCGATGCAATGAAGTCAATCCTTTGGCTTTAGACCCCTATTTTTTTTTATTTTGCAAGCAATTTTATTTCAAAATATGAGTATTGAGCATATTTTTTATTTTTCACTATGTTGTGTTATTCCTGTATATATGTATGTCTGACTGATTTGTCTGTGTGTGTCTTGACGGATCATAGACCTGCATGCTTTCACTCTCCACTAAGTTCTGATCCAAGTCATTCTATTCTTCAACGGGGAATGAGGGCTTTGTAAAATATGGGCGTATGCAATACGTTATAACTTGGAGGTCTCTTTGGGGTAGAGGTTATGAGGAGGTTAGGAGCTCACCTCTCATTTCAAAGATACTGTCGCTCCCGTAGCCATCTGAATATCTTTCCAAGAGACCCTGAATATCTTTCCAAGAGACCCTGAATATCTTTCCAAGAGACCCTGAATATCTTTCCAGAGACCCTGAATATCTTTCCAAGAGACCCTGAATATCTTTCCAAGAGACCCTGAATATCTTTCCAAGAGACCCTGAATATCTTTCCAAGAGACCCTGAATATCCATGTAGGTGAGATAGAGTCCCTAGTCCTATTAGAGAAGGAACAATAAAATGTAGGTACCACGTTCAAGTTGAGTGCATAAAAGAACCTTTGACAGTTCAAAATCGGGAAGAGCAAGCTGGAAACTGCTGCCCGATCAAATTCATTAGAAAAATTAAAAAATACAAATTTCTACAATATATTTTCACCATCTTTTAAATTACAACGGGGACAATCGCTGGTGCTACAGAGTTCATGCACTGCCTGTGTAAGAAAGAGAATAGCACACATGGTTACTCACCAAAGTGCAATGATGATGGTCCTATCAATCAATAACGTGTCTGCATGCGTTTAAAGTTTGTCCCGACTGTCGGATGACAATGAATGTTATTTTGTAACATAAATGTGTGTTGTATGTTATATCTGTGTGTCTACTACAGACGGTAATACTAGTCATATGTAGTGTGTAGCCAACAGGACATGATTCCTGTTTATACAGCAGACACACGTTTCACATAGGCCAACATTCGCATGATATTCTTCTTCGAACGCTCCATATCGACCACTTGTTAACCAGTCTGTGTGATTTGTATGTGATCTGAGCCTAAGAGCGATGGTACATTGTGCCAGTTATGTGCCTACAAGTAGGCCAGCACATCTGATTTGCAATGCTTTTTATTTACTAGGGTAGCTTCCATAGGTCCTACATCAGTCATCTCTTACGACATGCCTTATAGGTTGCAGTAGTACTATTCTTTGCTTCCCTTGCGAGCACCAGCACCACACGGGCGACATCCGGAGCACTGAAATCCACCTTATAATAATAATTTCTCTCATACCGTTATACGTTACATAGGGCCTGCAAGTAATTTCTCCATACCGCTCTATCCTGGGCAACTCGCTCAATCTCCTCCATGGAACTGAGACCGTATTTCTTGCCTCTCTCAGCAAAGTTCGTTTCAGGTCTCCTTAGGTCGTCCTCTCTTTCTTGAACCCTTTGCATCCCACTTCAATGCCTGCTTTGATATTCGTTGATCATTTCTCCTCAAGGTGTGCCCAACATATCTCCATCTTCTCTTTCTTATAACAGTTGTCACTAGTGGTTGACCAGACATGTCTCTGATTTCATCACTTCTCCTGAATTCATTCCATTTTATATTCATTATTTTTAGCAGACATCTATTTTCAAATGCATTCAACTTGCTTTCTATATCTTTAGTCATTTTCCAACTCTCGCTGGCATATGTTAGGATTGATACAACATTTGAATTGAAAATTCATAATTTAGTTAAATCCACCTAATACAAAATGCATAAAGAGGCTCGCTCCAGGTATATTATTTTTCGACCTGGCGCCAAAGGCAAAACAGGATTTGAGAATAGATAGTGGGAATGTCCAATTGGAAATTATTTTGAATCAAAAGATTTAAACTGAATTTTATAATAAATTGCATTGAGACCGAATTTGATGACTGGGGTGTGTTTTGATTAAATATTTTAACTGAGTGTGCAAAGATTGAATTTTAATGTGGTTAGGCTGATATTTGTTGAATGGGGAAAACTGAATTTAATAAATTTACTGTGTAAAGACTGAATTTGAAAGTTGAATGTGTAATGACTGCATGTGCTAGTACTCCAGTGCTATATTGAACCAATACTTATGTATGGCAGCAATCATGGACAATAAACAAGCAATCAATAAGATCATTGGAAGCCACAGAGATGTGGTTTTACAGAAAAATGCTGACAATTCAATGGACAGCAAAGGCTGTTTAGGGGCCTACGAAACCAATGTGCAACGTATACATGTTCTTGGCAAAGATCAAACATATCACAAAGAGTGATTAAAATTGGTCGTGAGAACAAACGCAAAGAAGAAGAAGAAGGGACAGCAAAGGAAATAAAGGATGAGGTTTTATGACTTTGGGCATATATTGCGAAGAGAAGGTTTAGAACATTTGGTGACAACCGGTAAAATTCAGGAAGGGAGATCGTTGACATGGTTCGACATCAGAACTGATTAACTGCACCAAGGAGAGATAGTTGGGGAGAGACATGATCGCCTACGCTGGCAGGAATGACATTTGATTGATTGACTTCATTTAATAATTGAATATGCAAAGACTCCAATTGATACTTCTAAGAATGAATTTATTATACGGCAGAATTTGCATTTGGAAAGAATTGAAAAGGATGGCAGGAGAGAGGAAGAGCTGGAAGAAGTTTGTTGAAGACCTGTGCTCCGTTGGGAGTTGAAAGGTGAAGAAGAAAATTTGCAAACAGAATGTTCTATAACAAAATGGATAATACTTTTTGAATGCTGGAGTCACCTGTACACTAAATTCAAGATAGGTACCAATGACCTGTGCCCCTGTGGCTTGGCAAGTATGACAACAGAACATATCCTACAGAACTGCCCCCAGTATGCAGACCTGAGAAGAAAGAGGTGGCCCACTTACACAGCATCCAAGACAAACTGTATGGTGTGGCTGACAATCTGAGGCAGACGGCTGCATTTATTAGAGAATCCAAAATCCCAATCTAGTGAGAACGCAGAAGAAAAGAAGAATGCTGGAGTGATGAGAATTGTATATTGAAAAAGGAGCTTAATGAACCAAAATGACTTTCTTAACGCATTAAGAGTCTTTCCGACTGGAGGAGTTTCAGGGTTGTGAATCTCAGTCGCTGACCAGATTGAGAGAGATGGGTGTTAATATTGGTACAGCCGAAAAGAATAACATACCAAATATGCAAATAGATTAATTAATCAACATCGAACTGATGCGTTGGACCGCTGGAGGCTGCTGGATTTGTTGAGGCAGAGATCGGAGCACCTATGGACATATCTGGAGTTCTAGGAGATGATGATAGTCCTCAAATTACTGATAGCTGTATATTGAATATTATGTCGTTTACTGCCTGTAGTCCCACTTTTAGGCGGTCCTGGGGACTGCCTAGAGTAGCTGATAGTAGCTCGGCCTGCAGCTGTGAACGCCTCATAGCTCGGGTTCGAACCTACTGTCCGCATTTGTTAGAGTCCCCTGGTCTTACTCAGGACGATAACGTGAGTACCTCTGAAGTCGGAGAAAATCTGCCTGTATGGCAGGAATACTAATTACGGTACATTGAGCACACAGCTGCCAGTGTAAAGTAATTTACAATGTGCACGCTGCTGCCATTGTAAGAAATTGGAAAACGGATTTTCACGCAAAAATCAGTTTCAGAGATGAAACTTCGTCTGAGTTGAAAGCGGACGAAAGAAAAAAAGAAAAAAGGGCGGTCCTAGATAAGGAACGAGGCATGATGAATTTAATGGCCGCATGGCTAGTGCAATCGCAGCGAAACTGTTCAGGCTAGGATTTTCTTTATGTCCCCGGCAGAAAAATCTATCCTCACCATGGATTGAACACAGGTCTCCACATTGGTGCCGCGCTCTAATCCATCCGGCCAGACGCTCGTCTGACATGTATATTTCGGTATGAAAAGGAGACAAAGTCAGCATATTTTATGACAGATATTATAAAACAAAATGTGATTTTTAATTAAAAAAATAATAATGTTTGCAAAAATATTTGGTTTTTATATTTTAGTTTTGTTTTTAAAACTTGAAAAATAGCTCCATTGAAATATTTTTATTTGTGATTCCTTACAAGTATTTGTTGACTTTTGGTATAAATTGTTTTATTCAAATATGAATGAAAATCATGGCATAGCCATCAACCACAGTAACGAGTCATTGATTTTCTAGACACCACTTATACGTTCAGTAGTTAACTATTGCTTTCTGAACAGTGAGGTCTATTTTTACACTACGGAAATCCATGATTGTTTAAGCCAACCGGCAATGGCACTACTTCTGTTTCTTTCTCGTATCCTGTTTTACCTCACTGCATCAGGATAAGAAGAGATTTCTAGAACAGGCTTTTATGTGCACTTCCTAAAGAGCGTTTCTCACCGCCTGATATTTCTGTCCACCATCAGATGACTCTTCTTTGAAAGCTCCATATCGACCACTTGTTAAACCACTCTTTGTGATTTGTATATGATTTCCTCCATCATGGAAGGAGGCATCCCAACAAAGAGGAAGACCATGGAGAAGATGGATCCAGGATGTAACTGATGGTTTGAGCATGGCCGCTGCAGAGGCAGGGCATCTGGTCTATGAGAGAGAGAGAAATTCCAAGGGACTGTTGAGGGGGCAAAGTTCTACTCAGAACAAGTTATTTGATGATGGTGATGTGATCTGAGCCTAAGAGTGGTTGTACGTTGTGCCAGTTAAGCTCCTACAAGTAGACCAGCACATCTCAGTTATCAGTTAGATGAGGACTATCATCATAGCACTCCAGACATGTCCAAAGGTGCTCCGATCTTTGCCTCAGCAAGTCCAGTGGCTCAACACACCAGTTCGAAGTTGATTAACCAATCTCTTTGCACATTTAGTGTGTCATTCTTTTTGGGATATCTTTTGAAACATCGGATTTCTGCTATGCTGTTTATTTACTAGGGTAGCTTCCCTAGGCCCCTACCTCATTCGCCTCTTATGACATGCCTTGTAGGTCGCAGAGGTACTATTATTTGCTCCCTTTGTCTGCCCCTGGCAGCATACAGGCGGCTCTCTAATCCTGTTTTGCCTAACAGTGTCAGGATAAAAAGAGATTAATAGAACAGGCTTTTGTGTGCGCTTCATAAACAGTATTTTCACAGCCTCTGTTATCTCTATTGTCCACATTCAGATGACAATGGCACATAATGATGAATATGAGGTGTGAGAATCCGCTATTAGACAAAGTGTGAAAGAAATACAAGAAACACAATGACAACATGTATGCTTCATTTGTGGTGATATATTTCTGTGCATTAAATGAATTATATTAGAGTTTGTGTTCTGTCAATTACTTTGTGCTTGAGATTTCATGTTTTTTGGTTTTTGTGTTTAAATTATGTTTTTGTAGATTGATTGATTGATTGATAGACCATCATCATTGGACTTCAGTGAGTAAACATTTGTGCTCCGATCTCTTTCTTACACAGGAAGATCGCAGTTGCAGTGCACAAACTCCGTAGCACCGGCGATTGTCCCCAATGTAATTTTGAAGATGGTGAAAATATTTTTGTAGGAATTTTATTTTTAATCTTTTCTAATGAATTTTGTCCAGGCAGGGGCTTTCCAGCCTGCTCTTCTCGATTTTGAACTGCCAAGGGTTCTTTTACATGCTCAAATTGAACACAGGACCTATATTCGTCCATCTCCGATAGGACTTGGAACTTGATTCTGAAAAATATCCAGATAGCTCCATGCGGAAGCAACCTGGTACCTTAGCACGAGGATGATCACCTAACCTCTATGCCTCAGAGACCCCTGTTTTTGCAGATTGTTGAAATGATTGTAAATTCTTCAATATCCTTCATCATCATGATCAATCTAAGACACATACGGCAAAGACAAAAATTTACACTCAGTTTCAGTTAGGAATATCTTCATTGCACTCCAGACATGTCCATATGTGCTCCGATCTCCTTCGCAATATCTCTAACAGCGTCCAGTAACTTCTTCGAACGCTCCATATCGACTACTTGTTAACCACTTTTTGTGATTTGTATGTGATCCGAGCCTAAGAGTGATTGTACATTGTGCCAGTTATGCACCTACAAGTAGGCCACACATCTGATTTCTGTGACACTTTTTAATTTACAAGGGTAGCTTTCCTAGGCCTCTACCTGTCGTCTCTTATGACACGCCTTGTAGGTCACAGTGTTACTATTCTTTGCTTCCGTTACGGGCCCTGGCAATACATGGGCGGTCCGGTAACTGACCATACCAATTCTATTTTGATTGATGAGCCTACTCATATACCTGTTGTTTTGTTCTTTTTAGCCATTTCAATCTTCAATCCCAGCTCTTGCTATCTAGTAGTTGACTTTGTTTTTAATAAAAATCCTCTTTGCGGCCACACTCTGAGAGCATTCAGAATGACAGTTCTATTCTGAATCATCGTCTGAGAGTCAAACACAATGGCCCCAGTAAATGGAGTCCCAGAAAGCCAGTGATCACTTTATAGTGTCCCACATTTCACTTGACATGGTCAGCATCAGGTGCAGGTCCGGCTGACGTAGACGATCATGGATCTCCTACAAATATCTGTCTCTGGTGTTTGCTATCATCTCAGATGTTGACGCTCTTCAGTGCCATGAAGTCAGACTATCCAAAATGTTCTTTCTATGTCTTCCTCTGTCTCGTCTTCCCTCTATTTGACAGGGTGGAAGAATGAAAATGTTTGACAAAAAGTTCACATAAAAATAGACTGGCAAACAATGAAACACGCATCAAATTATGTTTATTTTGAAAATGTAAAAGTGAAGTCAATTGAGATCAGAATGCGAGTCGTACAGTGCTACATAGAATCAATACTGACATACGGATACGGGTCATGAATAATAAACAAACAGATTGAAAAATCTCTGAGGGCCACAGAGATATGGTTTTACAGATGAATAATGAGAATCCCATAGACTGCTAAAATGATAATGTGGAGGTGTTGAATGAGGTCAAAACACAAAGAAAGAAATACATTGAACACCATGGGGAACATATTAACATCTAAGTAAATATAACAAAATGTGTATCATCAAGTGTCACGAGAACTTAACATTGTTGTATGCAGTGAAAACAAGGACATACAACTTATTTTCTCTAATCCTGTTTGTGCTTCACAGCGTCATGATAAAAGATTTCTAGAACAGGCTTTTGTGTGCACTTCATAAACAATGTTCTTCGTCATCAATGTTATCTCTGAGGTTCACCTTTTGCTTTGTATCCATTATATTGGAGTAACATTGATCTTTGAGGTATGTTGATAATCTGCTTATGTGGCCGAACTATTTCTCTCTCTCGCGATCACCCTTAGACTGATGTACCAGATTTCCCCATAAATCACATTCATGTGGAAACCTGATTCCTGCAGCCTTAGCATGGGTGGGTTTTGTCACATCTTTAGCGCCATTTGGAGCTCTGGTGCTTATCCTTTGGCGATGTGTCCGGTTTCAGCCAGTGTTTACTGGGTTCGCTCTGTCAGCCTTTGGCTGTCCCCGTCCGACCTGCAAGGCAGCAGGTGCCGAACCATTTAATTTGTTGTTTCTTTATGAAGTGCAGTACTGATGTACCCATTTTCCCCTGATATCTACAATTTTAAACCAGTCTCTTCTTGATACTCCCAGCGTTCTGCGTAAACACTTCAGGTGACAAATTAGCAGAATGTTCCATACAAGACATAGAACTTGGATCCTTTATCGAAAATCATGGCATATCCTAAAGGACGTAGCCATCAACCACAGTAAACGAGTCGTTGATTTTCTAGGCACCACTTATACGTTCAGTAGTTTGCCATTGCTTTCTAAACGGTGAGGTCTATTTTTACCTTTTGTAAAAATCCCACGGAAACGAATTTGCTTCCAAACTTGCCCACTGTGGGGTTTGAACCAGGTACGCTTGGGTTCGTGATCGAGCTCACTACCACTTGAGCTACAGATGCTCACCTTTATACACAACTTTATTTGTGGAGGGAGAACTGGACTAACTGAACAGAATCAATGTCTCTGTAATAATGGCATCACCATTGGTGTTTGGTCCCTTTCAGATGGTGTCTGCAGCAGACTACTAAACTAAATCGTTTGATAATTTTTTTGGACATCTTTATATACAATGTCAACTAGTAGGATGTCTTTGTGAAACGCTGCTTCATTACAGCCCGCCTGAAAACTTTCTGTCTCGAGCAAGTTTTCCACCTCCTTCAGGGAATATTCATGTTCTCAGTAGTCTTATACATGTTCAGATATACTTGGACAGTGTATAGCAGACACGCAAGAAAATTAAACCATTTCCACACAGGCTGTCTACGCAGAATACTAAAAATAAACTGGCAGGACAAATTTCCAGACAGCGAAGTCCCCACAGGAGCAAAGATCCCAAGCGTCAACACCCTGTTGCAGAAGGCCCAATTGAGATGGGTCGGTCACGTTGCTTGAATGCCTGATAAACACATCCCAAAACAGTTGATGTTATATGGGTAGTTCAATGGGAAGGGGTCAGACTTGCTATGGTGGGATCTGAAACCTAAAACACTCTTAAAGTGTCTCTGAAACGGATTTTTAGAAATAGGTCATGTGGATCCTTATGCTAGTGCCAAATGTGCGCTGAACAACAAAGAAAAGGATAGAACTAACTGAGAAAATCTGTATTAAAGTCACAGAGAGAAAACAAGTAGAGAATAGACAACACCAACACCCATGTCAAATCATTATGACAGGTGGATTCTGTCTAGTCTAGATTTACAAGCAATCGAACACACACCAGAGAAGTGAAGACCAAAAACCACTCTGAAAAATAAGTAATTTGGATCGTAACCATACAAGATCTCCAACTGCTAGCAAAGAATTATACATGTGAATAAATTGCATGTCCTTATGCCATAGCAACTAAAACTGTGTTCTAGCAACTAGGGTTTTAAATAGTATTTTTAAAAACTGTTGTTACTGCCTGTCGTACCGCTTTTTAGGGCAATGTAGGACAGGTGGGAATAGACTGAGGAGTTTAATGGCTAGTGCAGTCGTTCAGAAGTTTTTAAATTTATGCCCACAACAAAAAAATCATTGGCCTTACTAAACACGGGTCTCCCACATAGAAGCCGACTCTTTCCGTCGGCACAGCGTTCTAAATAGTTTATATAGCAAACAGCACTGCACAAATAAAGTCAAAATAATAAAAAAGCACTCCATATATACAATAGTAAGAAATACACCATCATTTACATGGTTTTTATATACTGTCAATGCAGGTTATAGGTCAAACATCACTCACAGAAATGTCAACAGTATTTCCTCTGAATTCAGAGCGGGAACACTGATATGGCAGGGACACTGATAATAAGGAAAGCACGCACTCACACAAAAATCAGTCAGAAGCGCCATTCCCGGTGTCCTGACTATTCCTGAATTCATATGCAGATGTCACAGTATTCAAGTTGAACCAATAAGGGCTCATTGAAGCAGATGTTTGCTTTGTAAAGTGCTGATGTATGAAAATATTCATGAGATCCAGAGACACTTTTTTGTGTCTTACTTTCAGTTACAGTATATCTATTGTCCATCTCAGTCTTGCCTTTCAACATCAGGTCCAAAAAAGAGGCACATGGAGTGAGCCTCTTTATGAGCTTTGTACAAAGTAGGAAATTAGTTCCTTGGATAATCTGTCGATCCTTCGTTTACATGGTTATCCTCTGAGTCTGTTGCCATTGTATCTGAGTGCTAGTGCTCCTTGTGGGAGACTGTTTTGTGGAAGCCTTGATGCATATCCGAACCATTTGCCCTCTTGTTTCTTAATATGTTATAGTCAAGTACTTTTATTTACAACTAAGTCAAATGGAGTGCCAAACATACTCCAGGCATGATCTGATAAGTTTTGTTTTTAATTCATTTCTTTTTCTGAATGAAACTTTTAATCTGATCTGAGAGCCAATCAACACCTTCTTGCAAACCATCCCCAGTCAGTGCGTTACTAGCACATATATGCCATGGTTTGTCTTTAACTGTTTCTAGCATCAAAAGATGTGAACATTTCACACTAGACACTGCCTCTCTAGCATCCATTTTGTTTGCAAAAAATAAAACTGGAATTCTCCGATTTGTCAGTTCTGGATGTTGAAGAAGAAGTTCTAGCTCATCTTTGGCTACAACCATGCGTAGTTTATCACTGCTATCAATAACAAAAATGATTCCATCACACTGTTTGTAATACTGCTCCCATATGTTACGATAACGCCCTTGTCCGGACATATCAAAAGCTGTAAATGCCAAAGACTTTGTTTTGAATTTCTCAACATTAAAGCCTACAGTAGGAACAATATTGAAGTTGCGAGCAGTTTGTGGTTTGAAGTGGTTGATAATAGTTGTTTTTCCACTATTATCTAAACCGACTACTATTACATTTACATCTTTCTTCTTTGCTCCAAGCAGTTGCACAAGGGAATCAAAAAATCCCATCTTACTGAATAAACTGTAGTTCTAGATCGTTCTTTAGTTTTTAACAAATTTATGATATACTTATAGTAACAAAACACAGTTGGTGTTTGTGGCAGTGAGCTCAATCTCAACCCAAGAGTAGCATGTTAAAACTTCACTGCGGACAGTGTGAAGGTAAATTTGTTCCCTTGGATTTTCACAAACGGTAAAATAGACCTCACGTTCAGGAAGCAATGGCAATTTACTGAACATATAAGTGGTACCTAGAAAATCAACGACTCGTTTACTTTGGTTGATCGTGAAGTATTATACACAAATTTCATTCATTTAAACAAAACACACGTTCTAGAAACAAAAGACATGTTCTAGAATGACGAGTGAGGGTATACGTTAAATCATTAGTTATCAAGTGCACTGTTGATATTTATCAAGTTTGGCTCATCTGTTGATGTAGGTACCTCAACAAAATATTCACACCAACGAAGTTAAAAGGGCAGTCAAAATCAAGTTCGACAGCAAGCAGTCTGATAATAAAGTTAACCAACTTTATTTCGATGACCAGCCTACTGAATCAGTTACTTAATAGAATACCTACTTAAAGTGTTAATTTAAATATATACTAGACACATCTAAATTTAGTTGGTAACCGGCGAAGAATGAACTACTTTTGTAGATCAACTGAAATACATTGACGAAAAAATATGTAGCGTCATAAGCAACAGATATCACTAAGAAATATCCATAGTTCCATCCTAATGTTAAAAACATGGATTGGATACAAATTGTAAAACTGCAAGACAATGTACTCATCTGCCAACCCGTATTTTATTCTTGAAACTATAATTATCTTATCTTAACCACATTTGCCGTGAAGCGGCGTGAGGAGAGTTATAGTTTTCTATCTTGTGCCAGGTGTGTTGCGCTTGACGCTGTCAGTCCATGCTTTCGCATGGCCAAACACTGGAGAAAGTTGAACATTTTACATATTTGGGTAGTAAAGTGTCAAACAACGGAGATACGATAAAAGAAATAAACTCTCGTATTGCTATAGCAGCTAGTGCCTTCACTAAATTAACGAATATCTGGCAATCTCAAGACTTTAGTATATGCACAAAAGTTAAATTATTTAGGTCATGTGTGATTCCTGTACTGACCTACGGTTGTGAAAGTTGGAAATCAACAAAGAAAATTGATAAGAAACTGGACAGCTTTGAGAATAAATGTCTCCGAAAATTATTAAAAGTAAAATAGAGTGATTTCGTTTCTAACAACACAGTGAGAAATAGAACATACCAACAACCCATATCAAATATTGTAAGGAAACGAAGGTGGAAATATTTAGGTCATGTTCTTAGATCAGACGAAAAGAGACTAAATCGACAAGTCCTTATGTGGTCACCAGTTGGGAAAAGAAAACGTGGAAGGCCAAAGACCACTCTTCGAAGAACCATCCAACAAGAAAGTAAACTATTGGGATGTAAAACCATACAAGATCTCCAACTGCTAGCGAAGAACCGCATCACATGGAGATCCAAAACCTCTGCCCTATGTGCCGCCTTTGGCACGAAAGGAACAAACTAACTATAAAGGACGTTTGCGACGCAGAGAAGATATTGCGTTTACCAGTATCACTGCAGAATAGGCTAACACGGGAATGGAGGAGATGGGGGCTCTGGGGTTAATCCCTTGCATTTCGAGTCGAAGGTTCGAATCCGGACCACGCCGGTCTGTTCACATGTGCATTTTCCCCAGAGACCCCTAGGATTGTTGCCGGAGCTACGGAGTTCGTGCAATACTTTGGTAGGGTCGTGCCATTTCTGCGGAGAGGGTCGGAGAAATATGGGGTAAAGCCCGGTGCAATTAAGTAAATCCTTCTGCTTTAAAACACCCCTTTTACAGGTTAACATTTTTGCTGTTTTTAACATATTCAAGTTATAGACGGAATGTAGAGAGACGCTTTCGTTCAATGCATCCAAATGAATCATCCCAGACAGAGCCCCAAAATGAGTACGTGATCCCCTATCCCTTGCTCACCCTCAAACAACCAGGTCATGCGTACTCTCCCCCCTCCTCCGTAATGATTGATGAGATCGAGGCAGTCTTCTGCATCTAGCCATCAATATGGCGGATTTAGGATTGATACGGAAATTATTGCCTTTATTTGTCATTCTAGTTACTCACCTGATAACAGCGTGGGGACAAGAAACACCCCCACTAGCTATGTGAGTCTTTAAATTCAAACAATTACAGTTTGGATACAAAGCAATACTTCATTATTATTAATATGATTGCAGGTTCTGGTTGTGTGAAATCACTGTAAATGTAAAACTTACTAAAACAAACTCAAACTGTTGAGTATCTTTCACAACATATATGTTTAATTGTTATTTTATGAATGCACTCGGTAAATCATACTATTTACGCACGCGCACACACCATTCAAGGGCCATCTACACATCAACGGTTGACTACTTTCCGTCTCTTGTCTAGATCAGATCAGACAACGTACAATTTTCACGTAGAGTCCGTAGACTTGTAATTAAGTATTGACTGAAAAATGTAACAACTGTCTAGTTGCAATGGATCTACAGTACAACATTTTATGTCTCTTGTTCAGATACGATCCCCTATTATCTCCTGAATAAAGACTGGCTGTAGTGGAGGTGCAGTCCTGTTCTTCATCTTCTGAGTTTGCTTGAGAATAAGAGCTCAAATATAACATGGTTTTGTGGTTTGAACTAATGTGCATAAGGTTTTGGAGCTAGTTTACAGTGAAGTTGAAGCAATTAGGTGTGATCCATCTAGGGGATTCTAAAGACAATGTCATAGTCCTAGCAAGCAAACAGGGGTTTAAGCAGGCCTTCACTCAAAAATCAGTCAGAAGCGTCACATCAGATGCCACAACTATGCATGAATTCATAGTGGGCAAACGTAAGAAGAAGAAGAATAGGGGTTAAGTTTAATTTAATTTCTGCTCATAGAGCCATGAAGATGTGTCATGAATCATCTAACAGGGTCAAAGGGAGAGAAAACCCTGAAATAATGTAAAGATTTGCACCATCAACATCTGCCGAGTCAACCAAAAAATAGAAGATAACATAAAAGAAATGAGTTAACGAAAAATATAAATATTAGGATTATCTAATACACAAACCAAGGTTCAAGGCTGCATCGGTCACAGTGAACACTAAAAGAGCATTGTAAAACACAATCATTTTTCCTACATTATTCTATCAGTGCCAAACCTGGATATTGACATCAAACAATATTGAAAACTAGTCACAACAGAGATGAAAAAAAGTGGGCATAACATCAGTGCTGAACTTTATCAAGAAACCCCCCAAAAAACCCTGCAAAAGTCAATGTGTGACCCAACTCGGTTGGCTGAATTCTGGCTACAATTGCTGTGTATGAAGACACAAAGCAGGCTATGAAGAAGAATATGTCAGGACATAAAAATATTATACAGTAATGTGCTGTGTTGTTTCGAGGTGCAGAAACATTTTACAAAGTAATCAAGGTTGGACTGCAGATAGGATATGAAAAGACAAATATAATGAAGACACATATGACAAGTAATCCAAATGTTACACTGAAATCCAAAATGATAAAAATTAACGGAGCAGTTCGCCTATTTAGGTAGCAATTTTGATTGTGCAGAAAAGGCTAAAAAATAAATTATGTTGCAAGTTCTCAAATCAACATCAGCTTTTAAAAGTCTAAATAAAATATAGAACTCCAAGTTACATAATTTTAAAACTTAATTGTGAATGTTCAATTCCAGTGTTGTATCAATCCTAACATATACCATTGAGAGTTTAAAAATGACTGAAGGTATAGAAAGTTAAGTTGAACGCATTTGAAAATAGATGTCTGCGAAAAAATGAACATAAAATGGGATGAATTCAGAAGTGATGAAATTACAGAAATGTCTGGTCAACCACTAGTAACAACTGTTATTAGATAGAGAAGATGGAGATATACTGGGCATACTCTGAGAAAAAATGACAAGAATGACAAAGCAGGTATTAAAGTTAGAGGCAAAGTGTTCAAGAAACAAAGGACGCCTTAGTGAAACCCTGAAACAAACTTTCCTGAGAGAGACAAGAAATATCACCTAATTCCATAGAGGAGATTGAGTGAGTTGCCCAGGATAGATCGGTACAGATAAATTGCCTGTTGACCTTATGTAAGATAATGATACAAGAGGAATATAATCTGTTTTGCCATGTCAGGTGCAGAAACTTTTTTTTTTCAACGCAGCAATAAGTTATATAGCTTAGGGAAGAAACAGTTGTATGGTATCGGAGTAGAAAAATGTTCCATAGTTTGTGGATTATATGGGAAAATTTCTGGATTATGCTCAACATGTGTACATGATAAATGAGTGTTCTGTTATTTCAGTTTCTCTCTCTATCGCGATCACCCTTAGATGGATATACCAGATTTCCCATAAATCTAATTTGTGTGGAAATCTGATTTATGCAACCTTAGCATGGGTGGGTTTCGTCACATCTTCAGCACCATTTGAAGTTCTAGTGCTTATCCTTCGGCAATGTGTCTGGTTTTAGCCAGTGTTTACTGGGTTCACTCTCCGTCAGCCTTGGGCTATCCCTAGCCGATATGTTATTATGCTAGCAGTCTGTTATTTTCTTTTAGGGTAGCTACCCTTAGACAATCTTCCCTCCCGGGATGTTGAGCGCCATCTGCCAGGTTACATATTTTTTTGGACTACTTGGTTTGCCTGCCGTCCAGTTTTGTGTACAGTTTGCTCCGCTAGCCTTTGATTGTCCCCAATCAAACTAAAAGGCAGTAGTAGTTTCAGTTTGGAATATCTTCATTGCACTCCAGACATGTCCATATGTGCTACGATCTCCTTCGCAATATCTCTAACGGCATCCAGCGACTGACCGTGCCAATTTGATGTTGATTGATCAGTTGACTCATATACCTGTTGTGCTGTTCTTTTCTGGCCACTCCAATCTTCAATCCAAGCTCTTGCAATCTAGCTGATTACGTGGATTGGTTTAAATGAAAATTCTCTTTGTGGCCACACTCTATGAGAGCATTCAGAATGTCAGCTCTATCCATTGGCTGACCCCCTGATATGGTTCTGTTGTTATAGAAGGTGTTTTTTATTTTTCAGTGTGTCTCAATGGGCTGTAAATGTGGACAAGAAACTCTTGAATCTCAACACTATTTTTGGAATTGTTAATGGTGTAAGTATGTGTGTTTGTATTTTACATAAGTCAATGTATAAATGATGGATATTTTTATCAACGGAGAGAAAATACGCAATGGGAACGGTTTTGAATATCACTGTTCACTGCTAACAAAAGGTGGAAATGGAATGGAATGAAGGAAATTAAGAGAAGAACAAACATGGTCTTACAAAAAATTAAACAACTAAAAACAGTATGGAATGGAACTGATAAGAAAAGAAAGATCAGAATATTAAGAGGTGCATATTCCACTGGCAACGTATGGGTGTGAAGCATGGACATTTAACAATGCAATGGAAAACATATATGTGCTTTTAAATATAAGTGTCGCTCTTGTGTTGCCTGGGGCTCGCTAAGGAAACAAAAATAGTAACACTGTCACCTACAAGGCGTGTCATAAGAGGCAACTGAGGTATGGGTCAAGGGAGGCTACCCTAGTAAATAAAAAGTAACAGAAATCAGATGTGATTGCCTACTTGTTGACGCATAGCTAGCACAACGTACAATCGCTCTTAGGCTCAGATCACATACAAATCACAGAGTGGTTTAACTCTTAACCATTGGCAGGTTTTAAGGTTTTTGATATTTTTGATGTCCTGCTCTATATTTAGCAAACATACAAATTCTTTGCATTGAAAATAGGCATGTTATATATGGTTGGAAAGCTAATTGGATGGGCTATCTGGATATGTGGTTTTAAAATATGTGTGATGTAATTTATGATATCCGTGACCTACTTATGAAAAGTCTAAAAATAGATTTTTCTACAAATGACAAATAATTTTACAATCACAAAGAAGAAAAAAAAAAGTATGAGAAATATAATGAAATCTTTTATTACAGTCTTTTAGAATATTCATTTATCCAGGACATATCTGAAATTGAACATGTTTGGACAATATGAAAGGCAGTAATCATAATATTTATAAGACATGCATATTTTCATATTTTAAAGAAAAAAAGTCAATAAATATGACATACAAGAGAAAATGACGCTGAATTGGTCTAGTAAGCAGCCCATAAAGAACTAACACTTATAGTATGATACATAAACATTAAATAGGTATATAATTTCTAACCATAGCAAGTAAAAGATATTATTGAACAAAAATATGAGTAAACAATGATATGTGATATACAAAATAGACAGGAAAAAAGTTATCTGGCATCTTGCAAACATGACTCAAGGTAACCTAGGCACAGAACGTTCATCTGACCCAGGCACAGAATGTTCATCAACCAGGCAATTTCTTATCTGATTAAAACAGAAACTTTTTTTACAAATCTGACAAAAAAACTTTTGATTTCTTTTCAACTTTTCTAATCCTATAGCATCTAACACAATTTTTTGAGTTTTTTCTAAGACCAGGTACTATTTGAGAACATTTTTACTTCTATTATCCAGCAAGGGAACTTGAATGTCTTTATCAAAGTTAGCTAGCTCTTTAATTAACTCTATAGTAAAATCTAACTGACTATATCTCTTTGGTCTGACCAGTTCCGGAATATCCTGATGTTGGGCGTATTCCTGAAATAGTATAAAAGAATTAACCCTAGCAATGTCAATAAAGTGATAAAAGAGAGTTTTCCAATATTTTGATGTTTTACGAAGAACATTATATTTCCCAATCATTTGATCTGACCTATCAACTCCCCCCCATGTATTTATTATAATCTTTAATAACTATAGGCTGACGCACCAAGATATTCCTAAACTTGCCATCCGACTTTGTCCTGCGGGTACAAAATGTATTACTACTTACAGACTTATGCATAGTGCTAATTAAGTTAACTATTTTATTATCTTTCCATTGAACAAATCCCACATTACCTTTCCTAACCCATCTCATTTTCCCCTATTAGCATTTCTATTAAATAATTTAGTATCTTTTAGTTCTTGAGGAAATCCTTTTCTATTTGCCAAAATAGTCCCACATGCTAAAGTCTTCACCTTTAATAAATCTACAAATAAATGAAAAGAAGTATAAAAATTATCCATAAAAATTCGATACCCTTGCTGGAAAATAGATCTACATAATTTATAAACAACATCGTATCCCAATCCTTGAGTTGAGCGAGCTGCGTCTTTCCCTGTATAAACATCGAAATTATATGTATATCCCGTTATTGAATCTGCAACCACCCATAATTTCATCCCCCACTTAGTTGGCTTATCCTTGATGTACTGTCTAAACCCATATCTTCCCTTATTCTTAACCATTCTCTCATCTACACTAATACACTCATGCGGCTGCCAAAACTTCATACATTTCATCCTAAGAAAATCATGCACGAACCTAACTTTTTTAGTTTGTCGTCAGCTCGCTCAGTTTCAGGATTGGAGATTTTCAAGAATGCTTGAATTATTTTATATCGGTTTATAGGCATAAAAGCCCTAGCCCACAAACCATGAAAGAGTTGCTTACTAGACCAATATAACTCTGCATTTGGAGCCTGTACTAGACTCATGTACATGAGCAGACCAACAAATTTTAAAAGTTCCTCTTCATGTAGGTCTGCCCATGTACCATATGATGGTTTTGTGTGCCCTGTTGCAGCTGCTTGTTGGTTGGTAAAATTGCACATTTGCTGCAACAATTCTGTACAAAATACAGCTTGAAGAAGCTTACTGTAGATGAGAAAAAAAGATTTTTAAAAACATTATATTTGTGAAATTATTTTAGTTAAAATACACTGACTGGGAATTCAGATTCAAAACCTGCAATACTACTTTACAAAATGCATGGAAAAGCAGTTAACACAATGTGAATAACATGAACACACAGTTGTCAGTTTTACATACATTAAAATCAGTCATAACGCACTTATCAATCACAAAATCAGTCATAATGCACTTATCAATCACATCTTTTTCCACACTGTAAGATGAGAAAAATTGCCATGAGAAAAATTGACATACACTCCCCTATTGTTAATAATTACTTACGAGGTGAGATACTGCCGATGATCGTTTCTTGTTATGACATCTGGCAGATGCAGACCAGGGAGCCTTGCAGGTCGAAAGGTGGCAATGTATCTTCTGGACCACAGTCAAGATTGTCGTAGGACTGGTCATGTCCTACAGGGCTTGACAAAAATAGAAACAAAAATAATTGTTAGCATATTGATATAGGAATAAGTAAATAATTTTAACATTCATACAAACATACATAGTGTAGGAACATTGCATCTGACCTGAAAATCACAAAAACGTGAAATAAACAAGATCTAACAAGTACAATAGCGTAAACAAGAAGCCTGTATCTTGAATAACAAATTATAGCTTTCTCCTAGCAACCAGTTGCTAAGCATATTAAATATCAATAACTTATTTTTTCTAGCATTTATAACAATATAACTCATCAACATTGCTAATTTATTTAACAAGACAACATATTATTATCACAGAATCCACCATAGTCCCCATAACAAAAAAACAATGTTAGTTTCAGTTTCACATAGGTAAGTCTAATGGCGAAAACGTAAACTCCTACCTGTTCAATGCGACAGTGTTCAGGGATAGTTTTGTTATATTTTCCATCTCCGCTTCGGATATGTCAACTTCTGATGTTAACAAATTCGAAGATTCACTGTTGTCTGCATCAGGACAGTAATTTGGGTTGTTAGAATCCATTTAATTAAAAATATTTCGATTTTGGCTGGAGCAAGTTGAAACGACGTTTAGACTTTTTTGACAAAATGGCGTAGGTTCAAATGTGCCGGTTAGAAAATAAGCGTGCTTCAAACAACGAGATTAGACATCTTACAAATATATAATATATTTTTTTTTACAATTATTTATGAAATTATCATATGTTTTGCATTAGATAACATAACTTATATGAATTTAAATGTAAATTAATACAAAATTACGCCACTGAAATAAGCATGTCGCTCGAGGCTAACTTACGAGTTTTATATATCCAGAATGTTACGGACTTAACAAGTGTTCAATATTGAGCATTTGAAGAAGAACAATTAATAACTATGGGAGCTTTTATTGAATTTATTGATTTTCAAAGAATCTCTCTCTTTTGCCTTTTACCCGGTTGGGGCATAGGCCCTCAACCAACTCATGCCAAGTCTTCCTATCTCTAGCTATCTCCTGCAGCTCCCTCATGCTCTTCTTTATATTGTTGATCTCCGCCTCCAAATCTCGCTCCATGTATTTCTCGCCTCCTTCTTTCGCTGTCCCTGCGGGTTCCAGGCAAGGACCCTTCTTGTTATATTCCCTCCGGTTTTCGCAAAGTGTGTCCTATCCAGCGCCAGCGTCTTTTTAACCTGTTCGCTCACTGGAATCTGTCTTGTTCTCTCCATAAGTTCCTCATTTGTGACCCTATCATACCATCTTATTCCTCTATTCTGCAGACACCAGTTGATGAATGTTTGCAATTTATGCGCTATTGTTTTAGTTGTTCTCCATGTTTCTGACCCATACAGTAGAACTGCTTTAACATTAGAGTTAAATATCCGAATTTTGTTCTAGATTTGATTTCTTGGACTTCCAAATGTTTCCCAGTGCAATGAAAGCTCCTCTTTTCAAAGAATAGATATTACAAATTGTGTGATGGAAATATATTTTTGAAATATAGAAAATGAGTGGAAATGGTTTTTTTCCTCAGATCTACCAGAGAAAGGTGAAGGAGAACCAACCCAGTGCTCCTGGGCTGACCTTCAAGTATGAGGATCTGAATGAGCTGGATCTAGTCAAGGAGATGGCAGAGTCCTTGTCACAGTTGCTGGGTAAACATGTCAGGGCTCTTGAGGTATGTTGTATTTTCTATATCATAGTATAGTTGTACTCAGTTCGCTCTTTCTTTTAAACTCGATTGTGGCATAGGCACTCATTCAAGGAGATGGCAGAGTCCTTGTCACAGTTGCTGGGTAAACATGTCAGGGCTCTTGAGGTATGTTGTATTTTCTATATCATAGTATAGTTGTACTCAGTTCGCTCTTTCTTTTAAACTCGATTGTGGCATAGGCACTCATTCAAGGAGATGGCAGAGTCCTTGTCACAGTTGCTGGGTAAACACATCAGGGCTCTTGAGGTATGTTGTTATTTCTATATCATAGTATAATAATAATTCCTCTCCTACCGTTATACGTTACATAGGGCCTGCAAGAAATTTCTCCATACCGTTCTATCCTGGGCAACTCAATCTCCTCCATGGAACAGAGATCGATATTTCTTACCTCTCTCAGCAAAGTTCGTTTCAGGATCTCCTTAGGTCGTCTTCTCTTTCTTGAACCCTTTGCATTCCAATTCAGTGCCAGCTTTGATATTCGTTGATCATTTCTTCTCAAGATGTGTCCAACATATCTCCATCTTCTCTTTCTTATAACAGTTGTCACCAGACATTTCTCTGATTTCATCACTTCTCCTGAATCTGTCTCATTTTATGTTCATTATTTTTCGCAGACATCTATTTTCAAATGCATTCAACTTGCTTTCTATAATATCATAGTATAGTATTATCGATATAAGGGAGGACTGCAGTAAAACTATGTAGCAATGACGAAACATATAAAAACAAAGTACTGTAGTTTTACAAAGTACAATAACAATATACAGCAACGTGTTGACCAAAAGGCCTTTATCAAGCAAAGGATACACCAGAAGGGAAGAAATTCACTGCTTAAACGGCAGACATAACATATACAATTAGACAATAAATCCTCTTCTTCTTTGTCGTCACACTGCTGCCGGTTGTTGCCCAGTGTCGTGGTTTTCTGTTTTGTCTTGCGCTGTTCTGGTGGCTTGTGTGATTGTTATCTTTACTCTTTCACAGAATTCTGCTACGCTATCTAACCATCTTTTCCGTGGTCTTCCTCTTGCCTTCTTTCCCGATGTTCTGTTGTAGAAGACTCTGTATACTGTGGAGTTTGGATGCATTCTTATTAAGTGGCCAAACCACTTCATTCTTTGTTTCTCTATGTAATTCAAGCACAGTTTTGTGCCAACTTTCTTTCTTATGCTGATGTTAGTGATTCTGTCTTTTCTTGTATTGTTGGTAACTTTTCGCAAGCAACGCATTTCACATGTAGTTATTTTTGTGACTGCGCTTTGCTCAATGTCCATGTTTGGCTCTGATAACACAAAGTAGGTATAAAAATGCTGTTGATCATCTGTTGCTTAGCTGCCTGTGAAATTTTTGGGTGCCTCAACAGTGGGGCTAGCTGGTAGGTTACAGTATTTACTTTTTGCACTCTAGCCTCTATCTCTCTATCCAGTTTTCTGTCTTATGTGAATATGCTTCCTAAGTATTTGAATTCTTTCACTTGGTTTATTTTAGTGCCATTGACATGGATGTCTAGATTATTATGTTTTCTTCCCATATTCATTATTTCTGTTTTAGTGTTGTTGATTTTCATGTCATGTTTTACACAATTTTTGTTCAAGGTGTCAATATGATGTAGATCTTGTTCATTTGGATGTATCAGGCACTGATCATCTGCAAACAGCAGTTCATTTATTTCGTCATTATCTGAATTTGACTCTTGAGTTATTTTATCCATATATGCAATAAAGAGTAGTGGTGAGAGGACAAAACCTTGTCTAACACCTGATGTAATGGAGAACCAGTCGGTCATTCCTTCTGTTGTTCTTACTGTACTCTGGCTATCTTGATATAAGGCCATGATATTATCTAATAGTTGTCCCTGGACGCCATATTCTTCAAGGATCTTCCATAGTTTGCACCTGTTTACTCTATCAAATGCCTTTTCTTGGTCTATAAATATAAGTTGTTTATTTTGATTGTATTCAATTGTTTGTTCGCAGATCTGTCTTAGTGTAAATATTGCATCTGTTCAGCTCTTACCCCTCCTAAACCCAAACTGGCTATTGCTTAACTGGGGCTCTAATATATGTCTTGCTCTTCGCCCCAATATTTTTGCAAACATTTTTCCTATATGGCTCAAAAGAGAGATACCCCTGTATGTTTCACACTCTCTTTGTCTCCTTTGTTCTTCCATATTGGGACTATAATAGCTCTCTGTCAGTCATCTGGAGCCTCTTGTGCCTCCCAGGCTATGTTAAAATTCTGGTCAGCCATGTTATTGCTGTTGTCTTACACGCAAGTAACATTTCTGTTGTTATACCATCTATCCCTGCTGCCTTAATCCCTAAATCCCTAACGGCCCTATATCATAGTATAGTTGTAGTCAGTGCGCTCTCTTTCTTTTAACCTCGACTGTGGCATAGGCACTCATTCAACTCATGCAAGACAAATAAAGACATTCTAGGAAAACTGGGAAGGAAGAAAGAATTAATACAGGTAAATAAAAATCAAACAAAATAGTTTGGACACATAAAGAGACATGGTTTTTTTCTTTTTCACCCTTCGCCCCCAGGAGGCATAGGTCCGCAACCAAGGTCTTCCAAGCATGCCTATTCAAGGCAATGTTTTCCAGATCTCCTCCTTGCAGGGTCCTTCTTCTTCCTCGGGTGGCAAGCTATGAATTTTCCTGGTTGTGGTTTCTGTAACTATCTAGTGTTTTTTACGGGGTGAGGTAGTTAGCCCCACGCCCACCAACCTCCTAAGTTGCCTCTTATGACATACGTGGCAGGTAACAGTGGTTCTATTCTTTACACTCTATTTGGGCCCTGGTAACCACTTGGGCGAAAGAGACATGGTGCATTGATCGAAACATTATTGAAGTGGAAGGTTGAGGCGATCATGTTGCACGGAGGCCTGATAAATGCACCTCAAAACTGTTGATGTATGACAAGTTTGATGTGGTAAATGACCGTTTGGTAGACAAAAAAACTCTTCAAGAAGTGTCTCTAAAATGATTTGATACAGACACCATGTGCAGAAAATCTCTTGCTCAAGATCGCCAAATGTGAGGCAGCAACAACACAAGACGAACTTGCATAGCTGAGAATCATTGTACTGCTGTGGCACAGAGAAAACGAACTACGTGAAAAGACAGGACACAAAACTCTTACATGTCCAGCCCTGATCATGTATGTCCCACCTCTGGTAGAGGGTCTCTGTATAGTAAAGGTTATGTGCTCACCTTTAATGCCAAAGGTAACTGGTCTGGCCCTTGTGGAGCCATCAGGATATTTTTCCAGAGATCCCTGATCTCAGTGTAGGTGAGATCAAGTTCCAAGTCCTATCGGAGATGGACAATAAAATATAGGTCCTGTGTTCAATGTGAGCATGTAAAAGAACCCTTAGCAGTTCAAAAGCGAGAAGAGCAGGATGGAAAGTCAGCTGCCCAGGCAAAGTCACTTAGAAAAAGATTACAAATAAAATACCTACAAAATATCTTCACTATCTACAAAATTATACTGGGGATCCTCGTTGGTGCTACGGACTTTGTGCACTGCAGCTGAGATCTTCCTGTGTAAGAAAGAAATTGGAGCACACATGGTTACTCACCAAAGTGCAATGGTGATGGTCCTATCAATCAATCAATCAATCAATCAATCAGTCACTGGAGTAGGGATTGTGTTACAGTACTGACTTTACAGTCACTCTCACACACACACACCAGAGAGGTGCAACAACAGGCTGAGGCTGTTGTTGTCATTGCTTGCAATGGGCAGCTATTAAGTGAATAGGAAAAAGTATAAGATTCAAGAATCCCAGGTATGTCTACCCAAAACTGACCAAAGTGGGCTATGTTATGGAATGACGGAGAAAGCTTGCTAGAGAATGAAACATAGCACATCCTGTGACACACATAAGATACTAAGCAAGGAATTTAACCAGGATGAGATACCATGAGATGCCTGTATGACAGGAGACACTGATAAAAAAGCAAGCAGGCCTTCAAGCAAAACTGAGTAGGAAGCGCCATACAAGGCGCTCTGTCTACACCTGAATTCATAGCGAGCGAATGCAAGAAGAAGAATGTACTATGTTGTAGATTGCTCTTTATAATGTTGTATTTAATATCCAACCGTTTGCAACTGTTCTGTTTATTTCTCGATTTCAGAAATCTGTGGAAGCTGCTGAGAAAATTGCAGCTGAGTACAAATGGAACAATAACTTGATGGTTAGTGAGATTGTTCTACTGTTATACTATTTTCGAGATAGTTTGTTTTGTGGCGTAGATGTTAGGTGTCCATCTCTCGTGTCAAAGGTACCAGGTTTGCTCCCTCGTGGAGCCAACTGGATATTTTTCCAGATATCTCTGATCTCAGTAGGTAAAATCGAGTTCCTAGTCCTATCGGAGATGGACAATAAAACGTAGGTCCCGTGTTCAATTTGAGCACGAAAGAACCCTAGGCAATTCAAAATCTACAAGAGCAGGCTGGAAAGTCGCTGCTTGGGCAACATTCATTAGAAAAGATTAAAAATAAAATTCAGACAAAAATATTTTCACCATCTTCAAAATTACATCAGGGACCATAGCTGGTGCTACGGAGTTTGTTCACTGCAGCTGAGATCTTCCTGTGTAAGAAAGAGATCGGGCACACATGGTTACTCACCAAGTGCAATGATGATGGTCCTATCAATCAATCAATCAATCAGCACAAACTATTTTAGAGCTAAACTGTACTTCAGTACAAGCGAGCTGGATTGTTATACTCTACATGTCAACTGTCTTTCAATCAAATGTGAAATCAGTTCTTTTCTATGGCTCGGAAACCAGCATAAACTACAGACCTTCATAAATGGATGTTTACGTAGAATAGAGGGACTGAGATGGTACTATAAGATTACTTAACGAGGAACTCAGAGAAAAGAACTAAGCAGATACCAGGGAAAAGGAACTAAGGAGAAGATGCTGGCAATGGATAGGACACATATTGAGAAAACCAACAGTAAGCATTGCAAGACAAGCGCTGTTATGGAACCCGAAGGAAAATAGGAGTAGGGGAAAACCTAGAAATATCTGGAGAAGATACTTGGAGTAAAAGGGTAGACAAGATACAGAAAGAATTGGAGGGGATTGCAAGAGAGAGGAAGGGCTGGAAGAGGTTTGTTGAAGACCTATGCTCCATTAAGAGTTGAAGACCATGCTCGTGGAAGTTGAAGACCTATGCTCCATTGGGAGTTGAAGACCTATGCTCCATTGGGAGTTGAAGACCTATGCTCCATTGGGAGTTGAATACCTATGCTCCATTGGGAGTTGAAGACCTATGCTCCATTGGGAGTTGAAAGGTGAAAAAGGAGTTTTTGTGTGTCTCGCTTGTGCCTACAGAGCGTAGGCCAGCAAATCCAGTTTCAGCATTAACAAATTTTGGTTTCAACTCCGTCTGGGACCATCAAAATGAGATCAAGGTGTCCATATTCCTAGATGAGCACAGCCCCATTAGCCTTTAACCCCATGATCAGAGTTTCAACATCTACACCGATGGGAGATGGGGTTGACTGTTGTGCTCTCAATTCTATGACATGAGCAAGTCTTAGACACTGGAACGAGTTCGAGAATTAGGAATTAAGTTTGGACATGCCAGACAGTGTCGTCTTCATGGTAGAGAGAGAAGATATAGTAATCAACTTCTCATGGGTATGGTGAGCAAATGGACTATGGGATGGCTGCTGCATCAGAGGACAGAGCACAAATGGGAATGCCCAATGTGCCATGACGCCGATCGCATAACATAACACAAAATAACTGGTGTGTTGTATGGGTCATCAGCAAGCTTTTAATTTTGACTTTTTGCACTTCCTAAGAAAGACTAGCCAACCCCAACTCTGCTAAATGCAGGCAGAGTCAGGCGCAGAACATACCTTATAGACCATACTCTAAATAGAAAATTATATTTTGTGCAAAGTAGCTAATCTAATCACTTGACTATGCCAACATTCATGTATATTTGTAAAACTATTTCTTTGTGTTTGCTTTTACAGAAGGATGGTGTGACTTATTGGAACAGTAAGGAGCTGGAGGAGAAGGGCGTCAACCTGACTTATAATGAGAAGTTTGAAAAGAAAGTGAACTTTGACAATTCAAGTGTACACATTCCTGTGGAGATTTATGATGGGAGTAAGTATCTAACTATCATCATCAAGTAGCATGTCCTGAGCAGAACTTTGCCACCCTAACAGTCCTTCTAAATTTCTCTCTCTCATACGCCAGATGTCCCGCCTCTGTAGCCATCATGCTCAGAAATTAGTCTCATCAAATAGCTTGTCTTGAGCGAGCAGAACTTTGCCACCCTAACAGTCCTTCTCTCTCTCTCGATCACCGCTCAGACCGATGTACAGACTAGATTTATAGTCTTCCGCACATCGTGACACCAATGTACCAGATCTCCCCATAAATTCTATTCATGTGAAAATCTGATTCATGCAGCCTTAGCATTTGTGTGTTTTATATCACATCTTCAGCACCATTTGGAGCTCTGGTGCTTATCCTTCGCTGTGTCCGGTTTCAACAGCGTTACTCGGTTCGCTCTCCGTTCTGTAGCCATCTTGTGTTTTTTACGTGTGGTAGCTAGTCCCATGCCCAACCTCCTTAGTCGCTCTACGACATGCGCGACAGGTAACAGTGGTTCTATTCTTTGCACCCCAATTTTGGCCCCGGTAACCACTCGGGCGAACAGTCTTTCTGAATTTCTCTCTCTCATAGGCCAGATGTCCTGCCTCTGTAGTTGTCATGCTCAAATCATCAGTTACATCCTCAATCCATCTTCACTGTGGTCCTTCTCTTCTTTGCCTGAAAATACCTATCTACAGTTTTCCCAAAGTGATTCTTGCACACTGCATCCGTTACAGTTTCAATTCTTAAGAAAGTTAGAGTATTCATTGTTTTTTTCTCACTCTCCTTTTTGGGTAGATTTGTCAAAACTGTCTTACGACATTCGGAACCATCTTGTCAACATGCTAAAGGTACCAATTTCTGATAGATTTGCTGGCATGGCTACGATATCAGTGGGAGCTGCAATGGGCCGAAATGACATTCTTAAACCATTGAGAGAGTCTTTCTGAACAGGAGAGTTTCAGGGTTGTGAATCCCACTCACTGACCAGGTTGAGAGAGATGGGTGTCGATGTTGGGGTGCACCAAGCAGTCCGAAAAGAACGGCATACCAAATATACAAAAAGGTTGATTAATCAACATCAAACTGGCGTGTTGGGCGGCTGGACGCTGCTGGATTTGTTGAGGCGGAGATCGGAGCACCTCTAGACATGTCTGGAGTGCTATGATGATAGTTCTCATATAACTGATAACTGATCAACTTCTCACTGGAGCATGTCCTTCAAGACTATGTGAGCTGAGAAGCAGCATGTGGATGTGCTCAGTGAACCTGAAAACTAAGCTTTGGGGAAACCTGAGAGACCTGAATCTAACTGCCCAGTATGTGGAAGTCAAAGGAGATCAAAACAAACACAAAGCTGAGAATCTTTCAATCAAATGTGAAGTTAGTGCTGTTCTGTGGCTCGGAAACATGAAAGACAACAAAAGAAACCATCAGAAAATCTGCAGACCTCACGTAAAGGGATGTTTACGAGAATAAAGGGACAGAGATGGTATGATAAGATCGCTTTGATGTACAAAGTGTGCTTGAATCCAGGCCTTTGAGCAGGGTGTGTTCCTGGACACTATAGTTTAATCCCCATATACTTGGGCAAGGGTCTTGGAAGTAGAAGACAAGACAAGAAAAAGGATATCCCGCAAGGAGAGAGATGACGACTGCTATTTGTCCCTTAGCTGGGGGATGGGTTGGTTGCAGCCAGAGCATTTTCCACTCGCTGGTGTGTTCTTCTTTGCCACCTTATAGGGCCCCATCCTGCTCACTAGGGGTCTCTGTGGCTAAGTGGTTACGCCCGTAGCCTTGCGAGTCGAAGGTCGTGGGTTCGAATCCGGATCACACCATTCTGTTCACAAGTGCAGTTTTTCCCAGAGACCCCTAGGATTGTTTGCTGGAGCTACGGAGTTCATGCTTTGTGCAATACTTTCGGTAGGTGGCATGCTATTTCTGCGGAGAGGGACCGAGCCATATGGGGTAAAACCCGTGCAATGAAGTCAATCCTTCGGCTTTAAAATCCTTAAATCCTGCTCACTGCCCTTTGGTCTGGCGTTCAATTTCAGTCTGTCTGACTTGGTTAGACCTGCCAACATAACGTGAAGGATCATCAAGACACACTAACCCTCCAAACACGATAAGGTAGGCTATGTGGAGGAAGCTACAGGAATGAAACACATCTGTTGAAACAATGCTATCCTACTCTTACTGACAGTTTTATAATTAACTCTCTCATCATCATGACCTGACTTATTCCTCTCCGCTCCTCGTGAAGCATAGGGCCTTAACAGTTGTTCGCCACTTTTCTCTGCTTCTGGCTGTTTTCTTTATGGTCTCCCAGGATAGTGGAGCACTCTTCAGTCCCTCAAGAAGACTTTGTCTACAGGTCTGTTTAGGACGCCCTCTTTTTGGTTTCTTCCGGGTTCCACTCGAGTGCTTGTCTAGTGACACTCGACTGTATCTTCCGTAGGGCATGCACGACCCATCGCCATTTTTTCTTGACCTGGGTTTCTGTCCAGTTCTTATCCACAGGTCTGTGTTTGCAACTCTATCATACCATCTCAGTCTGAGAATCGGTAAGACATCCGTTGACAAATGTCTTATTTGTATTCAACTTTGTGACTCACCATGTTCTCTCATCATCATATCTATTTTAAAATCTAACACAGATATTGACATTCTGAATGGACTTAACTGGACTGCAGACTTAGATGTACAGTTTAAGAAGAATCAAAAGGAAGATCCTGATATGCTTTGGCAGTATTTTGGATCACATGCTGGGTTCTTGAGAACATATCCAGGTATGTCATCAGGTTAGATTGAACGGTTAGAATTGCTTTTCTAAGAAGTTTCTAGATAATGTTAAAATCACCTGTGTGGTGCCAGGGCCTGCAAGGGAATCAAAGAATAGTACCACTGCGACCTACAAGGCATGTCGTAAGAGCAACTGAGGTAGGGGCCTAGGAAGCTACCCTAGTAAATAAAAAGTGTAGCAGAAATTGGATGTGCTGGCCTACTTGTAGGCGCATAACTGGTGCAATGTACAATCGCTCTTAGACTCAGATCACATACAGATCACACAGAGTGATTAACAAGTGGTCAATATGGAGAGTTTGAAGAACAGGAAGAAGATACTGTTAAAATAGATTAAGGAGTTTTAAGAACCCCAGGAGAAGCATCGAGCCAATGAATATGATCAATAAATAGACAGTATTGGAGGCTTTCAAAAATTTTTTTTAATCGAATACAGGATTCGAACCACAAAGCCTTATTTCTTACATCACCCATTGCATAGCCCTTTCTGACAAGAGATTTTAAGAACACAACCGCTAGATCTCCAAAAGATAATAACGCATGATAATGATAATGAGACAAAATCTACTAAACAGACTTTTCAAATAGCGTTTATTTACCCAGGCAATAGACACGCAAACAAAATAAATTGGAAGCATGGCTTGCTGTACTAAAAATGAAAAGTCAGTGTCTTGAGATGTGACATCCAAATACTGTCCATCCATGTTGACATACTCACATCATCATTTGTATTAGAAATGTAATAATCTTTCATAATTATCTAACACTTTTTTTTACCTGCATCTTATTCAGCTGCAATGTGGCCAGCAAAAAGTGTTGATCTCTATGATGTTCGCAGGCGATCATGGTAAGATCTCACTTCTTGTTATTTGTGTTGTTCTCTCTGATCATTGTAGGTGAGATCAAGTTCATAGTCCTATTAGGGACGGACAATAAAACGTAGATCCTGTGTTCAAGTTTAGTAAATAAAAGAACATTTGGCAGCTCAAAATTGAGAAGAGCAGACTGGAAAGCTGCTGCCTGTGCATAATTCATTAAAAAGATTAAATAATAAAATTTCTACAAAATATGTTCACCATCTTCAAAATTATATCAGGGACCTTCACAGGTGCTACGGAGTTCGTGCACTGCTGTTGAGATCTTCCTGTGTAAGATAGAGATTGGAGCACATATGGCTACTCACCGAAGTGCAATGATGATGGTCCTATCAATCAATAATATTTCATTTTCTTTGTTTGTTTGTTTCGATCGCTCTTCTCAACTATTTTTATCATTCTTTTTGGGATATATAAAGTCTTTGCCAAGAACAGTTAGAATGTTGCCCTATTAGACCCCTACTAGTGTAGGACAGGACATCCGAAATCGAAGTTTTCAGCCTAAGGAAATGTTTGAGTCTGACTTGCTGACAGTCAAACACTTTTCTTTCCTGCATGTGAACATTTCTCTTTAATGATCTGTTTAACGCGTATATTTAGGTTTGGATCTAACCCAAGAGCCTTCTTAAATGATCTTTTTAATGCTTTATTTGGGCTTGGATCTACGCCAAAGAGCATTTACTACATTGCAACCTTTCTGACTGATATTTCATTTTCACAAGTGACAATGGGAGTGTCTCTAATGCAGCCAAGGACTATATGCATGCCTTACTTAATTCTGAATATGTTTTAGTCATTCTTATTGTGATCGGTATGATGCCAAATCTCTAATTTTATTCAAATTTAGTAGAAGAGTAAAGATTAAGTAAGTTTTACTTATAAATTTATGATTATTATTTGTTTCAGGTATACCAGGCTCAAGTTCTCCAAAGGATATGATGATTTTGATTGACAAGTAAGTAGAAATACAGTACTTTCCAGCTTGAGTCACCTCTTATAGCCTTCATATGATCAATTAGATCTGGTACCATGCTACGGTATAACATGGTACTTCAAAGTGGGGTTTTCTGTTTCTAAAATCTTACAGATACCAGTTGGTACAAATGTTTGTTGAATAATATGCATACTAATATGGAAATAAATACACCGTTTGAGGCGGTCCTGCAAGAGAAGCAAAGAATAGTACCACTGCGACCTACAAGTCATGTTGTATGAGGCAACTGAGGTAGGGACCTAGGGAAGCTACCCTAGTTTTTTAAAAAAGCATTGCAGAAATTGGATGTTCTGGCCTACTTGTAGATGCATAACTGGCACAACGCACAATCGCTCTTAGGCTCAGATCACAAACAAATCACACAGAGAATCCGCCTATACGGCAGTTTAATGGGATTGGTATCCTGCAACAAACGGATCTGGTGCTGAACTTTATCCGCATACCCTACATCAGAGTCCCCATAGGAAAATACATCATCATATTTCCCCAACAAGGATAACAGTGCAGTCTTTTGATCAATAGACCTGTACATGGGATTGACTCCACCAAGGCATCATCCGGCACTGCAGGAAGGTGGTGGATGGGTTCCCACCTTGGTCATCAACATGTTAGCACATAGTCTGTTCTTCAGGGACGCTACAAAATGATCCCTAAGAATATTGTTATCCAGAGGACCGACCTCCCGAGCCTGAGCCACTGTGACCTTTGTAAATAACTCGGCCAGACGATGAGAAAACTCCAGGCAAGACTCTCCCACTCGTTGGGACGAGTTAAAGAAAGCGGACAGGAGATCATGGGTTGACCTATTGTCCCCAAACACCCCCAGGAGGCTAGTCAACAACTGTTCTGGGTCCTGAATAGTCATCATCTGAATGCGCAGTTCTCTGCGAATGGAATCCGTCACATGATCGAACAGAGCGTCAATTCTGTCCTGGCCCTCAAGTCCATGAGTCCTCCAGTATCTACAAATCTCTCTTGAGAACTCTTCCACCGAGGGACCATGTTCCCCCCCAAACATTCGGACTGGTATATTGAGCGGACGTGGTAAATTACACGGCGCAGATGGCGAGATCCCAGGAAGGTAACCCCCAATCTGCAACTAGGTTCAGACAGGGCAGCAGTGGGAGTAAGGGCCCGGAGGCGCAACTTCCAACATAGCTTCTTCAAACCTTGCCCCTCTGGTATTTCTATGAGCCATCAGTCAAAAACACCCTTAAAGGCGAAATGTAAACAATAGTACTACTAATATCAAAGTGTCAGAAATAGCAAAATCGTATAATTATGAATAAGTATGCCAATAATTAAAGTGTCATCCTAATCAATATAAATTTGGTATATATAGAAAAAATCATCGCTCCATCATTGCAAATTGCTTATGATCAATCCATACCAGGCGCACTCAATAGACATATGGCATCGTCATAAGTAGATAATCTCACTTTCACCACTATACACCCGTTATTTATACTGACCAACCTAAGCAATATCAATCCCCGGGAGTGTATACTTAGAACAGCAAATATGCAAACCGTTATGAAAATCACTGGTAAAAATAGGTAATCAAGAAGTTTGATTGCTAGTCGTTCCACACAAAATGCAACCAATTAAATAATCTCTGAAAAGTAGCAATATTAGGAATGATAGGAAACAAAGTAGTACTTACTAATATTGTAACACTTGGTGTAAATGTCTTAGAAAACACATGGCAATAAACATCTGTATCAGGATTGTAGTCGTTGTAGCGATCTCTCAGGGTCCATATGAGAGAGGTAGAATGACAGGAACAGTGTTCTTGACCGGTAGATGTAGTCTCAAGAAGAAGAGCTGTTGTTGAAAAATAAATTGCGAAGATTCTTGAGGATGAAGAAAATATATGACCGGTGGGTAGCTCACGCCGGTCACCTTCCCTGTAGGAAGGACAATAAATAATAAATTGCGAAGATCCGTGAGGATGAAGAAAATTTATGACCGGTGGGTGACTCACGCCGGTCGCCTTCCTTGTAGGAAGGAGAATAAATAATAAATTGCGAAGATCCTTGAGGATGAAGAAAATATATGACCGGTGGGTGACCCACGCGGTCGCTTTCCTTGTAGGAAGGACAATAAATAATAAATTGCGAAGATCCGTGAGGATGAAGAAAATTTATGACCGGTGGTGACCCACGCGGTCGCTTCTCTGTAGGAAGGACAATAAATAATAAATTGCAAGATCCTTGAGGATGAAGAAAATTTATGACCGGTGGGTGGCCCACGCCGGTCGCTTTCCTTGTAGGAAGGACAATAAATAATAAATTGCGAAGATCCTTGAGGATGAAGAAAATTTATGACCGGTGGGTGGCCCACGCGGTCGCTTCCTTGTAGGAAGGACAATAAATAATAAATTGCGAAGATCCTTGAGGATGAAGAAAATTTATGACCGGTGGGTGGCCCACGCCGGTCGCTTTCCTTGTAGGAAGGACAATAAATAATAAATTGCGAAGATCCTTGAGGATGAAGAAAATATATGACCGGTGGGTGAATATCCGCAATTTTCCGCACCATCATAGCCGAAGAAGCATCGTAAAAAACGTGTACCTTGTAGATTATATATATCAAATAAACTATGAAATCATAACCAGACTCACGATTGGTCCACAAATGTCGATACAGTTAGGGCAGATCTAAATTTTTCTGACATCATTTGTAGTATGGGGTCCATATTGTAGTGATGATTGTGGTATTTAGTGATGGTATACTCAGACGATAATATAGACAAATACTGTCTTTCAGACTTCATATATATTTATTTTTGTGATGTTAATCATGAGTAGAAAAACACGTCGTCCATCTGTAATGTTTATGTTCACTCACGTCACTAACGTTGCTACGCAGTCACTACACAAAACTATGTCAACTAGTTTCTCTACGTCGATGTCTTGTTTTAGTGTTGCCATCTGCTTAGTGAGTATCTTTGTTTTTCAAACACTACAGTCTGCTAATAAACTATCTAAATATATACAAGCTACACACTACAGCTAACTGTCTGGTTCATCAGCTGCCACCTGGGGGGGGGACTGGCTACTACAGGTTGAAAGTGCGTGCTGCCTGTGTAGTACCGAGGCACGCAATGGAAGCAAAGAATAGTATCACTGTGACCTACAAGTCATTTTGTAAGAGGCGACTGAGTTAGGGCCTAGGAAGCTACCCTAGTAAATAAAAAGTAGATGTGATGACCTACTTGTAGGCGTATAACTGGCACAATGTACAATCGCTCTTAGGCTCAGATCACATACAAATCACGCAGAGTGGTTACAAGTGATCGATAGGGAGTATTCAAAGAAGAAATAGCGTGCCTCGACTTAATGAGGCTTTAATCCCCCACAAAACAAACTAACAAACAAACATACCATAGAACATAGAATCCAATACTGTGTAATCTCCGACCATTTCCCATTCTCAGAGATTGTTTCATATTTCATTAACATTTGTTTAACAGGAGCGGAAGTACTCATGGCCAGTCGTTACAATTGATGCAGAATGCTGTCAAGTCTATCCTTGATACACTTGGAGAGAATGACTACGTCAACATTGCAACTGTGAGTATCGTTTGTTTGAACTTCTTCTTCGAACGCTCCATATCAACCACTTGTTAACCACTTGATTTGTATGCGATCTAAGTCTAAGAGTGATTGTACGTTGTTCCAGTTATGCACCTACAAGTAGGCCAGCACATTCAATTTCAGTGCTGCTTTTATTTACTAGGGGCACATCCCTAGGGCCTACATCAGTCGCCTCTTATAATAGCCATCCATCGCAAGCGATGATGATAACAATCTCAGACGTGTGCTGTTGCACCTCTCTGGTGTATGCGGAGGTGACTGTAGAGTCCAATCCTAGAACAGAATCCCTGACCACAGGTGGGGCATACATGATCAAGGTTAGACATGTGCGTGTTGTGTGCTCTGTCTTTTCGCGCTGCTCGCTTTCTCTGTGACTCAACAATACGATGATTCTCAGCTATTCAGGTTCCTCTTTTGTTGTTACAGCGCCACATTTGGCGATCTTGCGCAAGGGATTCCCAGCACGTATTAGTCTTACGACATGCATTGCAGGTTGCAGTGGTACAATTTTTGCTTCCTTGCGGACCCTGTCACCACACGGGCGAGTGATTGTACATTGTGCCAGTTATGCACCTACAAGTAGGCCAGCACATCCAATTTCTGCAATGCTTTTATTTACTAGGTAGCTTCCTTAGGCCCCTGCATCAGTCGCCTCTTACAACATGATTTGTAGGTCGCAGTGGTACTATTCTTTGCTTCCTCTGCGGGCCCGGCACTACACGGATGAGAGTTTGTTGAACAAAATTAATATTTACCAGCTTTTGTCCTTTGTATACCATGGATAGAGAAGAGAACAAATAGATCAATCCAGAAAGTACTCAAAATCAAAGAAAACTGCCTGATGCTACAAATAAGAAAGAGAAAATTGAGGTATTTTTGACATATAAAAAGACATGAAGGGCAGGAGAAGACCATCATGGAAGGAGGCATACAGACAAAGAGAAGAAGAGGAAGACCACGGAAAGATGGATTCAGGATGTAACTGATGGTTTGAACATGACGGCTGCAGAGGTAGGACATCTGGCCTATGAGAGAGAAATTCCGGAGGACTGTTCGGGTGGCAAAGTTCTGCTCAGGACAAGCTACTTAACCCTTTGGACCCCACACCATTTTACACCAAATCACTTCCCAAATCCCAGCAAAGGAAAATAACCCACTGACATTCCACAGCATGTTTTTAAAAATTAATAAAAAAACTATTGACCCTAGGACACTCAAATTTGTGTCAGTGAACAAGAAAATGGACATAGTTTAAAAGGAAACTAAATTAAAATGAATACATAAAACAAGAATGATTGAAAAATGCAGTAGAAGTTGGTGGAAAAAAAAAAATTTGAAAAAAAAAAATTTGACTCGACAGTTCAAGACAGTGTACTCACCAAATGTCATATATCCAGGCTGGAATGGTACTTGGAGTAACATTCGCCTTTGCAGAGATGTATCTGGCAAATGTTACACCCGTACACGCTTTCCTGGGCGTTTCTTGCTGCCATCAGGTGCTTTTCTGTTGCGGCACCAGAAACAGGATTTGCATTTACCTGGCATGCGAATAAGGCGGTGCGCCGTCTGATTCCCAGTGACTGCTACATTTGAAGGCAAAAGGGGGTTAGCTCTCCTCGTGACAATGTTGCCCTTCACGAGTGATGCACAGAGAGCAAGCCTAAAATCTATGTGGTCAATATCCTTAGCCTTTGGGTGTGGCGATCGAGTTGGAATAGATTATCCAGCTATTGACGATGGAAGTCTGTAAGAGAAAATTAAAGAGATATCTCCACCACTTAACAGACTTCCTTCCCACAGTGTAATATGAGCAAAGCTGGTCAAACTTATCCACGCCACCCATAGACTTATTATAGGATGCCACGGTTGATGGTACCTGCAACTCCGTCTACCACCAGGGGCACGACGTGATACTGTTGTCTCTCCTGGCGTAGTATTGGTGCTCAGCAAATTTACAATTCTCTTGTCCCTCCAGACAGTAGCCACAATATTCCCCTGCTGCCTGTACAACACCGAACCTTTCTGCATTCTCTTTGTAGCGGTTGCTTTACAGTCAGCTGGCCAGCCCTTGCGATTTGGTCGTATTGTGGAGCACGAGTAGGTCTTCTTGTTGAGATCCACCGCCAGCTGCAGAGAAGCGAAGTAATTATCATAATAAAAATGATGATATTTATGAAGGTAAGGTTCTCCTACTTTGCAGACAACATAATGGCCTGATCCATATGGCATTGGATCATGAACCGCACCAACATAGACGTCGAAGTTTAGAAGGTAACCTGTAATCGAGTCCGCTGCACACTAGACCTTGATCCCCCAAGGGTTGGGCTTACCCTTGATATACTGTTTGAAGTTAAGCCGACCAGTGTAGGGAATCATAGCTTCATCAACACTAATATCTCTGCCAGGGCAATAACATGAAGCTATGTTCCTTTTCACCATGTCGAGGAAAGGTCTTACTTTGTACAGCTGGTCGTAGTTCCTATGGCCTTTAGGGAACTGATTCCTCGAATCATTCAGGTGAAAGTACTGAGAAATTTTAGCAAATCTGTTTCTCGACATACATTTTGAAACCCCTACTTGATTCAATCGATCATCTGTGCTCCAGTACATTTTGTACTGTGGCAAAACAACAATGCCCATCAAGATATTGATGTGCATATACAGACAATCTCAGAAGGCTTACAGGTACCCAGTACTTATCAGCATTGCCGGTGATTTCCTGACGTTGAACAGCATACAAGTTGGTCTGATCAACAGCTAACTGATAGAGTCCTCATAACTATCAGGCTAAAATAATCAAATGGATCAGCATTCACATCTAAGACGTGCACAGGCCCAGAGTCTTCTACAAATGGCTCGACTTCAACTGGGGAGGTGGCATCACACCAACGATCACAGTTAAAAACCGGCAAATTAACGGTCTCTTCATCAGAACTTGAAGCCTCGTGGTCTGAATCAGAGAAAGGAACATCTATGTCACTTTCCACATCAATAACACGAGTATCCTTTTCTAATTCGATGAAATGTCCGTGAAAAGATATATCAGAGCTGTCACTATCATCGCCATAATTCGCAGCCATTTTCAGAAAATTTTTGAAATTTTACGACGATTAAAAAATTGAAGATAAAATACAGAACCTTTCAGTAAGGGGTCCAGAGACTAAAAGAAAGTAGTTCCGTTAGTAAATGCCCGGATGCGAAAGTCCGTTATAAAATTGGTTGATTAGTTGTAACGTAAAGCAAGTTACAAACTGACAGTTAAAAAAGTCGTGTATTTTCGTGTTTGGGAGGGAGTACTATATAAACAAAATCCCGGAGATTTTCGTTTCAGGATCGATCCGTTAATGATGATCAGCTTTTGTCTCCTAAGGTTTACATCCTTAAAGTTATAAATATCCTCCCTCTCAGTTGCTATCATGTCTTTGTCAAAATATCTTAGTTATTGGATAAATATATTCAAAATAAAACTACGTTTGTATAAAACGTTTATATGTAATAACTACACTATTTTTTAAATGCGGGTGTTTACGGTAATGAGAGAGCGAACAGGCTTGCATCAACAGCATCAATTTTTGGAGAGTTGAAGATGGATAAGGGGGATGTTCTTCGGTCTCTTCACAACTGTTGGATGAGGACACTAAAATAGTATTTGAATCGATACAGCGATTTAAGCAGTTTGGAATTACCCGTTTTACAAGTAGAACTGAATGCCTGAGGGGCAGAGTGGAGGAGTGTGTTTAATGAACGAGCCATGCCCGTCTGCCCAGCGTGTTCGTAGCGCGTTGGACTACGGGTGACTATCCCTCTGTGCGTACGGGTTCAATTCCGCGGGATGGCAGAAAAAGCCACAGATTCCCCAGATTTACGGTGTTCGTGGCACCGAACAGAAGGGTTACGATGTCCATGGTACCGCGTCAAAGAGCTAAAAAGCTCAAGTGCTTCTGGATCGGAAAAAAAAATGATCAAGCCATGGGAACCATCAGTATGCTTACTCTTCTATATCTGTAGGGGGAGACTGAGCACCTATGGGTCTGCCCGGAGTGCAATGACGTCAGTTTAGTAACCAATAACCAATAAATACAATAATGATGCGTAAAGTCGAAACAGGAATGGTGAGACAGAACTGATTGAGGGTATTGGCACAGACAGGGATCAGAGAAATCATCTTTATTTTTGTTCCTGGACATGTAGGAGTTAGAGGTAATTAACAAGCTGATAGATTGGCTGACACTGCTACAATATCGGAGGAAGCTTCAATGGACCGAAATGACATTCTTATTGCATTGAGTCTTTCCGAACAGTGGAGTTTCAGAGTTGTGAATTCCAGTTGCTGACCAGATTGAGAGAGATGAGTGTCGATATCGGTACAGCCCAAAAAGAGCGACATACCAAATATCAAAAAGATTGATTAATCAACAGCTACTGTCATCTGGCATGTTGACCCGCTGGATGCTGCTGGATTTATTGAGACGGAGATTGAAGCACCTAGGGACATGTCCGGAGTGCTATGATGATAGTCCTCATGTAACTGGTAACTGATAAAACGTTTATATTGGATATAAATTATGTGTGCCTCAAGTCACCTTGAACTTTACATGTATCATACAGGAAACAGTAAACAAGTGACGCAATCTTAAACTGACCTGGTTAAATAGTCCTACCAATAATTCATGACTATTCTATTCTGAGGGTTTGAAAAGAAGTGTGACATACATTCGGCACATTCTCTCTTTAGACTGTTCAGCAACAAACGCACACCATTCTTCCTTATTCATGGGCTTCCTCTGTATTGTGTTCCAGCTATGATTCATTTCTTTCAGTTCCTGGTCTATCGTTTTCCTTCAGGTTGTCTTGAGTCTTCCACGTTTTCGTTTACCCTCTGGAGTCCATCCCAGTGCAGTTTTCGTGTCAGAGCCAGTTGCCATGCGCATCACATGCCCGATCCATCTCCAGTGTCGGCACATTAATTTCATCTTAAACCATTGTCTCCTAGCCCAGACTGTTTCAATCTTGAGCATATTCCACTTGTGTGTTTCCAGGGCCCCAAAGTAGAGCAAAGAATAGTATTGGTTCTTCTGCTAATATATAGAGGAACCAATACTGACATACAGATACGAGTCATGGACAATAAACAGATTGAACAATTTCTGAGGGCCACAGAGATATGGTTTTAACAGAAGAATGATGAGAATCTCATGGACTGCTAAAATGACTAATGTTGAGGTGTTGAATGAGGTTAAGACACAGAGAACGTTTATCATCAATGTAAGAAAGAGGCAGACATAATTTTTCGGCATGTGATGAGAAAGGGAGGTTTTGAACACATTGTAACAACTAGTAAAACCAAGGGGAGACGAGACAGAGGTAGACAGAAAGATAACATTTTGGGCAGCCTGACTACACATCATGGAAAAGCGGCAACATCTGAGATGATAGCAAACACCAGAGACAGAGATATGTGGAGATCCACGATCGCCTATGCCAGCCGGCATGGCACCTGATGATGATGAGTACTAAAGACCTGTATTTGTGACTTTTACAGACAACTTGTTGTCTTATATCGATAATGTAATATATATTTTCTACTTTTCAGTTTAATGAGAATACTAACTTCGTCAGTAAATGTTTCAATCATACAGCTTTTGTTCAAGCTAACTACCGAAATAAACAGGTGAGACAGATTTAATAGGGTAATCAGCTCAGTAATGTTTACAAGACATGTATTAGAACAGTCATCCTCTGTGAATTTGTCAAAATGTAGAACTTTCTTGTTGACAACGATCTGCAGGTTTGTCTGTAAAGTAACCTTTTTTTCTTACCTCGAAGTATATTGGGTAATACGATGTTAGGTCTGTATCTTTCATTGACCATCAGCACAAGATGGGGGATGTGGTCAACAACACGCCTGCCTCCTTTCCCTGTGCTTTTCCTGGTTCCCAATTGAGGCTAGGTCGACCTGAGAGCTGTTACGTTCTGAAAAATATTCCACGTTCACTGTGGGATTGAGCACAGATCACTGGCCTAAGAAGTGAGTTCACTAAGAACTGCGCTACTGCGGTTCTCTAGGTCTGCCTTTGAACTCAAGCAATTCCTAGAATGGGACTTGATTAACAAAAGAGAAATGAGTTCAGATTCAGACAAGTATATCATTGCAATAAAATGGCAGAGTGAACAGGTTTTGTTCTTTTCAAATGAGTGATGGCATAGCAGTATCCTGTCAAACAGCAAAAATAACTATCACCCAAGCCACTAGAACAGATCAAAACAATAACAGAAAACCATGACACTGGGAAACAACCCGGTAACAATGTGGCAGCAAAAGAAGAAAATCATTCCTTCCTTCCTTTCGTTCGCTTGAAATATTGTCTATATATTCAATGTTGTCTCTTGTATAAACTTCACTGTCTTTTGTAGTTATCAGAGAGGTCCGATTGTTTCTATTGAGTGTTGTTTCATTAGGCCAGTGAGTTTGATTAGGCCAGTGAGTTTACCTCAGTATATCATTCTGTTCGGGGCAGTCTTGAAGTATGTGCTCTGCAGTCTGATGTGCTTGTTAACATGTACACATGGCTGAATTGCCATCTTGAATTTTGTATACCTGTAGCTGTGGAGTCGATTGTGTCCTGTTCTAAGGCGCAGAATGACAACTTGTTCTAATGTGCTCATATTATAATAATCATCTTGTGTTGTTATTTGTTGCTTATCGAAGAAGAAGAAGATATAATTGCAAAAGTATTGAGAACATGCAGCACTTTTAGATCACGTTTTGGAAGCATATCCAATATTGACTTGGAAAAAGGATAGGAAAATAAAATGTGTTTGTGCTTGATGTCTGGTAGAGAACGTCCCAACAGCTTGCGTGTAGTCGGTTCTCAGGATGGAGAGTGACGCCGTTACTGCTGCCCTCCATTTATCTCTCTTGAGGGGCTGTTTGCTGGGGCCATTGTTGTATCTGACGCTCGGTCGGTGCTTCGAATATTCAAATGCAGGTTTTGGTGTGAGTGGATCTAGTATAATAAAGTTTCTAACCTCCAGAGGCTTACGTGGATCTACTGTCCTGGACATGTAAGTGTTTGTGGCAATGTGAGAGTGGAAAGGCCTGCATCAACAGCATTGATTGTAGGAGAGTTGAAGATGGATAAGTAGGATATTCTTCGGTCTCGACTGTCTGTTGGAGGATTACACTAATATATATGTTGAATCGATCCAGCGATTTAAGAAGTTTGGAGTTGTCCATTGTGCAGGTGGAGCTGGATCCCAGAGTTGTAGAGTTAGGAGTGTGTTTAACCAACGAGACACATGAACTATCAGTATGCATACCTTTGATATCTGTTGAGGGAGACTGAGCACCTATGGGTCTGCCTGGAGTGCAATGAAGTCGGTTCAGTAACCAATAACCAGTTAAAACAAGATGGTCTGTTAGTGTCTTTGAAGGTGGTGGATTGGGTCATATCTGTGTCTCTCCAGGATATTACGAGTATATAGTTTTAGTTCAGTTTAGTCATCGGATCATCATCATCACTGCACATCAAACCAATTAGAGTGGTTACCAGGGCCCAAGTTTGGGGTGTAAAGAATAAAACCACTGTTACCTGCCACGCATGTTGTAAGAATGTTGTAAGCATGTTGTAATTGTAAGGGAGGCTTGCTAAATCGAATGCATGTGTTCTAAACGTGTAGAAGTCTGCATTTAGGGGCCTACCAAACCAATGTGCAATGTATACACGTTCATGGCAAAGATCAAACATATCACAAAGAGTGATTAAAATTGGTTGTAAAGAACAACGCAAAGAATAGAAGAAACCAATTACTACATAAGTGTTCCAACTCCTCGTATGTCAGCGTGTGGCAACTAATGACACCGGTTCTGTGTTAATTTACTATTCTTCTTTCACTACCAGTATAGCGCTCTTGTCTAGCTACACCACATTTGACTTGAAATTCATGCAGTCTTGTTAGTGTTGTAGATTCATCACTATTACTTAAATCATTTACACTTCCTCTCTTCCTTAGGGAATTTAGAGTAGCAGCCTCGCCAACTTTTTTCAGTAGCTTTACATGCAAGCCTATCTGCGCTTTCATTTCCCTTTACACCTGTATTCCCTGGCACAAAAATAGAACTGATTCCAGGATATTAAATATTGAACAACTAGAAATTATTTAGCAACATGTACTAGATTGTCTTTCTTATTACTCACAGAGGTTGATGAAAGATATAGACAATCTGTCGGCAAATGGACAAGCAGACTTTAGCGGGGCAATCAAATTTGCATTTGAGAAGTTCAAAGAGGTAAGTTTCTTAGAGTTTGTTTCCATTTTGTATGATTAATTTGTTGTTGATGTATATTCTTCTTCAAATGCTCCATATCGACCACTTGTTAACCATTCTGTGTGATTTTGTATGTGATCTGAGCCTCAGAGTGATTGTACATTGTGCCAGTTATGCGCCTACAAGTAGGCCAGCACATTCGATTTCTACAATGTTTTTTATTTACTAGGGTAGCTTCCCTAGGTCCTACATCATCGACTTGTAGGTTGCAGTGGTACTATTCTTTGCTTCCTTTGTGGGCCCCGACACCACACGGGTGGTTGTTGATGTATCTAATTACTTTGTGTACACTTGTTCTCATGTAGGTACACCAACCAATGTGAGTTCATTGTCGATATGGATGGTTTAAGGGTTTCTATGACAAAGTGGTTAAGGCGTTGGCTTGCCTACTCTGTAGGTTCTGGGTTCAAACCTGGACAGTCACATTTGCAACACTTTCGGCAGATAGCGTCCTATTTGTGTCAACATGGATGGAGCTATATGGGGAAACACAGTGTAATGAGGTCAAACTTCCACTATTAGACTCTCTAGATCAGCGTTTCCCAAAGTGGACGGTACGCTCTCCCACTCCACCCCAAGTCGGCGCTGAAGCGTTCTAGTGGGTGATAGTGGGTTCAGAAGAATTTGGGGGGTGTTCAGGTGATTAGGGGTTGGTCGCTCCTTAAAGAAGAAATTAATAATAAATATTTTAAAATACATTTTTTTCGTGATTTTGCGATTGAATAATCATTTAAAATTTGAATTTTGCATTTAAATTCATCTTATACTCATCTTACACTACCCATTTTTTCATCAATTTTCTATTTCATGCATATAATCATTTGAAAATTGACCATGTATGATAGAAATATATATCAATTTTCTATGTCAAAGAAAATAAAGCATGTATGTATGTGGGGGTTGGCAAACTGTTATAATGTGGAGGGAGCGTTACAACGTTTATGTTGTGCAAATGGGCAGTGGGCGAAAAGTTTGGGAATCTATGCTCTAGATGGATGGTTTGATTATTTGGGGAGTGGGATCTGAATCGACTTATCTTCTTATTCTTTTAACTCTCCTTCAAGCATAAGGCATCAACAAATTTCCTCCAACCATATCTGTCATATCTCTTGGTATGACTAGGACTATTCTGTTAGACTAAGTCTGATCTTGTGGACAGCAAGCTGATTTTGTGTCTTATGTCATAATGAGCTCATCTTGTTTGGGATATATGGCCTGGAGAACGGATCTTGAGTCACTAACGACTGTCGCCCGAGTGGTTACCGGGCCCAAATTCGGGTGTAAAGAATAGAACCACTGTTACCTGCCACGCATGTCGTAAGAGGCGACTAAGGTGGTTTGGCTGAAATCAGATGCATGTGTCCTAAACGTGTAGATGTCTATGCGTTTAGGGGCCTACCAAACCAATGTGCAACATATCCACGTTCTTGGCAAAGATCAAACATATCACAAAGAGTGATTAAAATTGGTCGTAAAGAAGAAACGTAAAGAAGAAGACTAATGACTGCAATATTTTTGGCGGACACCTGCTGGTCGTTGAAAAAAAAAGATAATCAATATTGTGCCAGATTTTTAAATGATTGAATGCTAAATCTTGATTTTAGCTTCACTTCACTTCTACTTTCAGTTTAATGACAATGACACCAATTCTAATAATATTGGGGCCAACTGTAATAAAGTAATCATGTTGCTAACAGATGGAGCCAGTGATACTGCAGAAGAAGTCTTTACTAGTATAACTGGCGAACAAAACAGTAAGTATATCATGGTGGTGAGAATCAATCAGTGCCGTACTGCCGGCGAGGCGATCATGTCTCTCCACAACTCTCTGCTTAGTGCATGTAATCAGTTCTGACGCGATCTTGTGTTGAACCATGATGTCAGGCCATCCAGCATCTTCTCCATCTGTCTTCCGCGTTCTCTCCTTCCCTGAATTTTACCTGTTGGTACCAAATGTTCTAAACCTTCTCTTCGCATTATATGCCCAAAGAACCTTGATTGTCGGATTCTTATTCTTTTGATAAGGTTTCTTTGTGTGCAGGCCTGATTTAAAACCTCCTCATTTGTTTTCTTGGCTGTCCATGGAATTTTCTGCATTCTTCTGTAAAACCACATCTCTGTTGATTTCAATGATCGTATATCCAATGACGGTGGTGAGAATAGTGAACAAATTTACTTATTAAAAATACGTTTATTAGTAACATTGATTGATAGGACCATTATCATTGTACTTCGGTGAGTAATCATGTGTGCTCCGATTTCTTTCTTAAACATGAAGATCTGAGCGGCAGTGCACAAACTCCGTAGCACCAGCGAGGGTCCTGGTGTAATTTAGAAGATGGTGAAAATATTTTGTAGAATTTTTTTTTTTTTTTCCGAATACATTTTGCCGGAGCAGCGGCTTTTCAGCCTGCTCTTGTCGATTGTGAACTGCCAATGGTTCTTTTATATGCCCAATTTGAACCAAGGACCTATGTTTTATTGTCCGCCTCCGATAGGATTAGGAACCTGATCTCACCTACACTGATGCCTTAGAACAGGACACAATCGTCTCCGCAGCCTCATGTATACAAATTCAAGATTGATAATTCAGTCATGTGTGCATGTGGACAGGAACATCAGACTGCAGAACACATACTTCAAGATTGCCACGAATATGGTATCCTGAGGCAAACTCACTGGCCTAATCTTCTTCTTCTTTGCTTTCGTTCTTTACGACCAATTTCAATCACTCTTTGTGATATGTTTGATCTTTGCCAAGAACGTTGATACATTGGTTTGGTAGGCCCCTAAACACATAAGACTTCTACACGTTTAGGACATATGCATCCGATTTCAGCCAAACCTCCTTAGTCGCCTCTTACGACATGCGTGGCAGGTAGCAGTGGTTCTATTCTTTACACCCCAAATTTGGGCCCGGTAACCACTCGGGCGTCTGGCCTAATGAAACAACACTTGACAGAAAACTACACAGACCTCTGTGTGAACTACAAAAGACAGTGAAGTATATACAAGAGACAACATTGAATGTATAGATAATATTTAAAGTGAACGAAAGTAAGGAAGGATACAAGAGACAACATTGAATGTATAGATAATATTTAAAGTGAGTAGAAGGATACAGACAACATGAATGTATAGATAATTTAAGGACAAGTAAGTGGACCTACACTGAGATCAGGAATCTCTAGAGAAATATCGCAATGGCTCCACGAGGGAGTGAACCGGTTACTTTTGAAATGAGAAGCGAGCACCTAACCTCTACGTCACAGAGATCTTCAAACACTGTTTTCTGATAGATGAATCGCCCGAGTGGTTACCGGGCCCAAATGTGGGGTGTAAAGAATAGAACCACTGTTACCTGTCACGCATGTCGTAAGAGGCGACTAAGGAGGTCTGGATGAGATCAGATGCATGTATCCGCTAAGGAATGCTAACCCGAAACAAATGCTTGCAGAAAACGGATGCACCAGGCCGTAAGGCGCATAACATGGTGCAACGACCCTCACAATGAGGAATGGGATAACGGATTCTACGGTTGCCAATCTGCCTCGGAGATTTAGCCACGCAGTAAGAATGTCAGAACTACCATCACGAGGGTGGCCAAAACTTACTGCGGGAAGAGGTCAGCACAAACGGGAAGCAGAAATCATAGGAATTATATCCTACAGAACTGCCCCAGTATGCAAACTTGAGAAGAAAAAGGTGACCCACTTACACTAGCGTCCAAGACAAACTGTACAGCGTGGCTGATAATCTGAGGCAGATGGCTGCCTTTATTAAAGAATCCGAAATCCCAATCTAGTGAGAACGAAGAAGAAGATAGATGAATGCTGTTTTGAAAACCTCTCAACATCTCCAGCATTCTGCGTAGGCACTTGATCTCTGTCGTGACACGTTTTCACTAGTATTACTTATATTTTTCAAACTGTTGTGGTTTCCAGGTCAGTGTTCACATATGCAGTGGGTGGCACACCAAACCCTTTGACGGCTCTTAGATTTATGGCTTGTGCAAATAGAGGTAAGTAGACTGTGTGTTTAACATTTTGTACTCACTGCGCCTGTGTGTTGCCGGGGCTCACCAGGGGAGCAAAGAATAGTAACACTGCGATGTACAAGCTATGTCATAAGAGGTGACTGAGGTATGGGCCTAGGGAAGCTATCCTAGTAAATAAAAGCTTGCAGAAATCGGATGCGCTAACCTAGTGTAGGCACATAACTGGCACAACGTAAAATCTCTCTTAAGCTTGGATCACATACAAATCATAAAGATTGGTTAACAAGTGGTCAATATAAAGCGTTCGAAGAATAAGAAGTACTCATGGACGAACATCATCATCATATGGCTTGCTGGGGCTGCTGATATCAAAATTGATAACGCTCTGCTGTAGTGACCACATGCAGGCGTCAACAATTTACAGAATTACACTTGTCTTTGTTCGGGGGCACATGGGTGTCATTGGCAATGAGAGAGCAGACAGACTGGCTGGCTCTGCCGCTATATCAGAGGGCCAGCCAATGGACATAGCTGACATCGTGAACGCCCTCATAGAGCGTGGCCGCAGAGAAGACCTTATCTAAACCAATCCACGTCAACTACTAGATTGCGAGAACTGGGTTTGAAGATTGGTGTGGCAAGAAAAGAACGGTACAACAGGTATACGAGTCGGCTCATCAATCAAAATAGAACTGGTACGGTCAGTCGCTGGACGCTGTAGGAGATATTGCGAAGGAGATCAGAGCACCTATGGACGTGTCCGGAGTGCAATGAAGATATTCCAAACTGAAACTGAAACTGACCACATGCAGGGGAAATTCTGGGTTAGAGACCAAACTGCGGCAAAAATGTGTGGTGCGCACACAGTATACGGTTGCACTACAGGAAACCCTAATCCTTTACTTGGGGATCTTCTTTGCGTTCGGTTTCGTATGCTCATCTAAACTATGAGATGGGTTGCCTCTTTGAAGTTGCATATCAGTTGGAGTTCCTTGAGAGTTCACCATAGCTTGTTCTGTAAGCTTCGTCCATGAGGCCATGTTTTGTTTTGTTGTTGTATGTATGATGTACCTGAATGCAGGATGTGCTCTGGAGTCTGTGTTTCTGTCTGGCATGCACACTGTGCAGTCTGAGCAGGCTTTATTCTGTACATGTGATAGTTGAGCCTGCAGTGACCTGTTCTTAGGCCAAACGAAATAAAAAAGAATTATATTCTGTAAAATACATAACAATGAAGAGTTATAAAGTTATTGGTTACTGAACTGACGTCACAGCGCTCCATGCAGACCCATAAGTGCTTAGTCTCACCAAACAGATGTTGAAGGGTAAACATACTGATGGTTCATGTGGCTCGCTGGCTAAACACTCCTCACTCTGCCCCTCAAACATCCAGCTCTACTTGTAAAACGTGTAATTCCAAATCACTTAAATCGCTGGATTGATTCAGACATCAATTTTAGTATCTTCGCCAAGAGACCGAAGAAAATCCCACTTATCCATCCTCAACACTTCAACAATCGATGCTTTTGATGCAAGCATATCCACTCTCTCGTCACGAACACCCTCATGATAAGGACAGTAAATCTACTTGAGTCACTGAAGTTTGGAAACCTCTACAGCCAACATAAATAGTAACATAGACATCTAGGTACGCCATGTTTCATATGAAATATAAACAACATATAATTGGGTACAAATGAATGTAGGTATAAACAAATTGTCTTCAACCATCCTCAGGCTCTTTGTCACAGATTCCTGCCATGGGGGCCATAAGAGCAAAAGTACAGGTAAGACCAGTTATTGAACCAATATAATACAATTTTTTCACTAGATTATTTCCATTTAGAGCAATTATCGATTTCTTCGTCTGCATTCTCACTAGATTGTGATTTTGGATTCTGTAATAAAGGCAGCCGTCTGCCTCAGATTATCAGCCACGCCATACAGTTTGTCTTGGACACTAGTGTAAGTGGGCCACCTCTTTCGTCTCAAGTCTGCATACTGGTGGCAGTTTTGTAGGATATAATTCCTATGATTTCTGCTTCTCCGTTTGTGCCGACCTCTTCCCGCAGTAAGTTTTGGCCACCCTCGTGATGGTAGATCTGTCATTCTTACTGCATGGCTAAATCTCCAAAGCAGATTGACGACCGTAAAATCTGTTACCCCATTCCTCATTGTAAGGGGTCGTTGCACCATGTTATATGCCTTACGACCTGTTGCATCCGTTTTCTGCAAGCATTTGTTTCGGTTAGCATTCCTGGCGGCCCTAAAATTTAGAGCATTTATGAGTTTGTCTTGAATGCAGCTATGTCAGTTTTTAAACACTGAAACTGCTCTGTGTTGCCTGGGCTCAAGGAGCAAAGAATAGTAACACTGCAACCTACAAGGCATACCGTAAGAGGCAACTGATGTAGGACCTAGGAAACTACCTAGTAAATAAAAACATTGCAGAAATCAGATGTGCTGGCCTACAGTAGGCGCAAAATTGGCATAATGTATAATCACTCTTAGGCTCAGATCACATACAAATCGCAAAGAGTGGTTTAACAAGTGGTCCAGCCTGCTCGTCTCGATTTTAAACTGCCAAAGGTTCTTTTACATGCTCAAATTGAACACGGCATCTATGTTTTATTGGCCGTCTCCGATAGGACTAGGAACTGGATCTCACCTACACTGAGATCAGAGATCTCTGGAAAAATATCCAGATGGCTCCACGAGGAGCGAATCTTGTACTTTTGGCACAAGAGATGAGCGCCTAACCTCTTCGCCACAGAGACCCCTTCTCTTTGGTATGTCTGTCAGCATTTCCATTTCCACATATAATTGCAGTGAATAAGAATCTATAGTCCATTCACTTTGTTGATACTACGCTGTGTTCCGAAAGACTGTGCAATTCAACGTTTGTTGAAATTGTTTCTGAGATCAGTAATGACTGATAAATAATCTTTGAGGAAGACTATTAAGGACAGACTATCATCTTCCGACTCAGGATAGGACATAACAGACTGAACAAACAGGATACGATTGTCTCCATCCCCTCTGTGTCTCACTGGCACCGCTAATTAAACCACAGAACATATCCTGCAAGATTGTCCCCTGTATGTCCTCCCTAGAAAGGAATGCTGGCCCTACAACCCAACACTACATTCAAAACTACATGGCACCAGAGATGAGCTCAGACAACAGTTGACTTCATGATATGAACGCATCTGATGGTATAATCATCAAATTAGTGATCGTAAAGAAGAAAGATTGTCCAATTCAATGTTTGTTAAAATTGTTTCTGAGATCAGTAATGACTGATAAATAATCTATAAGGAAGACTATTAAGGACAGACTATCGTCTTCCGACTCAGGATAGGACATTACACACTTAGGACATAACAGACTGAACAAACGCCTACACAGGATACGATTGTCCCCATTCCCTTTTTGTCCCTTTGGCACCGCTGATCAAACCACTGTCATGATCCGCAAGACTGTCCCTGTATGTCCTCCCTAGAAAGGAATGCTGGCCTTACAACCCAACCTACATTTCATTAACTCATGGCCCAAAATTAGAGCATTTAGAGTGTCTTGAATGCGCTATCATTTTAAGAATGAAACTGTCCTGTGTTGCCTCCTAGGAGCAAAGAATGTAACCTGCAACCCAAGCACTACATTCAACACTGATTAGGACCTAGGAAATACTAGTAAATAAACTGGCAGAAATCAGATTGCTGAGCCTACAGAGGCAAAATGCAATGTAATCACTCTGGCAGAGGCCCAACTGAGATGGTTTAACAGTGGTCCAGTTGCTCGTGCCTGATTTAAACGCCCCAAAAAGTTCTGTATGTCAAATTGAAGGGCACATGTTTTATGCAGTGGACCAGATAGACTAAACGGACACTCTAATGAGACCCTGAATCTCTGATATAGACAATACGGGAGGAATCCTTGACTGCAAAGATCGCCTAAATTGCGCCACAGGGGAAACCCTCTGATGCTGAGCATTCATTTTCACAAAAATTGGCAGGAAAAGACATAGCCAGTCACTTGCTGTCTAACGCTGTGTCATGATGCCTTCACCTGTGGTGAAATTCTGTTCTGAGATCATATCTGATAATCACCTCTTGAAGACATGAGAGGACAGACATCACTCTGAATTCGGATGCATCATCGCTGACAAAGGATGGCTATTGTTCTTTCCTCATGGCCAGATGGGCACCAGACAACAGTTAACTCACAGAAAATGCAAGATTGTCCCCTGTATGTCCTCCCTAGAAAGGAATGCTGGCCTACAACTCAACACTACATTCAAAACTACATGGCACCAGAGATGAGCTCCAGACAACAGTTGACTTTATAGAATGCAAGACTGTTGGTATAATCATCAAAAGGATCGGTAAACAAGAAAAAATTGTCCAATTAATGTGAAAATGTTTCTGAGTGAGACAGAAAATAATCTTAAGAAGACTATTAAAGAATGTCTCCTGAAACTTACATAGACAAAACAGACTGAACAATCCCTTCAAGGGATCGTGCCCATGTTTGGCGCTGTAATCAAACCACTGAGGAACCGAAGAGCCTGAGAATCCTCTAGAAAGGAAGCTCCAAGACAAACTACATTCGAAAAACATGAGCACAGTACCAGACACATGTCTAACTTATCATGAATGCCGGACCTGTGCCTTGATGTCCTGCTAGAAGATTGGACTCTACATTCACTTCATGGCACCAGAGAGGGTCAGACAGTGACTATCATCTAAGATTAGACTGTCATCTTATGCTCCTAGATGGAAATGGCTACAATACTACATTCAAAACTACATGCTGAACTTGAACACAGGACCTACATTTTATCGTTCGTCTCCGATAGGATTAGGAACTTGATCTCATCTACACTGAGATCAGGGATCTCGGGAAAAAATATCCTGATCGCTCCACAAGGGATATAACCGGGTACCTTTGGAACGAGAGGCTTGCGCCAAACCTCTACGCCAGAGACCTCCCTTAATTTATGATAAATTAAGAACAAATATTACATTTAATTTATACAAGGAAACCAGAAAAATTAACAGAAATATAATATCACTTGATAACTTCTGTGTAAATAACTAAAATATATTCTCTGTATATTTCCCTCTGTGTGTGTGAATGTACTCAATTCACTAGGACTATATGAATGTCCTGTCACGTGCTATAGTTTCCCGCTGGCATTGATTTGATCGAGTGGACTGGCATTCAAAGAGACACATTCTTCGATAATGATTTGGTACACTTAATAACATTTCATAGCGGAAGCAGTATTTTTTTTTTTTTTTAAGCAATCCTGGTTTATTTTTGTTGGGAGCGGATCTTAGACTTTTAATCCAAGCTTATCCACCACCCCTCTCTTCTATAAAAAAAAAAGTAACATTATTATCCATCATATATAAATTATTTTAAAAAACTCATTACTACCTGTAATACCACTTTTAGGATTCCCCAGTGTAAAAGCAGAGGGTAGGTTTAGAACGCAGTAGAATGGTTACATAATAAAATAAGATTGCAAAAGCGGTCAGATCATGTTCATGAGAACGCTGCGGAAAAAACTGAAAAATAGTTTTAAAAAAAAGTTATTCTGATCAGCGCTAAATTTAGACAGCGAAGTAAAATAGGGCGGCATTAATGTACAACACAGATGCCATGTCGCCAGTGGTCACCATATTGGACAGCACTGAACTAGCGCCTTCCAATATTGATAACTCATTGATTATAATTGACAAGACACATAATGTCGTTTGAAACTTCAGTAACCAACAAAATATTATTTCAAATATTTTCTTCTGAGTTAGGGAGGTGAGACAATCCATCACACACATTTTATCATAATATTTATATATAATTTGTTTACATTGTATTTGAGGGACATATTATTTTTATATTTGGGGGATCTATTATTTTATGTCTGATGTGAATTGGAGTTCTATTATGGTTTCTTTTTTTTGGCACACTTTTATGATTTCTTGTATTTGTTTAGCAAAATTTTATATCAAGGGTTTCTTAGATAAATGAATTGTTTACAGTTATACAGCGTCTGTAGTTTAAGCAGTAACTAGTTTGATCACAACTCAAGAGTACTTGGTTCAAATCTGCGGTGGGCAGTTTTGAAGCAAAATTTGTGCCAGTGTGGATTTTTACAACAGTAAAAATATACCTTACAGTTCAAGAAACAATGGAAAACTACTGAATGCATAAGTGGTGCATTGAAAATCAACGACTCGTTTACTGTGGTTGATGGTGATGTCTTGTAAAGGATATACAATGATTTTCATTTTCATACCTCGCCCGAGTGGTTACGGGCCCAAATTTGGGGTGTAAAGAATAGAACCACTGTTACCTGCCACACACGTCGTAAGAGGTGACTAAGGAGGTTTGGTTGAAATCGGATGCACATGTCCGCTAGGAATGCTAACCGAAACAAATGCTTGCAGAAAACGGATGCACCAGGCCGTAAAGCGCATAACATGGTGCAACGACCCCCTCACAATGAGGATATGGATAACGGATTCTACGGTCGCCAATCTACCTCAGAGATTTAGCCATGCAGTAAGAATGTCAGACCTACCATCACGAGGGTGGTCAAAACTTACTGCAGGAAGAGGTCGGCACAAACGGGAAGCAGAAATCATAGAAATTCTATCCTACAGAACTGCCCCCCGTATGCAGACTTTGAGAAGAAAGAATTGGCCCACTTACACCAGCGTCCAAGACAAACTGTATGGCGTGGCTGATAATCTAAGGCAGACAGCTGCCTTTATTAGAGAATCCAAAATCCCAATCTAGTGAGACGCAGAAGAAAATAATAATTTCATACCTCAACTTTTGACGCTTTGAGTTTTAATGCTTCATTTGCGATTATAAAAGAGCCAGGGACACTTGGAGGCATGAGTTGGAAACAGAATGCAAGATATGTGGAGAGATTGGAGAGATCTGGACAAGATGGCTTTGAATTTAAGGACTTCAAAAGCCTTGCCTATGCTTTTAAGTGGACCTATGCCTCCCTAAGGGTGAAGTCAGAGGAAGAAAAAAAAGAATTTGCGATTATAACTACCATCTGGCATCAGTCAGCTCAGACTTCCTGAATTAAAAGTATACAAAACCGAAAGTTCTGCTTACGGGTCTGCAAGTTCTAACTTGCACAATGAACTCGACTCTAAATGTGCTTTTAAGTTGTGTTCTTAACCCTTTCGCTGCTACATACTTTCTGAAGGCTGAGCTAAAATAGCTACTCTTTGTTTCTAGGTCATAAACATGAATGTACGCCTATAGCAGTGACAGTAGCAATGTATAATGTGTTAACACGTCTTTAGCCCACAGAGGAGAGATAATAACAGACGTGTTAATGCGTCTTTAGAAGTGAATGGAAAAACGTATATATACATCCTTAGCAGCTAAAGGGTTAAAAACACTCATATTGTAGGGCTATGGGTGCCATAAGAAATAAGAGTTTTTGGTTTGAATCCGATGTTTGGTAATTTGTTTTTCAAGAAGCCCCTAATACTTGTTCTTCTTTTTCACCTTTCAATTCCCAATGGAGCACATGTCTTCAACAAACTTCTTCCAGCATCTCTTCTCTCTTGCCATCGCTTCCAATTATCACCAGATTCTTTGGGCTTTCCCAACGATACATCATTTGCCTCCCTGTTGGGGGACCTTCCCCTGGTTTGGAAGGTCGAGTTAGGTTATCAGAAGACTATCATCATAGCACTCCGGACATGTTCATAGGTGCACCAATCTCCTTAACAAATCCAGCAGCGTCCAGCGCCCAACACGCCAGTTCGATGTTGATTAATCAATCTCTTTGCATAATTGGTAGTCGTTCTTTTCAGGCTCTACCAATATTGACACAATATTGAGTTAGGTTTTTTCTTTTAGTTGTACTTTAATGTTTGTGGAAATTTTGTTTGGCTTATTTTTTCTACAGGGTGACTTAGCCAGCCCCTTGCACAACCCTCCTTATTTGTGTCTCATGACATGCTTTGCAGGTACACATTGCTGCATATTCTTTCCACCCCTTTCGGATCCTGGTAGCACAAGGTGGACCCTACCTTAGCCCTCTTACGACAAGCCTTGTATTTCGCAGTGTTACTATTCTTTGCTCCCCTTGTGAGCTCTGGCAATACACAGGCACAACTTGTTCACCATCTATTTATTGATCATATTCAGGGCTCTGTGCTACCTCTGGGGTTCTTAAAACTCCTTTTTTCTCTTCTCACACTCTAAGCTGCAAATCACACATAAAAAGTAATTTAACAAGTAGTTGATGTCAAGTGAATGAAGAAGAAGAAGCTTATACTATCACAGCTTTATGGTTATTTCTCACATTGAGAATATTTATACTGGTCCAAGGCTCATTATATTATACAGCCAATAACCATCTGTTTGCTCTTGTTGAATAACAGGAGTATACCATGCATCTGAAAGAAAAGGAAGTAGCAAATGCTCGAGATATCACATGGGAGATTACTTTGAATCCTAGGGTATGATTGCTTGCAAAGTGATTTCCCTTTATTCCTGACATTTAAAAAAAAATTTGGCATTTGACCTCCAATTTAAAATAGTCATGTCTTTGGCCTTGTTTATTTCACTAACTAAATTGCATATTGTGGTTCTGAATTATACTTTGCTAATACTAATACGGAAAACAAAGATTTTAATACTAAGAGCATGCATATTCCCAGTGACAACATAAAGGTGTGAAGCATGGACATTTAACACGGCAGCGAAGCATTATGTGCTTTTGAATATACGTGTTACAGAAGAGTCCTCCATATATCATGGACAGAGAAGAGAACAAATAGATATATCCAGAAATAACTCAAAATCAAAGAAAACTGACTGATGCTACAAATAAGAATGAGAAAATTGAAGTATTTTGGACATATAAAAAGACACGAAGGGCTGGAGAAGACCATCATGGAAGGAGGCATACCGGCAAAGAGGAGAAGAGGAAGACCACAAAGAAGATGGATTCAGGATGTAAAACTGATGGTTTGAGCATGACAGCCGGAGAGGCCAAAATCTGGTCTATGAAAGAGAGAAATTCCGTAATACTATGTGGCAAAGTTCTGTTTAGGACATGCTATTTAATGAATACTAATACTAATATACAAACTAAACTGTATTTCACATGAATGTTTTTGATGAGTTTTGGAAAATTATGGGTAATGACTTCATCTCTTTCATTGTGTCAGCATATTGATTCAATTTATGTGGCTGCATCAATTTATGTGGCTGCATGTGGCTGCATATTGATTCAATTTATAAGCAACTTGGATTCTCCGAAAGGAGTTAAATTTTATTTGTCATGTTTGTTGGTCTATATGCTCTGATATAACCAAAACAAGTTTCGTCCTTAGTTGAAAGAAGTTTGTCGGTAACTTGAATTCTCTGAAAGCATTACATTTTTATTTGTCATGTTTGTTGGTCTACATGCTACCAGGTAAAGCACTGGGAAGTAAAGGTGGCCGGCATGATGTTGACCACATCACCTATCATGTACCGACGGTCATGAAAAATATGGGCCTGACACTATATTATCCAATATACTTCAGGATATGAAAAGTGTTCCTTACTTTTTGTTGACATTATCTTCAACTCATTCTTTGCTCAAAATTGTGGCATATCCTTTACAGACGTAGCCATCAACCACAGTAAATGTGTCGTTGATTTCTAGGCACCACTTATACTTACCGTAGTTTGTCATTGCTTTTTGAACGTGAGGTCTATTTTTACCATTTGTAAAAATCACACGGAAATGAACTTGCCCGCCGTGGAGTTTGAACCAGGATTTTTGCTAACTATCAATATTTTAGGATATGTTCATCGCTGGAATTTGTTTGATGTCAGACTTAACATTTGTAAGGTACTAATCAAAACTTAACATTTTCTCTGAACTAATATTAACATAGCAGCTCCACTAAACAAACCAAAATAGCATGCCATAGGAACTGTCAGCATGTATACCTGTAGCTATTTGCTAGTGGAGATTGAGCACATATTGGTGTGTTGAGAGTGCTGTACTGTTGTGTATATTAACCAATAGTGTTGTTTATATAACGTAAAAAATTTGTTTATGTTAACCAAACGTGCTGACTTTCTTGTAAATAATGCCCCGATTCAAGCTGGCAGTAGTATGGATAGAGCAGATATCATCAATGCGGTGCGCTCGCATTTATGTTACATAAGCGAGTCTCAGACACTGGACCAATTGCGAGACTTAGGAGCTAAGTTTGGACATTCCAGACAGTGTCGTCTTCGTGGGAGAGAGTTAAGTTTTGGACATTCCAGACAATGTCATCTTCGTGGGAGAGAGAGAAAGAAGATATAATAATCAACTTCTCATTGGTACTTGAGCAAAGGATTTTGGGATGGCTGCTTCAGCGGTGGGAATGCCCAATGTGCCATGACGTTGATCCAATAACATAACAATAATAATATATCCCAAAAAAGACCATTCTCTGATCGAATGAGGTGTGATAAATAGGCTTAACATTTACTTCCACAAAATGTGGAGACAGACAGGACAAACAACAAGGTGGAGCAAAACAACAAGGGTGGAGCAAAAACAAAATGGCGGGAAAAAAAACAAAAGGTAGCACAAAACAGAAGGTGGAGCTAAAACCAAAAGCGGATCAAATAACAAAGGGTGGAGCAAACAACAAAATAGAGTAGCACAAAACGAAAGATGGTAGCACAAAACAAAAAACCGGAGCTAAAATCTAAAGGGCGGAGCACAAAACAAAAGGCAGTAGCATAAAACAAAAAGGTGGTAACACAAAACAAAAAGGCAGAGCTAAAAACAAAAGGGCGGCAAAGTACAAAGACAGAGCGCAAAACAAAAGCCGGAGCAAAAATTTAAATATTTATGATCAGTTTTGTGTTTTATTTCCAAGGAATATATCTCCGTTCTAAGCAGACCACAAGTCATCATGGATGAGAAAGTTTCCGAATGGGGAAACATCTATGAGGACCATTTGGTATTTGTGTTTCTCTCTTGAATATCTACATAAGTTGTTGTCACAACTGTTCACATGCTGTGCTTCTTCATCATCTTCGATGTTCGTAGTCAGTATTCATATTGCAGTATTAGTAGCTTCAATGATTTGTGCTATGCATGAACTGTTAATTCATTATTGTCAGTGGTCACCACTTTACAGTTATTTCCACAAGTAAAGTGTTTGTTTTGCTATTTAATAGTTGTTAATTATTGTTGTATACCAAGTTATTTCCACAAGCAAAGTGTTTGTTTTGCTATTTCTTCTTCTTCTGCATTCTCACTAGATTGGGATTTGGATTCTCTAATAAAGGCAGCCGTCTGCCTCAGATTATCAGCCACGCCATACAGTTGTCTTGGACGCTGGTGTAAGTGGGCCACCTCTTTCTTCTTAAGTCTGCATACTGGGGCAGTTCTGTAGGATATAATTTCTATGATTTCTGCTTTCCCGTTTGTGCCGACCTCTTCCCACAGTAAGTTTTGGCCACCCTCATGATTTAAGGTCTGACATTCTTACTGCGTGGCTAAATCTCCAAAGCAGATTGGCGACCGTAGAATCCGTTATCCCATTCCTCATTGGGAGGGTCTTTGCACACTATATGTGCCTTACGGCCTGGTGCATCCATTTTCTGCAAGCATTTGTTTCGGGTTAGCATTCCCTAGTAGACACATGCATCCGATTTCATCAACTCTATGCTGACAGTTGGTAACAGTGGTTCTAATCTTTACACTCCAAATTTGGACCCAGGTAACCACTCAGGCGGTTTTGCTATTTAATAGTTGTTAATTGTTGTTGTATACAAAGTTATTTCCACAAGCAAAGTGTTTGTTTTGTTCCATGGTGACTTTTGTCAATTTTTAATTCAATATTATATCCACAAGAGCCGCTGTAGCGTAGTTGTTAGTGAACTCGCTTCGCAAGGATCGTGGTCTGGGTTCAGCTCCGCATGCGCGTGGAATTTTCCCAACCACGACGGCTCTCAGGTTGACCCAGCCTCAACTGGGTACCAGACATGCTCTGGGAAAGTAAAGGCGGCGGCGTGATGCTGACCACATCACCCATTGTGTGCCGACGGTCAATGAAAAATACAGGCCTAACACTGTATTGACCTATATACCACGAGTATGAAAGGGTTCCTTTACTTTACTTACTTATTATATCCACAAGTGCTGTTTTTAATTTCCATGGTAATTTTTATCTTTGTTGCATACAGTTAAAGGTGGGATGACGATCCCCTGGTGAGATGACGAGGTGGAGAAGGCAAGGTAAACTCCCCAACAGCCATTGCTTTCGATGCAAGCCTGTCTTCTCTCTCGTTGCTTTCAACATCTGCATACCCAGCACAGTAGATCCATGTGAGTCTCTGTAGTTTGGAACCTCAATAGACAACATCCACTCATACTGCAACCTGTCATTCTGGATCTTCTGAAGCATTGACCGACTGAGAGTATACAAATCACACAGAGTGGTTAACAAGTGGTCGATATGGAGCGTTTGAAGAAGTCAGTCGTCTCAATACTTGTCTACTGACATCAACAGCACACTATATAAACAAAACTAAACATTATTTGTTTTCTGTCATGCATGAATATGTCTGGTCAACCACTGGTAACATCTGTTATAAGAAGGAGAAGATGGAGATTTGTTGGCACACCTTGAAAAAAAATGATCAAAGAATTTCGAAGCATCCATTGAAATGGGAGGCAAAGGGTTCAAGAAAGAGAGAGCCCTAGAGAAACTCTGAAACAAATTTTACTAAGAGAGGCAAAAAATATCGGACTCAATTCCATGGAAGAGATTGAACGAGTTGTCCAGGATGGAGCGGAATGGAGAATTTACTTGCAGGCCATATGTAGATAACGGTATGAGAGGATATATATATATATATATATATGCATGAATATACTGCACAGAACCTAATTGTTGTTTTCAATGTTCCCCTTATTATTTTGCATGTGTTTTTTTTTGCACTTGATACTCCTGCTTCATTTTATGTGCTACAGAACCATTCTTCTCATATTTTATTAATTATTTTTTCAGAGATGATAATGTTACTTGATTGTATCTTTTATTCTGGTCATGGGTAAGATTTTCCTTAACATCAGAGCTGTTCTGTTTAAATAACGTCAATATGAGAAATAGTTGTTTTAAGAACTAGATTGTATGATGTCTTATTTAATTAAGATTTAGCATATGCTATAGTCTCATCTCATCATCTAATAGCTTGTCCTGAGCAGAACTTTGCCACCCCAACAGTCCTCCGAATTTCTCTCTCTCATAGGCCAGATGTCCTGCCTCTGCAGCGGTCATGTTCAAACCATCAGTTACATCCTGAATCCATCGTCTCCATGGTCTTCCTCTTCTTCTCTTTGCCGGTATGCCTCCTGCCATGATGGTCTTCTCCAGCCCTTCATGTTTATCTTTTTATAGTCTCATCTATTATCATTAATTAAGGTTTTAATATTTATGCTATAGTCCTCATCTATTATCTTTAATTAAGATTTCTCTCTCTCTCTCGCGATCACCGCTTAGACTGGTGTACCAGATTTCCCCATAAATCTCATATATGTTGAAATCTGATTCATGCAGCCTTAGCATTTGGTGTGGTTTGTACGCCACATCTTCAGCGTCATTTGGAGCTCTGGTGCTTATTCTGCGACGATGTGTCCAGTTTTAGCCGGCGTTTACTGGGTTTGCTCTCCCCAGCTGCTGCCTGCTGCCTTTGGCTGTCCCCAGCCGACCTACAAGGCAGCAGGTTTAATTATGATTTTAATACTTATGCTATAGTTTATGCTATAGTCTCATCTATTATCTTTAATTATGATTTTAATATTTATGCTATAGTTTATGCTATAGTCTCATCTATTATCTTTAACTCTTTTCACTTTATAGTCGCACACTGCGCCTTACGGCTGAAGTCCGTTGCACGCTTTAAGCCGCACACTGCGCCATAGAGTTGCTTCCTTATAAGAAGTCTTTCTAGTTTTACTTCTACTATTTTACTTATAGTACTTTTTAACCTTGTTATTCTATTGGGTTGTCCAGTTTTCTTCAATTTAGTATATAATAATATATATATGTTTATTTATTGACTGAGTAGTTGGGATCGAAATTAAAAAATTTTTTTTTTTTACTTCCCTTGAATTAACTGCTTAAAAATTGAGGAAATAAATGGGCGTAGAAAGAGTTAATTAAGATTTTAATACTTATGCTATAGTTTATGCCATAATTCGCATCTATTATCCTTAATTAAGATTTTAATACTTATGCTATAGTTTCATTTATTATCTTTAATTAAGATTTTAATACTTATGCTATAGTTTATGCTATAGTCCTCATCTATTATCTTCAATTAAGATTTTAACACTTATGCTATAGTCTGATCTATTATCTTTAACTCTTTCCACGCCCATTTATTTCCTCAATTTTAAGCAGTTAATTCAAGGGAAGTAAAAAAAAAAAAAAAAATTACGATCCAACTACTTATCAATAAATAAACATATATATATTATATACTAAATTGAAGTAAACTAGACAACCTAACAGAATAACAAGGTTAAAAAGTACTATAAGTAAAACAGAAGAAGTAAAACTAGAAAGACTTCTTATAAGGAAAGCAACTCTATGGCGCAGTGTGCGTTTAAAGGCAAACGGACTTCCGCCATGGTGCAGTGTGGCTTAAAGCGTGGAAAGAGTTAATTAAGATTTTAATACTTATGCTAAAGTTTATGCTATAGTCCTCATCTATTATCTTTAATTAAGATTTTAATACTTATGCTATAGTTTATGCTATAGTCTCATCTATTATATTTAATTAAGATATTAATACTTATAGCAGGGGCGACTCGTGATCATTTTGGTTGGTGGAGCCAGACATAAATTTTCGGAAAAATCATGGTTTCGGTTAGGATATATTTCAATGTATAAAATAATAAATACATGTAACACCTTTTTAATTTGGTGTGGTCCGGCTCCACTAGCCCTTAATGACGAGCTGCCACTGACTTATAGTATAGTCCTCATCTATTATCTTTTTGTACAAGAAAATGCATTATCTGTAATTACTCATATCTTTTTCAACAGGAGCTAGGAATGATGACAACTGTGACTCGACCTGTCTACAACTACAGTAAAGAGTCTGACGTTCCGTAGATGTTTGTCAATGTTTTCATGTATTCTGATGACAATTTTATGTATTTATTTTGTCAGTGTGAAAGTGTAATACATTTCAAGTTCCATATCATCTGCATGTTTCATAATTCTTATTTTCTGTGACAGTTTCAGTTTGGAATATCTTTATTGCACTCCAGACATGTCCATAGGTGCTCGATCTCTTCACAATATCTCCAATAGTGTCAAGCGACTGACCATACCAGTTCGATGTTGATTGATGAGCCTACTCATATACCTGTTGTGCTGTTCTTTTCTGCTTCAATCCCACCTCTAGCAATCTAGCAGTTGATGTGGACAGGTTTAAATGTAAATCCTCTTTGCGGCCACACTCTATGAGAGCATTCAGAATGTCAGCTGGTCTCCTAATATGGTGGCAGAGCCAGCCAGCTGTCTGCTCTCTCATTGCCAATGACACCCATGTGTCCTGCAACGAAGATAAGTCATTCTGCAAATTGTGGACACTTGTAGTGGTCATTGACAGTACAGACAAAACAGTTCATGACAGACATAGGGTAATAGTAAAAAATCTCTCCATCTAACTTAATACTTGAAAATGATAAAACATGCCTGGACAAAATTCATAAAAAAAAAAGTTAAAATTGAATTCCTACAAAATATCTTTACCATCTTCAAAATTACACTGAGGCCCTTGCCAGTGCTACAGAGTTCGTGCACTGCCGCTGAGATCTTCCTGTATAAGAAAGAAATCGGAGCACATATGGTTACTCACCAAAGTGCAATGATGATGGTCAATCAATCAATCAATCAATCAATGATAAAACAGTTTTACTGACAGAAGTAAACATTAAAATCTCTTCATCTTACTTGATACTTGGACCATAAAGCAGTTAGGGACCAACACACTGCAACCATAAAAATCTCTCCACCTAACTTATCTATGAACTAACAAGCCGAAGCAGGACTTTTTGGCGCCGCCGTTTTGGCGCGACCGTTTTAGTAGCGACGTTTTGGCGCTGGATTTTTGACTCAGAGCCGTTTGGCCGACCGTTTAGCGCAGGATTTTTGGCGCAGAGCTGTTTTGGCGTCATTTAAAAATAACTTCATATTTAACTTAATGTTTTCACTGTTTTAACTGTTTTAACTGTTTTCAATAAATTATAAATTTTTAATAAATCCAATCCAATGCAAAATATTCCTATTAAAAAACGTTTAACGAATACTGTTAAATATTTTACTTTTAGCCAATGCAAATAATCAACTTATAAAACTTGAATAAAGTTTAACGAATCTTGTTCAATATTTTACCTTTAATAAGTTTGCCGAAAGTCCGTGTTTTTAATCCATCCAAAATTATGCGAATTCCTCTCAGTTTCAGTTTCAGTTTGGAATATCTTCATTGCACTCGGACATGTCCATAGGTGCTCCAATCCCTTCGTAATATCTCCATCAGCGTCCAGCGACTGACCGTACCAGTTCTATTTTGATTGATGAGCCGACTCGTATAACTTGTTGTACCGTTCTTTTCTTGCCACACCAATCTTCAAACCCAGTTCTCAATCTAGTAGTTGACGTGGATTGGTTTAGATGAAGGTCGCCAGAACTTCTTGGAATGGTCTGCACTGAACTTATCGAACACATAAAAGTATCCTTCTTGATTCAACTTTTCTTTGCCAGCTTTGACGAGAACATTTTCCATTTTAATGGGTTAACAGAATTATAATAATAGTATGTGATAAATTTATCTAATTCTACTTATTTTGAGATTGAGTCTAGAACATTCTTACACTTTTATAGACTAAAAGCGCACGTGTGATTAGGCAGAAGCGGCAAATACCGGATTAGGTCACTTACGGTAAACGGGTCAAGCTATTAACATTTGGAAGGGGCAGGATTTCTGACATTTGCGATGGACAAGATATGACACTCAGTCGGTCAGCGAATCAATTCTAGATCATCTCAAATGAAACGGCTGATGATATAATTCAGACACCTGGCATTTGTTCCAATAAACGCTGATGTATAAGTATATTGTTTCATTAGAGTTAATATACATGTACACTCTAAATTAAAATAATATTAAGGTTATTGAAATTTATTGAGGAATCTGTGCGCCAAAACGTCCTGCACCAAAACGTCCTGCGCCAAAACGGCGGCGCCAAACGTCACGATCGCTGACAAGCCCGTCTGCCCAGCGTGTTCGTAGCGCGTTGGACCACGGGTGACTATCCCTCTGTGTGTGCGGGTTCAATTCTGCGGGATGGGAGAAAAAGCCACAGATTCCCCAGATTTACGGTGTTCGTGGCACCGAATCGAAGGATTACGATGTCCATGGCACCGAGCGAAGAGCTGAAAAGCTCAAGTGCTTCTGGATTGGAAAAAATATTTTTTTAAAATGAACTGACAAAGCCATTAACGATCGACACTGGCACAGGGTAATAGTAGCATCTCTCCATCTAACTTGATCCGTAGACCTACAAAGCAGTCAGTTGCCCACATGCTTTAAGGAGGCATCTTGTTGGACAACAATAAAACCTTACTCCATACATAAACCTAGAGAGCATTCAAAGACATCTCACAGAATAGTATTTGTGTATACATTCTTCTGCCATCAGTCAGCACTGAGAGCCTCCCTAAGACCAATCAGATCTGATAGCATAAAAGTAAAAAAAGTAAAGGAACCCTTTCATACCCCGTGGTATATAGGGCAATACAGTGTTAGGCCTGTATTTTCATTGACCGTCATCATCACGCCGGCCGCCTTTACTTTCCCAGAGCATGTCTGGTACCCAGTTGAGGCTGGGTCGACCTGAGTCGTCGCGGTCGGGAAAAATTCCACGCGCACTGCGGGAGTTGAACCCAGACCACTAGCCTTGGAAGCAAGTTCACTAACAACTACGCTACCGCGGCTCCTCTGAGATCTGATAGCATGCTACAGTATAACTCCCGATGTGGTACTTTAAAGTGGGGTTTTACTGTTTGTAAAATCTTAGTTACCTGTCTCTACAAATTTGTGTCTTGTTGTATAATATGCATACTAGTACAGACAGGGATCAGAGAAATCATCTTCATTTTTGTACCTGTGCACACGGGAGTTAGTGGTAATGAATAAGCTGATAGATTGGCTGGCTTGGCTACAATATCAGAGGAGCTGCCATGGACCGCAATGACATTCTTAACGCATTGAGAGGACCGCACCATTCTGTTCATGAGAGCAGTTTTTACCAGAGACCCCTAGGATTGTTGCTGGAGCTACGGAGTTCGTGCTTGTGCAATACTCTCGGCAGGTGGCATGCCATTTCTGCGGAGAGGACCGAGCCGTATGGGGTAAAACCCGGTGCAATGAAGTCAATCCTTCGGCTTTTAAACCCTTTTAAACTCATTAGAGCATCATTCAGACAGGGAATTTTAAGGGCTGTGAATCCTCACTTACCAGATTGAGATTGGTGTCAATATTGGTGCAGCGAAAAGAATGACATACTAAATATGCAAGAGATTGATTAATCAACATCAAACTGACGTGTTGGGCCGCTGGACACTGCTGGATATGTTGAGGTGGAGATCAGAGCACCTATGGACGTGTCCGAAGTGATATGATAATAGTCCTTGTATAACAGATAACTGTATAATATCCATACATTATGGCCAGAATTCAAATATACCTGTCCTACATGCGACAGTGGAAGGTAATGGTAGAGCAACATATTCATGTTCTTGGCAGAAATTACACAGATCACAAAGAGTAGTAGTTAACTTGGTTGATGGAACGAAGATTTGCATTTGTTCATTGTTCACATCTTTGCAGAATCAAATTTAAAAAAAAATCTAGACACACTGTAACAACATGTAGGCATCTGTGGCTTAGGAGTAGGGAACTTGATCACAACAACCCAGGTGTGCGTGGTTCAAACTTTTTCCCGACAGTTTAAAGCAAATTAGTCGCTACTGTCGTCTGCCTGTGTCCCGCTTTTAGGTATTTAGGACAGGTGGGACAAGAGCCTGAGAAATTTTAGCCCATGGGTAGAGCAGCCGAGAAGCTGTTCAGGTTAGGTTTTTTCATTTATGCCCACAACAGAAAAAATCAATGACGTTATGAATTAAACATGGGTTTTTTGCATGGGAGCCAGGCTCTAATCCTTTGGTCAGATTTCCTCAGCAAATTAGTTCCGTGGTTTTTTACAATGGTAAAATAGACCTCACCGTCAGAAAACAATGGCAAACTACCAACGATAAGAGGTGCCTAGAATTCAAAACCCATTTACGTTGTTAATGAGTACGTAAAAAGGATACACCACAATTTTCATGTCCCCACATCTGGGAACATGATCTATGTTTCTAGCCTACAGAAATGCCCCCTAGCACCTGCTCAGCTTGTAAAAAAAATAAATAAAATCGACATATCCTTTACAGGACGAGCCATCAACCACAGTAAACAAGCATTGATTTTCACATCACTTATGTTAGGTAGTTTGCCATTGCTGAGTGGTAGGTCTATTTTACCTTTGTAAAATCCATGGAAATGAATTTGCTTCCAAACTTGCCCACCGTGGGATTTGAACCAGGTATGCTTGTTGTGATGGAGTCTTACCGCTGAGCTGACGCCACCAACTTGTAATAACAATATTTAATTGATATCTGTTAAATTTTTAGCATGATATTTTTTATTTACTTGTAAATCTAAAATATAGGTCAAATGCACCAATTTAAAAATGCAAATCTGTCACGATGAACAAAAAAAGAGCAATGCTCAACATAATTTTCCTACATTATGCTATCAGTGCCAAACCTGATGACATCGAAATGATAGAAGAAAACTAGCCCTACAGAGATGAAGATCTGCTGGGAATGCTGGGGGTAACAAGAAGAAACTGTTTAGAAATGAAGACATCAGAAAAAGTGGGCACAACATCAATACTGAACTTCATCAAAAAGCAACAAATTAAATGTTCAGGCCACATAAGCAGATTACCAAAGAAAACCACTCAAAAAAAGCAATGCTGTTTGATCAATAGATACTACAAAAGTCATGCAAAAGATATACCTCAGAGATAAAGAGGCAATGAAAAACTATTTATAAAGCGCACACAAGGGCCTGCTCTGAAATCTCTTCTTATCCTGACGTTGTGAGTCTAACAGGAGGAAAAGAAAGAATCAAAAACTCTATTTTTTGTCAAATTTGTTAATAGTTTAGAGCTGTGGTTCCCCAATCTTTAGCCGTGACCCTTTAATACAGTTCCTCATGTTGTGGTGACCTCCAACCTTAAAATTATGTAACAATATTATGATAAATGTGTGTTTTCCGATGTCTTGCAAATCCTGTGAAATGGTCATTCTTTCCACTAAAGGGTCACGACCACAGTTTGAGAACCACTGGTTTGAGATTGTTATTTAATAATTCATCAAAATATCCTCCACAATTTTGGGTTTAAGTTTTCTATGCATTAATATATTCCTTTTGTTTTAGTCTAACCAAACTATATTTGGGTGTAATGGCCATCGATGTGACAACAAATCAGCTTGAAGACAAGACCCCATTCTCTAAGGTAAGAAAGGAACAAAATCTGTTACATACTAAGCACATACCTTTTTTATACCTTTGTGAACCTCTGAAGTTGACGAAGGCCTGCCTGCAGGGCTAGGGACACCAGCCAAATGGTAAAGCAGGCTTTCAAGCAAAAATCCGCCAGAGCTACAAATCAGTTGTCATGTCTAACGCCCGAATTCATAGTGTGCGAATGCAGAAGAAGAAGAAGTAGATATAGCTTTTATTTCTTCCACAATCAACATGACACACCCAGAATGTGAACAAAATTCCAAGTCTACAATACACAGTTACCAAGTTGCCCTTTATTTCATTTGGGGTGCACACAATTTGTAGCAAATCTGTACTTACTACGCACATATTTTTTATATGTCTATGTCTTCGGTTTTTTTCCCAATAATCAACAGGGCATACCCATAATGTTGACAAGTCCAATTCTGCAATACACAGTTACCAAGTTGACCTATTTCATTTGATGTAAGTAAAGAAAAGGAACCCTTTCATACCTTGGGGTATATGGGGTAATACAATGTTAGGCCTGTTTTTTTTATTGACCGTCGGCACGCATGGGTGATGTGGTTAGATCACCCCGGGCCGCCTTTACTTCCCAGAGCATGTCTGGTACCCAGTTGAGGCTGGGTCAACCTGAGACCATCGCGTCGGGGAAAATTTCACGCCCACTATGGGAGCTGAACCCGACCACCAGCCTTGAGAAGCGAGTTCACTAAATTTCGCTACCGCCTCTCATTTCATTTGATGGTGCAAACACAATTTGTAGCAAAATCTGTCTTTATAATTTCAGATTGGACCCAATGGATACTCATTTGCTATCAATCCTAAGGGCTACGTAGGTTTTCATCCAAATCTGCACACTTCTGTAAGTATTTTATATGCTGTGTTGCTTGCTCTTCTTCTTCGCCTTCTAGTTTTCTATACTTTGTTTTTCTATATTTTTTTTCTGTCCATCTACTTTGTTATTTTTTTTTTCATCTTCCTTTTACCTTTATCTTCCTTTTTCATTTTCTTTTTTCTTCCTCTCCTTCTTATTCTCCTTCTTCTTCCTGTTCCTCTTCCTTTCATTTTTTTTCCTTATTCCTGGTCCTCATTTTCATCTTCTTATTTTACTACTCTTCTTCCTACTTTTCTTCTTCCTGTTCCATTTCCTTTCCTTCTCTTTTTCTTATTTCGGTTCCTCATTATTGCCTTTTTTTTATTTTACTTCTTTTTCTTCTTCTTCATGTTTCTGTTCTTATTCCTTATTCCTTATTTTTTTTTTTCTTTATTCTACTCATTCTTCTTCCTCTTGTATTCTACTTCTCCATTTTTTCCAATTTTCCTTGACTTCTTTGTTTGCTCTACTATAACCTTTTATAAATCTCTTTGTGATTTTTTGTGTGATTTGAACTGTTTAAGTGTAAGTTTGTTATGCTATATGAAATAGACATGGATACATATTGACACTTAGAAATGTATTTAAGAAAGGAGGATGAAGCTTGCAATGTACAGTACTAAAAATGTAACAGACAAAATCAAAACTGAAGAAGAATATAGACTAAAAGACAAGATTTCTACGATTTGAAAAAGGCTTTATAGCCTATAAGAATCTTCTGTGAATATTCAGATGCTATGGAATACCAAGAGAAATAATTTTCGCTCACAGTGTGCATTCTGTACTGTCGATGGTATTTGGTTAAAAGGGTAATGCTGGGACAATGGTTCAAAAAAGAATGGAACCTTTCTGGAAACCTTGAAATGAACTTTACTGAGAAAACGTGAAATGTCAGACCAATCGAAAAAGAGATTGAATGATTGTCCAGGATAAAGTGGTATGGAGAGATTGTGTATAGGACCATCATATTTTTTCATTTATCTCTGATAGAAATAGAAGGGGAGATGCAGGAATGATAATAAGAGACAAAATTAGAAATGAAGAATGAGAAGACTGGATGGAAACCAATGCAATTCAAAAAAGAACAACAGATTAAATCATTTGACATTTGACAAGAATCCCCTGATCGCCTACCACAGAGACCCACACTGAAAACTAAACGAGTACAGAGCAAGAGGAAGACCATGCAATAGAGGGAGCAACGGCCCCAAGAACAGCCTTAAGAAAATGAATAACAGCTTACAAATTACTAGAACAGCACAAAAGATAAACACTTCTATAAAGAAGTAAAATAGTGGAAGAGAAGAATAAGAACTAGATGCTTGATCAACCTACCATGGGATCAGAATGTACTGCAATTTTTCAGAATTTCTTCAGCCATGTGGTTAAAGCTTACTCGTAAACATTGTTAGAGAAAGACATCTAACCTCCATGTAGACAAACCTCTCTCACTATCTCACATGATACTTTCTTATTTTTTTTTCACAAGATGAAATCAATCATTTCGCTCTTTAGGGAAAGTTTATGACAGAGCCTCCAAACATTGATCTTTTGGAGTTGGAGTTGACCAGATAATAGGGAACTTCAAATGGTATGTAGCTGTGCTTATCAGAACAAAAGAGTTTGAAGTGTAGAAGATCACCAAAACATATATGTGTTTTTTTGAATATTAGTGTCGCTTGTGTGGTGCCGCCACAAGGGTAAAGAATAGTACCACTGTGCCCTACAAGGCATCTCGTGAAGAGGTGACTGATGTAGGACCTAAGAAGCTAGCCTAGTAAATAAAAATTATCGTAGAAATCGATGTGCTGGCTACTTGTAGGCCCATAACTGGCACAATGTACAATCACTATTAGGCTCAGATCACATACAAATCACACAATGTGGTTAACAAGTGATCGATATGGAGCGTTAGAAGAAGAAGAAGAATATAAGTGTTACAAAAGAGTCCTCCGTATATCATGGACAGAGAAGGGGGACAAATAGATCTATCCAGAAAAAATCAAAATCACAGAAAACTGGCTGATGCTACAAAAAAAATGAGAAAATTAAAGTTTTTTGGGACATAAAAGAGACATGTGGGGTTGGAGAAGATCATTATGGATGGAGACATCCTGGCAAAGTGGAGAAGGGAAGACCACAGAAAAGATGAATTCAGGATTAACTGATGATTTGAGCATGACGCCTGCAGCTGGACTATGAGAGAGAAAAATTTCCCGAAAGACTGTTAGGTGGTGAATATCTGCTCAGGTCAAGCTATTTGATGAGGATGAGATCACTATCAGGAATACTCACAATTTTATGTCTCCAGAATTAATGATCAACTGCTGTAAGGATACTCTTCCATGCCATGGTATTAGACTGTTTAGTATCTTTTCCCCCCTAGTGTTCCCGGGCCCAAATTTGGGTGTAAAATAGAACCACTGTTATACCAATGCAAGAGGTGACAGGAGGTTTGTTGAATCGAGCATGTTCCATTAGGAATGCAAACCCCAAACAAATGCTTGCAGAAACGGATGCACCAGGCCGTAAGGCGCATAACATGGTGCAACGACCCTCACAATGGGGGAATGGGATAGCGGATTCTGCTCGCCAGTCTGCCTCGGAGATTTGGGCCACACAGTAAGAATGTCAGACCTGCCATCACGGGGGGGCCCAAAAACTTGCGCGGGAGGAGGTGGGCAAAAACAGGGAAGCAGAAATCATAGGAATTATATCCTACAGAACTGTCCGCAGTATGCAGACTTGGGAGGAAAGAGGTGACCCACTTGCAGTAGCGTCCAAGACAAACTATATGGCATGGCTGATAATCGGAGGCAGACGGCTGCCTTTATTGGGAGAATCCACAATCCCTATCTAGTGAGAACGTAGATGAAAAAAGAAGGAAGTATCTTTTTTTCCATTTCATCCTCTATCTCTCTTCCCAGTCATTTTTCTTGCCGTGGCAAAAATGTTCAAACCCCCTTTCTGTTCAGTTCTTCAGAATTTCTATCTGATGGTCTCTATCTGATGGTCTTTGCAGCCATCATGATCAAATCATCAGTTGCATCCTGAATTCATCTTCTCCCGTGGTCTTCCTTTCTCTTTTACTGTGACACCTCCTTCTATAATGGTATTATTCAGCCCTTCTTGTCTTTTTATATGTCCAAAATACTTCAATTTTTTCATTCTTATTTATAGCATAACCCATTTTTCTTTGATTTTGAGTTCCTTCTAGATAGATCTATTTGCTCTATTTTCTGTTCATGATATATGGAGTATTCTTCTGCACGTTTTATATTCAAAAGCACTTTATAGTGGAATCTGAATAAGTCAGGGACCTAAGGAAATTGTTCCACTTTTCATGAATTCTACTTATCCAGATAGCACACATGGTAGAGAATTCATATTAATCTCTTCACTAGCTCAATCTTTTTAAAGTTAAAGTAGTAAACTTTTGACCACCAGCACCCTGTATATGTAGGAGATATCGAGGTGAAGATTTCACCTTTTAATAATTCTTTCGTGAAATATTTAATTTATTTAGATTTTTATTCTGTGATAATGAACAGTTCAGCTTAAACAGCAACATGTATATAGTTGATTAAATTTTTAGATTTGACTAATCCAAATATTCGAGTTAACAGAATTCAACTTAAAAGAGCTCCGGGGAAGCTGAATGGAGAACGAGTCCCCTTTAAAAACCCCGGTAAAATTCATGATAAAAATTGGTTCATCAGTCTAGGCCGATCGCGGAGAGAGAGACTAACATAGTTTTTAATGCAATGATAAAGAAGAAAATGGCCGGGACTAAAATGATCACGCCCACTTAGCGAAATTCATCTTATCAGAGTTCAACTTAAGTGGACTTGACTTTATATGCTTTCCCACTGCCTTGTTAAATGTCCATGTTTCACACCCATACATTGCCATTGGGAATGATAATCTATAGAAACAAAGCAGTTATAAGGGTTAGACTGCCCGTCTGCCCAGCGTGTTCGTAGCACCGGGCTATGGATGACAAGCTCCCCGTGAGTGCGGGTTCAATTCCGCGGGGTGGCAGAAAGCCACAGGTTCACCAGATTCACAGTGTTCGTGGCAATCAACCAAAGGGTTACGATGTCCATGGCACCGAGCCAAGAGCTGAAAGCTCAAGTGTTTCTGGATCAGTTAAAAATAAAAATAAGGTTTGGCTAGGATTACTTGCAAATTTAACAGCCTTTTTAAAACCCCACCCGTTGGGCTTCTTTACCCAAATGTCCTCATTGTACCACTTCATTGTTCGGATGCTGAATGTTCGGACAACTTGGGAACAGGCATGAATTCCTTTTTGGGAAAAAATTGAATGTTGTAGGGAAAAAGAAAGTAAAGAAAACGCATGGACTAACAACTTCAAGGCAGAAGTATGGACAGAGCCAATATCGCCAATGCGGGACGCTCATTTATGTGACATTGGCAAGTTTTCAGACACTGGAACGAATTTTTAATTAGGCATTAAGTTTGAACATGCCAGACAGTGTCGCCTGGGGCGAGAGAGAAGATATATTAATCAACTTCTCAGATGTACGGTGAGCAAATGGACTTGGTATGGCTGACAGTGGAGGACAGAGCCCGAATTGAATACCTAACGTGCCATGTCATCGATCGCATAACAAACTTCAAAGACTGATCATAAAAGCCTTTTCCCACACTCATCCTTGATTCAGAGGACTTTGAAGCAACTAATGTGTTGACGATTCCATCATTATAGCACTACTATGACCATAATAAGGATGTGCTTTATTTTTTTTCTTAAACATTGCTCTTCAGAGATTGTGTATTCAAAGGTGCGTTCCTTCTATTTAGATCTATTTAAAATATATATATATACATTTCTGAGATTTTCCTAACTGGTATCACATTTGATGTTTTACAGCTGAGGTCAGCTATGATTGATGGCAACAATGGATCCGTGACTCTATCAACATACTTTTTATCACCTGATAAGGTGGGTATATCAACATTCATTTTTTAATCACCTGATCAAGGTAAGTCGATTGTCCTACTTTGGACCACTTGATCAGGTATGTATATTGACTATGGACCATTTGATCAGGTATGTATATTGACCTACTTTGGACCACTTGATCAGGTATGTATATTGACCTACTTTGGACCACTTGATCAGGTAAGTATATTGACCTACTTTTGAAAACATGATCATGTCAGTATATTGACCTACTTTAGACTGCATGATCATGTAAGCATATTGACCTACTTTAGACTACATGATCTTGTAAGTATATTGACCTACTTTAGACTACATGATCTTGTAAGCATATTGACCTACTTTAGACTACATGATCTTGTAAGCATATTGACCTACTTTATACCACATGATCATGTAAGCATATTGACCTACTTTAGACTACATGATCTTGTAAGTATATTGACCTACTTTATACCACATGATCATGTAAGCATATTGACCTACTTTAGACTACAAAGATCTTGTAAGTATATTGACCTACTTTATACCCATGATCAAGATAAGATATTGACCTACTTTAGACTACATGATCATGTAAGTATATTGACCTATTTTATACCACATGGTCACATAAGTATATTGACCTACTTTAGACCACGGGGGTTAAGTCGATCTCAATGGCAAAGTGGTCAAGTCGTTGTCTGTCGATTTAAGGTCGTGGGGTTTTAATCTGAATCAAGACGCATGTGCAATCTTAAATGAAATCCCTAGGATTGTTGCCGAGCACGGTTTGTGCTTTGTGCAATGCTCTCAGTAGATTGTGTGCCATCTCTGCCGACAGGGATGGAGCATAGGGGGGAACCCTGCAATGAAGTCAATCCCTTTTGCCTTTGAACTTTAAAAAAAATCTAGACCACATGATCAGGTAAGTATATTGACCTGACCTACTGTAGACCACATGATCAGGTAAGTATATTGACCTACTGTAGACCACATGATCAGGTAAGTATATTGACCTACTGTAGACCACATGTTTCACAACCTACATTATTCTACAAATGTCATACATTTGTGTGATGTCAAATTCATTTCAACTTGTTCTTAACTTTATAAATATATTTTGATGCATCTCAAAATAATATTTTCATTTCATGTAGAGATATGTGACCAATGACCAACAGATTATGGATATGTCCCAATAGCCAACACAACTTTCAGGTAAGAACCAAGAAATCGACAAGAATATTATCTCTCTCTGCCTTTTTAATCCGGTTTATGGCATATGCCCTCAAGCAACTCATGCCAAGTCTTCCTATCTCTAGCTATCTCCTGCAGCTCAATCCAGCTCTATTTTATATTGTTGATCTCACATGGTTGTAATGGGTAATAATGATGGTCCTATCAACCAATATAAATGATTATATATATATGGATTGATTGATAGAACATCATCATTGCACTACGGTTAGTAACCATATGCTGCAATCTCTTTCTTAAAAGAAAGATCTCAGCTGTAGTGCAGAGCTAAAGTAGACCAGATATATATATATATATATATATATATATATATATATATATATATATATATATATATATATATATATATATATATACACACAAACACACACACATATATATATATATATATATATATATATACACACACACACACACATATATATATATCGCCCTTTTGGTGCTGGGGCCGCAAGGGGAAACAAAGAATAGTACAATGCGACCTACAAGGCATGTCGTAAGAGTTGACGATGTAGGACTTGGGGAAGCTACCCTAGTAAATAAAAAGCGTGGCAGAAATCGAATATGCCCTACTTGAAGGGGCATAACTGGTGCAATGTACAACGCTCTTAGGCTCAGATCACATACAAATCACACAGAGTGTGTTGACAAGTGGTCGATATGGAGCGTTTTAAGAAGAAGAAGAAAGAAGAATAGTACCAGGTTTGCTTTTATGACCCAGTTCCTCTCTCCATAGAAAAGACTGTACCTGAAGAGAATGTTGCTCAAAACATAAACTCCGTAGCTCCATCAATAACCCAGATCTTTGTGAAAAATTCACTTGTGAACAGAGCACATGGTCAAAATTTGAACCACAACCTTGAAAGCAAGGCCTGACCACTTTGCGATAGAAACTCCTCAAAATATATATATATATATATATACATCCATTTTGTACTGGTATACTTCACGTAGCCCCAAAGGAATTTTTCCATACCACTCTGTCCTGGACAACTCGCTCAGTCTGTCCATGGTATTGATTCTGATATTTCTTGCTCCCCTCAGCGGTTCGTTTTAGGGTTTTCCTACCGGGCCCCCTCTGTATTGAACCTTTGCATCCCACTTCAATGCCTGTTTTGGTATTCTTTGATCATTTCTTCTTAAATGCCTAACATATCTTCATTTTTTCCTTCTTTTAACAGTTTACTAGTTGTTGACCAGCATTTCTCTGATTTCATCACTCTGAATTTGTCCCATTTTATTTTCACTATTTTTCGCATACATCTATTTTCAAATGCATTCAACTTGCTTTCTATATCTTCAGTCATTTTCCAACTCGCTGACATATGTTAGGATTGATACAACATTTGAATTGAAAATTAGACCTATGTAATTTGCAGTTCCCTATTTTATTTAGACTTTAAAAGCTGATTTGGGTTTCATAATTTGTAGGATAATTTCTTTTTAAAATTTCCTGTGCAATCAAAATTGCTACCTAAATAGGTGAACTGCTTTTATTTTTATCATTTTAGATTCCAGGGTGATATCTGCATTACTTGCCATAGGTGTCTTAATTAATAATGAAACACATACAAACAAAGTACTATAGTTTTACAAAATACAGAAACAGTGAATATAAACAGCAACGTTTTACCAACAAGGCCTTTATCAACAAACGAACAAACAGGAGTGACAAATTAAAATGAAACACAAATGGACCACCAAATACAAACGTATCTAAGGAAAATCTGGAATAAAAAAGAATAACGAAATAAATGTAACACAAAAACACACATAAAAACTAGAAATAGAAAACGGAAAAGAAACAATGAAACATCTATAAATATATAACTTGAATACATGCAACATATACCCATATAGAGTACAAAGCATGGGAAGAGAAATTTTGTAAAACTATAGTACTTTGTTTGTACGTGTTTTCATTTACCAAGTTTTTCTGCAGTCTTCCCCTATTTCGATATTTGTCTTAATTAACAATATTGTGAATTATTCTAAAAGTTTTTATCTGTCAATTTAGGCTTGGCTTGTGTGTTCCAACTTATCAGAAGAAGTATCCCAAATTCAGTGGAGAAATCAGCAAATTTGGTATGTTACGTAAAAATACTAATGTCATCTTCAACAATCATTATTGACACAGTATGTCTTCTTCCATAGTCAATGTCACTTCAACAATCATTTTTGACCACAGTATGTCTTCTCTGTCCATAGTCAATGTACCTTCAACAATCATTTATTGACACAGTATGTCTTCTGTCCATAGTCAATGTCAATTTCAACAATCATTTATTGACCACAGTATGTCTTCTCTGTCCATAGGTCAATGTCACCTTCAACAATCATTTATTGGCCACAGTGTGTCTTCTCTGTCCATAGGTCAAATGTCACTTTCAACAATCATTTATTGACCACATATGTCTTCCTGTCCATAGTCAATGTACCTTCAACAATCATTTATTGACACAGTGTGTCTTCTGTCCATAGTCAATGCCCCCTTACAATCATTTATTGACCACAGTGTGTTTTTCTGTCCATACTCAATGTCATCTTCACAGATGCCCCCGATGCCAGCACATCAGCCCATTAATTTACCTCTAGCACTGCATGACCATGACAGTAGATACATTCCAGTTGGTGAAGGTGTGAGATCTCTATGTATGTCCTCTACTCATGCTGCAGACATCTGTGCCTGGCATCTGCTGAAACATTGATTAAAACTCTGGGGATCATCACCCAGATTAAAGAAAGAATTTACCAACAGAGCAGCCATTCAGTCCTATAGAACAAGTTGATATAGAAACCATTACTGGAAGAAATGGACAGTGGATACAAAGCTAAAGGCCGACCATGAAAAAAGGTGGACCTCAGAGATAACAGAGGTGACAAAAGACACTGTTTATGAAGCGAACTAGAAACTATTCTAGAAATCTCTTCTTACCCTGAAGCTGTGAAAGGCAAATCAGGATTGGAGAAGAGAAAGAAAGACAAGGCGTATAGAGGGCTTGCTCCAGGTGTCTCCTTCACCTGACAGAAAGGCAAAAACAGGACTAGAGAATAGATAGATAGACTGAAAGAAAATAACATAAATACCTTGATACAGACTATGGTAAATAAATGATTGTCATACTGTAATTGGGATCATTGATTGATTGATTGATTGATAGGACCAACATCATTGCACTACACTGAGTAACCCTCTGTGCTCTAATCTTTTTCTTACTCATGAATATCTCAGTGGCAGTGCACAAAGTCCATAGCACCGGCAAGGGTCCACAATGTAATTTAGAAGATGGTCGGAATATTTTGTAAGAAGTTGAACTTTGTAATCTTTCTAATGAATGTTGCCAGGGCAGTGGCTTTCCAGCCTGCTCTTCTCAATTTTGAACTGTCATGGTTCTTTTACATGCTTAACCCTTTGGACCCCACTCCATTTTACACCAAATCACTTCCCAAATCCCAGCAAAGGGAAATAACCCACTGACATTCCACAGCATGTTTTAAAAAAAAAATTAATAACAAAAAAACTATTGACCCTAGGACACTCAAATTTGTGTCAGTGAACAAGAAAATGGACATAGTTTAAAAGGAAACTAAATTAAAATGAATACATAAAAAAAAGAATGATTGAAAAATGCAGTAGAAGTTGGTGGAAAAAAAAAAATTTGAAAAAAAAAAATTTGACTCGACAGTTCAAGACAGTGTACTCACCAAATGTCATATATCCAGGCTGGAATGGTACTTGGAGTAACATTCGCCTTTGCAGAGATGTATCTGGCAAATGTTACACCCGTACACGCTTTCCTGGGCGTTTCTGCTGCCATCAGGTGCTTTTCTGTTGCACCAGAAACAGGATTTGCATTTTCCTGGCATGCGAATAAGGCGGTGCGCCGTCTGATTCCCAGTGACTGCTACATTTGAAGGCAAAAGGGGGTTAGCTCTCCTCGTGACAATGTTGCCCTTCACGAGTGATGCACAGAGAGCAAGCCTAAAATCTATGTGGTCAATATCCTTAGCCTTTGGGTGTGGGCATGCAATGGAATAGATTATCCAGCTATTGACGATGGAAGTCTGTAAGAGAAAATTAAAGAGATATCTCCACCACTTAACAGACTTCCTTCCCACAGTGTAATATGAGCAAAGCTGGTCAAACTTATCCACGCCACCCATAGACTTATTATAGGATGCCACGGTTGATGGTACTGCAACTCCTGCCTACCACCAGGGGCACGACGTGATACTGTTGTCTCTCCTGGCGTAGTATTGGTGCTCAGCAAATTTACAATTCTCTTGTCCCTCCAGACAGTAGCCACAATATTCCCCTGCTGCCTGTACAACACCGAACCTTTCTGCATTCTCTTTGTAGCGGTTGCTTTACAGTCAGCTGGCCAGCCTGCATTTGGTCGATTGTGGAGCACGAGTAGGTCTTCTTGTTGAGGAGATCCACCGCCAGCTGCAGAGAAGCGAAGTAATTATCATAATAAAAATGATGATATTTATGAAGGTAAGGTTCTCCTACTTTGCAGACAACATAATGGCCTGATCCATATGGCATTGGATCATGAACCGCACCAACATAGACGTCGAAGTTTAGAAGGTAACCTGTAACCGAGTCCGCTGCACACCAGACCTTGATCCCCCAAGGGTTGGGCTTACCCTTGATATACTGTTTGAAGTTAAGACGACCAGTGTAGGGAATCATAGCTTCATCAACACTAATATCTCTGCCAGGGCGATAACATGAAGCTATGTTCCTTTTCACCATGTCGAGGAAAGGTCTTACTTTGTACAGCGGGTCGTAGTTCCTATGGCCTTTAGGGAACTGATTCCTCAAATCATTCAGGTGAAAGTACTGAGAAATTTTAGCAAATCTGTTTCTCGACATACATTTCAAAACCCCTACTTGATTCAATCGATCATCTGTGCTCCAGTACATTTTGTACTGTGGCAAAACAACAATGCCCATCAAGATATTGATGTGCATATACAGACGAATCTCAGAAGGCGTTACAGGTACCCAGTACTTATCAGCATTGCCGGTGATTTCCTGACGTTGAACGGCATACAAGTTGGTCTGATCAACAGCTAACTGATAGAAGTCCTCATTAACTATCAGGCTAAAATAATCAAATGGATCAGCATTCACATCTAAGACGTGCACAGGCCCACAGTCTTCTACAAATGGCTCGACTTCAACTGGGGAGGTGGCATCACACCAACGATCACAGTTAAAACCGCAATTAACGGTCTCTTCATCAGAACTTGAAGCCTCGTGGTCAGAATCAGAGAAAGGGACATCTATGTCACTTTCCACATCAATAACACGAGTATCCTTTTTAATTGATGAAATGTCCGTGAAAAGATATATCAGAGCTGTCACTATCATCGCCATAATTCGCAGCCATTTTCAGAAAATTTTTGAAATTTTTACCGACGATTTGAAAATTGGAGATAAAATACAGAACCTTTCAGTAGCGTGTCCAGAGACTAAAAGAAAGTAGTTCCGTTAGTAAATGCCCGGATGCGAAAGTCCGTTATAAAATTGGTTGATTAGTTGTAACGAAGCGAGTTACAAACTGACAGTAAAAAAGTCGGGATTTTCGTGTCTGGGAGGGACTACTATATAAACAAAACCCGGAGATTTTCGCTTCCGGATTGATCCGGTTAACTAGAACACAGAACCTAGCTCAACTAGAGCACAGGACCTACGTTTTATCATAGATCTCTGATAGGACTAGGAACTCAATCTCACCTACACTGAGATTATGGATATCTGGAAAAATATCCTGATGGTTCCATGAGGGAGCGAACTGAATACCTTTGGAATGAGAGGCGAGCCCCTAACATGTACTCCACAGAGATCCAAGAATTGGGATGAAAAAATGAAGAACGATAAGAATCATCTCTGAGCTGGGGTCTCTGTTAGCCAAGTTGATAACACTCTGAGCTGGAGACTACATGCAGTGTAAAGTGAGGTTTGAACTTAGCTTCGCCCGAGTGATTACCGGGGCCCAAATTGAGGTGTAAAGAATAGAACCACTGTTACCTGCCACGCATGTCGTAAGAGGCGACTAGAGGTTGGGCGTGAGGTAGCTACCCACACGTAAAAACAATAGATGGCTACAGAACAGAGAACGAACCGAGTAAACGCTGGCTGAAACCGACACATCACAAGGATAAGCACCAGAGTTCCAAATGGTGCTGAAGATGTGACATAAAACACCAATGCTTAAGGCTGCATGAATCAGATTTCCACATGAATAGAATTTATAGGAGATCTAGTACATCGGTCTGGCCTGTGATCGCGAGAGAGAAAGAACCTAGCTTAGTCAACAATTCTTGGTGTGCACATGGTATGTGGTTGGACTATACGAGACTGTGATCCCTTACTTGGGGATCTAAATTACAAGTACCTCAGAAGTTAGAATAAGGTTCACCTGAATAGTGAGGAACACTGGTGATAAGGAAAGCAAGCCTTCGCATAAAAATCAGTCAGAGGCTCCATATTAGACGCCTGTAGTCCGTCTTCTTCTTTGCGTCGTTTCTTACAAACTCAATTTTAATCACTCTTTGTGATATGTTTGATCTTTGCCAAGAACGTGTATACGTTGCACATTGGTTTGTAGGCCCCTAAACGCATAGACTCTACATGTTTAGACACTTGCATCCGATTTCAGCCAAACCTCCTCAGTCGCCTCTTACGACATGCGTGGCAGGTAACTGATTATATTATTTACATCCCAAATTTGGGCCCCAGTAACCACTCGCACAGTACTCCGCCTGAATTCATAGTGACGAACAAAAAATTATCACTGAGAAAAATTTAATTTATTATAAAATTCTTGTTAAACACTTAGTTGCCTAATTTCAATTTTGTTTCCTCAGTTTGGTCCAATGTCAATTCAAATGTCTTTAAAATTCTGATTGCTCCATGGTAAGTTTTTTTAATATGAAGTTATGAACTGCAAACCAAGAATTGAGGGCCTCTGTGGTTTAGGAGGTTAGGGCTCGCTTCTCATGTCAAAGGTACTTGGTTCTCTCCTTCATAGAGCCATGGGGATATTTTTGCAGGTATCCCGGATCTCAGTGTAAGTGAGATCAAGTTCCTAGTACTATCGGAGACGGACGATAACATGTAGGTCCCGTGTTTGAGTTGAGCACTTAAAAGAACACTTGGCAGTTCAAAATCGAGAAGAGCAGGCTGGAAAGAAGCTGCTCAGGCAAAATTCATTAGAAAAGATTACAAATAAAATTCCTTCAAAATATCTTCATCATCTTCAAATGACAAGTGGTAGATGTGGAGTGTTTGAAGAAGAAGAAGAGACAGAGAGTTTTCAGGTGGGCATTGATGAAAACAACGTTCTGCAAGGGAAATTCTAATACTTGAAGAAACCTATGTAAGAGAATTGATATAAACACAAAACTTAGATTTTTAAGAGCATGTATTTTCCACACTGCAAAGTATGACTGTGAGGCATGACTTATTGATAAAACAGTTGAGAAATCGATTAATACTTTTGAGTGCAAGAGCTACAGAAGAGTACTCAGAACACCATGACAGAAAAATATCAAATATGTTCATTTTAAATCATCAAATTGCTTGTCCTGAGCAGAACTTTACCACCCTAACAGTCCTTGAGAATTTCTTTCCCTCATAGGCCAGATGTCCTGCCTCTGCACCCATCATTCTCAAACCATTAGTTATATCCAGAATCAATCTTCTCCATGGTCTTCATTTTACAACAGTTTAACATTGAAGAGAAGTGGTCAATAAAGAACATCGCCAGAGTGGTTACCGGGCCCAAATTTGGGGTGTAAAGAATAGGACCACTGTTACATGCTAGCATGTCGTAAGAGGCAACTAAGGAGGTCAGGTGAAATTGGATGCATGTGTCCGCTAGGAATGCTAACCAAACAAATGCTTGAGAAAACGGATGCACCAGGCCGTAAGGCGATAACATGGTGCAATAACCCCTCACAATGAAGAATAGGATAACGGATTCTACGGTCGCCAATCTGCCTCAGAGATTTAGCCACACAGTAAGAATGTCAGACCTACCATCACGAGGTGGCCAAAACTTACTGTGGGAAGAGGTTGGCACAAACGGAGAAGCAGAAATCGTATGAATTATATCCCACAGAACTGCCCCCAGTATGCAGACTTGAGAAGAAAGAGGTGGCCCACTTCACACTGCAGTCCAAGACAAACTGTATGGCGTGGTTGATAATCTGAGGCAGACGGCTGCCTTTATTAGAGAATCCAAATCCCAATCTAGTGAGAACGCAGAAGAAGAAGAATAAAGAACATAAAAATGATGGAGAAGAAGATGGGTACAAGATGTCATAGAAGAGTTGAGTATGACTGCCATAGACATCAGCCACCTCACATCATCCTTCTGTTGCCGGGGCTTGCAAGGGGAGCAAAGAATAGTAACACTGCCATCTACAAGTCATATCGTGAGAGGTGACTGAGATAGGTTCCTAGGGAAACTATCCTAGTAAATAAAAGCGTAGCAGAAATTGGATGTGCAGGCCTATATGTAAGCACATAACTGGCACAATGTTCAATCGCCCTTAGGCTCAGATCACATACAAACACATAAAGTGATTTAACAAGTTTTTTGATAGGGAGCATTCAAAGAAGAAACCACCTCATAGAGGACAGAGGGGCATTTCGATTTGATGTTATGGGAGACAAGTTTCGACCGGATCATTTGGCTATTGGTTACTGATGTCACAGCACTCTGGGCATACCCATATGTGCTCATTCTCCCCCAACAGTTGTCAAAGGGTATGCGTACAGATGGTTCCTGTGACCTGCTGGTTAAACACACCTCTCTCTGCCCTCAAGCATCCAACTCTGCTTGTACAACAAGTAATTCCAAACTCCTTAAACCGCTGGATTGATTCAACATCAATTTTATTTTCCGGGACAAGCTAAATGATGATGCTGACTGTGGGACTTGGGGCAATGAGGGACATAATGTGGAACCGTGTTTAACCAGAAAAACCATGAAAACCATCAAGAAGAATAGATTACAAAGTCATTTGGTCGAGACTGAGCACCTATGGGTCTACCCAAAGTGCTGTGACATTGGTTCAATATCCAATAATCTGTACGTAATCAATCTCTTTGCAGGAGTTATCACATCAAGCAATCAACATCAACTTTGGATGATGTTATCAACTTGTTGAAAAGTGACTCAGACCCCAAGAACTGTAAGTTTATCATCTATAGTACATCTAGAATCATCACTGGCATCATTCTCATCCTTATCTTCATTATCTCTAGCACCATCATTATCCACACTACCACCATCATCATTATCATCATTACTGGCATCATTCTCACCATCTTCATATTTCTAGCACCATCATTATCCACACTACCACCATCATCATTATCATCATTACTGGCGTCATTCTCACCATCTTCATTATTTCTAGCACCATCATTATCCACACTACCACCATCATCCATTATCATCATTAACATCATTACTGGCATCATTCTCACTATCTTCATTATCTCTAGCACCATCATTATCCATGCTACCACCATCATCATTACTGGCATCATTCTCACCATCTTCATTATCTCTAGCACCATCATTATCCACGGTACCACCATTGTCAATATCATCACTTGCATCATTCTCATTCTCATTTTCCTTATGTCTAGCACCATCATTAACCACACTACCACTAGTATCATTATCATCATTAACATCATCACTGGCATCATTCTCATCCTCATCTTCCTTATCTCTAGCACCATCGTTATGCATGGTACCACCAGTGTCATTTACATCAATAACATCATCACTAGCATCATTCTCATCCTCATCTACCTTATCTCTAGCAACATCGTTATCCACACTACCACCAGTGTCATTATTATCATCATCACTGGCATCATTCTCATCCTCATCTTCATTATCTCTAACACCATCATTATCCACACTACCACCAGTGTCATTATCATCACCACTATTATCGTTAATGGACAGCCTAATCAAGGCACTAGAGGAGACTTAATATCTTTCACCTACGCTGTCTCCGCAAGATTATGAACATCAGGTGATATGACAAGATAACCAACTTTTGTTGTTTATGTGTTTGCAGGGAACTTGGATCTGCTATTTCATCTGTACTGGGATGTCATCCATATTGAAGCACAGCTTGTTGACTTTCTGAAAACCTTGTAAGTAATAGTACATCATCAGGACATCAGTGTCATCTTAGTGTCATCTCCACATCAACAGATTGCCTGTAATAGATCACCATGTTTTCTTGTCTTTTGTCTAGATCAGATCAAGTGTCATCTCCAGTTTGAAGGTTGATTAATGGATCTGTCGCTGGTTTTGTCTCTTACCATGGTGGTACATTTATATATGTAAACTGTTATTTGTCCACCTCTTGATGTCTCCTCCCCCCTCACAGTGTTGTCTACCTCTTGCCACTTCCCTCAAACTCTCCTTTTAGTACGGTTTAAAACAGGGCGTCTGGCCCATTGAATTAAAGCGCAGCTCCCATGAGGGAGACACAGGTTCAATCCGCTGTAAAGTCGATGAGTTTTTTTTCTTCTGTCTAGCACATAAAGAAAACATCCTTAGCTGAACAATTCCACAGTGACTGCACTAGCCATGCAGCTCATGTCCTCTATTCTGCACCGCTCAAAAGCTGGTATTATAGGTAGTAACTACCTTAATTGTTTTTATTAATTTTTTTTAAAAATTTATAAACAGTCCATATCTCTTGATATGATCCAACATGAGAGTTATCAGTTTTTCATTGCTTTCAATATGTTTCTTATCATCCCCTGATTGTTCCAGGACTTTTGTTATGTTATGTTATGTTATGCGATCGACGTCATGGCACATTGGGCATTCCCATTCGTGCTCTGTCCTCCGTGCAGCAGCCATCCCAAAGTCCATTTGCTCACAGTACCCATGAGAAGTTGATTACTATATCTTCTCTCTCTACCACGAAGACGACACTGTCTGGCATGTCCAAACTTAACACCTAATTCTCGAACTCGCTCCAGTGTCTGAGACCGCCATGTCACACAATTGAGAGCGATCGCATTGATGATATCGGCTCTGTCCATGCTTCTGCCCACTTGAGTCGGGCACTGTTTGCAAGAGAGTCAGCACGCTCGTTACCTCGCACTCCAGCATGTCCAGGCGTGTACAGCCAAGTCATTTTCTTGAGATGTGATCTCCGAATGCTGTTCACCCATTCCACCCGCATACTTCCAGATGCAATCAGTTGAAGCATACTCATCGAGTCTGATATGATGATCGTATGGGTAACCTGTTGCTCAGCCACCCATGACAGAGCCCTGGAGGCAGCGGTGATCTCCATAGTCATGCTCGATGTCGTTGTCTCGAAAGCCCCGCAGTCCTCATGAAGTGTGCGACGCTTTCTGTGCTGAGTAAGCCCACGATGATCTGGTGCCACGCTTGACAGAGCCATCGGTGTAGATAATGATATCACCTGGGTGGGAGTGCTGATCCACGAGTGCAAGAATTTCTGCATTGACGACGCCCGGGCCCATTCTCTACAGCGCCGCAAGTGTGCTGATAACCTGGCGTAAGCAGTCATATCCTCTGATATAGGCATCCATTCGTCACCGTGCCTCAGCTCATCTAGAGTACAGACCTGTTTAATAATATCCTCTGCCTCGGCCATCCAGGATCGACCTCTCTTCAATCGCCTTCCTTGTTCTCATTTATGGATTTGTGCAGAGGATGATTTGTGTCCGAAGAAACTCTCAGATACGCTTTTACCTGTGCGACTTTGTGTCTCGTGGCCATCGTTGGCAATCCAAGGACATAGCGCATTGCCTCACAAGAAGTGTCATGTGTGCAACCGAGTATAAGCCTCATCGCTTCATTTTGGATCCTTTCTAACTTATCCAGCGATGTTCTGCTTACTGTTAGAAGACCAAGGCCATAGTCCACCACGCTCAGCACTAGTCCTTGATAAAGAAAGAGTAGTAGGCGTTGCTCAATATCCGCCCCCCGCCATAACTTTGAGAGCGGTTAGCCCTTTTCTTGCCTTTATGATTACGTTCTCAACATGGCTCTTAAATGACAGGCTTCTGTCAACTGTTATTCCAAGATACTTTAGTGTTTCGGTTCTGTCAATGTCTTTGTTACACATGCTGACAACCGGGTAGGTGTCTTTACTATGTGAGTGTTAAGAGAGAACCATGTTAGAGAGGCCTTTGCTGGGTTCACATTCGCTTCGAATTCATTGCACCAGTCACCAATCCTATTCAGCTCACACTGTAATGCAGATGCGATCTCATTTCTGTCCTTGCCCATGCGATACACCAGAATATCATCGGCGTACGACATTGTTCTGCCAACTCCGACCCTTTGTGTGCTGGTTACCGACGGTGTATACATTGAACAGGACTGGCGAGAGTGGTGATCCCTGGGGAAGGCTCATTAGAACCTGTTGTGGTTGTGATGCCCATGAACCGCAACGCATTGATAACGTGCGCTCAAAAGGTGCAGCAGCAATCCACTTGACCAAGCGTGTTTCCACCTGCATATCCATCAATAACTGCATAAGTAAGGTGTAAGAGACATTGTTATGCGTCCTGCAAATCAATGGCGTGCTGCCGTTTCCATCCCCATCTGAAACCCTCATACGCATCATATGCAAAGACCGCTGCATTGCACCAGGTGTCCTTTCCTGGGCGATAGCCGAGAGTGGAGGGAAAAGACCATTTGTCTCCATTATATTTGAAACTCTACGAGCTATGAATTTTTCAAGCAGTTTGCCGACAGTGTTTTGCAAGGTAATAATTCTATATCCATTTGTGCCTGTGAGATCTTTTCCAGGCTTAGGCAAGGGTCTCAGATAGCTGTGCAGCCAATCGTCAGGAATAGTGCCAGTATGGATACTTTTATTGAAAATCTTGCATAATTCAGCAAGATCTTTGTCCTCCAGACATTTTATGTGACTGTACCGAACACCATCAGGACCAGGCGCTGTATCAGAGCATGTCTTTAGGACTTTTGTGTTTGCTGCCATGAAATATGCCACATTCCTGTGTAAATCTATAAAGTTTTCAGTTATGTCTTCTAGCTACTTATTCATTGTTCACATATCAACATCACCACATATAACATATACATGTGGACGTCTGTGGTTTAGCGGTAGTGAGCTCGATCACAACCAAGTAGTCATCATCAAGTAGCTTGTCCCGTCTGTAACTTGACTCCCATGACAGCAGCTCTGAAAAAACATTCTATTCTGCGCAAGTTGACCGGCATCAACAGCAGTCATTCATCAGACCGTCAATGACATCTTGCAACCCAATAAACGAGTCATCAATTTTCTAGGCACCACCTATACATTCAGTAGTTTGCCATTGCTTTCTAAACAATGAGGTCTATTTTTACCATTCATAAAAATCCACTGGAATAAATTTGCTTCCAAACTCCCCCAGCAGAATTTGAGCCAGGTATCTTGGGTTTTGATCGAGCTCCCTACCGCTAAGCCACATATTCCCACAATACATAAATATACATGTTAATACCCTATCACCATATAGAATTCAGTGTACAATCTGTGAGCACTGTATAGAACTTGTACCCCAATTTTAGAGGTTATAAATATGATATGAGTGTTAGTTATCTGTGTTGATATCAATGCATTTTCAGCTCTGTTATTGACAACGCAACTGTGTGCGATAATGAAACATACTGCAATGTTTTTGAAGATGAGTAAGGAATGCTTTTGTTAAATTTCTGCTGATGATGATGATGTTGCTGTGGTTGTAGTTGTTCTACTAATGTTTGCTGTAGTTGCACACTACTCCGTAAATGTTGTAGTTGTTGATGGTAGGTAGTGAATGGTTTTCTTACAGAAATGTGTTCTTCTTACTTTTCTGTGGAATGAATCGACGAAGCAGTCAGTGGCCAACATTGCTGTATGACATCTTTTAGGGCACAACAAAATCTTTTGTCATAAAAAAAAAACACAACTGTCGTTACTGCCTGTAGTACCGCTTTTTAGGGCTGTGTAGGACAGGTGGGACGAGAGTCTAAGGAAGTTAATGGCCGCATGGCTAGTGCAGTCACCACGGTGTTCAGGATTGGATTTTTCATTTATGATAACAACATTAAAAAATCCTTGACTTTACCGTGAATTGAACACACGTCTCCCGCATTGGGAGCAGTGCTCTAATCCATTTGACCAGACGTTCCTCCTTTGGTTGATGCTCTAAAAATGGGTCTAAAGACGAAGGAGTGACTGCATTCTACCAGGTTTTCACCCCATGTGGCTTGGTCCCTTTCTGTAGAAATGGCATGCACCTGTCGAGAGTAATGCACAGAGCACAGACTCCGCTCTTGCAACAATCCTAGGGCTCTCTGAAAAAATACATCTGTGAACAGAATGACATGGTCTGGAATCGTACCCACAACCTTCAGAATGCAAGGCAACTACTTAGTCACAGAGACCAATGCATGATCCTTGACATTAGTCAGTGCTGATGCCTTCCCATATGAGCAATTAAATCTGATGCCATGCTACAGTACAGCTCAGTTTGTGTGGTACTATAAAGTAAGGATTTTGTTCAGTAAAATCTTAGGAGTTGCCCATCTGAAAAATGTGTGTTTTGTTGGACAATATGCATACACTTCAGCCATAATTCAGGTTTGCCTATCTTACAAGTTATAGAGGCTTTACGGAGGCACAGCAGACTCACGTTTCAGTTTGGAATATCTTCATAGCACTCGGACCATAGGTACTCCGATCTCCTGCGAATAGCTCCAACAGCATCCAGCAACTAACTGTACCAGGATGCTTTTTAATTACTAGGGTAGCTTCCGTAGGCCCCTACCTCAGTCGCCTTTTACGACATGCCTTGTAGGTCACAGTGTTACTATTCTTTGCTCCCGGTAACACACAGGTGTAAACTTGTTTAGATTGATTGATCCAGTCAAGATCACAAGACTCCCACCTTCACAGCTCTTAGAGTCGCTGAAGTACTCAAACTCTCTTGACATGACACATGACTGATTGGTAGGACCAACATCATTGCACTTCGGTGAGTAACCATTGTGCTCCAATCTCTTTCCTACACAGGAAGATCTCAGCGACAGTGCACATGCTCCTTAGCACCGGTGAGGATCCCGATGTAATTTAGAAGATGGTGAAAATATCTTTCTAATGAAGTTTCATCTGGCGGCGGTTTTTCAACCTGCTCTTATCAATTTTGAACTGCCAATGTTTACGTTCTGAGCTTGAACACGGGACCTACGATTTATCATCTGTCTCCTATAGGACTAGGAACTCTATCTCACCTACACTGAGATCAGAAATCTTAGGAAAAATATCCAGATGGCTCTTTGAGGAGTGAACCAAATACCTTTGGATCGAGAGGCAAGCATCTAACCTCTATGCCAAAGAGACCCCCACAGTACTAGCACCATGGAAGGGACTGAAGTATATAGTTGATATTTACTATGCAAGGCATGTCTTGTAGATTCATATAATAATACTGCAAATATAAATTGAGTGCAGTCATGTGTTTAAAAAAAAATAATCTTCAACTACTAACCATGAAAAACAAGCAACTGTTTCTTTTTTTTTTTAACTTTTGCTGTGAGATCTTTGTAGCGAGCTTGAGTTCTCGGCTCAGAACATTCTTATTCTTCAAACTCTCCACATCGACCATTTGTGAAACCACTCTTTGTGATCTCTATGTGATCTGAGCCTAAGAACGATTGTACATTGTGCCAGTTATGCGCATACAAGTAGGCCAGCACATTCGATATTGGTGACGCTTTTATTTATTAGGTAGCTTCCTAGACCCCTACCTCAGTCACCTCTTAAGACATGCCTTGTAGGTTGTAGTGGTATTATTCTTTGCTCTCCTTGTAAGCCCCGGCAACACATGGGTGGACTCATATCCAAGTGAATTATGTGGTTGCTGTGAGTCCATTTTGTTGGATTTCTTCAACGTTGTCTATCCAAGCGTCTTTTGGTTTTCATTGCACTCTAACACAAGGTTTCTACTATTGTCATATTTCAGAAATGTTTATTCATCTAGCTCTTGGTCTTTCTTATGCTCTTTATTGTTTCTTTCACCCTCTATGAATTCAGGTGTCATCATGGTGTCTAATATTGCACCTCAGACTAATTTTTGTGTGAAGGCTTGCTTTCCTTCTCACCATTACCCCTCACCATTTAGGTAAGCCCTACTCCAACTTCAGGGGTATATGTTAATTAGATCCCCTAGTAAGTGATCGTCTGTAGCTTAAGGTGAGCGTCTGTAGCTTAAGCAGTAGTGAGCTCGATCACAACCCAAGCTTACCTTGTTCAAACTCTGCGGCTGGCAGTTTGGAAGCAATTTTGTTCCCTTGAATTTTTACGAACTGTAAAAATAGACCTCGCCATTCAGTCAGAAAACAATTGAAAATGACTGAATGTATAAGTGGTGCCTATAAAATTGACCACTGGTTTACTGTGGTTGAAGGCTAAGTCCTGTGAAGGATATGTCACGATTTTCAGTAAGTAATCAAAGTTTTTTGTAGTCTAATCACGTACCGTGTGCACACCGAGAATATTTGACCCAAGCTGGTCTCGGACCTCAGAATTTCCTTGACACTGACAAGATTCTCATGAGATATTTATGTTTAAAAAAAACCTCTATTTTATGTGTGCTGCTTGACTTCATTTTCCAGCATTCACTTCTTTTGTATAGCAATATTCCAAGAGTGATAGTCCAGTATAATCTTGAGTATGATCTTCAAACAAAGTCCTTTTGATCTTTATACGTATTGAAGTATAATAAAGACTTATTGTGGTTTGAGCATGCAAATACTAATGACAAAACTAGGACTAACCAGAATTGAATGCAATGACCTGTTTTTAATCTATCTGTGAAAATTGTTTTATAAAGTGTATTGATCTTTCCTGAAAATGAGAAGCTTCATATGCAACAAGTCCTTATCAGTTGCGATCAGAATGTGAGTTATGCAGTGCTACATGTAACCAATACTGACATACAGATGCGAGTCATGGACAATAAATAGACAGGTTGAAAAATCTCTGGAGGCCTCAGAGGTGTAGTTTTACAGAAGAATGATGAGGATCCCATGGACTGCTAAAATGACTAATGTTGAGGTGTTGACTGAGGTCAAGACACAGAGAGAAAATTTATTATCAATATAAGAAAGAGACAGTCATCATTTTTTGGACATGTGATGAGGAGGGAGGTTTAAAACACATTGTAACAACTGATAAAATTGAGGGTAGACAAGACAGAGAAAGACAGAAAGAGAAAATTTTGGATAACCTGATTTCATGGCACGGTAGAGCGTCAACATCTGAGATGATAGCAAACACCATAGATAGAGATTTGTGGAGATTCATGATCACCTACGCCAGCCGACATGGCGCCTGATGATGATGATTGATCTTTACCCGCCCATGTGTTGCCGGGCCCTTAAGGGAAGCAAAGAATAGTAACACTGCGACCTACAAGATGTGATGATTACACTTTAAATATAACTATGATGCAATACCTCCATGTAAGCAAAATCTTTCTCAGAGCAGCCTGCATTTGACACTACATACAAATATCCAAGACTAACATTGTTCACAATCAGATCATCACCTATGCCTCCATTTTTATTTGTAAAAACTGTCAGTGTTCCCTGGTTGTCCTTCAGACCTACAAAACAATGCAAAGTTTATTAAGCAATATTTTATATCATTTAGTATTTATCTTTGACATATTTCATGGAAAGAAAAACAGACAAATAAAGAAGTTTTAAAAAAACTAGGAGGGATGAAAGAATTCTATGGTGGTTTATGTGACGACTGAGGTAGGGGCCTAGGGAAGCTACCTTAGTAAATAAAAAGCGTTGCAGAAATCGGATATGCTGGCCTACTAGTAGGCGCATAGCTGGCCAAACATACAATCGCTCTTAAGCACGGATCACATACAAATCACAACGAGGGGTTAACAAGTGATCGATGCCCGCCTGCCCAGTGTGTTCGTAGCGTGTTGGACTGCGAGCGACTAGCCCTCTGTGTGTGCGGGTTCAATTCCGCAGCTGGCAGAAAAGCCACAGGTTCCCCAGATTAACGGTGTTCGTGGCACCGAACCGAAGGGTTATGTTCTCCATGGCACCGAGCCAAAGAGCTGAAAGCTCAAGTGCTTCTGGATCTGAAAAAAAACAAGTGATCGATATGGGGCGTTCAAAGATCTTTACCAAAATAAACAACATTTTAAAATGTCCATGACCCTCTTCTACGAAAAGGTCAAAAGCTCAATGATTTGACTTAACTGCACCAGGTTTGACCCCATGTGGCTTGGTTCCTCTCCACAGAAATGGCATGCCACCTACCAAGAGTATTGCACAAAGCACAAACTTTGTAGCTCCGGCAACAATCCTAGTTGTCTCCAGGAAAAAAGTGCACCCATGAACAAAATGACGCGGTTCGGATTCAAACCCACGACCTTCAGAACTCAAAGCAAAGGTTTAACCCTTCTGCTGCTACATACTTTCTGAAGGCTGAGCTAAAAACAGCTACTCTTTGTTTCTAGGTCACAAACGTGAATGTACACCTATAGCAGTGCCAGTAGAAATGTATAATGTGTTAACACGTCTTTAGCCCACAGAAGAGAGATAATAACAGACGTGTTAATGCGTCTTTAGCAGTGAATGGGGAAAACGTCTATACACATCCTTAGCAGCTAAAGGGTTAAGATCAGATCACATCAAATCACACAGAATGGTTAACAAGTGGTCGATATAGAGCGTAAGAAGAATAATAAGTTTACACAATCTAGCAATGGGAAATCCAACATCTCCTGAACTTGAAACATCTGACAAATGTCTTATTTTTTATGTTGTCATGTCTCATGTAACCTTTATCTTCTCAGCCAAAATGTACGGACATTCTTCATTATGACCAATGGTGGTGTGACCTTGGTGAGCCCAGCCAGGTGAGTTGTGACCTAGTTGTATTAATGTTTACATGTTCATGAAGAAATAACAAATGATATACCTGTTAGCAAAGACACAAAAGTGAAGACTGTTGTGAACATGCATATTCCTTATGGCAACATATGTTTGGGAATTGTGGACCATAACACAAAAATTAAAGAACAAAATTGAATCTTTTTGAAACAAGGTGTTACAGAAAGGTTCTCAGAACATCCTGGACAGAGACAAGAAAAAACAAGACCTGCATATTGAGGAGCATTGGGTCATAAATAATAATCATGTCCCGGAAGATGAAATATTTTGACCACATTAAACGTCACAGTGGTTTAGAGGGAATAATAATAAAAGAACCAGATAAACCAGAGCCAAACATGGACAATGAACAAAGCGCAGTCATAAAAAATAACTACATGTGAAATGCGTTTCCTGCTAAAAGTTACCAACAACACCAGAAAAGACAGAGTCACCAATATCAGCATAAGAAAGAAAGTTGGCACAGAACCTTGCTTGAATTACATTGAGAAACAAAGAATGAAGTGGTTTGGCCACTTAATAAGAATGCATTCATACTCCACAGTATACAGTCTTCTACAACAGAACATCGGGAAAGAAAGCAAGAGGAAGACCATGAAAAAGATGGTTAGATGGCGTAGCAGAATCCTGTTAAAGAGCAAAAATAACAATCACACAAGCCACCAGAACAGCGCAAGACAAAAACAGAAAACCACGACACTGGGCAACAAACCGGTAGCAGTGTGACGACAAAAAGAAGAAGATAATAGAAGGCAGGGTTCCATGATTCATGGCAGCAGGACATCAAAGAAACCTTGAACATGACGCTGGAAGAGGTGGGAGAATTTGTTAGAGACAGAGAGTTTTTCAGACAGGCTGTGATAAAAGTAACATTCTGCAAGGGACATGCTACCACTTGATACCTGTTAGTTTAGTTTAGTCGTCGGATCACCATCACTGCACGTCGAACAAATTAGTCCATAAGTGCTCCGATCTCTCCCTCAGTATGTCCATCAGCGTGTGGTGACTAACGACACCGGTTCTTTGTTGGTTTACAATTCTTCTTTGTCTGCCAGCATAGCGTTCTTGTCGAGCTACACCACACTTAACTTTGAGTTCTTGCAGTCTGGTTAGTATTGTGGATTCACCACTATTACCTGAATCATGTACACGCCCTCTCTCCTTAAGGAATTTATAATATCAGCCTGGTCCATTGCTCGTCCGCTTTGGACACCAGCCATACCTGCAAGCCTATCCGCACGTTCATTCCCCTTACACCTGCATGCCCTGGCACAAAATAAAACTGATCTTTGTCAGCTTAGACCTCCCCAGCGATTCTATCCAATGTCTCCTAGCCCATCCTGTTTCAATCTTCCTGAGCATACTCATTGAGTCACTGAGAAAACATGCATGGATAAAAGTCTGTGATCGCTTTGGTAACCGCCATGATTTCCATAGTGAGACTGCTTGTAGTCACGGCTACCTGTTAGTACTCTGATAAATGAGAAACATAAATCGTGGTTATTCACACTTACCACCTGTTTGTTGCCGGGGCTCTCAAGGGGAGCAAAGAATAATAACTGCAACCTACAAGGCATGTCATAAAAGACAACTGAGGTAGGGGCCTAGGAAACCTACCCTAGTGAATAAAAAGCCATGCAGAAATCGGATGTGCTGGCCTACTTGTAGGCGCATAATTGGTACAACGTATATCGCTTTTAGGCTCAGATCACATACAAATGACAAAGAGTGGTTAACAAGTGGTTGATATGCGGCGTTCAAAGAAAAAGTCCATTCTTAATTTGGAAACTCTGTTTACTTTATTGTCAGTGCAGAAATAGTAGATAACACACATTTTTAATGGAGAAATGTCTTCTAACAGTGAAGCAAGCTACTTTGAAAGTGAGCGTGACCTGAGAGACTCTTCTATTTTCAAGAGAGCTCTACGCACCACAAAGTGTATATTTATGGCAAACTATTCAGAAGGTTAGTGTCTCTTTTTCAAAGTTAACTATCTTCTTCTTCTCTTCCACCATTTACTTCTTTTTCTCTTCCACCATTTACTTCTTTATGGAAGTTATGTTATGCGATCGACATCGTGATACATTGGGCATTCCCATTCATGCTCTTTCCTCCGCTGCAGCAGCCATCCCAAAGTCCATTTGCTCTCAGCAGTAGTCATGAGAATGCATCTAATCTCCACAGTATACAGAGTCTTCTATAACAGAACATCAGGAAAGAAGGCGAAAGGAAGACCACGAAAAGATGGTTAGATGGCATAGCAGAATCCTGTCAAAGAGCAAAAATAATCACCCAAGCCACCAGAACAGCGCAAGACAAAAAACAGAAAATCACAACACTGGACAACAATGCGGTAGCAGTGTGACAACAAAAGAAGAAAGAAGAAGAAGAAGCCATGAGAAGTTGATTAGTATATCTTCTTTCTCTACCATGAAGACGACACCATCTGGCATATCCAAACTTAATGCCTAATTCTCGAACTCGTTCCAGTGTCTGAGACTCGCGCATATAACATAAATGAGAGCATATTGCATTGATGATATCAGCTCTGTCCATACTTCTGCCTGCTTCAGTTGGGGCATTGTTTGCAAGAAAGTCAGCACACTCGTTGCCCTGAACTCCAGCATGTCCAGGTATGTACAGCCAAGTCAGTGTCTTGAGATTTGATCTCCGAATGCTGTCCACCCATTCCACAAGCAGACTTCCAGATTCAATGCTTGGAAACATATTCATCGAGTCTGATATGATAATCGTATGGGTGGCTTGTTGCTCAATCACCCACAAAAGAGCTTAGAGGCAGTTCTTATCTAAATAGTCATGCTCGATGTTGTTTCGAAGACACCACAGTCCTCATTAAGTGTATCTCATAGTCTAGATTCATAGCACGTTGGACGACGGGTGACAAGCCCCTATGAGTGCGGTTCAATTCCACGGGCTGGTAGAAAAGCCACAGGTTCTCCAGATTTATGGTGTTAATGGCACGAACCAAAGGGTTACAATGTCCATGGCACTGAGCCGAAGAGCTGAAAGCTCAAGTGCTTCTGGATCGTAAAAAAGTTTCGATTCAGCATATGAAATTGATCACAAAGATTGGAAAATATTGGTAAAGTTATAAGAAGCTTTATCAAAAGAATAAGAGTCAGACAATCAAGGTTCTTCTGGTATATAATGCAAAGAGGAGGTTTAGAACATTTGGTAACAACAGGTAAAATTCAGAAAGGAGAGATTGGAAGACTGCTCAGAACTGATTACCTGCACCAAGGAGAGAGAGTTGTGGAGAGACATGATCACCTATGTCCACAGGCATGGGTCATGTCATTGTTTGATAATGTAATACATCAATCATTTTGTTATAGTGTTATACAATGGTAGTTTCCATGTGATGTGATCAATTGTTTTGCTTGTTTCTAATCAGTGAAAAGATCCAACACATCCGCCACTCCCTATGTGATAACTGCTTGTGGAAGTTATATTCCAGAGTATAACGATCAGAATCAAGAAATCGTTATCGACAAGCCAGCAGGTAATATGGATGTTTTGGTTTTGGTGACAAATTGGATAGTATTATCGCTGTAAAACTATGTATTAATGGTGATACATGTAAAAACAAAAGTCCTATAGTTTTACAAAATACAAGAACAATAACAAAACACAGCAACGTAACAGTGTAAGAAGTGAATTTCTTTACTTCATGGACGAATGTTGTATCCTTTGATGAAGGCCTTTTAGTAGAAATGTTGTTGTGTATTGTTGTTTTTGTATTTTGTAAAACTACAGTACTTTGTTTTTATGTGTTATGACTAATTGGATAACAATTTGCTGAATTGGTCCTCCTACCACCCGCATACATTGGCCTTGAAGTTTGAAATAAAAGGTGATTCATGCCTTACAAATTATGCTGAACATGTTTATTTATTTCAAACAGGCATGCTGCCCTTGTGTTGTTGGGGCCCACAAGGGAAGCAAAATATAGTACCACTGCAACCTATAAGGCATGTCATAAGAGGCGACTGATGTAGGAGACTAGGGAAGCTACCCAGTAAATAAAAAGCATCGCAGAAATCGGATGTGCTGACTTACTTGTAGGCACATTACTGACACAGCATAAAATCACCATTAGGCTCAGATCACATACAAATCACAGTCATTAACAAGTGGTCGATATGGAGCGTTCGAAGAAGAAGAAACAAGCATACGTATCTGATGCATGTACAACTTATCAGTTACATCCTGAATCCATCTTCTCCGGTGTCTTCCTCTTCTCCACTTTGCGAGATGCCTGCTTCCATGATAGTCTTTTCCAGCTCTTCGTGTATCTTTCTTTATATGTCCAAAATACTTCAATTTTCTCATTTTTACTTGTAGCATCTGCTAGTTATCTTTTGATTTTGAGTTGTTTCTGGATAGATCTATTTGTTCTCTATCCATGATGTATGGAGGGCTCTTCTATCTGGATATATCTATATCTGTCCATGATGTATGAAGGGCTCTTCTATCTGGATAGATCTATTTGTTCTCTGTCCATGATGTATGGAGGGCTCTTTTTTCTGGATAGATCTATTTGTTCTCTATCCATGATGTATGGAGGGCTCTTCTATCTGGATAGATCTATTTGTTCTCTGTCTATGATGTATGGAGGGCTCTTCTTTCTGGATAGATCTATTTGTTCTCTGTCCATGGTCTTCTTCTTCTTCTTTGCGTTCGTTCTTTATGATCAATTTTAATCACTCTTTGTGATATGATTTGATCTTTGCCAAGAACGTGTATACGTTGCACATTGGTTTCGTAGGCCCCTAAACACATAGACTTCTACATGTTTAGGACATGTGCATCCGATTTCAGCCAAACCTCCTTAGTCGCCTCTTACGACATGTGTGGCAGGTAACAGTGGTTCTATTCTTTACACCCCAAATTTGGGCCCGGTAACCACTCGGGCGTCTGTCCATGATGTATGGAGGGCTCTTCTATCTGGATAGATCTATTTGTTCTCTATCCATGATGTATTAGGGGGGCTCTTCTATCTGGATGGATCTATTTGTTCTCTTCTCTGTTCATGATATATAGATGGCTCTTCTTTCTGGATAAATCTGTTTGTTCTCTGTCCATGATGTATGGAGGGCTTTTTTTTCTGGATAGATCTATTTGTTCTTTTCTCTGTCCATGATATATGGAGGATTTTTCTTTCTGGATAGATCTATTTGTTCTTTTCTCTGTCCATGATATTTGGGGTTCTCTACTTTCTGGATAGATCTTGTTGTTCACTTCTCTGTCTATGATATATGATTAAAATTTACGGTAACAAGTTTAGTTTAGTTTAGTCGTCGGATCACCATCACTGCACGTCGAACAAATTAGTCCATAAGTGCTCCGATCTCTCCCTCAGTATGTCCATCACCGTGTGGCGACTAACGACACCGGTTCTTTGTTGGTTTACAATTCTTCTTTGTCTGCCAGCATAGCGTCTTGTCGAGCTACACCACACTTAACTTTGAGTTCTTGCAGTAACAAAAGGCATCATTGTAATTATTTATGTCTTAATAATAACATTTGATTTGTCACTATCTTTGTAGTGGCAGGAGAAAGACTGAAGCATGAAGATGTGATTAGTGTAGTTGTCAATGCCACCAAGACTAAACTACCATACAAGACATGTGAGGACAGTTCCCTTCTCTGTTATCTGGTTGATGATGGTGGATTCCTGGTGGCTACGACTGGTGATGACCACAGAGAACAGGTCAGTTAACCCTTTAATCCCCAACACTGGTCTCAATTACAGTGATTAAGTCGTTGCATGTGACTGAAGGTTGGTTGAATAGGGCCGAGACACATATGCAATTTTTTCATGAGATCCCTAGGATTGTTGCTGGAGTTTGCGCTGTGTGCAATGATCTCGGCAGATGGCATGCCATCTCTGCTGACAGGGATGGAGCCATATTGGGAAACCCCTGTGCCTTTAAGTCAATCCTTTGCCTTTCGAACTCAGAAAATGTTCATACTGAATTTCCAGGGCAAGGGAAATAACTCAGCAACAACGAGAAGTGTGTGAAATAAAATTCATAAATACAATTTCTAATCAATATTTATTTTTCTTCAAACACTCCATATCGACCACCTGTTAAACCACTCTTGTGATTTGTATGTGATCTGAGCCTGAGAGATATTGTACGTTGTGCCTGTTATGCACCTTACAAGTAGACCATTTCTGCCTTTTGGTCAAACGTTGCTGTTATTGTTTTTGTATTTTGTAAAACTAACGTGTTTCGCCATTACAAGTAGACCAGCACATCTGATTTATGCACGCTTTTTATTTACTAGGGTAGCTTTCGTAGGCCACTACCTCTTATGACATGCCATGTAGGTAGCAGTGTTACTATTCTTTGCTCCCCATGAGATCCTCGCAACACGGTCGGAAATTTGATAAAAGTGAAGAAATAAAAATTAATGTCAATATTATAAGTATATTTGCTAAAAAGTCAGTTTTATTGACGATAAATGTCCAAGTGAAAGGCTTCAAAGCAGTCTCCCTTCCAAAAGTTGAATTTAAATGTGTGACTGCCATTACTGATTTCCACACACCTTCCTAAAGCAGTTACCTTTATTTGGTAACATTAACTGCAGGTCCGTTTTCTTACAAACATTCGATGCGGTTGATGCTTAGCCAGAATGGTAAAAGGTATCAGAACTTTACTGGAAGTTTAAGGTAATATACTCATATTTGTCATTGAACGTCTGCACACGATGGATAATGCGGTCAACATCACGCCTTTACTTCCCAATGATTTTCCTGGTACCAAATTGATGCTAGGTTGACCTAATATATTGTCATTAACTCTTAATGGACCAGGGCAAAAGCTATGTTTTTACAAGCCATTTCATGTTAGAATTAAAAACGCCTTTAGCGTTACTGGTAAAAAGGCATCCAACCCAAAGCCAATACAACCCAATGGGGTTTGTCAGATTTCATATGACAATATTTATTAAACAATTTTCTATTTTTTGTGTGCAAATCTCTTCATCCAGTCTACTTTTAATTTGTTCACTTTTCAGTATTCATTTCTTACTCCTTCATCCATTCAAATGATTTTTATAATTTATCTATGTTTAACAGATTGGACGTTTCTTTGGACAAGTTGATCCTCCCGCATTCGCAGTGATAAATACAGCATTTTTTCAAAGGTAAGTCACTAAAAATAAAATAAACCATGAAATTATATAATTAGAGATATTCTTCAACCTCGAAGTGTGAATGGGATAGGGAAAACCCATATTTATGCCTTGTGGTCTATTGAGGAATACATTATTTTTTTATATACCTCTCATATAGTTATACATTATATTGGGCCGCAAGCAATTTCTCCTATACAGCTCTATCATAGACATCTCATTAATCTCTTCTTTAGAATTAAGTCCGATAGGTATTTTTCGCCTCTCTTAGTAAAGTTAGTTTCAGGGTTTACTTAGGGTGTCCTTTCCCACTTGATCACAGCCAAAGGGTGGGAGCCTTTATAGAGCCAATAGGCAACTAAATACATTTAAACAAATACTGAGCAGCTCTCATTTAAAAGAATGATGATGTTCTGAGTTTTTTACTTGTTCATTGCCTCTAAGTATTTGAACTCATTGGTTTGTTTAATTTCTATGTTCTATAGTTTTATTGTATGGTTGTCTGCTTATCACCATTGTCTCTGTCTTTATTATATGTATTGCTATGTTGTACTCCTCACCCTTGATGTTAACTAAGCTCAAATGGTTCTGGAGAGATTCTTTGTTTTCTGTAATCAGTACTAGGTCGTCTGTGAATAAAAGTTTTGAAATATTATTTTCATAAATATCTCTTTCAATATTTAAATATTAACATGGAAGTATGTGTGAGTTATTGATTGTATTTTCTGTTTACAGAACTGTTCAATATGACTTCCAAGCCACATGCCTACTGGTTAAAAATACAAAGAGTGCTGGTTTTAAAGACTTTTACATTGTGAGTAGTGACAATGTTTAATCAACAGCAGTAACTGGTGTTTTAATTATGGGGGTCTCTGTGGTTAAGCCCTTTGCCTTGCGAATCAAAGGTCGGGGGTTCGAATCTGGACAGCACTGTTCTGTTCACGGGTGCAGTTTTTTGCAGAGACTCCTAGGATTGTTGCTGGAGCTACGAGAGCACAATACAGGTAGCCAAAGAAAAATAGTAAACCAATAAAGAACTGGTGTTGTTAGTTGCCACAAGCTGAGAGACATACTGAGGATGAGATCGGAATACTTATGGACTAATTGGTTCCATGTGCAGTGATGATGATCCGACGACTAAACTAAACAAATTCTTATTTGTAGCATCAGTCTCACTTGAATCTACAGTCCTGGACATGCGGTTGTTCGTGGCAACAAAAGAGTAGACAGGCTTGCATCAATTGTTGGGGAGTTTAAGATGAATAAGGGAGATGTTCTTCAGGCTCTTGGCAACCTACTGTTAGATTAGGATACTCTTCTTCTTCTTCTTTGCATTTGTTCTTTATAACCAATCTTAATCACTCTTTGTGATATGTTTGATCTTTGCCAAGAACGTGTATACGTTGCACATTGGTTTGGTAGACCCCTAAACGCATAGACTTCTACACGTTTAGGACATGTGCATCCAATTTCAGCCAAACCTCCTTAGTCGCCTCTTATGACATGCATGGCGGGTAACAGTGGTTCTATTCTTTACACCCTAAAATTTGGGCCCCGGTAACCACTCGGGCGAGATTAGGATACTAAAACTGATGTTGAATCTATCCAGCGGTTTAGGAAGCTTAGAATTATTACACATTGTATAAGTAGAACTAGGTGCCCGAGGGGCAGATGGAGGAGTGTGTTTAACTAGCAAGTCACCGGAACCATCAGCTTGCATACCGTTCAACGTCTGCAGGGGAGGGGGACTTAGCACCTATGGGTCTGCCCGGAGGGTTTGACCCGGTTTAGTAACCAATAACCAAAGTTGTACATGATGAGTTGTTTACCATTTATTTAGCATTGAAAATGCACATGTGTTACCAGGGCTCACAAGGGAAGCAAAGAATAGTAACACTGCGATCTACAAGGCATGTTGCATGAGGCGACTGAGGTAGAGAAGCTACCCTCGCAAATAAAAAGCGTTGCAGAAATCGAATGTGCTGGCCAACTTGTAGGTGTATAACTGGCACAATCGCTCTTAGACCCAGATCACAAACAAATTACAAAGAGTGTTTTAACAAGTGGTCGATATGGAGCTTTCGAATAAGAAGAAGAAAGAAGCATTAAAATAAAATTATCCCAAAATGTTCAGCATTGGGTGATATAACCTAGCTAGAGTAATATTGATATAAACATATCTCTGTTGAGCAAGTTATGCATACCAATAGGTGCGGCAAACCCCAAGAGAAACACCAGTAGATACATCAGTCAACACAGAACAGGAGTTGTTAGTCTAAACACACTGAAATACATGCTTGGGAGGAGATCGGAGCAATTATGGACATGTGCGATGAAGATGATTCTCAAATGAACAATGATGTAGACAAAAATGCACATACAGTAAATACTATCATACATGTATAAAGATATTCTAAATCAAATCAACTTTCTTTACTCCCCTTGCCACTAGCCAACTTTGAACATGTTGTTTGAGGTACTTAATGTTGGATGGTGGAGCAGTAAAATTTACTGGTAAGTCATTCAATAAGTGGTTGGTAAGTTAGAGCATTGTCTATTGTCTTTCCCCAGGGGGATGAAAGAATTGGTTGTCCATTTTTGCCATTAAGCGTAGGGGTGGGAGCTTTAATTTGTGTTCCAAGGCCAGATGAGCCGCCCTTGATGTGTTATATCCATGTTTATTTAGTGTGGTCTTGATATTGTCTGTCTATCTTTTTCTTGGTTTTCCCTTGACTCTAGTACCTGATCTATTTTTATTGTATGCTGTTATTGGTGGTTGGTTGTATTCCACTGTCTATGCATGTAAAGACTGGATCTGGCTGACTCCGCAGACGAGGCCACTAGCTGGCTCAACGGTTAGAAAGGTGGATCATAGCAGAGCGGTGTGGACCACCTAGAGCATTGTGAGGTACACGTAGAAAGGCCTGGTCATCCACTGAATCTGGTACTATCTTCAGCCGTCTCGACTTGTCTTGCCCCTAGATCCAGATAGTTCAAAGGTGGAGACTGGTTCGGTGCGCAGGCAATGGACTGAATTACTACAAGTGTCCACAATTTGCAGAATTACACTTCGTCCCGGTGCACATGGATGTCATTGGCAATGAGAGAGTAGGTGTGCTGGCTGGCTCTGCCAACATATCAGCCGGCCAGCCAATGGGATAGAGCTGACATTTTGAACGCCCTCATAGATTATAGCTGCAAAGAAGATTTTCATTTAAATCAACCCACGTCAACTACTAGATTGCAAGAGCTGGGATTGAAGATTGGAGTTACTAGAAAAGTATCACCAGAAAAAAACAGCACAACAGGTATATGAGGAAATTCGTCAATCAAAATCAAACTGGTATGGTCAGTCGCTGGACGCTGTTGGAGATATTGTGGAGAAAATCGCAACACCTATGAATATGTCCGGAGTGCAATGAAGATATTCCAAACTGAAACAGATAGTCTTGGACGAGAGAGTGAGGTTGACGAATAGCGCAACTTTTCTTCACTTTAATCCAAATACAGCACAAGCTACAGTTTCAGACAACTACAAATACCACAATAAAACAAAGAAGAACAAGTTCAAGGCTCTCACCACACAAGAGGAACTGGCATAGCTGAGAATCTTTGCACTGTTGAGGCGCAGAGAAAGTGAGCTGCGCAAAAAGACGTAACACACAACACGTCTAACCTCGATCATGTATGCTCCACCTGTAGTGAGGGATTGTTTTCGAGAATGGGACTTTGCAGTCACCTCTGCGCACGCCAGAGAAATGCAACAACAACATGTTTGAGACTTGTCATCAGTGGATTGCTATTATTATTAAGTAAGTGATATTTGTTGGAAGATAGAACAGTAAAGTTATCTTAATAATACCACATCTGTTGCTCATACAACTGTCTCATGTATAAACATCTTAGATAAAGCTCATATTAAATGTTTCTTGAATGTTTCATCGACAGGACATTCAACAGTTTCAGTTTCTACAGGTAAGACAGATTTATTTTTATGCCAGGGTATGCAGGTGTAAAGGGTAATGAATGCACTGATATTCTTGCAGGTATGGCTGCTAGATGTTAGGTGCTCATATCTCGTACCAAAGGTACCAGGTTTGCTCCCTCATGGAGCCATCTGGATATTTTTCCAGAGATCCCTGATTTCAGTGTCGGTGAGATCGAGTTCCAAGTCCTATCGTAGACAGAAGATAAAACGTATGTCCCGTGTTCAATTTGAACACATAAAAGAAAAATTGGAGGTTTAAAAAAATTGAGAAGAGCAGGCTGGAAATCTGCTGCTCAGGCAAAATTCATTAGAAAAGATTAAAAATAAAATTCCTCCAAAAATATCTTCACCATCTTCAAAATTACATCGGGACCCTCGACGGTGCTACAGAGTTTGCGCACTGCAGCTGAGATCTTCCTGTGTAAGAAAGAGATCGGAGCACACATGGTTACTCACTGAAGTGCAATGATAATGGTCCAATCATTCAATCAAGTAATAGTTGTGAATTTACAACCCTAACCAGACTGCAAGAATACCAAGTCAAATGTGATGTAGCTAGATAAGAACACTATACTGGTAGCCAAAGAAGAATTGTAAACCAACAAAGAACTGGTGTTGTTAGTGTAATTGGCCCTCTTACCTCATGCATACTAGGGACTAGAAATGTGAAGTGACTTCATACCGTAAGGTCTGAAAAGGCTACAGGAAATAAAAAAAAACAATATCTCTTTAATTGTTACCATCAATCTTCTCATTACTTGTTGCTAATCTTCTCATTAATTGTTGCTAATCTTCTCTTTAATTGTTACCATCAATCTTCTCATTACTTGTTGCTAATCTTCTCATTACTTGTTGCTAATCTTCTCTTTAATTGTTACCATCAATCTTCTCATTACTTGTTGCTAATCTTCTCTTTAATTGTTACCATCAATCTTCTCATTACTTGTTGCTAATCTTCTCTTTAATTGTTACCATCAATCTTCTCGTTACTTGTTGCTAATCTTTTCATTACTTGTTGCTAATCTTCTCTTTAATTGTTACCATCAACCTTCTCATTACTTGTTGCTAATCTTCTCATTACATGTTGCTAATCTTCTCATTACTTGTTGTTAATCTTCTCTTTAATTGTTACCATCAATCTTCTCATTACTTGTTGTTAATCTTCTCATTACTTGTTGCTAATCTTCTCATTACTTGTTGCTAATCTTCTCATTACTTGTTGCTAATCTTATCATTACTAGTTGCTAATCTTCTCATTACTTGTTGTTAATCTTCTCATTACTTGTTGCTAATCTTCTCATTACTAGTTGCTAATCTTCTCATTACTTGTTGCTAATCTTCTCATTACTTGTTGTTAATCTTCTCTTACTGTTGCTAATCTTCTCATTACATATCTATCTTCCAGTTGTGTTGCTAACACTCAAGTTACTGAGTTTGTTAGAATGATTTATTTGTTAAATTAGAAATCTAAACTTGCATGCTAATCTACTCTAGGAATACTAGACACATGAGAGAGGACAGATGTGAAATGTATGTAATCAGTCCGTCATGGAAAGCTCATATGTATATATATATATATATATATATATATACACTTTGATATCTCATGAAAATGGTTGCACCCATGGGCATGTCTGAAGGGACTGAGCACCACATTTGTCTGTCTTGGGTGACATGAAGGTGGGGGGATGATGTTGCAGGGAGACTGGTCTGTTCAAGAGTTTCTGGAAAAAGTTTCTTTTGGGTGAAAGTTTTCTTTTGGAGGATGTTTTTTCTGAAAGAAGACTTTGCAACAAAGTTTCTTTTGCTTTTTTGTACTTTCTTGTATTCTGTTGAGAATCTCCGGTGTTATCCATGCTTTATGTTTGTCGTCATAGTTCATATGTATGGTTCCAATTTCACTGCAACTGGTCACCCCAATAATTGCTCTGTTCCTGTGCCAATGAAAATCACACGAAATGATCGGAAATGCTAACAACTGTTTCCTGTGGGAACTAATTCCAGAATGAAACAGCCTTACCGCCACAAAAAGCAACCTGTTTGTGTTTTGTGTGCTAGTCTATTCTACTTTATTCTTGACCTGTATCTACCAAATGACGTTATCAGAGGTCCAATATATTTAAATTGATGGAATTGTAAACTGTTCTATAAATAATAAAAATAATAATTCCTCTCGTACCATTATACGTTACATAGGGCCTGCAAGTAATTTCTCCACACCGCTTTATCCTGGGCAACTCGCTCAATCTCCTCCATGGAACTGAGACCATATTTCCTGCCTCTCTCAACAAAGTTTGTTTCAGGGTCTCCTTAGGTCGACCTCTCTTTCTTGAACCCTTTGCATCCCACTTCAATGTCTGCTTTGATATTCGTTGATCATTTCTCCTCAAGGTGTGTCCAACATATCTCCATCTTCTCTTTCTTATAACAGTTGTCACTAGTGGTTGACCAGACATATCTCTGATTTCATCACTTCTCCTGAATTCGTTCCATTTTATATTCATTATTTTTCACAGACATCTATTTTCAAATGCATTCAATTTGCTTTCTATATCTTTAGTCATTTTCCAACTCTCGCTGGCATATGTTAGGATTGTCAATTTGAATTGAAAATTCATAATTTAGTTTTAATACTATATAACTTGCAGTTCCATATTTTATTTAGACTTTTAAAAGCTGATGTTGCTTTACCAATTGTTCTATTTTTTTTCTTCTTTATTTTTTTAAAGGAACCCTTTCATACCTCGTGGTATATAAGACAATACAGTGTTAGGCCTGTATTTTTCAATGACCGTCGGCACACGATGGATGATGTGGTCAGCATCACGCCGGCCGCCTTTACTTTCCCAGATCATGTCTGGTACCCAGTTGAGGCTGGGTCGACATGTGAGCCGTCGTGGTCTGGAAAAATTCCACGTGCACTGTGGGAGTTGAACCCAGATCACCTGCCTTGAGAAGCGAGTTCATTAACAACTACGCTACCGCGGCTCTCAATTGTTCTATAGTGTATAGAAAACCCATGGTAGAACAGTTGTGATAGTGCAATTGCTTCCTTAACAGGTGCTCTCGGTTCGATCCCCAGTTGTGAGATTTTTATGACCCAAACTTTTTCAAGTTTACCCATTTTCAATTGGATACAACGCCGTGTGTTGCCGGGGCTCGAAAGGGGAGCAAAGAATAGTAACACTGCAACCTCGGATGTACTGGCCTACTTGTAGATGCATAACTGGCACAACGTACAATCTTTCTTAGACTCGGATCACATACAAATCACACAGAGGGGTTAACAAGGGGGTCGATATGGAGCGCTCAAAGAAGAAATTGGATACCAGAGAAACACTATTAACTCTTAGTGAACCAGGGCAAAAGACATGTTTATACAAGCCATTTGGTTTTAGAATAAAAAGCGCCCTTTAGTGTGGCTCCTGGTAAAAGGTATCAACCTAAGCCACATAGTGTAGCGTTTGGTCCACAAGGAGTTAAGTAAATGCAGCTGACACAATGTTGACCACCTCACCTATCAAGTAGCTTTATTTTTTTTTAAAGTTCTGGCATTTAGAGCTGATTGCTGACTTTGTTAGTCATTAATATTCTTCTTTGCGTTCGTTCTTTATGACCATTTTTAATCAATCTTTGTGATTTGTTTGATCTTTGCCAAGAACGTGTAACGTTGCACATTGGTTTGGTAGGCCCCTAAGCACATAGACTTCTACACGCTTAGGACACATGCATCCGATTTCAGCCAAACCTCCTTAGTCGCCTCTTACGACATGCGTGGCAGTAACAGTGGTTCTATTCTTTACACCCAAAATTTGGGCCCGGTAACCACTCGGGCGATGTTAGTCATTAATATTCTTCTTCTTCTGAATTCTCACTAGAATGGGATTTCAGATTCTCTAATAAAGGCAGCTTGTCAGTCTCAGATTGTCAGCCATGCCATACTGTTTGTCTTGGACCCTGGTGTAAGTGGGCCACCTCTTTCTTCTCAGGTCTGTATACTGGGTGCAGTTCTGTAGGACATGCTCTGTTGTCATATTCGCCAAGCCACAAGGGCACAGGTCGTTGGTGCCTATCTATAATCTAGTGTACAGGTGGGGACTCATTTTGTTGTGACCCGTCCGGAGGCAAAGTATGACAGTCTGGTCCCTTCTGGACAGTTGGTAATATGGGTCATTAATATAGAAATATGTACGCTAACGAAGCAGATAAAAATGCACTACTCTGGCTGGAGTCACAAAACTACACTCATGCGTGCATTCTGAGTGATTCATTGAGTATGATCCGAAAGGTGGAAACTGGTTCGACGCACAGGCAATGGACTGAATCACTACAAGCGTCAATAATTTTCAGAATTACACTTATCTTCGTTCCGGGGCACATGGATGTAGTTGGCAATGAGAGAGCAGACATGCTGGCTCGATCTGCCACCATGTCAGCTGGCCAGCCAATGGATAGAGCTGATATTTTTAACGCCCTCATAGAGTATGACTGCAAAGAAGATTTTCATTTAAACCAATCCACGTCAACTACTAGATTGCAGGAGCTGGGATTGAAGCTTGGTGTAGCAAGAAAAGAACAGCATAACAAGTACGTGAGTAGGCTCATCAATCAACATCGAACTGGTATGATCAGTCGCTGGACGCTGTTGGAGATATTGCGAAGGAGATCGGAGCATTTATAGACATGTCCAGAGTGCAATGAAGATATTTCAAACTAAAACAGAAGAAAGAATATCAGATTGTTTAGCTCTCTTTCTCTCGTGGTCACCACTCCAGACCGATGTACCAGATCTCCCATAAATTCTATTCATGTGGAAATATGATTCATGCAGCCTTAGCATTGGTGTGTTTACGTCATATCTTCAGCACCATTTGGAGCTGTGGTGCTTATCCTTCGGCGATGTGTCTGGTGTCAGCTCGGTTTGCTCTCCGTTCTGTAGCCATCTAGCGTTTTTTCAAATCGTTTTTTACTGTGTGGGGTACTTAGCCCCATGCCCAACCTCCTTAGTTGCCTCCTTTGACATGCATGGCAAGTAACAGTAGTTCTATTCTTTACACCCCAATTTGGGCTCCGTAACCACTCGGCGACATTGTTGATCTTATCTTATCTGTGTGCTAAGTAATAGAAATTGTTGTGTTTGTTACAGCTAGCAGTGATGAGGAGGATAAGGAGAAGAAGTGTTTGAAGGCTACATACCAGTATTATATTCGAAGCCCTATCAACCAGTACACAGATACTATCAAGTGTAAGAACTGTACCCGGTATGTTGTTACTTTAGTTAGTTAGTCATCATATCATTCTTGAAGGGGTCTTAGAGATTAGTTAGATACTATCAAGTGTAAGAACTGTACCAGGTATGTTGTTACTTTAGTTAGTTAGTCCTCATATCATTCTTGAAGGAGTCTTAGAGATTAGTTAGATACTATCAAGTGTAAGAACTGTACCCGGTATGTTGTTACTTTAGTTAGTTAGTCATCATATTCTTGAAGGGGTCTTAGAGATTAGTTAGATACTATCAAGTGTAAGAACTGTACCAGGTATGTTGTTACTTTAGTTAGTTAGTCATCATATCATTCTTGAAGGAGTCTTAGAGATTAGTTAGATACTATCAAGTGTAAGAACTGTACCCGGTATGTTGTTACTTTAGTTAGTTAGTCATCATATCATTCTTGAAGGGGTCTTAGAGATTAGTTAGATACTATCAAGTGTAAGAACTGTACCTGGTATGTTGTTACTTTAGTTAGTTAGTCATCATATCATTCTTGAAGGGGTCTTAGAGATTAGTTAGATACTATCAAGTGTAAGAACTGTACCTGGTATGTTGTTACTTTAGTTAGTTAGTCATCATATCATTCTCGAAGGAGTCTTAGAGATTAGTTAGATACTATCAAGTGTAAGAACTGTACCTGGTATGTTGTTACTTTAGTTAGTTAGTCATCATATCATTCTTGAAGGAGTCTTAGAGATTAGTTAGATACTATCAAGTGTAAGAACTGTACCCGGTATGTTGTTACTTTAGTTAGTTAGTCATCATATCATTCTTGAAGGAGTCTTAGAGATTAGTTAGATACTATCAAGTGTAAGAACTGTACCTGGTATGTTGTTACTTTAGTTAGTTAGTCCTCATATCATTCTTGAAGGGGTCTTAGAGATTAGTTAGATACTATCAAGTGTAAGAACTGTACCCGGTATGTTGTTACTTTAGTTAGTTAGTCATCATATCATTCTTGAAGGAGTCTTAGAGATTAGTTAGATACTATCAAGTGTAAGAACTGTACCTGGTATGTTGTTACTTTAGTTAGTTAGTCCTCATATCATTCTTGAAGGAGTCTTAGAGATTAGTTAGATACTATCAAGTGTAAGAACTGTACCTGGTATGTTGTTACTTTAGTTAGTTAGTCCTCATATCATTCTTGAAGGAGTCTTAGAGATTAGTTAGATACTATCAAGTGTAAGAACTGTACCCGGTATGTTGTTACTTTAGTTAGTTAGTCATCATATCATTCTCGAAGGGGTCTTAGAGATTAGTTAGATACTATCAAGTGTAAGAACTGTACCTGGTATGTTGTTACTTTAGTTAGTTAGTCATCATATCATTCTTGAAGGAGTCTTAGAGATTAGTTAGATACTATCAAGTGTAAGAACTGTACCAGGTATGTTGTTACTTTAGTTAGTTAGTCATCATATCATTCTTGAAGGGGTCTTAGAGATTAGTTAGATACTATCAAGTGTAAGAACTGTACCCGGTATGTTGTTACTTTAGTTAGTTAGTCATCATATCATTCTTGAAGGAGTCTTAGAGATTAGTTAGATACTATCAAGTGTAAGAACTGTACCCGGTATGTTGTTACTTTAGTTAGTTAGTCATCATATCATTCTCGAAGGAGTCTTAGAGGTTAGTTAGATACTATCAAGTGTAAGAACTGTACCCGGTATGTTGTTACTTTAGTTAGTTAGTCCTCATATCATTCTTGAAGGGGTCTTAGAGATTAGTTAGATACTATCAAGTGTAAGAACTGTACCTGGTATGTTGTTACTTTAGTTAGTTAGTCATCATATCATTCTTGAAGGGGTCTTAGAGATTAGCTAGATACTATCAAGTGTAAGAACTGTACCGATGTTGTTACTTTAGTTAGTTAGTCATCATATCATTCTTGAAGGGGTCTTAGAGATTAGTTAGATACTATCAAGTGTAAGAACTGTACCTGGTATGTTGTTACTTTAGTTAGTTAGTCATCATATCATTCTTGAAGGGGTCTTAGAGATTAGTTAGATACTATCAAGTGTAAGAACTGTACCTGGTATGTTGTTACTTTAGTTAGTTAGTCATCATATCATTCTTGAAGGAGTCTTAGAGATTAGTTAGATACTATCAAGTGTAAGAACTGTACCTGGTATGTTGTTACTTTAGTTAGTTAGTCATCATATCATTCTTGAAGGAGTCTTAGAGATTAGTTAGATACTATCAAGTGTAAGAACTGTACCTGGTATGTTGTTACTTTAGTTAGTTAGTCATCATATCATTCTTGAAGGAGTCTTAGAGATTAGTTAGATACTATCAAGTGTAAGAACTGTACCAGGTATGTTGTTACTTTAGTTAGTTAGTCATCATATCATTCTTGAAGGAGTCTTAGAGATTAGTTAGATACTATCAAGTGTAAGAACTGTACCTGGTATGTTGTTACTTTAGTTAGTTAGTCCTCATATCATTCTTGAAGGGGTCTTAGAGATTAGTTAGATACTATCAAGTGTAAGAACTGTACCCGGTATGTTGTTACTTTAGTTAGTTAGTCATCATATCATTCTTGAAGGGGTCTTAGAGGTTAGTTAGATACTATCAAGTGTAAGAACTGTACCCGGTATGTTGTTACTTTAGTTAGTTAGTCATCATATCATTCTTGAAGGAGTCTTAGAGATTAGTTAGATACTATCAAGTGTAAGAACTGTACCCGGTATGTTGTTACTTTAGTTAGTTAGTCATCATATAATTCTTGAAGGAGTCTTAGAGGTTAGTTAGATACTATCAAGTGTAAGAACTGTACCCGGTATGTTGTTACTTTAGTTAGTTAGTCATCATATAATTCTTGAAGGAGTCTTAGAGATTAGTTAGATACTATCAAGTGTAAGAACTGTACCAGGTATGTTGTTACTTTAGTTAGTTAGTCATCATATCATTCTTGAAGGAGTCTTAGAGATTAGTTAGATACTATCAAGTGTAAGAACTGTACCTGGTATGTTGTTACTTTAGTTAGTTAGTCATCATATCATTCTTGAAGGAGTCTTAGAGATTAGTTAGATACTATCAAGTGTAAGAACTGTACCCGGTATGTTGTTACTTTAGTTAGTTAGTCATCATATCATTCTTGAAGGAGTCTTAGAGATTAGTTAGATACTATCAAGTGTAAGAACTGTACCAGGTATGTTGTTACTTTAGTTAGTTAGTCATCATATCATTCTTGAAGGAGTCTTAGAGGTTAGTTAGATACTATCAAGTGTAAGAACTGTACCCGGTATGTTGTTACTTTAGTTAGTTAGTCATCATATCATTCTTGAAGGGGTCTTAGAGATTAGTTAGATACTATCAAGTGTAAGAACTGTACCTGGTATGTTGTTACTTTAGTTAGTTAGTCATCATATCATTCTTGAAGGAGTCTTAGAGATTAGTTAGATACTATCAAGTGTAAGAACTGTACCCGGTATGTTGTTACTTTAGTTAGTTAGTCATCATATCATTCTTGAAGGAGTCTTAGAGATTAGTTAGATACTATCAAGTGTAAGAACTGTACCTGGTATGTTGTTACTTTAGTTAGTTAGTCCTCATATCATTCTTGAAGGAGTCTTAGAGATTAGTTAGATACTATCAAGTGTAAGAACTGTACCAGGTATGTTGTTACTTTAGTTAGTTAGTCATCATATCATTCTCGAAGGGGTCTTAGAGATTAGTTAGATACTATCAAGTGTAAGAACTGTACCTGGTATGTTGTTACTTTAGTTAGTTAGTCATCATATCATTCTTGAAGGAGTCTTAGAGATTAGTTAGATACTATCAAGTGTAAGAACTGTACCAGGTATGTTGTTACTTTAGTTAGTTAGTCATCATATCATTCTTGAAGGGGTCTTAGAGATTAGTTAGATACTATCAAGTGTAAGAACTGTACCCGGTATGTTGTTACTTTAGTTAGTTAGTCATCATATCATTCTTGAAGGAGTCTTAGAGATTAGTTAGATACTATCAAGTGTAAGAACTGTACCCGGTATGTTGTTACTTTAGTTAGTTAGTCATCATATCATTCTTGAAGGGGTCTTAGAGATTAGTTAGATACTATCAAGTGTAAGAACTGTACCTGGTATGTTGTTACTTTAGTTAGTTAGTCATCATATCATTCTTGAAGGAGTCTTAGAGGTTAGTTAGATACTATCAAGTGTAAGAACTGTACCCGGTATGTTGTTACTTTAGTTAGTTAGTCATCATATCATTCTTGAAGGGGTCTTAGAGATTAGTTAGATACTATCAAGTGTAAGAACTGTACCTGGTATGTTGTTACTTTAGTTAGTTAGTCCTCATATCATTCTTGAAGGAGTCTTAGAGATTAGTTAGATACTATCAAGTGTAAGAACTGTACCAGGTATGTTGTTACTTTAGTTAGTTAGTCATCATATCATTCTCGAAGGAGTCTTAGAGATTAGTTAGATACTATCAAGTGTAAGAACTGTACCTGGTATGTTGTTACTTTAGTTAGTTAGTCATCATATCATTCTTGAAGGAGTCTTAGAGATTAGTTAGATACTATCAAGTGTAAGAACTGTACCTGGTATGTTGTTACTTGTATAGTTCAGTCAATATAATCATTCTTGAAAGGTCTTAAGATTAGTTGATGACTATCAGAGTTGCAAGAGACTAGACATGCTGGCTGATCTGTTAGCTTTAGCTAGTTATATCTTTATCATTCTTGAAAGGTCTTAGACATTAGTTAGATACTATCTAGTAGCAAAGAACTGTAACAGTATGTTAGTAGCTATAATACAGAATTAGATCATCTATCTTCTTGAGATGTCTTAGAGATTGAGATTGATGACTATCAAGTGATAAGAACTTAACTAACAGTATGTATATATCAGTTGTTAGTCATCATATCATTCTTGAACGGGTCTTAGAGATTAGTTAATACTATCATGTAAGAACTGTACCATGGTATGTTGTTACTTTAGTTATTGAGTCATCTTATCATTCTGAAGGTCTTGAGCGATTAGTGTAGATACTATCAAGTGTAAGGAACATGCACCTGTATGTTGTACTTTGAATTAGTTAGTGATCATTCATCTCAAGGAGTCAGAGAATTAGTTGATCTATCAGTGTAAGAACTTACCTGGTATGTTGTTCTTTATTTAAAGCTAGTCATCATATGATTTGGAAAGGAGTCTTGAGAGGTTAGATTAATACTATCAAAAGTATGTAAGAACTGTACCCGTATGTTGTTACTTTAGTTAGTTAGTCTCATATCATTCTTGAAGGAGTCTTAGAGATTAGTTAGATACTATCAAGTGTAAGAACTGTACCTGGTATGTTGTTACTTTAGTTAGTTAGTCATCATATCATTCTTGAAGGAGTCTTAGAGATTAGTTAGATACTATCAAGTGTAAGAACTGTACCCGGTATGTTGTTACTTTAGTTAGTTAGTCATCATATCATTCTTGAAGGAGTCTTAGAGATTAGTTAGATACTATCAAGTGTAAGAACTGTACCTGGTATGTTGTTACTTTAGTTAGTTAGTCATCATATCATTCTCGAAGGGGTCTCTGTAGCGTAGAGGTTAGGTGCTCGTCTCTCGTGCCAAAGATACCAGAGAGATCCCTAATCTCAGTGTAGGTGAGATTGAGTTCCTAGTCCTATCAGAGACGGATGATACAAAGTAGGTCAGTGTTCAATTTGAGCACGTAAAAGAACCCTTAGTTCAAAATCGAGAAGAGTTGGCTGGAAAGCCGTTGCCTGGTTAAATATTAGGAAAGATTACAAATAAAATTTCTACATATATATCTTCACCATCTTCAAAAAATTACATCGGGACCCTTGTGCTACGGAGGTCATGCACTGCTGCTGAGATCTTCCTGTGTAAGAAAGAGATCGGAGCACACATGATTACTAACTGAAGTGAAATGATGATGGTCCTATCAATCAACCATATCATATCATTCTCATTGCATATGAAACAAATTATTTAGATGCTACCACCTCATCTTCAGTGTACTTGCCATCATTTGGTGACTCACAGTTCCCAGTCCTTTGTTGATCAATGAGGCTTCTTCATCTCCAAATAGCTTGTCCTGAGTAGAATGTTGCCACCATAACAGTCCTTCGTAATCCCCCTGGCCCCTCCCTCTCTTCTCTGATAGGCCTGATGTCCTGCCTCTGCAACCATCATGCTCAAATCATCAGTTACTTATTGAGTCCATCTTCTCCGTGGTCTTCCTCTTCTCTTTGCCGGTATGCCTCCTTTCATACTGGTCTTCTCCAACCCTTCGGTCTCTTTATATGTCCAAAATACTTAAATTTTAGAATTCTTATGTTTCCATCGGTAGTAAGTTGATAACAAACCCAAGCTTACCTGGGTCAAACCCCGGTGGGCAAGTTTAGAACCAAATTTGATTCTGTGGGATTTTTACAAAAGGTCAAAAAAGACCTCACCATTCAGAAAGCAATGGCAAACTACTGAATGTATAAGTGGTGCCTAGAAAATCAATGACTGTTACTTGGTTGATGGCAATGTCCTGTAAAGGATATGCCAGATTTTCATTTCATGTTTCCATCAGTCATTTTATTTGATTTAATGTTCTTTCTGGATTTCTGATCTCTTCCTCAGTGTGTCTTTCAGCAAGTGGCGACTAACAACACCAGTTCTTTGTTGATTTTCTATTCTTCTTTGGCTACCAGTGTAATGCTCTTGTCTAGCTACGCCACATTTGACGGTATTCTTGCAGTCTGATTACGGTTGTAGAATCATCACTATTACTTGAATTATGTGCACACCCTCTCTCTCTTAGGGAATTCAGAATATCAACCTGATTCATTGCTCACTCGCTTGTTACAGCTGCCATACCTGCAAGCCTATCATTGTGTTCATTTCCCCTTACATCTGCATGCCCTGGCACAAAAATAAAACTGATTTTTGTCAGCCTAGATCTTTTCAACGATTCCAACCATTGTCTCCGAGCCCGGTCTGTTTCAATCTTCCTGAGCATGCTCATTGAGTCACTGAGAATACTTCTTCTTCTGTGTTCTCACTAGATTGGGATTTCGGATTCTCTAATAAAGGCAGCCGTCTGCCTCAGATTATCAGCCACGCCATACAGTTTGTCTTGGATGCTGGTGTAGTGGGCCACCTCTTTCTTCTCAAGTCTGCATACTGGTGGCAGTTTTGTAGGATATAATTCCTATGATTTCTGCTTCCCGTTTGTACCGACCTCTTCATGCAGTAAGTTTTGACCACCCTCGTGATGGTAGGTCTGACATTCTTACTGCGTGACTAAATCTCAGAGGCAGATTGACGGCCCTAGAATCCGTTATCCCATTCCTCATTGTGTGCCAATTATGTGCCTACAAGTTGGCCAGTACATCCGATTTCTGCAACGCTTTTTATTTACTAGGATAGCTTTCTTAGACCCCTACCTCAGTCACCTCTTACATCATGCCTTGTCGGTCGCAGTGTCACCATTCTTTGCTCCCTTGGGACCCCGGCAACACATGGGCGATTGAGTTACTGAAAATACAGGCATGGATAAAAGTCTGTGACTCCAGACAGACCATAGCTTCGCCCGAGTGGTTACCAGGGCCCTAATTGGGGTGTAAAGAATAGCCTTTACCTCCATGCATCCGTAACGACAAGGTGTGGGCAGCTACCCACGTAAACCTAGCTGGCTACAGAACGGAGAGCGAACCGAGTAAACGCTGTCTGAAATCGGACACATCGCCGAAAGATAAGCACCAGAGCTCAAAATGGTGCTGAAGATGTGACATAAAACACACCAATGCTAAGGCTGCATGAATCATATTTCCACATGAATAGAATTTATGGGGAAATCTGGTACATCGGTCTGGGCGACGATCGCGAGAGACCATAGCTTTAGTTACTGCTATGACATCAATTGCAATTTACTCATGAAGTTTCTGTGGTGTAGAGGTAAAGTCCTCGCCTCTTGCTCCAAACATGCTCAGTTTGTTCCTTGCATGGTGGGATCAGCATATTTTTCCAGAGATCTCTGATGGAATAGTGAGATAGATCTAATTCATATTCCTATAGTAAATAGGCGATAAAACGTAGGTTCCAATGTTCAATCTGAGCAGTAAAAGAACCCATAACAATTTCAAATTGAAAGAATAGACTGCAAAGCCGCTGACTGCACATGCCACATCAAAGGTTTTATTTTTAACAATGAAGTTGACAGGCATGTGACATAAATTATTGGTAGTATTATTATTATTATTACCGGTCAATGGGCTAAGAGGTTAAACTCTTGCCTTGCGTTCGAATGTCATGGATTTGAATCTGGACTGCACCATTCTGTTTGCGAGTGCATTTTTCCAGAGCGCCTCCTCCAGGATTGTTGCTACAGCTACAAACTTGTTGAAATGATGTGCCATTTCTGCACAGAAGGACTGAGCCTTATGGGGTAAAACCCGGTGCAATGAACTCAATCCTTCGACTTTAAACCCTTTAGAACCATATTTAAATAACTTATCCTTTAAAGTAAATATCCTTAGCAAGATTATATTGTTTAATCATTTCATGGAAGAATGAGCCTGTAAGCTCTCTAGCTTTTAGGGATCTTTCCAGTACTTCGTTGATACAGGCAGTGACGAAGACATGGAGATGCTCTTGATTACTAAGCTCATGCAAGCACAACTTGGCCTCCTAATTAGAACAAGTACAACAAAATCAATAACTATTTATTGTACTTTTCGCCCGAGTGGTTACCGGGCCCAAATTTGGGGTGTAAAGAATAGAACCACTGTTACCTGCCATGCATATTGTAAGAGGCGACTAAGGTTTGGCTGAAATCGGATGCACATGTCCTAAATGTGTAGAAGTCTGCGTTTAGGGGCCTACCAAACCAATGTGCAACGTATACACGTTCTTGGCAAAGATCAAACATATCACAAAGAATGATTAAAATTGGCGTAAAGAACGAAGCAAACAAGAAGAAAAAGACTGTACTTTTATCAACCGTATGATTACACAGTGAGGAGAGATTAGAATATTAGTTTCCCAATCGTAATCAACTTTCATTCAATCCAGTCCAGATTTTGTTGTTGTTTGTCTGTATGGTGTATGTCTCTCAATAAATGTCAACTGCAGTAATGCTAGTCAATAGTTCATGTAATATCAAGACCACACTAAATAAACATGGATATAACGCAACAAGATGGATATATGTTGGGCACACCTTGAGGAGAAATGATCAACGAATATCAAAGCAGGCATTGAAGTGGGATGCAAAGGGTTCAAGAAAGAGAGGTCAACGTAAAGAGACCCTGAAACAAACTTTGCTGAGAGAGGCAGGAAATATCGGTCTCAGTTCCATGGATGAGATTGAGCAAGTTGCCCAGGATAGAGCGGTATGGAGAAATATACTTGCAGGCCCTATGTAACGTATAACAGTACGAGAGGAATTATTATTATAACACAACAAGGACGACTCATCTGTCCCACCCTTACACTTAACGGCAAGAGTAGACAAAAAATTCCATCATCCTCCTGGGGAAAGACAATAGAACCACCATATTTGGTTGATTAGTCTCCCATCTGTGAAAATGGTTAACTTCAATACCATTGTACCTTGTCTTTCCTTCCCAGCAACATCTCAACAGTAAAGCTGAACATGACTAACCTACTTTTCATTGTGGTCGATAAAATGTGTGAGGAGTGCGATGATCTGTACGAGTCAGTTTCACAGGCATCTATCGAGATGAATGCAACACAGGAGGAGGAGATTGTCTGTGAGATGGCAAAGAACCCGCGGAAGAGAGTGAGGGACTATGAGTGCCATCATTCCGATCCAAGGGTATGTGTCTTTTGTCTTGTCAATGTCCGTATTAGAGTTAGGGTTGATGCGCTTAGAGTTGTGTCTGCTTGAGTTGTGTCTGTTAGAGTTGTGTCTGTGTTAGAGCTATGTCTGTGTTAGAGTTGTGTCCTTAGGTGTGTCTGTAAAGTTATGTTCCTATCAGAGTTGTGTTGTGTGTTATGTCTAAGAGCTTTAGTATGTCTGTGTTAAGTTATGTCTCTGTTAGAGTTTGTCTGTGTTAAAGTTATGTTCCTATTAGAGTTGTGTCTGTGTTAAGTTATGTTCCTTTAGAGTTGTGTCTGTGTTAAATTATGTTCATATAAGAGTTATGTCTGTGTTAGAGTTATGTCTTATTAAGAGTTAGTCTGTTGGAGTTATGTCTAAGTTAGATTTTGATGTGATAAATAATTAATGTTCCTATAGAGTTTCTGTTCTAGGGATTACAGTTGTTCAGCTTTAGAGTGTATACTTGTCAATACTGTTGGTAGCTCATCTTAGCAACTCTACGTTTCTTCCAGCAACTAGATGATGAGTTCAGCCATCTCCCGACTTCTACTTCTTAGTGTGAACAACATCCCTTCTGGTTCATCCCATTATTTCTCCCCCCTGATATTTCTAGCATGATAACATGTAGAAGAGTTTGATAACCCCAAGGCTGATATACATACATGTACATGTTTCACTCATGGAATTTTTTCTTGTCATATATATCACACTTCCATGTTATGTATCACCATGCTGTGTATCACCCTAGCATGTCATATTTCACCATGTCATTGGTATTTTATCACTGCCGTCTCATGTCATACTTTACATAGTCACATACATGTCATCTACAGGGTGTTCAAGATAATTGCAGCCCCATTGACAATCGAAAGTTGCCAGATAACCTATCGCATTGTGTCTATTTACTATTTAAACCGGTTCTGACTAGCTCGTCCCTACGCCACATTTGTTCTTCGCCTCTTCCCGCACTACAATTACATACCGTCACACAACCTTGACCTATACTACATCGACCTATACTACATCATAGCTGAACCTTCTCATTTTCATACATATATGCCAGATTAGCTCCATTCACAGACACTTTATCTTGAACACCCTGTAGAATGTTTTCCTATCATTTGTATAGATTTTGCTTTCGTTTTCCCAATGATATACAACCACACATGTTTTGTGAATAAATTAGTAGTAGTAAAGGTACCTTTTTCATATCTTGAGTATATTTGGAAATGCAATGTTAGGCCTATATTTTTCATTGACCGTCGGCACGCGATAGGTAATGTGGTCAACATCATACCGGCCGCCTTTACTACCCCATGCTTTGTCTTGTACCCACTTGAGGCTGGGTCGACCTGAGAGCCATTGTAAAGGAACCCTTTCATACTCGTGGTATATAGGTCAATACAGTGTTAGGCCTGTATTTTTCATTGACCGTCGGCACGCGATGGATGATGTGGTCAGCATCACACCGGCCGCCTTTACTTTCCAGAGCATGTCTGGTACCCAGTTGAGGCTGGGTCAACCTGAGAGCCGTCGTGGTCGGGAAAAATTCCAACACATTGCAGGAGCTGAACCCAGACCACCAGCCTTGCGAAGAGGTTCATTAACAACTACGCTACAGCGGCTCTCTTGAGAGCCATTACAGTCTTAAAAAATTCCACACCCTCCGCGGAATTGAACCTGGACCACTTGCCTGATAGGCATGTTTTGTGAATATTTTCTTCTGAATTTCACATCACAATTTTCCATATTTAGAGCAAAAATTCCACAAAGATAACTGTATATTGAATGTTTCCCGCCCAAGTGGTTACCGGGGCCCAAATTGGGGTGTAAAGAATAGAACCACTGTTATCGGCCACGCATGTCGTAAGAGACGACTAAGGAGGTTGGGTGTGGGGATAGCTACCCCACACCGTAAAAAACACAGAACGGAGAGTGAACCAAGTAAATGCTGGCTGAAACCGGACACATCGCGAAGGATAAGCACCAGAGCTCCAAATGGTGCTGAAGATGTGACGTAAAACACACCAATGCTAAGGCTGCATGAATCAGATTTCCACATGAATAGAATTTATGGGGAGGTCTGATACATCGGTCTGGGCGGTGATCGAGAGAGAAAATGATTCATATTTTTAACCCTTTTACATCCTAATTTTTTAAATAATTAACCTCCTCCGGACACTCTTATATTGAATTAGTCTGAATACTCGCTTTGCATCTTCTTAAAAAAAATACTGTAGCCAGTATATCGGCTCAGAGGAGTGAATGGGTTAACCTGAGTCTCCATGTCTAATCCAGATTGATTCTACTTGATGTTCATGTTATATGTTAGTTGTGTCTGTGTTATATAATAAACACGCTTTGTGATTTCATTGTGATTCGAGCCAAAAAGTGTAAGTATGTTGTGCTGGTGTTTACATTGGTTTATGCTGCAATATTTTCATGTTTACATCCAGCCCAGCACATCCAATTTCAGCTTGCATTTGTTTGGGTTCGTCTCCCTATTTTATTCTTGTAACCAGAAATCAGATACTATCATAAGTATCATAATATCTATTTTATTATATCTCTTGTGCCTTTTAACCCCGGTCAGGGCATATGCCCTCAACCAACTCATGCAACGTCTCTCTATCTTTAACTATCTACTGTAGCTCCTTCGATACCTTCTGCATAACCTTAATCTCTGCCTTAATATTTCTTCTCCATGTATATTTAGACCTCCCCTTCTTTTGCTTTACCTGCGGGCTCCAATAAATAGCCCTTCTTGTTAAATTCCCTCTAGTTTTTCAAGATATGTTTTATCCATTGCCAATTTCTTTTCTTTACCTCTTGGTTTGATGAGATCTACGTCATTCTCTTCATTGGCTTATCCAGTGCAAGCAACTTTTCTTCACAGCCTGCTGGCATAGGTGATCATGTCTCTCCACAACTCTCTCTCCTTGATGCAGGTAATCAGTTCTGACGTTGGGGGTCAAAAGGCTCATGAGGTCATGGTGGTAACATGAGCCAGGGTTAGCGAGGCGGCGCGCTAACCAAGACCCTGCCCCCAACCCCCACGCGGTGACCCTGGAAACAGACTCTGGTTCCGGTCTGGCTAAGAGGGCAGGGATCGGGGAGAGAAAACTACTGGTAGTGGTAGCAGTGCAATTACGGAAATACAATAAAGATACATACAAACAAAATGCACAAATCTCCTGACCGATGTCCAACAAGATATTGCCCAAGTCCCTGACGCAAAGAAACAGCAACGAGACGTCTCAGACATGGATGAGAGGTGCATCCAGTGACCAAGCGTATGCCCACGTAGGGCGAAGCTCGAAGCCCTGAGGAGGGGCAAACATTGCCAGCCCGTCGGCAAAATAAATAAGACCGGACCGTAACGAATAAAAGTCTACCCTCGTGTTGGTGCGAGAGAAGATTGCAGCTGACCCCACATTGGTAGCCTGGTGCAGATACATGTACTGGGCAAGGTTTGCCGAGCGCAAAAGAACAAGTTGCGTTTAGTGCATAACGAAACTACCCGCCTGGAAAAACCGTGCAAGGTACTGTGCGATTAAAATTAACATCCCGGAAGAACTGAGGTTGGTGATGCCTAACGGAACTGCCAGCCTTGGGGCAACCGGGCAAGGTTCGATTGCAGTCGTAACTAACATCCCCGGAATAACTGGGGCGGTTGATGGCGCGCGCAAAATCCTCAGTTACGCTGATAGTGCGACTGAAACGACCCTCTACATTGTTTGTACTCGGCCCCATGCCAGTGCTTTCGAGGTTAATTGCAAATTGCCACATACCAATGCGCGTCTAGAAAAGGCTGAGAATGTTCCTTCTCCGGATCAAACTAAAAATGTACGGTAAAGCAAGGCCGACAATGTACGGATCAGACAGGAAGTTCGGGTCTGAACATTGACGAAGGCCGATACTTTACACGGTGTTTTATACGAGTAAGACGCAGTCCGAGGATAAGCTACAAGCCCGAGAAATATTTTTCAGTCAGAACGGGCATAAACAGCGTAACTCACTGTCCCGGCGTAGATCACAAAGCCCAAAAATACGGCAAAGCTGATCGAACCTGGGGAAAGCTCACCTAGTAAATCAAAAGCTGGCTGAAACGAACACCCCACCGAAGGATAAGCAACTGAGCTCAAATAGGTGCTGAAGGCTGGTGCACATACATTACGTTCTGATGTTTGGCTGTTTATATATCACAATGAGAATGATTAAAACAGGCCTAGAATGATCAAGAGGAGAGGAGGAGTTCTGACGTTGATCTTTGTCTAACCATGATGTCAGACCATCCAACATCTTCTCCCTGTGTCTTCCTTGTTCTCTCCTTCCTTACATTTTACCTGTAGTCACCAAATTATCTAAACCTTCTCTTCACATTATATGCCCAAAGAACCTTGGTTGTCTGATTCTTATTCTTGTGATAGGGTTTCCTTGTGTGTAGACCAGATTTAAATAAAACCTCATCATTCGCTTTCTTCGCTGTTCATGAAATTACAATAAAATAATTTCTCTAAAATTGTGATGTTCATAGTACTAGTGTAAGTTGTGCTTTGTACAACCATATACAACTTCAGACTAAGACACTAGCTACCTTCCTTTGTTTTTTAAAACAATATGGTATAGATATTTCTTCAATTTATATTTGTATAATAATAATTCCTCTCGTACCGTTATAAATTACGTTATAAATTATAAAATAGGGCCTGCAAGCAATTTCTCCATACTGAGCAACTCGCTCAATCTCTTCCATGAAATTAAGACCGATATTTCTTGCCTCTCTCAGCAAAGTTCATTTCAGGGTATTCTTAGGTCGTCCTCTCTTTCTTGAACCCTTTGCATCCCACTTCAATGCCTACTTTCTTATTTGTATATTAAATATATTTAACAAGGCAGTGGAAAAAATATGTGTGCTTTTGATTATAACTGTTGCAGAAATGTCCTCCTTATCAAATCATGGACAGAGAATAGAACAGGTGGATATATCCAGAGGGAACTCAAAATCAAAGAAAACTGGCTACTGCTACAGGTGAGAATGAGAAAATTGAAGTATTGTGAACATATAAAGAGACACAAAGGGTTGAAGAAGACTGTCATGGAAGGAGGTATCCCAGCAAAGATGAGTAGAGGGAGACCAAGGAGAAGATGCATTCAGGATGTAGCTGATGGTTTGAGCATAACGGCTGCAGAGGTGGGAAATCTTGCCTCTAAGAGAAAGAAATTGCAAAGAACTATTAGGGTGGCAAAGTTCTGCTTAGGACAAGCTATATGATGATGATATCTTCTTCTTTGCGTTCGTTCTTTGCAACCAATTTTAATCACTCTTTGTGATATGTTTGATCTTTGCCAAGAACATGTATACGTTGCACATTGGTTTGGTAGGCCCCTAAATGCATAGACTTCTACACGTTTAGGACACATGCATCCGATTTCAGCCAAACCTCCTTAGTCGCCTCTTAAGACACGCGTGGCAGGTAACAGTGGTTCTATTTTTACCCTATATTTGGGCCCCAGTAACCACTCAGGCGTTGATGATATTAAATACTTGCTAATAATACAATAATAATGAAAGACAACAAATGCAGTGGTTTGGACATTTAATGAGAATGGAATACAACCAACCACCAATAACAGCACACAAAAGAGATCAGGTACTAGAGCCAAGGAAAGACCAAGAAAAGATGCAGCAATTTGCAGCATTGAACCTCAAAAGTTAGAAAACTGAAGAAAATATGAAATATTTAAAAGCAGTGAGTTCTCTCTGGTTATATTCACTTAGCATAGCTCTGATGATGATGATAGTTCTTGATCTAGAACAGCTGTTCCTAAACTGTTGCATTACGCGGATCCACTTAAATACATTTTCTATAGATGAAAATCTTCTATTGCTGGAGTTATTATTACACCACACCAACAGTCAAGCTGGCTCCAATTTCTCAGACTGGGGAAACTTCAAATTATCTTTCATTTTGTCCTGTCAGACATTTAGACTCCGGTATGGTTCGGGTTCTTTGATTTCGCAGTGGAACTAGTTTACCACTGTTTTAATACATGTTTTACAAATTTATTATTCTGTTTGAAATGTTAAAGATAATAATATTTCTTCAAGCGCTTGAGGTCCTCCTGTGAGTACCTTGCGGACCCAAGTTTGTGAAATGCTGATCTAGAAATGTAGCTTGTTCTGAATATCATCTATAAAATAGTTATATCTTTATCAATTATCATGAATGTTTCCTTTATACTTTATCAATTATAATCATTGCTCTGTATCGTATTTATTCTGATAAGTAAGCATTTGTCGGGCCCTAAATATAATCCATCATTTTCCACATTTAAAAAAAATGATTTTTAAATAATGTTAACTTTACTTAATAATATGTGAATTTTTTTTTGTTGGGAAAGTTTAATCATTTATATGATAAAGAATTTGTGATTTCAACCCAAAATTACCATGCATAGTGAAGACATTGAAAAATGTTAAAATTTGGAATCTCTGTGTTGCAGGTCTCTTAAAATCTTGATGAACTTGTTATACCTAGACTCCAGGAACACCCCCCCGGAGAGCATCCCTCGGCCAAGGAGTATCCCCGATATCTTCCTGTTTCATATACTTCATGCAGGTTCCTATTTAATTCTTGATCAACTTGTCATACCTAGACCCCAGGGAACACCTCATGATGAATTGTATCCTAGACCAGGAGCACCCTTCTTCCTGTTCATACCTCAGGCCAATTCTGCAACGTCATCCTGACCCAGGATCATCCTTCTTGTTTCATATACTTCATACAGGTTCCTATTTAATTCTTGATCAACTTGTCATACCTAGACCCAGGGACACTACTCCTGTTCATATATGCGTATCCCTCAACCAGGGACATCCCCGATATCTTCCTGTTTCATATACTTCATACAGGTTCCTATTTAATTCTTGATCAACTTGTCATACCTAGACTCCAGGGATCATCCCCCGATATCTTCCTGTTTCATATACTCCATTCACCCAACATTTCTGACATATTTATTTATACTAAGTTTTATTTTAACAAATTTTGCTGTGAAATTTTATCATATTGCCTTTGTGATGTAAAATAGTCCAGGAGATGTTGGTATGATTGGAGAATTACATATCCTATCTCCAACACTCTATGCCATGATATATATTTATGCTCGATATATGGGAAGACTGCAGTAAAACTATGTAGCAATGGTGAAACACGTAATAACAAAGTACTGTAGTTTTACAAAATACAAAAACAATATAAGACTTGTTATTGTTTTTGTATTTTGCAAAACTGCAGTACTTTGTTATTACGTGTTTCACCATTGCTATATATTTATGCCTGCAGTTTCACTATTTATTTTGATTTGTCATTTTTTCATGTACTTGATAAAGGCCTTTTTGTGGAAACATAAATCTTGCTGCTGTACAGTATTAATATGCAATCACTAACGCACCCCTCAAATATAACTGGATATCTGCAAGTCCTCAATGAAGAACTTATCTATCGGTCCCAACAAATGGGAAAACAAGCTGATGACTGAGTTATGTGAAAAACAACATGATGCAAAAGTGCAGAATCTTTTCAAAAGAGACTTATGCGGCAAGAGAGACAAGCGCAAACTCAGAAGCTATCACAGTAACACACTTGCCAGTTGACCATCTGTAAAGACGAAAATTCCATATAATGTAGTAGTAGTAGAAATTTATTCACATAATTTAAATTGAAAAAACTGACCTACTTGTAGTCGTATTACATCATATGTGTACTTTGTAAATGTATGTGCAAGTTTAGCATTAGTATTCTTCCTTTGTTGTTAATTTATGTTATAAAAAACCAAGCGTACGGTTCTAACTCAAAGATCTACCCAATAGGCATGCTGTAAAAACAAGACAGCTAGAAGATCTATTCAGTAGACCCACTGTATAGAAGGAGTTAATGTGTTTAGATGAAATGATATCTTTGTAGAACTTTGATATTTTGGTCACATGATGCTCTGTTGGACACCATTGTGGAAGGAAAGGTATAAGGAAGGTGAGCATGGAGGAGGTAGATACATGGGAACATCAGGTGGACTTTTGAAGTTGATTGCTGCAGATAAAACCACATCCATTCATTTATGTTCTTCTTCTTTAAATACTCCGTATCGACCACTTGTTAACCGTTCGGTGTGATTTGTATGTGATCTGAGTCTAAGAACAATTTACGCTGTGCCACTTATGCGCCTACAAGTAGGCCATCACATTCAATTTCTGTGATGATGTTTATTTACTAGGGTAGCTTCCCTAGGTCCTACATCAGTAGTCTCTTACGACATGCCTTGCAGGTCGCATTGATACTGTTCTTTGCTTCCCATGCGGCTCCGGACCACACAGGCTGATGTCTGTTCTTAGTCTTCTCTTCCCAACTCTAGGTCTGAATGAAAATCATGATATATCCATGGTGTAATTCTGCAAATTGTTGACGCTTGTAGTGATTCAGTCCATTGCCTGCACACCTATCTGAATGAAAATCATGATATATCCATGGTGTAATTCTGCAAATTGTTGATGCTTGTAGTGATTCAGTCCATTGTCTGCACACCTATCTGAATGAAAATCATGATATATCCATGGTGTAATTCTGCAAATTGTTGATGCTTGTAGTGATTCAGTCCATTGTCTGCACACCTATCTGAATGAAAATCATGATATATCCATGGTGTAATTCTGCAAATTGTTGATGCTTGTAGTGATTCAGTCCATTGTCTGCACACCTATCTGAATGAAAATCATGATATATCCATGGTGTAATTCTGCAAATTGTTGATGCTTGTAGTGATTCAGTCCATTGTCTGCACACCTATCTGAATGAAAATCATGACATATCCATGGTGTAATTCTGCAAATTGTTGATGCTTGTGATTCAGTCCATTGTCTGCACACCTACCTGAATGAAAATCATGGCATATTCATGGTGTAATTCTGCAAATTGTTGATGCTTGTAGTGATTCAGTCCATTGTCTGCACACCTACCTGAATGAAAATCATGGCATTTTCCCATGGTGTAATTCTGCAAATTGTTGACGCTTGTAGTGATTCAGTCCATTGTCTGCACACCTATCTGAATGAAAATCATGGCATATTCATGGTGTAATTCTACAAATTGTTGATGCTTGTAGTGATTCAGTCCATTGCCTGCACACCGAACCAGCCTCCACCTTTTGGATCAGACTCAAATTAATCACTCAGAATGCATGCATGAGTGTAGTTTTGTAGTAAAAACGTTAATTGTCTAGAATTCATTAACTCTTTCCGTACGCAGTTATTTCCTCAGTTTTACAAGGTTAATTCAAGAGAGGACAAAAAAAGCATTAAAAAATAACTCGTTAATAAATAAACATATATATACAATCTTATTATATACTAATTTGAAGAAAACTGGACAACCTATTAGAATAACAAGGTTAAAAAGTAGTAGAAGTAAAACTAGAAAGACTTGTATAAGGGGAAGCAACTCAAATGGCACAGTGTACTGCTAATGGCATTCAGCAGGAATATGTTGGAGCGCAGTATGCAGCGATTGGCGTGGAAAGAGTTAATATAAATTTAGAACTAATTTTAATGAAGAGGAACAAACCCCACAGAAGTGGTGTATGACTTTTGATCTAAATCTCTTATACATTCTAGCACGCGCTGTACGGAGTGAGGTAGTGTTTTTGTTATAGCAACTCTGTTTTAATGCACTTTATATTAGCTACATCGATATATTTGCCCTTTGTGTACATATTTTTTATTTACAAATTTATATTGTGTGCATATTTGTCAATTCTTTGTTTGTGTGTATTAATATTTAACCTTTTAATGGTTCAAAAGCGAAAGATTGATTTCATTGCACCGGGGGTTTACCCATAATGACACGCCATTTCCAAACCAAAAGTATTACAAGAAGCAAGAACTTTACAGTAGCTACTGCCTGTAATGCCGCTTTTTATAGCAGTGTAGGAGAGGGGGACATGAGTCTGAGGAATTTAATGACTGCATGGCTAGTGCAGTAGGCGCAAAATTGGTTATGTTATGATTTTTCTTTTATGTCTGACAGAAAAAAGTCTGGGGATTGAACACAGGTCTCCCGCATGGGAGCCGCGCTCTAATCCATTAGACCAGACGCTTCTTTGTTGCTGGAACTTTGTAGTTCTATAATTCTAGAAATTTCCAGAAAAAATGCACTTGTGAACAGAATAACTCTGGATTTAAACCCACGGCAAATGGCTTAACCACAGAGACTCAATCCTTCGCTTTTAAATCTTGAACTTAATGTAAGATCTTCCAGCATTTTGTGTGCCTGTACCATGAGCACCTGATAGTTGAGGGTAGAAAAACTGCCAGATATACACCAACTGTTTCATATCTGCTATTGAAATAACTAAAAAAAGATAAATTAGCCAATGATATTAGGAGAGGAAAGACATTTATGTTTTATCAACCTAAGACCAGAAACACCCATTCCAATGTCCTTTACCTCTGCCTCCCTTTAAAAACGCTCTTAAAGTGTCTCTGAAATGCTTCGATATAGACACCACCTGCTGGGAATCCCATACGCAAGATTGCCAAATGTGGCATTGGTGTTGTAACAATATAAGAGGAACTCGCACAGCTGAGAATCGTTGTGACGTTGAGGCACAGAGAAGAAAACGAGCTGTGCGAAAAGACAGAACACACAACAGCCACATGTCTAACCTGGATCATGTATGTCCACCTGTTGTAGGGGATTGTGTTCTAGGATTGGACTCTACAGTCACCTCCGTACACACCATAGAGGTGCAACAGCACATGTCTGAAGCTGTTGTTATCATCACTTGCGATGGATGACTGTTATTATTACTTCTGCCTCGCAATATTTCTCTGATATAAAACTGATAAATTGCATATTTCTGCCTTCTCTCTGTTATCAATATCAAACATGGTCCCTAACTAAATCCCAATAGGATGAGACTAGGACAACATTTGAAGTGCAATCCGTATTTCAAAAAACTGTAATAATCAAGAGGATAGATTAGAAGGAAACTCAAAAAAATAGTGGAGAAATACAGAGCCTTGCATCCCAAACAATTAAATGATTGGTTCACTAAACGCAGCAGCTCATCCCTCGGGCAGACTAGAAGTACCAAGCTCCTCCAACAATACCGTGATACGTAGTTGCAACTCGTTCCTGGGAACAGTTAAACAGCAAATCACTCACCACAGGATCAGTGTCACACTGATAATACACAATGACCTGCAGAAGAAACGCTTTGGATGATTCAGAAATCTATTTTGTAAACAATTAGGACAACGATACACAATGGATTGCAACCTATGAGCAATGAAACCTGGATCTATTACAATATTCCACAGCAATCAACAGGCAAAAGAAGACATGCCAAGGAAAGAAAGATCCAGATAGAGTAAAATAATACACAGATATTTTGCATCAAAACTAACAACTCAGATGCCCAAAACAGCCTAACACAGGGGCAGCATCTGATTGCCCAAGCCCTCACCTGTTTATGCAAGACCAAATTGAACCTATCCATTTGAGAAAGAGCTAGAAAGATCTCACCAACTGAGATTACACTTCTTCTACTTGCGATGCCAGGTAACAAATTTAACACTTGTAAAAGTTGAAGCCAAGAACATATATAGTTGAAACACATTGTTTGAGTAAATAGCTTCACACATTAGAAAGAACCAACATGCATCTGATTTCACCAAACCTTACAGCCTCTTACTATATGTGTGACAGGTAACAATGGTTCTATTCTTTACACCCCAAATTTGGGACCCGGTAACCACTCGGCGCAACTGGACAACGAACCAAGACCTTTAGTGGAAAACAGATCAGCAGTAGTACTAACCAATGTTCTACATGGCTCTAGTTTTACTGTAATCGAAAAAATCATGGCAGATCCATTTTGCAGGGAGTAGCTATCAACAACAGTAAACGAGTCGTCGATTTTCTAGGCACCACTTATATGTTCAGTAGTTTGCCATTGTTTTCTGAACAGTAATACTCCCTATATTTGAAATTCAGTAATATAATGGCTGGTTTCAATGTTCTATTTTTAGTGTGTAAAATGAAGATTTCATGTAACTTTGTTATTTATTTATTTATTTGTTTGTGAGAATAGCTGGATTCACTTATCTGTATATATTTTTTTTTAAATAGTGCAATATTTAATTCTCTTTTACAACTAGATCTGTTTGGTGTTTACAGTAACCTGTTTTCATACCATATTTATAAGGCCCTGATTTTTCTGTGACCGTCCTCAAATAATGAATGACGTGGTCAACAACACCACGTCGGTCATCTTTACATCTCTGTGGTACCCAATTGAAGTTGGAATGACCTGAGAGCTATTGTTTGTTTATTAGTCTCCGCTCCTCGTAGTGCATAGGGCCTCAACAGTTGTTCTCCACTTTTCCCAGTCTTCTGTTTTTTTATGGCCTCCTAGGACAGTCCAGCACCCCTCAGTTCCTCCTCGCGGGTTTTACTGCTGTGCATAATCTGCCCTAGTCCTTCTCTCTCTCGTTCTTAAGCCGTTTTTATCATTCTATTGTGATATATAAACAGCCAAACATCAGAACAGGATGTACGTGCACAGCCTTCAGTACCAATTGGAGTATCTCAGTGGCTAATGGACCCTTTACCTTGTGAGTCGAAGGTCGTGGGTTCGAGTCCGGACCCCGCCATTCTGTTCACAAGTGCAGTTTTTCCAGAGACCTCTAGGATTGTTGCTGGAGCTACAGAGCTCGTGCTTTGTACAATACTCTCGGCAGGTGGCATGCCATTTCTGCGGAGAGGAACCGAGCCGTATGGGTTAAAACCCGGTGCAATGAAGTCAATCCTTCGGCTTTTAAACCCTTTTTAAACCAATTGGAGCTCAAGTGCTTATCCTTTGGTGGTGTGTTCGGTTTCAACCAACCTAGTCCTTCTGAGACTCAAGTTATTTTGTTTTGAACAATTTGCTTTTGGTTTCTGTAACTATTCTTCTTCTTTTATCCAAAGGAGGCATAGGTCCCCAACCAAGACCTTGCAAACTCTCATGCGCTTGGTTGTGGTTTTTGTAGCTGAGTTGTTTTTTTTACAGGATGGGGTAGCTAATCCCACGCCAAACTTCCACTTTTGTCGTATATGGCAGGTAATATGGGCAGTTAGCCCATTGCACAACCCCCAACCTGGAGGCCACATTTAGTCTGACCCCTCTCCTTTGATCTTTCCAGCTTGAGTAATCCTTTCGGCATATCGCTCTGGATCATAGAGATACGCCAAGCCCCCAACAGTACTAGGTACAGGCTATTTCGAACTAAAGAAAAAACTAATACAGAATTCTAAACCTGGGACTAGATGTCTATGAAGCAAGTGGTGGTAGATCTTTAATCTCTAGTAGAAGTGAGATGTTTACTACTGCAAACAACACTCTAGTTAACCAAGTCTCAATTGTGTATCAGAGAAACTAGAAAATAATGATGTTTCATTGATTGAGAGGACCAACATCATTGCACTATGGTGAATAACCATGTGTGCTCCGATCTCTTTTTACACAGGAAGATCTCAGCAGCAGTGCACAATCTCTGTAGCACCAGCAAGGGTCCCCAATGTAATTTAAAAGATGGTGAAAATATTTTCTAGAAATGTTTCTAATGAATTTAGACCTGCTCTTCTCAATTTTAAACTGCCTAGAGTTCTTTTAGGTGCTCAACTTGAACACAGGTTCTACATTTTATTGTCAGTCTCCGATAGTACTAGGAACTTGATTTCACCTACACTGAGATCAGGGATCTCTGGAAAAGTATCCAGATGGCTCCACGAGGGAGCGAACCGAGTATCCTTAGAGCGAGGGTGAGCACCTAACCTCTATGCAACAGAGACCGCCTAATATAAGTGAGATTTTTCCAACTGCAAAGAACCTCTAGTGAACCAAGTCTCAATTGTGTACCAGAGAAACTCTAGAAAAATTAAAGTTGCCCATGTTTTAATGTTGGCACCCCCCCTCCCACAACACATAGTTTGTTGCTGGTCAAGAAATTTTGCTGACCTAACTTTGTATTCTCCACTGTACAGCATAGCGTACTAAATAATACTAGAACCTATTTTATTTATTCTTGTTATACAGTGCAATATTCCACATTTTTTACCACCATATTTGTTTTCCATAAATTTCATTTGAATGTTTGCCAGTATAGCACTCCATATAGTGTGAGTTTATTTATTATAATATACACTTTTCCTTTGATCATGTATTATCATAAACAAACACAGAAAGCAGTCACCAATATCAGGAAAGAAGGCGAGAGGAAAAACTGTCGTTACTGCTAGTAGTGCTGCTTATTAAGGTGGTGTAGGACAGGTAGGACTAGAGCCTGGATTTAATGGCTGCGACTAGTGAGTCGAGCCTGTTCAGGTTAGGATTTTAATTTGACCTGGGATTTATGTCATGGTTAGTGTAGTCAAGCTGTTTAGGTTAGGATTTTCAATTTATGCCCACAACCTGAGGAATTTAATGGCTGCGTGGCTAGTGCAGTCAAGCTGTTCAGGTTAGGATTTTCAATTTATGCCCACAACTTGAGGAATTTAATGGTCGCATGGTTAGTGTAGTCAAGCTGTTCAGGTTAGGATTTTCAATTTATGCCCACAACCTGAGGAATTTAATGGCTGCGTGGCTAGTGCAGTCAAGCTGTTCAGGTTAGGATTTTCAATTTATGCCCACACAACAGAATTTAATGGTGATGGTTAGTGTAGTCAAGCTGTTCAGGTTAGGATTTCAATTTTGCACAACGAAATATCCTGGCTTAACCATGAATTGATCATGGGAACAGCGCTCTAATCCATTCAACCAGATGCTCCTCTGGCGAGAGTAAGACCATGAAAAAAGATGGTTAAATGGCATAGCAGAATCCTGTCAAAAAGCAAAAGTAACTATCACCCAAGCTACTAGAGCAGTGTAAGACAAATACATGTGTTTCACAGCACATGTGGATAAGACAAGAGAGACTATATTAATCTACAGGTGTTTTAGTTTACACCTGATTATTTTTTAAGTTTGACTGCAGTTGCATGTACAGGTGTTTTAGTCTGTTTATACAGGGTTTTTATAAAGTCGCTGTGCAGTGAATTTTACGCCAGGGTGAGACTACGTCATGAGAAATGTGGTTTTCAAAGACGTCTAAAAATTCTAACGTAGACTTATTATTTATCTAGAAACTAATGCTCTTGACTGGCTTGTATTCGGTAAAGTGGTTGTGAACAGGACTTGTGAGTGGAAATTTCAGCACATATTGTCAAATTACTTCTTCAGTATATTTGCCTCCATTATGAAAGACGTGTTCCACCAAAAATACCATGTTTTCAATGGTTAACACCATTTCCTTTCAGCAATGAAATCGTGAATATAATAACGGCTTATTATGTACTGCTGTACACAGGATTATGGAACTCAGAATATCATGACGTAAATTTCCATCATTTGTGACATAATGACTAAACAATTTTCAAAATTCACTGCACAGCGAATTATAAACACCTTGTATTTGATGATTGACAGCAGGTGTTTTAGCTTAGTTCTGTTAAATTTGAATTTTGACTGCAGGTTTGAGTACACGTCTTTTAGCTTACATCTGTTTATATTTGAAGTTTGACCACATGTGTTTTAGTTTACACCTGATTATATTAGAAGTTTGATTACAGGTGTATACAGGTCCGTTAATGTTTGACTGCATGCTTATGTGTATATATATAGCATTGAAAAAATCTAGGTATTCTACAGGGTCTTCATGGAGCATTGACTCATCAACAATATCATTGTCTCAAAGATTGAAATATTTTGGTCACATTAAAAGTTATTGAGTTTCATCATCAAATAGCTTATTCTGAGCAGAACTTTGTCACCTAAACAATCCTTTTGAATTTCTCTCTCTCTCATAGACCAGATTGCCTGTATATTGCAGAGGACCTCAGACCAAGTAGAGTAACAATATGACCTACAAGGCATGTCGTAAGAGGTGAAATCTTCTTTGAACATCCCATATCGACCAGTTATGCGTCTACAGTAGGCAGGCACATCCAATTTCTGAAACGATGCTTTCCTAGGCCCCTACTTCAGATGCCTTTACATCTTGTAGGTGGCAGTGTTACTATTTTTTGCTCCCCTTGTGAGTCCTGGTAACAAATGGGCATAAGTCAAACAAAATGTTGGTTGAGAAAATGTGAATAAGTTGATGCTGTTGTAAGTTTGCTTGTTAAATAACAGGTAAAAAAATTATACTGACGTTATGCAAGCTGCTATCAAAATATGTGCAAATACCATAGTTTAGTTGTTTTGTTTGTTTTTTAAATTTGTATTTGGTTGGTTTTAAAGATTAAACTTTTGATTCTTGGATCTGTTTGCTAATTTTATGACTTTTTTGTACAGAATCATTAATAATAAAAATAGAATTTCCCCATAGTCTTTTCAGATCTTAGGAAGTCCCTTCACCATATTTCTAGACTCTATACATTGCCATGAATTGTGTTCATGTCTGCATAGCTCGCTGAGGTACTCAAGTCACTTCACCATATCTGTAGACTATACATTGCCATGAATTGTGTTCATGTCTGCATAGCTTGCTGGTTCACTGAGGTACTCAAGCCACTTCACCATATCTGTAGACTATACATTGCCATGCATTGTGTTCATGCCTGCATAGCTCGCTGGTTCACTGAGGTACTCAAGCCACTTCACCATATCTGTAGACTATACATTGCCATGCATTGTGTTCATGCCTGCATAGCTCGCTGGTTCACTGAGGTACTCAAGTCACTTCACCATATCTGTAGACTATACATTGCCATGAATTGTGTTCATGTCTGCATAGCTTGCTGGTTCACTGAGGTACTCAAGCCACTTCACCATATCTGTAGACTATACATTGCCATGCATTGTGTTCATGCCTGCATAGCTCGCTGGTTCACTGAGGTACTCAAGCCACTTCACCATATCTGTAGACTATACATTGCCATGAATTGTGTTCATGCCTGCATAGCTCGCTGAGGTACTCAAGTCACTTCACCATATCTGTAGACTATACATTGCCATGAATTGTGTTCATGCCTGCATAGCTCGCTGAGGTACTCAAGTCACTTCACCATAATCTGTAGACTATACATTGCCATGAATTGTGTTCATGTCTGCATAGCTTGCTGGTTCACTGAGGTACTCAAGCCACTTCACCATATCTGTAGACTATACATTGCCATGCATTGTGTTCATGCCTGCATAGCTCGCTGGTTCACTGAGGTACTTTGATTCGACTTCAATCTGTAGACTACAGCATTAATGCATATAGTTTCTCCTGCATAGCTCGCTGGTTCACTGTAGGTACTCAAGTCACTTCACCATATCTGTAGACTATACATTGCCATGAATTGTGTTCATGTCTGCATAGCTAGCTGCCCACTGAGTACTCAAGCCACTTCACCATATCTGTAGACTATACATTGCCATGAATTGTGTTCATGCCTGCATAGCTCGCTGAGGTATAGTCACTTCACATATCTGTAGACTATACATTGCATGGTGTCATGCTGCATGTGTCACTCTCAAGTCACTTCACCATATCTGTAGACTATACATTGCCATGCATTGTGTTCATGCCTGCATAGCTCGCTGAGGTACTCAAGCCACTTCACCATATCTGTAGACTATACATTGCCATGAATTGTGTTCATGCCTGCATAGCTCGCTGAGGTACTCAAGTCACTTCACCATATCTGTAGACTATACATTGCCATGAATTGTATTCATGCCTGCATAGACTCAGCTGGATTCACTGTGAGTGTACTCAAGCCACTTCATCCATAGTCATGAGACTATACATTTGCCATGGAATTGTGTTCATGTCTGCATAGCTTGCTGGTTCACTGAGGTACTCAAGTCACTTCACCATATCTGTAGACTATACATTGCCATGCATTGTGTTCATGCCTGCATAGCTCGCTGGTTCACTGAGGTACTCAAGCCCCCAAATTACCATTTAAATACCTCGGAGTCCTTGTAACATCAGATGACATATCAGAAATAAAAAGCAGAACAGAGCAGGCCAAAGTAGCGCTCCCGAAAATAAGAAGCATTATATGCAACATGTCAATTGAGATCAGAATGTGAGTTATTCAGTGCTACCTAGAACCAATACTGACATACTGCTGTGAGTCATGGACAATAAACAAACAGGTTGAAAAATCTCTGAGGGCCACAGAGATGTGGTTTTATGGAAGAATGATGAGAATCTCATGGAATGCTAAAATGGCTAATGTTGAGGTGTTGAATGAGGTCAAGACAGAGTAAGCTTATCATCAAAATAAGAAGAAAGAGGCAGTCATCATTTTTCGGGCATGTGATGAGAAAGGGAGGTTTAGGACACATTGTAACAACTGGTAATTTTGAGGGGAGACTAGACAGAGATAACATTTTTGATAGTCTGACTTCACGGCACATAAGAGCATCAACACTTGGGATAATAGCAAACACCCAGAGACTTGTGGAGTACCATGATCGCCTACGCCAGCTGGCACCTCTCTTCTTCGCTACCAATTTTATCATTCTTATTGTGATATATAAGTGATCTTTGACAAGAACGAACCCCTGTTGAAATTAGGCCCCTACTTTGTGTATGGTACCATACAGTGTAGGTCAGGGTAACCTTTTTTTCCCATGGAAAAGCCGTCACCTGATGATATAACTAATTCTTACTTGCAAATCTTTTTAACAAGGAAGGGATAACAATCTGAAAATACATTTATTCATTTTCTGATAATCTAATCACAACTTGCAATAATAATAGTTTTTCCCAAAAACCCAATGAAATCAAGAAAGAAAGGACGACATTTATAAATTATTACAGCCAACATAATTTTTGTATCTTCTTCTTTGCAATATTTTCGTATGCTCGTTTAAACCTTTATTAAACTGCATGTCAGTTGGAGTTAATCATGAGTTAATCTTCGTTATCTCTCTCTCGCGATCACCCTTAGACTGGTCTACCAGATTTCCCCATAAATTTCATTCATGTGGAAATCTGATTCATGCAACTTTAGCATGGGTGGGTTTCATCACATCTTCAGCGCCATTTGGAGCTCTGGTGCCTATCCTTCGACGATGCTCGCGTGCCCAGCGCGTTGGACTACGGGTGACTAGTCCTCTGTAAGTGCGGGTTCAACTCTGCGGACTGGCAGAAAAGCTACAGGTTCCCCAGAATAACGAGTCGAAGGGTTACGATGTCCATGACACCGAGCCGAAGAGCTTTCAGCTCAAGTGCTTCTGGATCGGGAAAAAAAAATCCTTGACGATGTGTCGGTTTTAGCCATCATTTACGGGTTCAGCTCTCCATCAGCCTTTTGCTGTCCCCAGCCAACCTGCAAGGCAGCAGGTACATCTTCGTTCATGAGCCCATGTTTCATTTCCTTTTTTAGTATGTATGATGGACATGGCTGCAGGATGTGCTCTTAAGTCTGTGTTTTAGTCTGGTACGTACACTGTGCAGTCTGAGGCTTTATTCTATGCATATGATGGTTGAGCCTGCAGTGTCTTGTTCCGAGACGGAAGATTTGTGTGTTGTTTTCTGTTTAGTTTGCTGATGTGGGTGTTTGCTGTGAGTTTGTTGCTGCCACAACTTTGTATTTCATTTGATATGAGTCTTGATTTCTGGTAGTTGCACCGGGTGTTTGTGTTGTATCAATTTTGTTTCCTCCTTAGCCAGCCTGTCTGCTCTCTCATTTCCTGATATTCCACAAGAAAGTTGATATCCACTGAACAATAATTTAATTGTTTCGAGAGCTTGTTTAGCTGTATTGTCAGCTCTCTCTCTCCATATTATCTTGTCGTTCCCTTTGTGTGGACTGCAGGAATGACATGCAGTCACACAGGACGAGAAATTTATTGTTTTGTGTTTTCCGTTCCTGCAGTATTTTTGTGGCATCAACACTTACCTGCTGCTAAGCTCTAATATTTCTTGAAAATATTCGTGTATTTAGAAACTGAATCCAGGAAATGCTATAAAATACACTTCTGTTTTTCTGATAGGACCATCATCATTGCACTTTGGTGAGTAACCATGTGTGCTCCGATCTCTTTCTTATACAGGAAGATCTCAGCGATAGTGCACAAATTCCGTAGCATTGGTGAGGGTCCCCAATGTAATTTTGAAGATGTTGAAAATATTTAGTAAGAACTTTATTTTTTAGTCTTTCTAATGAATTTTGCACAGGCAGCGGCTTTCCAGCCTGCTCTTCTTGATTTTGAACTGCCAAGGGTTCTTTTACATGCTCCACTTGAAAACTGGACCTATGTTTTATCATCCGCCTCTGATAGGACTAGGAACTTGATCTCACCTACGACTAGTTTAGAAAGTCTCTGGAAAAAATATCCCAATGATATATCAACATTATACTTGTCCATTCTATATAAACAATTGTAAAATTAGGTGAAAAAACCCAGCGTTAAGGCACACAATCAAAAACAGATATATCGGGAAAGACTGATACGGCAATACAATGTATACAACATAATGATGATGATGCACATTTTTCTGTGCAACATTTTTCACTCAAAGCTAATACAATTTGATATATAATGAACAACTAAGTATTTTGAGTATTTGATCACGAAACGAGTATTCTATCGTAAAATATTTCTGAGAAATTTAAGAAATATAAAATACATTAAAATTGTGCTACGGTTAATTGCCCCCCCACTAAATACTCCTTGTGGAGGGAGGCTCGGGAGAGCTAAAGGCTAGGGGAATAAACCCTGATAGAAAATTCCCATTGCCTTGTGGGTCAGCATGGCAGGGTCTCTGTGGCTAAGTGGTTACGCCCTTTGCCTTGTGAGTCGAAGGTCGTGGGTTCGAGTCCGGGTCGCGCCATTCTGTTCATGAGTGCAGTTTTTTCCAGAGTCCCCTAGGATTGTTGCTGGAGCTACGGAGTTCGTGCTGTGCAATACTCTCGGCAGGTGGTGTGCCAGTTCTGTGGAGAGGGACTGAGCCATATGGGCTAAAACCCGATGCAATGAAGTCAATCCTTCGGCTTTTAAAACCCTTTTTAAAACCATGACCACAACTACGGAGGAAGGACACTAAGACAGTTTATGGTTATGTGTGTATCCATCTTCTGGCATCCCCTGCTTGATTCCAAACGTATAGACTTTGCCTTTCCTTTGGATGAAACATTATGGTAGAGAGGGGGTTTGTGCAAAATGGGACAGTCACAATCACCATATCAGCTACCCAGGCTAAATTGACATTCTGTGAAGGCGAAAAGGCCATATAAATACTGAACCTGCGGTTCCAACAAGAGTGGACACTTAGAAATGAAAATGGAATATGCAAATGTTATACAGTTAATGACCATACTCTTATTTCTTACACTGGAGCTGCCACTATGACCTGACTTATTCCTCTCCGCTCCTTGTGGAGCATAAGGCCTCAACAGTTGTTCGCACATTTCTCGGTCTCTTTACAGTTTTCTTTATGGCTTCTCAGGATAGTCCAACCTCCTTCAGTTTCTCAAGAAGACTTTGTCTCCAGGTCTGTTTAGAACTTCTTTTTCATTTTCTTTGCAGGGTTCCATTCAAATGCTTGTTTAGTGACACTCAACTGTGTCTTCCTGAGGGTATGCCCAACCCATTATTGCTTTCTCCTCTTAACCTGGTCATCCTAGGTTCTTGTCCGGTTCTTATCCACATGTCTGTGTTTACAACTCGATCACACCATCTCCGTCTGAGAATCTGCTGAAGACATCCGTTGACAAAGGTCTAATTCTAATTTTAGTTAATTTGGTGACTCTCCACATTTCATTCTACCACTATGAATCAACACTAAATTCATGAAGACATCCGTTCAGATTTAAGAAAATGATCGCAGAAGAAGAAAAATGTATTTTGCAAAACAGAAAGGCAAAATGGATAAAAGTTGACATTGTTCTGTGCCATGAGGTTAGACTGATCAGAATTTTCTCTCTCTGTCGTCAGTCTCTATACTAAAAATTGTCAAAAGAGGAAAGCAATTTTCAATATTCATTTTTGAAACAGGCAAATCATTACAAAAGCTATAATTCATTATTGAAATTAGCAAAACATGAAGAAAATTATAATTCAATATTGATTTTTAAAGTTGGAATTCATGATTGAAACAGGTAAAATATGAAGAAATCTATATAATTCATTATTGAAACAAGCAAATCATTACAAAAGTTATAATTGATTATCGAAACAGGCAAAACATGAAGAAAATTATAATAAATTATTGATTTTTAAAAGTTGGAATTCGATATTGAAACAGGTAAAGAAGAGGAAAAACTAGAATTGATTATTGAAATGGAAAAAGAAGAGGGAAAACTAGAATTCATTATTGAAACAGGTAAAATATTTAAAAAAAATTATAATTCAATACTGATTTTAAAAGTTGGAATTCGTGATTGAAACAGGTAAAAGAAGAGGGAAAGTCTAGAATTCATTATTGAAACAAGACAGAAATGATGAGAAGATAGGTAAACAGTAAGCTGAACAATTTAACAACATGCAATGAAAAACAGCAAACAATAAAATAACACCAGACATTGAAAGTGTGGGGGACATATAACATGTCCTGTCAAAAAATACCCATTCTTGTTCAGTACAGCATTTAATTTAAAAAAACATAATTATGTTACAAAATGAAATCAAGTTTAAGATATTGTATACCTGGGAAGTACAGTATTGCAGGATGATGGTTCATAAATGGAGATCACTGGAAAAATTAAGAAAGCAAATCAAACTTTCACCATGCTCAGCAAAATATAGAAAGCCAAAGGATTCAATCTTTAAAAAAAAAACGTAAAATATATAAAAGCATTGTCATGTGAGCGAGTGAGTGTACAGTAGTGAGTGCTGGAAAATGACCTACAAGTTGGAGATATTCAAGAAAAGTAAATTTTAATAAGAATGCACATTTCTGGCAAAATATGATAGCAAAGGAAGAGCTTTTATCAATCTCTAATGTCCACTGAACAGTGGAAATTTAATTGCTTTACTACCCACTTATTTCTTGATAAGTTAGGTGTGCATCACTAAAAGACGAAGAGTGGGCATGAATGTCGTTAGGCCATTGGCTAGTTACAGCTTTCCGAAGAACATAAGAGGGGAATAGAAGGCCTGGTCATCCAAAGAAAACATGGAGAAGAACTATGAAAAGAGAATAGAAAGATTGTGGCCTGACGTGCGAAACAATTGGCAGAACGATAACAAAGGACATTTCTTGTGGAAGCCGTATATGTCAAATGGGACACAAAGAGAATATAGATAGAATTATTATAGTGGTTGAGCGGACGAAAATATGTCTTTCCATAACAGCAGTGTCATCCCGGACAATGAGCTATTATCTCTGAAAAAGTTCTCCAGAAAAGGATCACAACCATTGATGTTTGGGACAGAGGTCTCTTGCGTTAACGGATCCATATTATTTAACAGTAACATATCCCAAAAAATATCCAAGACAAATAATGGATTGGGCTGCAGAGTTGTTAAAAAAATACAGATTATATTAATAACACTGTTCCTACTTGATACCATATTATAACATTCGATATCAAAGGGAGCTGCAATGGACCAAAATGATATTCTTAACGCATCGAGTCTTTCTGAACGTAGGAATTTCAGGGTTGTGAATCCCAGTCCCTAATCAGAATGATAGAAATGGGTGTTGATATTGGTACAGCCCGACATACCAAATATACAAAATGATTAATCAACATCAAATTGGCGTATTGGACCACTTTGTTGAGACAGAGTACCTATGGACATGTCCAGAGTGCTACGATGATAGCCCTTAAATAACTGATATTATGACATTGTTAACGAACAGAAAAGACAACAAAATTACACATATAACATTTTGTGAATTGCAAAATATCAAATCGCATATGTTTCAATCATAAATCGATATTAAATTCAAAATTAAATAATAAAAAATTATGGCCCACAGTAACATATTTTCAAAATTAATGTACATGAATTAATAATAATTATGGATTTCTTATTAAATGTATGAAGTAATTAACACATTCATTCCCAAATTGAAAAAAACACGATGTGGCTGGATTAATTTTTGTTCCCATTTTCAGCTTGAAAAAATATTTAAATTTCATCTAAGTAACAAATTTGACAGAATTTCCGATCAGAACATGATGTAGAAATACATAGCTTTGCTGTAGATAAAAACTGGAAATTTGATCAAAATGCGTCGTAAATTGTACTTGAAAGGATAGTGCGGCAGTTAGGTTTATTTTAATAGATAATCTTGGCGAAGCATCCTGCGGAAGTTTGTACAAAATAAGTTAATTGTCAAGTTCTTGATGTTGTCTTGCTCTAAGTGATGTTGCAAATCTTGATAAAAATTAGATTATTGGAGACATTTTGAAGTGCAGAACGGCTCTGAAGACAGTAGACTAGAACAGGACTAGTCACATGGCGTTTCCTAAAATAACTCAGTCTGTATAATAACTCTTTCATCAGGTTATTATGAATATCAATCTCAGAAAATGAGATCTTTTGATCAGCAGAAACGAAAAGGTAAATTTTTATTCTTGATCAAATCACACATGATTAATTACTTTTGATCGATTTTTCTGTGTAACAATTCGATCAGTCACCGATATCGGATATTATGTTGAATTCATCTCATCTGGACATTGATTTACTCATAATTGTATGTTAATTTTCAATTTCTTGATTGTCATCTGATAATGGAGTATTGTGACAATGTATCATTCACAAGACGTTCGCAGAAATTACACTGGTTCATTCACATCACAATGGAAATCCAAATTAAATAAAAAATACGGCAGAGCCTAAGAAAATAACATTAACGTCAACACCCATCTGCATCATCAATCTCACGTTGCTCTTCTTCTTGCGTAATAACCAAGGCATGCACAAATACCAAGAATACCAATAACAAGGCCCAGGACCAAGGCTATGGCATCGCCGGCATCAAATGCCTGTACTCCTGGAACTAGGAGGGCAATAATTAGGATGAAGTTGAACAGAGCTGGAACGTTTGTCTCCATTTTGTTGATCGTTCAGCATGTGATACGTGTCACATGACAGTCAGGGGATGTAACTTATGATAACAACAGCTTGTCTATTCACGCCGCGTCAGTGACTTCCGTTATAATACCCACACCATCATCATGTGCCATGCTGGCTCGCAATTGTAGAATTATTTTCTGACCCTAGCTCTAATTATACGTTTTGTTAATTAGTTAAGTAGTGGGGTCTACGCGACAACCACAAGTAGTTTGACAATGGAGGTACGGGCTGTTACAGAGGCGGTGAAATGGTTGGCATCTCATAACTCATGTTTTCATACTCAGTCACTCCATGACAATGATTCGTCAAGTCGAATCAGGAATGGTGAGTCGAAACTGGGTGGAGGAACTGCTACAGACAGTGAACAGAGAAATCATCTTCATTTTTGTTCCTGGGAACGCAGGAGTTGGAAGTAATGAACGATCTGATAGACTGGCTGGCTTGGCTACAATATCAGAGGGAGCTGTCATGGACCGAAATGGCATTCTTAACGTATTGAGAGTCTTTCCGAACAGAGAAGTTTCAGGGCTGTGACTCCCACTTGCTGTCCAGATTGAGAGAGATGGTGTTGATATTGGTGCAGATCGAGAAGAACAACATACCAAATATGCAAAGAGATTGATTAATGCAGTGACCTACCAGCTGGCTCCGTTACTACAACACCCAAAGATGGAAGTGAAAAAACACATGATAACATTTTTTTCTACCAACACTTTGTTAGCAGTGCCAAACTTGGTCTCTGACAGCAATACACCACATGTGAAATGCTTGAGGAAGGCAGTGGTGGTCACCAGGAAAGATAGACTATGAAATGAGGACATCAGAAGCAGAGTTGGCATAATTTCATGCACCGAATACATCGAAAGACAACAAATACAGTGGTTTGGACATTTAATGAGAATGGGATACAACCAACCACCACTAACAGTATACAATAAAAAGAGTGAAAGGAAGACCAAGAAAAAGATGGATAGACAATATCAAGACCACACTACATTTCTTTCTTTCTCGAATCCTGTATGCCTCACAGCGTCAGGTCAGGAAGAGATTTCTAAAACGGGCCTAGTATGCGCTTTGTAAATAGTCTCTTTCGTCGCCTCTGTTATCTCTGAGGTCCATCTTTGCGTGGCCGGCCTTTTGCTTTGTACCCATTGTATCGGAGCAGCATTGCTCTTTGAGGTGCACTGTCTGATGGTAATCTGCTCACGTGACCGAACCATTTAATTTGTTGTTTCTTGATGAAGTCTAGTACTGATGTTGTACCCACTTTTTTCCTGATGTCTTCATTTCTCAACGGTCTCTTCTTGTTACACCCAGCATTCTGCGTAGACACTTCATCTCTACATAAACACGGAAATAACACAAGTGCGACTCATCTGGCCCTAGAATGCAAATTAAAGCTCCACCCCTACGCTTAACGGCAAGAGTGGACAACCAATTCCATGTTCCACCTGGGGATAGATGATTAATCATCATCGAAATGGTGTGTTAGGCCGCTGGAAACTGCCAGATTTTTTTAGGCGGAGATTGGAGCACCTATGGACATGTCTAAAGTGCTATGATGATAGTCCTATATAACGGATAACTGATGTGTTTTTTGGTTGTCTCTATATACGTAAATGGATATATCAAAGCATGCAGTTAACTAGCTTTATAAAGTCTCATAAAATAGCTTGTCCTGAGAACTTTGCCACCCCCAACAGTCCTTCAGAATTTCTTTCTCATATGCCAGATGTCCCACCTCTGCAGCCATCATGTTCAAACCATCAGTTACCTCCTGAATCCATCTCCTCCGCGGTCTTCCTCTTCTCCTCTTTGCCGTATGTCGCCTTCCATGATGGTCTTCTCCAGCCCTTCATGTCTTTTTATACGTCCAAAAACCTCAATTTTTCTCTTTCTTATTTGCAGCATTAGCCAGTTTCTTGATTGTGAGTTCTTTCAGGATAGATCTATTTGTTCTCTTCTCTGCCCATGCTATACGGAAGACTCTACAAGGTATATACAAAATACAAATACATAGACAACAAAACAATGTAAGAAAAAACAACTGAAAACTTTTAAAAAATAAATGTAACCTTACAAAGACTGTTTATTTAACATGTTTATTTATTTTCTAACATCAACAAGCAAAATAAAAACTATAAAGTACATAGAAAACAAATCAATCTTTTTTAAAAATTGTTTTACAAGAAATAATAATGATGAAACAATTAATCTCAAACTTAATGGGGTCATAGGTACTGCAGTTAAGTTATTAAATCACAAAATTAGGCACACATACATTCATATATTGGGGATCTCTGTGCCCTTTACCTTGCATTGTAGATTGTAGGTTGAACTCTGTGCCATTCTGTTCACGATTGTTTTTTTTAACAGACATTCCTAGGATTGTTGCTGTAGCTACAGAGTTCGCGCTTTGTGAAATACTCTCGCCAGGTGGCGTCCCATTTCTGCAGAGAGGGGCCGATCCATATGGGGTAAAACCTGGTGCAATAAAGTCAATCCTTTGCCTTTAAACCCATTTTCGGGCATAAAGAAACCAGATGGCCAGAGTCCGCTGAATCAAACTTTAGACCATGTGTGAGGTATCCTACAGAACGCTCTGACAGTTCAAGACCAACAATAGATGCGGCAGATGCATGACTCACCAGACCGTGGACATGTCCTGATTACCATTAAGATTTGTCTAGGAGAAAACTCTAATTCGAAAAGGTAAAAGGATCTATTCAAGCCACTGAAATCTTGCTGGTAGTGCTTTGACGTGCAAGAACATGGATAGGAAGATGCCATAACTTCCCAACAGAAGAAAGAACAAGGATAGGAAGATGCCATAACTTCCTAACAGAAGAAAGAACAGATAGAAGATGCATAACTCCCAACAGAAGAAAACATGGATAGAAGATGCATAACTTCCCAGCAGATAAAGAACAGTGGAAATGCCATATTCCCAGAGAAAGAACAGGTAGAGATGCCATGAACTCAACAGAAAGAACAGATGAGTGTGCTGAAATTTGTTTTGTGTTCATTCCTATCAACCAAGTTAACCACTCTTTGTTCACCCGTGTGGTGCCAGGGCCCGCAAGGAAGCAAAGAATAGTACCACTGCAACCTACAATCCATGTCGTAAGAGGCAACTGATGTAGGCCCTGGGGATGCTAACATAGTAAATAAAACGCAGCACAGAAATCGGATGTGCTGGCCTACTTGACGAATAACTGGCACAACGTACAATCGCTCTTCGGCTCAGATCACATATAAATCATAAAGAGTGGTTTAACAAGTGGTCAATTTGGAGCGTTCAAAGAAGAAGAAATAAGAAGATATCAAACAGAATGGTGCTGCAAATGTGGATCATAATGTGTTTGTTTGTTTGTTCGTTCCTATCAATCAAGTTAACCACCCATTGTGATCTTCTGTGTGATTTGTTCTTATCAACAGAATTAACAACTCTTGTGATCTGTGTGGTTTGACAGAGAACATGAATATGTTGTGCCCTACATCGGAATATATATGTTCATCCTGAGAATATTGTTTAGATAGATGGCAGTGCAGAAGTGGGATACCAGTACAGGAGTGGGATGACGTCTGAAGTTGTGCCGTTGTCAAGATGTAGCGTTTGTTCTAGCTTGAATAAGAGGGATAGGGATAAGCTTCTCCCCCCTGAAAAGGCGCTGAAGTCGGTGAAACACAAGACCAGATGTCGCACCAGAAACCATAGTATCCAGCATCTACGCTTATCTATGATGATTTTTTTTTCTTTCGTCGCTTTAAACTCAGACGAAGTTTCATCTCTGAAACTGATTTTTGCGTGAAAATCCGTTTTTCCAATTTCTTACAATGGCAGCAGCGTGCACATTGTAAATTACTTTACACTGGCAGCCGTGTGCTCAATGTACTCGTAATTAGTATTCCCTCGCCATATAGGCAGATTTTCTCCGACTTCAGAGGTACTCACGTTATCGTCCTGAGTAAGACCAGGGGACTTGAACAAATGCCGGACAGTAGGTTTGAACCCGAGCTATGAGGCGTATCACAACTAGCAGGCCGAGCTACTATCAACTACTCTAGGCAGTCCCCATCTATGATGATTATACTGTCGTAAACCTAACCTGCTGATCGACCTTCCGAGCTTCGCATAGTTAAGTCACTACATTCAAAACTACACAGCATCAGAGATTAGCTCCAGACATCAGTTGATGTCATCATAAAAACACATCATATGGTATACCATCCAAAAGCCACGGGAACCATCGTAATGCATACACTTTGATATCTGTTGGGGAAAATTGAGTACCTATGGGTCTACCTGGGGTGTCATGACGTCAGTTTAGTAACCAATAACCAAACAAAATAACTGATCCTCCAAATAGCGATTGCAAGAAGAAGTTGACTATTTATCTCTCAATTTATTTCTTTAATGGTACTGTTCCAACAGCAACATTGTGTTCTCTTTCAGACAAATTGTGAGACACAAAAAAATATGAATAAACCCGTAGTTAACACAAACTGATGGTATGAATGACAATGAAATGTAGATCACAAATTCATCCACAAATCTCTCGCAGATATTCTTTGCAAATTTCAAGGTTATTTCAAACGCAACAAACCATCTTCACAGACATTCAGGTAACAATGGTGTTAGATCTGTCTTGAATTATTTGTTGATGAAGAAAAAAAAAAACTATCTTAAAATAAATGCAGCTAATCATTTAAGTAAAAGTAGAACAATAATTACACTTAGAATCCACAGAACAAAGTATTACATGAATCCCCACAGAATAAAGTAATCAAAATACAATCCCTACAGAACAAAGTAATCACAAATAAGAAATCCCAACAGCACAGTAATTACACATGGAATCCCCACAGCACAGTAATTCAATCAGTCAAGTGCCATGTCTGCCGGAGTAGGTGATCATGTCTCTCCACAACTCTCTCTCCTTGGTGCAGTTAATCAGTTCAGATGTCAATCTTTTGTCAAACCAAGATGTCAAACCATCCAACATCTTCTCCCTCTGTCTTCCACGATATCTCCCTCCCTGAATTTTACCTGTAGTCACCAAATGTTCTAAATCTTCTCTTCGCATTATATGCCTGAAGAACCTTGATTGTCTGTTTATTATTCTTTTGATAATGCTTGTGTGCAGGTTAGATTTAAAACATCATCATTTGTTTTCTTCGCTGTCCACGGAATTTTCAGCATTCTTCTGTAAAACCACATCTCTGTGGTTTCCAATGATCTTATTGATTGGGTTTGTTCATTGTCCATGATACGCTGCCATACATAAGTATTGGTTCAATATAGAACAGTAACTAACCATAATAATTCAGACAGCACAGTAATTACAGAGAATTCTCACAGCACAGTAATTACGCCAAAAAATCTCACAGCACAGTGATTACACCGAGAATTCTCACAGCACAGTGATTACACCGAGAATTCTCACAGCACAATGATTACACCGAGAATTCTCACAGCACAGTGATTACACTGAGAATTCTCACAGCACAGTGATTACAGAGAATTCCCACAGCCCAGTAATTACGCATAAGAATTCCCACAGCACAGTAATTACACATAAGAATTCCCACAGCACAGTAATTACACATAAGAATCCTCACAGCACAGTGATTACACATAAGAATTCAGACAGCACAGTAATTACACATAAGAATTCCCACAGCACAGTAATTACACATAAGAATTCAGACAGCACAGTAATTACACATAAGAATTCCCACAGCACAGTGATTACAGAGAATTCCCACAGCCCAGTAATTACGCATAAGAATTCCCACAGCACAGTAATTACACAGAGAATCCACAAAGCACAGTAATTACACAGAGAATCCACATAGCACAGTGATTACACATAATAATTCCCACAGCACAGTAATTACACATAAGAATCCCCACAGCACAGTAATTACACATAAGAATTCCCACAGCACAGTAATTGCACATAATAATTGTTCTGGGTTTGGCTGAAATTCAGATATGCCTGTTCTACATGTTGTAGAAGCATAATGGTGGCACAGCGTACTCATGTTCTCTATGCAAACCACACAGATCACCAAGAGTGGTTACCTTGGCTGATAAGAACAGACGCAAACAAACAAGAGCAACAGTGTTAGATTCAAAGAAAATGTAGACATTTTTAAAATTAAAATTGACATGAGACAGGCATTATTGTCTCTAACATTCTTCTTTCAGTTTCAGGTTGGAGTACCTTCATTGCACTTCAGATATGTCCCTAGTCCTTCGCTGTTCTTGAATATCTCCAACATCATTCAGTGACTAATCGTACGAGTTCAATGTTGATTCATGAGCTTACTCATACACTTGTTGCAGGCAAGAGGGTGTGCGTCCCACCCAAATGTGCAGAACAACTGGAAAGCCCAGCAGAGGTAAAGCCAGTTCGCGTTTCCGCTCGCAGGGAACTACTTCTGCCTTGTAGTTTGATTGGGGACACTCAAAGGCTAGCGGAGCAAACCGTACACAAAACTGGACGGTAGGCAAACCAAGTAGTCCATTAATAAGATGGGTATAGCTGGGCAGATGACGCTCATCAGCCGGGAGGGCAGGTCATCTACGGGTCGCTGCCCTGAGAGAAAATAGTAGCCTGCTGCCTTGTGGGTTTTGGCTGGAGACAGCAAAAGGTTAACGGAGAGCGAACCCAGTAAATGCTGGTTGAAATCGAACACACCACCAAAGGATAAGCACCTGAGCTTCAATAGGTACTGAAGGCTGTGCACGTACACCCGTTCTTGATGTTTGCTTGCTTATATATCACAATAGAATGATAAAAGCGGCCTAAGAACGATCGCGAGAGATACACTTGTTCTGCTGCTCTTTTCTAGCCCCTTCAATCTTCAATCAAAGCTCTTGCAATCTGGAAGTTGATGTGGATTGGTTCAGATGAAAGTCCTCTTAGCGTCCACACTTTTTCTTCTTCATCTTTCAACTTCCAACTGAGTCCAGGTCTTCAAAAAATGTCTTCCATGCCTTTCTCTCTCTTGCTATCCCTTCCTACTCTTTCCACATCTTGCCTATCCTTTTAATATCAGTTTCCAGCTCTCTTCTCCAGATATTTATAGGCCTTCCCCTACTTTTTCCTTGCCGGTTCCAAAACAGCGCAGGTCTTGTAATGCTTCCTGTCTGCCTTCTCAATGTGTGCCCTATCCATCACCATCATGGCTACGTTGTAAAAGGGTGTTAAGAATGTCAGTTCTATCTATTGGCCGACCCCAAGTGGCCGACCCCAAGTATGGCGGCCGACCCCAAGTATGGCCGACCCAAATGCGGCCGACCCCAAGTATGGCGGCCGACCCCAATATGGCGCGACCAAGTATGGCGGCAGAGCCAGCCATTATTTATATGGTTATAGACCTAGTGATACAACAAACAACTGAGGGCAGAAAAATGAAAATGCAATAAACATTTAATAAACAACTGGAAGATCTTGATGTTGTGTATGATCAGAGCATTTTACCACATACACAACATGACATACAGGAAAAGCCATACATATAAAACTATACTACAACAACCGTATATATTTATTCATGTAATAAATATTTTATGTAATTATGTTTTCTCTTACCATCTGACCACAACACTATCATGTGCTTCCTATAAAAAATATCATTCGAATTCAAACAAATATCGACACAATCAGTTTTAGACTTATATACTGCTTACATACTTATTCCTCTCCGCTCCTCATGGAGCATAGACCCTCAACAGTTGTTTGTGACTTCTCACAGTCTCTGGCTGTTTTCTTTATGGTTTCCCAGGATATATAAACATATAATAATAATTCCTCTCGTACCGTTATACGTTACATAGGGCCTGCAAGTAATTTCTCCTACCACTCTATCCTGGGCAACTCGCTCAATCTCTTCCATGGAACTGAGACCGATATTTCCTCTCTCTCAGCAAGTTCGTTTCAGTGTCTCCTTAGGTCAACCTCTCTTTCTTGAACCCTTTCCATCCCACTTCAATGCCTGCTTTGATATTCGTTGATCATTTCTCCTCAAGGTGTGTCACATACAGACATATAACTTAAAAGAAATTCTATTCATTTTGGTTAAAGATCTCTGGTTCCTTTTATTTACATTTTGTTCTTCCTTTATTTTGAGGCAAGTTTCCTTTACTATAGTATGTTTGTGCACTATTAACTACATGAAAATTCAGATATAATGGGCCTGTGTAATTAACCTTTTTACTATATGACTAGGAAGGTGCTGCAGAAGAGCAGCCAGATATGCCAGTTACCTACCACCAAAAGAAAAGGATGATTAAATCAATCAGAAAGTCACAAATACCAACACAAGATGACTACTATAATATGAGCAGATTAGAATAAGTTGTCATTCTTGCCTAGAACAGGACACAATGACTGCAGTCACATGTATACAAAATTAAATTGGCAATTCAGCCATGTGTACATGTGGACAGGCATATCAAACTGCAGAGCACATACTTCAAGACTGTCCCGAATATGATATACTGAAGCAAACTTACTGGCCTAACAAACAACACTCTACAAAAAACTACATGGACCTCTGTGTGAGCTACAAAAGACAGTGAAGTTTATACAAGAGACAACGTTGAATATATAGACAATATTTCCAGTGAACGAAATGAAGGACTATATGGCTCAGAAACCAATAAAATGGTAAAGCAGGCTTTCAGCAAAAATCAGCCAGAAGCCCACAGGCGCCATGGCTACACCTGGATTCATAGCGGGCGAATGCAGAAGAAGAAGAAACATGGATAGATTACTCAAGACATGAGAGGAGACACAACATTTTTCACCATTGTTGTATATGCAAGCTTATGAACATCAGGTGGTATGACAAGATAACCAACTCTGAAGTACTGCAATGTGATAACTTGTCATAATTTTCACTATCTTTGAAATTACATCGGGCACCCTCACCGGTGCAACAGAATTTGTGTACTGCCGCTGCGATCTTCCTGTGTAAGAAAGTGATTGGAGCGTACATGGTTACTCACGGAAGTGCAATGATGATGGTCCAATCAATCAATCAAACTTGTCCTTCATAATGGGAATACTCAAAAGTAGAAGACTAAGATGGCTGGGACATGCGATGAGAAGGAATAATAGTCGCATACTACAACAGGTTCTGTTCTGTGAACTTTCAGAAGAGGCTGCAAGGCAGACCCCTGCTTAGAACTTTTACTTCTAACCAGGGCTGTGAGTTTTCACTCCTGGACAGTCAATGCCAAATTGTAGAATCTGCCTGTGTTCTGTAATTGTGGAAGCAGATACAAGGATGTCTGCTAGGTTTCAATGAAGGACTTGTCTTCGGTCCAACAAATGGAAAAAACTGAACTGCTGACCGAGTTATATGGAAAAAACATTACGCAAAGGTGCAAAATCTTTTGAAAAGAGACTTAGGGATGAGCTTAATGGCAAAGATAAGCACAAACTCAGAAGTTGTCACAATTACACACCTGCCAAATGACCGCCTTTTAAGACGAAAAAGGCCAAATATAACTACAAGCAATTAAAATGTCACCACAAATTATTTTTATAAAATAATTTCCAATCAGCCAATCTGGCAACTGTTATACAATGATGGTCTGAAAAAGTGAAAAATAATGATTCGCATGAAAATGTTGATTAATGTATTAAGTCTCTCTACTTGTTTGATCGTCTTTAAGTGTCATCGTCTGCCTCGTCTTTTCATAGCTGCAGTGCATTGCGGACAGTACCACTTTCCTTTTGGTGCTTGTGTTAGACCCACACAACCGTAGTGGAACCATTCTATTGGACACTGCAAAAAAAAAAATCCAGAAAACATTGACTTAGTTTTAACTTATTTAGCTTTTCATATAGTAAGATTTTTGTATCCTTTATCAAATAAAAATATAATCACCATCATCATCATCAGGTGCCGTGCCGGCTGGCGTAGGCGATCATGGATCTCCACAAATCTCTGTCGTTGGTGTTGGCTATCAACTCAGATGTTGACGCTCTACCGTGCCAAGAAGTCAGGACATCCAACATTTTCTCTCTCTGTCTTCACCTGTCTCGTCTACCCTCGATTTTACTGGTTGTCACAATGTGTTCTAAACCTCCTCCCTCATCACATGCCCAAAAAATGATGACTGCCTCATTCTTATATTGATGATAAGCGTTCTCTGTGTCTTGATCACCATAATCACCATAAGCAAACATATTCTTCTTTTCTTCTTCTGCATTCTCACTAGATTGGGATTTGGATTCTCTAATAAAGGCAGCTGTCTGCCTCAGATTATCAGCCACGCCATACAGTTTGTCTAGGACGTGGTGTAAGTGGCCCCCCTCTTTCTTCTCAAGTCTGCATTCTGGGGGCAGTTCTGTAGGATATAGTTCCTATGATTTATGCTTCCCCGTTTGTGCCGACCTCTTACAGCAAGAAGTTTTGGCCACCCCCCCATGATGGTAGGTCTGATATTCTTACTGCATGGCTAAATCTCTGAGGCAGATTGGCGACTGTAGAATCCGTCATCCCATTCCTCATTATGAGGGGTCATTGCACCATGTTATGCGTCTTACGGCCTGGTGCATCCGTTTTCTGCAAGCATTTGTTTGGGTTAGCATTCCCTAGCGGACACGTGCATCCTATTTCAGCCAAACCTCTTAGTGCTTCTTACAACATGCGTGGCAGGTAACAGTGGTTCTATTCTTTACACCCCAAATTTTGACCCGAGTAACCACTCGGGCAATGGAACATATAAAAAAAAGAGATAATTCATATTAACCGTCAGAAGTCCAGGTACCACGCTATGTGTAAATAAGATTGATTGATTGTAGCCCATCATCATTGCACTTCCGTGAGTAACCATGTGTGCTTCGATCTCTTTCTTACACAGAAAGATCTCAGTTGCAGTGCACAAACGCTGCATCACCGGCAAGGATTCCAGATGTAATTTGAAGATATTTTTGTAGGAATTTTATTTTTAATTGTTTCTCATGAATTTTGTCAGGGCAGCAACTTTCCAGTCTCCTCTTCTCGATTTTCAACTGCCAAGAGTTATTTTACGTGCTCAAATTGAACACGGGACCTACATTTTATCGTCCGTCTCCGATGCGACTAGGAACTAGATCTCACCTACACTGAGATCAGGGTTCTCTGGAAAAATATCCTGACGGCTCCACAAGGGAGCAAACCGAGTACCTTTGGAACGAGGGGCGAACACCTAACCTCTACGCCACAGACCGCTATAATAAGTAAGAGACAAATCTTAAAACAGAAATACGGACTGTTCTCAAATACTTACATCGCTGTTATCACATCCAACCATTTCTCCAAAGGAAACTTGGTTACACAAACAGTATCGAGGTTCATTTGGATCTGCATTCCATTCATCAACTTGAATATCTGTGGAGACCTCTTCTGTTTCTATAGTTGCAACTTGTGGAGTTGCTGGTTGTGAGACATTTACTGCTGTGGTTTGTTGTGCAGCTGCAAGAGCAGCAGCTTTGGACGTCTGCCTGTAAAACGTGAAGACATTTTTATCAATAATTGTTATTTGTAAAGGAAAACGCTATCAATATCTCCATCGACAAACACCCATTGAAACAATTCAACGACTTTTTTTTCCGATCCAGAAGCACTTGAGCTGAAAGCTCTTCGGCTCAGCGTCATGGACATCGTAACCCTTTGGCTCGGTGCCACGAACATCGTAAATCTGGGGAACCTGTAGCTTTTCTGTCAGTCCGCGGAGTTGAACCCGCACTTACAGAGGACTAGTCACCCGTAGTCCAACGCGCTACGAACAGGCAGGGCACGCAGGCGTTTCAACGACTTTATATACCTAGGGAGCATTTTTTTCAGAAAACAGAAGAATAACTAATGAAATTGATATAGATGCTGCCCATGTGTTGCTGGGGCTCGCATGGGGAGCACAGAATCGTAACACTGCTACCTACTAGGCATGTCGTAAGAGGCGACTGAAGTAGGGGCCTAGGGAAGCTACCTTAGTAAACAAAAAGCGTCGCAGAAATCAGATGTGCTGGCCTACTTGTTGGCGCATAACTGGCACAATGTACAATCGTTCTTAGGCTCAACAAATCACAAAGAGTGGTTTAACAAGTGGTCATTATGGAGGGTTCGAAGAAGAAGAACATTGATGCAATAAAGCAAATCAAATCATAGGACGAATGGGGCCAATTTTAAATGCAAACATGTCACCATGAATATTAAAAGTGCATTGTTCAACATAATATTTATCCCAACATTGAGCTATTAGTGCCAAACTTGGACGCTGACATCAAATGATATAAGAAAACTAGTCACGACAGAGATGAAGTGTCTACGCAGAATCCTGGGAGTATGAAGAAGAGACCGGTTTGGAAATGAAGTCATGAAAAAAAGTCGGTACAACATCAGTACTGAACTTACCTCTTAAGCTGGAGAAAGCCTGCCTGTATGGTGAGGAAACCAGTACAACGGTAATCATGTTTTCATTAAAAATCCCCAGAAGTACCACACCAAATGCCATAGCTACGCTTGAATTCTTAGCAATCAAATGCAGAAGAAGATTACTGAACTTCATCAAGAAACAACAAATTAAATGGTTCAGCCACATTAGCAGATTACGAACAGACAGTGCACCTCAAAGAGCAATGCTACTTCGATATTGTGGATACAAAATAAAAGGCTGTCCCGCAAAGGCGGGCTTCAGAAATAACAGAGGCGGTGAAAACAACACTGTTTATGAAGTGCACGCAAAATGTTGCCCACTTGCATAAACAGACCTGGAGATGAAGTCGTTTTGAGAAACTGAGGGGTCTGGACTATCCTGGGAGGCTATAAAGAAAACAGCCAGAGACTGAGAAAAGTGGCAAACAACTGTTGACCTATGCTCCATGAGGAGTGGAATAACTAAGTATATACATATTTCTCAGCAGGACTCACTTTTTTGTTCTTTGCGATCTTGGAACTGGTTCAGGTGTTGATGGAGCAGATGCAGATTGTGAAAGGTTTAAACCAATATCTTTGGGTATCGTTGAGGTAGTTTTTGGGATCAGATCATAACTACTCGTTTTCACGTTAGACGTGCGTCGACCTTGAGATAACTGTCAGAATAAATTTGAAATTTTAACGAATCAAAAAAGAGTACAAGATCAGATCAATAAATTATGTAAAATATTTTATGTTAATTAAATGTCTAAATGTGAATGTTAGCGCTGACTCTCTAAATGTGAATGTTAACATTGACTCTCTAAATGTGAATGTTAGCACTGACACTCTAAACGTGAATGTTAGCACTGACACTCTAACCGTGAATGTTTAGCACTGACACTCTAAACGGCAATGTTAGCACTGACACTCTAAATGCGAATGTTAGCACTGACACTCTAAATGTGAATGTTAACACTGACACTCTAAATGTGAAGGTTAAAGGCACAGAAATAAAACATTTGTCATCGAATGTCTTCAGTAGATTCTCAGATTGAGATGGTATGACAGAGTTGTAAAGACAGACCTGTGGATAAGAACCGGACAGGAACCCATGATGACCCAGGTTAATAGGAGAAAATGACGATAGGTCAGGCATATCCTATGGAAGACACAATCGAGTGTCACTAGACAAGCACTTGAGTGGAACCCGCAAGGAAAATGAAAAAGAGGACGTCTTAAATAGACCTGGAGACAAAGTCTGTTTGAGGAACTGAAGATTGCTCCACTATCCTGGGAGACCATATAGAAAACAGCCAGAGACCAGGAAAAGTGGCAAACAACTGTTGAGGCCCTATGCTCCACTAGGAGCGGAGAGGAATAAGAAGAAGAAGAAAGGCACATTTATCAACAGACAAATACCTGTTGTGTTGCGACTATGGCCTGTGATGCCGCTGCAGCCGCAATCGCTGGATTGCCTGCTCCTATGTTTCCTAATGTGTATGAGATACCAGGTCCTGATGAGTTAAACATGCTCAGTGCTGGAGAGCTGGAGGTTGAGCTTGACCGCTTCGGACAAACGAGTCCCTGGCAACGCACTGGTTAGAGATGACAAGACTTCTGTAACCGGCCTCTTGTCTATGTGGTTAGATACTGATGACTGAGTGTGCGTTAACCGTCTTTCTGTAAACATGACGACACGACAGATATTCAGTAAACAACACTAAAAATTATTATCATGAAATGTATTTTACCTCTTATGAATTAAGGCGTAGCCTACTATGGCACATGTGACTCATTTTTGTGTGAAGGCTTGCTTTCCTTCTCACAAAAAATATTAACAATATACAGAAGAGCTGGATGGAGCTGCGGGAGATAGCTAAAGATAGGAAGACTTGGCATGAGTTTGGTTGAGGACATTTGCCCCAATCGGGTTAAAAAGGCATGACGAGAGAGAGAAACACAATATTAGATCTCCTAGCTGTCTAGAGTAGACAAGACAGTCATGCTTTACCTCAAAACAGGACACAACAAAATGAGACACCACTTGTACACCAAATTCTTCTTCATCCATCTCTGGTCATGTGCTTAGTTCACTGTGGACCCCAAACTGGAAAGCCAACTTCTGGTGAGGTTTCCTCAAAACTTAGTGTTTAGGTCGACTGGGTTGCAACTACATGTTGCCTCTCAGTTCACACAGGAGAGGGCAGTCTTACAGGACATGCTCCAGTGTCTGTTCCGCCTGCTGACACTAACAGAGATCTGTTTGACTTATTCCTAGTCTATATAAGTGTTTGTTAAGTCTGCAGTGTCCGGTACGTAGGCAAATCATAACAACCTGGTCTGTTCTGCTTAGGTCTTTGAGGAAGTCTTTTCCATAATCATATCCAGTTCCAGTCTACTGCAGATTTTCTCTTTATGAGGGTTTTGACCTCTTGAAACACAACCCACCAAATTCGAAATAGGCATCTCTGTCACTGTGACTTGGCAGACATGACAATATATTTGTACTTCTTCACTGTAGACAGACCTCAGGAAAATAATATGAGCAACCCACCACCTTCAAAAATAAACTTTCAGTGAAGCTTCTTCTTTCTTACACTATTTAACTCTTTATAGAAGTGTTGGGGGAAAGAAGAGAAATGACTTGTATGCTTGTTCAAAGGCACTTTATAAGCCGGTATTAATTTCCTTAAGGCTGTTTTTATGCCGTACTCCATCTTTTGCATTTGGTCTTCCTTTGCTCTGTAATTGTTATACTTTTTCAGTGTAGCTCTCTGTGGTAGTCGATACAGACTATAACAGAAAATTTGAAATTCTAATCTAAAATGAATGATGATCACAGAAGAAAAACATATTGAAGCTGAAATCCCCCTCTGTGACACCGCTGATCAAACCACAGAATATGTCCTGCAAGACTGTTCCCTGTATGTCCTCCCTAGAAAAAAATGTTGGCCCTACAACACAACACTACATTCAAAACTACATGGCACCAGACAATAGTCAACTTCATCATAAAAATGCGTCTGACGGTATAATCATCAAAATAGCAATCACATTGTTCATTTGAGGATCATCTTTATCGGACATGTCCATAATTGCTCCAATCTCCTCCCAAGCATGTATTTAAGTGTGTTTAGACTAACAACTCCCGTTCTGTGTTGATTGATATATCTACTGAGGTTTCTCTTGTGGTTTTCCTGTCTTGCCGCAACTATTGGAATGCATAACTTGCACAACTTAGATACAGAACACCCTTTATCTTCTTCGCTGAAATCTTCAGAGCGTATGTTTTCTCTTAGAGCATTGATGATGTCGCTTTGTCGATAGAAGACCCATTTTCGATCGTAGCATTGCTTGCTAGTGCATTTGCTATCACAAAGAAGAAGCTGAAATTCAAGAATGCATACAGAAGAAAAAGATGAAATCCTAACACTTTCAAAGTTTTGATGATAATAACTTACTTTCAGCTTTGTGATTGGTCAAGCTCGGTGGAGGTTTGTCCAATTCCAGAGATCCTGCATGAGAACAAGCATAAAGTTAAAAGAGAACTAACTGTACCTGGCATCGATCATTTTCAGGAAGTTTTTTGTCTGACACCATTATTACATCATGGAAATCATGGCAATAACTAAAGCAATGATATGGCTGGAATCACAGACCTTTGTTCATGCATGTTTTCTCAGTGACTCAATGAGTATGTTCAGGAAGATTGAAACAGGCTAAGCTCTGAGACAATGGATGAAGTCGCTGAGGAGGTCTAGGCTGACAAAAATCATTTTCAATTTTGTGCAAGGGTATGTAGGTGTAAGGGGCAATTATAACGCGCTGATAAGCTTGCAGGTATCTCTTCTTCTCTTCCACCATTGACTTCTTTATAGAAGTGTTGGGAGTGAAACTTAGTGATCTTGTGTGTGCTTGTTTTAAGGCACTTTGTAAGCTGATATTCATGTTCGTAAGGCTGTTCTTGATGCCGTCGCTCCATCTTTGCATGGTCTTCCTCTTGCTTTGTACTCATTATACTTTTTCTGTGTGGCTCTCTGTGGTAGGCGATACCAGGGCATTCTTGTCAGGTGTCCAAACCATTTAATCTGTTGTTCTTTTATGAATTGCATGACTGGTTTCACATCCAGTCTTCTTCTGATTTCTTCATTTCTAATTGTGTCTCTTATTGTCACACCTACAGCTCTTCTTAGACACCTCATCTCTGTCGTTATGATTTTCCGCTCATTAACTGCTGTTATTGGCCATATTTGACACTGGTAACATAGTGTTGGCCAGAAAATTGTTCTTATGAGATTTGCTTTAGTTGTTAAAGGTATCTCTTTATGTGACAACAGTGGTTTTAACTGTCCCAGTACTTGGTTATCTTGCAGGTATGGCTGCTGTAAAAAGCGATCGAGCAATGGACCAGGCTATTATAAATTTCCTAAGGGAGAGAGGAAGTATAAAAGATTCAAGTAATAGTGGTGAATCTGCAACACTAATCAGACTGCAAGAATTCCAGATCAAATGCGGTGTCATCATCATCATCAGGTACCGTGCCGACTGGCATAAGCGATCATGAATCTCTACAAATCTCTGTCGTTGGTGTTTGCTATCAACTCAGATGTTGACGCTCTACCGTGATATGAAGTCAGGCTATCAAAAATTTTATCTCTCTGTCTTCCTCTGTCTCGTTTACCCTCGATTTTACATGTGGTGTAGCTAGACAATATTATCGATATATGGCAAGACTGCAGTAAAACTATGTAGCAATGGCGAAACACGTAAAAACAAAATACTGTAGTTTTATAAAATACAAAAACAATACAATGCAACGTTATGACTCATCATCAAGGTGTGTATCCTTTATAGTACATGCTCTCTTTGCAGCGCATCTGAAATTCACTCTGTCTCTAGCCAGTTCACCCACTTCGTCGATGGTCATATTCATGGTTTCTTTAATATCTTGTAGAAATCTTCTTCTTGGTCTGCCTCTGCGTCCTGGGACCCTGTTTTGACTAAAAGGCCTTTATCAAGCAAAGAATACAACAGAAGTGAAGAAATTCACTTCTCACATGGCATGAACATATAGAATCAGACAATAATCAGAGCACAAACTTGTACTCTTGGGATCAAAACAACATGAACAACAACAAAACATGAACAACAGCACACAGAACAACAACCAGAATGAAATAGACAACTCACTTTTTCTAAAATTTCAGTTATTCCTGCATTGTCAGCTTCGAGTTCCATTTTAAATTTTGAAAGTTCTTGGTCTAATCTTCTAGAATGTCTATCAACCTGAAACATAGAAAGGAACATGTGAATAATCATCTTCTCATCAAAGTTTGGATGTACAGGATCGTCTTCTTCTTGCAATCGCTACTTAAATTTTTTTCCTTTCTCGTTCGCCAGCTATAAATTCAGGCGGTCAGGGCACCTTCTTCTTCTCGTCGCTCTTTTCGCCATTTTGATCATTCTTATTGTGATATATAAACAGCCTACACCAAGAACAGGTGTGATTCGTCACATCTTCAGCGCCATTTGGAGCTCTGGTGCTTATCCTCTGCAATGTGTCCAATTTTTGCCAGCGTTTACAGGTTCGCCTCCGTAGCCTTTGCTGTCCAGCCGACCTGCAAGGCAGCAGGTAGTCAGGGCACCTAATATGGCACCTCTGATTGATTATTGCATAAATGCTGGTTTTTTCCTTATCATCATTGTCCCTTCTCATTCAGTGAGCCTTACTTTGACTTCTGAGGTACTTGTAATTTGATCCCGGGAGGAACCAAGAAGAAGAAGAAGCACGCAAGAGTCCAGGTAAAGGATCAAGAAACCTGTAGTCCAACTGGGGACCACACCCAATTATTTTTGCCCAAGTTGGCAGCGGACCCGAATTAGCATGGAAAGTGGTTACTACAAATCGTGTTACTGACTTCGCTATCGGTGCCCATGCTACTTAGATGATAATATCGTCAGGTGTTTTTATGATTAAGTCAACTCTTATCTGAAGCTATACTCAGAGGGGACCATTCAGTGGCTAGAAAGAAACTGTGTCGAGATTCTGGAAATAGGATCACTCCTGTCATGCGAGGTTTGGCTGTGTCAATATTCTGGAAATAGGATCACTCCTGTCATGTGAGGCTTGGCTGTGTCAATATTCTGGAAATAGGATCACTCCAGTCATGCAAGGCTTGGTCATGCCAATATTCTGGAAATAGGATTACTCCTGCCATTCGAGGCTTGGCTGTGTCAATATTCTGGAAATAGGATCACTCCTGCATTTGAGGCTTGTGTGTTCGAGATTCTGAAATAGGATCACTCCCCATTCAAGGCTTGGCTGATGAGATTCTGCAAATAGGATCACTCCTGCCTTCGGGGCTTTTACTGTCAAGATTCATGTGCATTGATCACCTCCTCCATGTGGTTGGGCCCTTTAGTGCTAAGATTTATCTGATAGCCCAATCATTATATGACATCAATCATGTGATTCCACATCAAAAGGTTGACTGTAATAGCTCTCCAACAAGTTCTGTCTCCTGCCCTGATGGTACACTATGCCAAACTGTTGCTTGCACACTTCCTGAAGTTCCCTTCCCAAATGAGATCAATTTTACTTTAAGCTACATGTACAGTTGGCAGATGACACAATTCTCCTCTCAAATAGTGACTGGTTTGGAACATCTAATTCAGTCTGTCAAAAAACACAGCGAAGATCAGAACCTTTTTCTGAATACAAAGAAAACTAAAAGGTATGCCCACTGACAAAGCAAAAATCTCAACCAATGACCATCAGTATGAAGACATTGAGAACGACATATTTTGAATATCTTGGCTCTACAATTAACAACAATGGAGATTGTATGAAAGAAGTTCAGAAGACACCATGGTTTCCAAAGGGTGGTCACTGGAATATGGCATGACCAAGCACAAGAAATTCTTCTTCTTCTGCATTCTCACTAGATTGGGATTTGGATTCTCTAATAAAGGCAGCCGTCTGCCTCAGATTATCAGCCACGCATACAGTTTGTCTTGGATGCTAGTGTAAGTGTGTCACCCTTTCTTTCAAGTCTGCATACTGGGGCAGTTCTGTAGGATATAATTCTATGATTTCGCTTCCCGTTTGTGCCAACCTCTTCCCGCAGTAAGTTTTGGCCATCCTCGTGATGGTAGGTCTGACATTCTTACTGCATGGCTAAATCTCCGAGGCAGATTGGCGACCGTAGAATCCATTATCCCATTCCTCATTGTGAGGGTCATTGCACCATGTTATGCGCTTACGGCCTGGTGCATCCGTTTTCTGCAAGCATTTGTTTCGGTTAGCATTCCTAGCGGACAGTGCATCCGATTTCAGCCAAACCTCCTTAGTCGCCTCTACGACATGCGTGGCAGGTAACAGTGGTTCTATTCTTTACACCCCAAATTTGGGCCCGGTAACCACTCGGGCGTAGCAAAGAAATCAAAGTAAAACTCTGAAAACATGCATATTCCTGTTGGCAACAATGGATGTGAATCATGATCCATAACACAAACATTAAAGAACAAATTAAAGCGTTTGAAACAAGGTGTTACAGAAAAATTTTAAAACATCCTGATAGAGAAGAGAAAACAAAGACCTTTGAGGAGCATTTGCTCATAAATAATATCATGTCCTGGAAGATAAAATATTTTGGCCACGTTAAACGTCACAGTGGTTTGGAGAGAATGACAATAAAAGGCATGGTCCCTGGAGTACGAGGTAGCAGGACAGCAAAGAAACCTTGAACTGGAGTAGGCGGGAGAGCTTGCTAGAGACAGAGTTTTTTCATGTGGGCTGTGGTGAAAGTGACATTCCGCAAGGGACATGCTACTACTTGGAAAGCTACATATAAATCTCATGAGACCATGTTTTCAGGGCACACAGGAATTGACACATGCATGTCTACTAAACGATTCAATGAATGCTCAAGAAATTTCAGACTGGCTGTATAAGGCAGAAATGGCTTGTCACGGTGAGCACATCTCAAATGACATAGTTAACCTTTATTTTTTGTAATAGGGCATGCAGGAATACAAGGTAATGGGCATGCAGATCACATGGCTGATATAGCAATGGTCAAGGAAGGTCAGTCAATGGATAGTGCAGATATCGTCAATGTCATAAGAGAAGAAAGGTTGTATAGATGACTTTGATCTATTTATAAATCTGCATCCTTATCCAGAGTGAAGGAGATGGGAGTAAAAAATGGGAACTGTCTGCACAAACTTTGTTAGAGGTACAACACATTTGATTAACCAACACAGAATAGGTGTGGTTAGTTGTTAAGCCCTGTTAAAGGTATTGTGGAGGAGATCAGAGCAACTATGGACCTGTCTGGAGTCCTATGGTAATGATCCACAACAGTGTTGTCCAACGTTTCTATATATTGGTGCGCATTTGACTGATGGTGGTCAAGGTGCGGATGCCGCTTGATGATTATAACAGCAAATTAATAAGCTGCAAGCACCGGCAGGCAAGATGGTATTTCTTATAGGCTCACTGTCAGCTATACAAGCCCTGGAAGCTATATCCTCTGACAGCACAGTACAGAACTACTACAAGTAATGTTAAAATAACCCCACAGTGGCAAGTTTGGAAGCAAATTCGGTTAATAAGATTACAAAGGGAGAAAGATCGTGTTCATTGGAGTGATAAAAAAAATTGTGTTTTCTTGAGAAATATGATTAACGTAACAGCTGGCAGAGTAAAATAGGGCACTATAAATGTATGACACATGGGCGCCATAACGTCGCAGGCACCACATCATCCAATCAACAACAATAAAATATGTAATCAGTTTCTGACTTACAAGTTCATATATATGGTTTGCTAATTGAACTTTCTCATCCGTGTCACCCAATGCTTTGTAGTATTCCTGAAAATAAAAAAGATGCAATATAATTATAATGAAAATTTTGTATAATTTAGTATTTAAAAAAACAGGTTTCTATTATTCTAGTCTGCTGTAAACCATAGCACTAAATGCTCACATTTTTGGTTCATATCATAAAAATAAAAAAGTAGGCATGAAAATGCTGTTGAATCAATCAGGAAATAGCCATGCAATATAACCAAACACACACCCCACTTTACTGAAACCTCCAGCAGTGATAAGAGAAGATTGGGAAAGATACAGAACTAGTGATGAAAAAAGTAGAAGAGGAGATTAAAGTCTCATGCACAGAACTAAAGAAGATGGTTCGGAATAGAAATTGGTGGATTGGAATAGTTTCAGGCTGATATTTCACTGGAGGGGAAAGTGACAACCAGCAAAATCAATGGAAGATGAGACATAGGATGACATCATCATGTAGTAGCTTGTCCCTTCAGGAACTTGGCTCCCATGACAGCAGACCTGAAAAACCCTCTGTTCTGTGCAAGTTGACTGGCGTCAGCAGCAGTCATTCTCAGATCGTCAATGACATCTTGCACCCATCGTCCCCCAGGTCTTCCTCCCACTCCTCTTCCAGGCACCATTCCTCCAAAACCATATTCTCTAGGCACTCATGTCGTTTGATGTGTTCGAAACATCCAATTTTCACTGTTTATATGTTCCCCAATAGCCAGCTCTCTTTAATATCAAGCTGTTGCAGAACAGAAGCATTTGTTCTTTTCTCTGTCCATGATATGTTCTAAGTACTCTTCTGTAACATTGGCATTCAAAGGCATTAATGATCTTCTCCGCTGTATAACACATATATAACACATATATAACACATATATAACACACAAACATAACAAGTATCAACTGACTTCTTTGATTTTCTTAAACTGTTCATCTCTCCATTCTTTCTTACAGTTTGGCTGTTGACATTTCTTGAAATATGTTTTCACGTTCTCTTCTAATGTGTCTAGTGTATCTGAGTGGAAACAAACAACAGACAATTAATACAAGACAAATGTAAATGATTTATACATATTTTTATGTATGTGTTCGAAAAGATCTGGGTTTCATACTATGCGGTATATGATCAGAGGGAGCTGCAATGGATCGAGTGACATTCTTCACGCATTGAGAGAGTCTTTCCGAACAGAGGAGTTTCAGGGCTGTGAATCCCACTCGCTGACCAGATTGAAAGAGATGGGTGTCAATATTGGTGCAGCCCGAAAAGAACGACATACTAAATATGCAAAGAGATTGATTAATCAACATCGAACTGGCGTGTTGGGTCGCTGGACGCTGTTGGATTTGCTGAGGCGGAGATCGGAGCACCTATGGACATGTCCGGAGTGCTATGATGATAGTCCTCATATAACTGATAACTATGCGGTGACTTCTGGTTTCAAGATAGTAGCATCCGGCTGAATTTAGACTGAAGAGAAGGCGAATTTGAACTATTCTGTTCCTATTTCTGTGTCTGTGCCAGTTCATGTATTTAAATTCTGCATGCGGAATATCTTCCTCTTCTTCTAGCAAGTTATGAATTCATACATAGTCAGGGCACTGGTATGGCGCTTCTGACTTATTTTTGCATGAAGGTGTGCTTTCTCTGACTTCAGGGATGATGCGGAATATATATGTTCATCATTTAATTTTGTTTTGTAATGGATGACCATGCAGGAGTGGGATGATGTCTGATGTTTTGCCGTGGACTGTTGCCAACATGACGTGTTTGTTCTAGGTTGAATAAGGAGGGTCGGGGATGAGCCATTCTCCCTTGAAACATGTACTGAAGTCGGTGATACTAGACCAGAATGCGCGCTAGAAAATATAGTATCATACATCTAGCACTTATATATGATAATTATATCGTCTAACAAATCTTATGCTGTTGATTGATCTACCGAGCCTCCATAGTTAAGTACTACTTTTAAAACTATGCAGCCTCAGAGATAAGCTTCAGACAACAGTTGACTTTCTCGTAAGAACACATCTGACGGAATAATCATTCAAACAGAAATTAATTTTCATATCAAATGAACTGACTCACAAAACTGCAAAATAATCCTATCTATATTCTTTTCATGTCCTGTTGAACACATAAGGCTTCCACTAGAGATTTTCAGTGTTGCCAATCTGACGCTTTTTTACCAATTGTTTCCCATTACAGGCTACAATCTTTCAACTCTCTTTTCACAGTTCTAGTAGAGCATCTGGTCGAACGGATTAGAGCCTGGCCCCCCATTGCAGGAGACCCAGGTTTAATCAATGGTAACAATAAGTAGTTATTTTCTGTTGGGGGATACAGAAAAATCTTAACCTGAACAATTTGGCTGCGACTGCACTAGCCATTAATTATTCACAGACACACTTCCCCCCGAGAGCCGCGGTAGCGTAGTTGTTAGTGAACTCGCTTCGCAAGGCTGGTGGTCCGGATTCAGCTCCCATAGTGGGCGTGGAATTTTTCCTGGACCGCGACAGCTCTCAGGTCGACCCAGCCTCAACTGGGTACCAGACATGCTCTGGGAAGTAAAGGCGGCCAGTGTGATGCTGACCACATCACCCATCGCGTGCCGAAGGTCAATGAAAAATACAGGCCTAACACTGTATTGCCCTATATACCCCAAGGTATGAAAGGGTTCCTTTACTTTTTTTTTTACACCTCCCCCACAACCCCGTCTTACACCACTCTAAAAAGCAGTATTACAGACAGTAAAAACAGTTTAGTGTTTTCCCCCGTTCTTCTCCCAGTTTTCCTTGGATGTCCAGGCCTTCTGTTACCATCTGATGTCCATTATAAAGCTGTCATAGCCAATGCCCCTACTGGCATACAACATTAGGTATGTATATTCTATGCAAAATAATACCTTTAATGATGACAATTACATTTGAAAATGTGCATGTCTGCAAAAAAATAGAATAATTTTCTTTATTCATAATTTAAATATTAGATTAAATTAAATTAACTAAAGCGATGGTCGCCCGAGTAGTTACCGGGGCCCAAATTGGGGTGTAAAGAATATAACCACTGTTACCTGTCACGCATGTCATAAGAGGCGACTAAGAAGGCTGGGCATGGGACTGCTACTCCACCCCGTAAAAATACTAAATAGCTACAGAAACCACAACTAGGAAAATTCATCGTCACCCAATGAAGAAGAAGGACCCTGCAAAGAAAATATCTGGAAAGGATGGCCTTGGATAGGCGGACTTGGAAGGCCTTGGTTGCGACCTATGTCTACCTGGGGGCGAAGGGTGAAGAAGAAGAAAGCGATGGTCTGGCTGGAGTCATAGACTTTTATTCATGCATGTTTTATCAGTGACTCAATGAGTATGCTCAAAAAGATTGAAACAGTGTGGGAGACAACAGTTGGAGTCGCTGAGTAAGCCTAGGATGACAAACATCAGTTTTATTTTTGTGCCAGTGCATGCAGGTGTAAGGGAAAATGAATGTGTTGATAGGCTTGCAGGTATGGCTGCTGTAAAAAGCAGGCAAGCAATGTACCAGGCTGATATTCTGAATTCCCTAAGGGAGAGAAGATGTGTAAATGATTCAAGTAATAGTGGTGAATCTACAACCATAATCAGACTGCAAGAATTCCAAGTCAAATGTGGTGTAGCTAGACAAGAACATCATACTGGTAGCCAAAGCAGAATAGTAAACCAACAAAGAACTATTGTTGTTAGTCGCCACAAGCTGAGAGATATACTAGGAGGAGATCAAGCACTTATGTACTACTTGGTTTTATGTGCAGTGATGATGATCCAATGACTAGACTAAATTATCTAGAACTGGTGTTGCTAGTTGCCACACGGTGATAAACATACTGAGGTGGAGATCAGAGCACTTATGGATTAATTGTTTCGATATGCAGTGATGATGATACGATGACTAAACTAAACTATATTATTTTGGCTGAAATCGGATGCACATGTCCTAAACGTGTAGAAGTCTATGCGTTTAGGGGCCTACCAAACACGTTCTTCTAAAGATCAAACATATCACAAAGAGTGATTTGGGGACTGCCTAGAGTAGTTGATAGTAGCTCGGCCTGCTAGCTGTGAGACGCCTCATAGCTCGGGTTCGAACCTACTGTCCGGCATTTGTTGAGTCCCCTGGTCTTACTCAGGACGATAACGTGAGTACCTCTGAAGTCGGAGAAAATCTGCCTGTATGGCGAGGAATACTAATTACGAGTACATTGAGCACATGGCTGCCAGTGTAAAGTAATTTACAATGTGCACGCTGCTGCCATTGTAAGAAATTGGAAAACGGATTTTCACGCAAAAATCAGTTTCAGAGATGAAACTTCGCCTGAGTTGAAAGCGGACGAAAGAGAAAAAAAAAAAAAAAAACAAAGAGTGATTAAAATTGGTCGTAAAGAACGAACGCAAAGAAGAACTATATTATTCCATTTGTTTGAGCATTAAAGAAACACAATGAAATGACCTAGCTGGTATGTCTTATGTAAACAAAGAACAAAATGAAGACCTACTTGACACTTGCAGGTCCATCTCTCTCATTTCTGTCAGTTTTTCTCTCATTTCCATAGGGAGATTCTCAATAACTGAGAAAAAATATACAAATTACAATTATAAAAAGGTACTGGAAACTAACATCAAATAATAGAAGAAAATTGGTCATAACAGAGATGAAATGTCTACGCAGAATGCTGGGAGTATCAAGAAAAGATAGGTTTAAAAATGAAGACATTAGGAAAAAAGTGGGTATAACATCAGTACTGAACTTCATCAAGAAACAACAAATTAAATTGTCCGGTCACAGAAACAGACAGTGTGCTTCAAAGAGCAATGTTACTCCGATACAATGGATATGAAGCAAAAGGCCGTCTACGCAAAAGGTGGACCTCAGAGTTGGTTTTTTTCCCGATCCAGAAGCGCTTAAGCTTTCAGCTCTCCAGCTTGGTGCCATGGACATCATAACCCTTCGGTTCGGTGCCAACCACCATAAAGCTGGAGAACCAGTGGCTTTTCTGCCAGCCCATGGAATTGAACTGCAATCACAGGGGGCTTGTCACCCGTCGTCCAGCGAGCTAGGAACACACTGGGCAGGCGGGCAACCTCAGAGATACCAGAAGCGACGAAATACATTATTTATGAAGCGTACACAGAAGTCTGTTCTAGAAATCTCTTCTTATCCTGACGCTGTGAGGCAAAACAGGATTGGAGAAAAGAAAGGCACAAATTTAATACTCTCTTTCTATCCTGTGACGCTCTTGGCAGCTTAGGAATCACCAAATGCATGCCACTCTTCTCTGCTCTTGTCCATCCACTGTAGTATACTCCAGCTGTGATACATTTCTCTCAGCTCCTGTTTTACTGTTCTCCTTCAAGTGGTTTTTGGGTATTCCATGTTTTTGTTTACCCTTTAGAAGAAGTAACAATGATTCTGGTAGTGCTTCATACCCATGTATAGGTAGTGTCTTCATTTCTATCTCCATAACATAAAGTGGGACCCTCACCAGTGCTACGAGGCTCATGCACTGCAGCTTAGATCTTCCTGTGTAAGGAAGAGATCAGAGCACATATGGTAACTCACCAAAGTGTTAGTCCCAAGTCATACCCCCAACCCTGAGGACCAGGAAGCCATATTTAGTCTGGCCTCTCCTTAGCAACCTATCCAGCCTGGGTGACCCTGCCAGGAAAATAAGTTTCCACCATCCTATCCTATAGGGGCATGCAAGTATCTTTACAACTACAAGGTAATGGCCTCATGAGATGAAATTTTTAAACGTGGAGGGGTAAATCAGCAAGAAATGTATACGTTTCACTTGTTTATCCTTTGGTATGAATGTTGTTGGAGTATTGATGATGATGTTCCGCCTGAGTGGTTACCGGGCCCAAATTTGGGGTGTAAAGAATAGAACCACTGTTACCTGCCCTGCATGTCGTAAGAGGCGACTGAGGAGGTTTGGCTGAAATCGGATGCATATGTCCTAAACGTGTAAAGTCTATGCGAGAGGGCTACCAAACCAATGTGCAACGTATACATGTTCTTGGCAAAGATCAAACATATCACAAAGAGTGGTTAAAATTGGTCGAAAGAATGAACGCAAAGAAGAAGAGATGATGATGTCCATGTCATGTGGTCATTAATGAGAATGAGCTCCAAGTAAATGGGTCACTGATGAAGATGACCTACAATTAATTGGGTCACTGATGATGACCTCCAAATAAATGGAGAACTGGTGAGGATTATCTCCAAGTAACTGGGTCACTAATAAGAATGATCCCCAAGTAATTGGGTCACTAATAAGATGATCTCTAAGTAATTGGGTCACTAATTAGCAAGATATCCAAGTAAATGGGTCACTCATAAAGATGATCAAGTAATTGGGTCACTGATGATGACCAAATAAATGGAGCACTGGTGAGGATTATCTCCAAGTAACCGTGTCACTAATAAGAATGATCTCCAAGTAATTGGGTCATTAATAAGGATGATCTCTAAGTAATTGGGTCACTAATTAGCAAGATATCCAAGTAAATGGGTCACTCATGAAGATGATCAAGTAATTGGATCACTGAGAATAACCTCCAAGTAATTGGGTCACTAATTAGCAAGATATCTAAGTAAATGGGTCACTCATGAAGATGATCAAGTAATTGGGTCACTGAGAATAACCTCCAAGCAATTGGGTCACTCATTATGAGCTCACGCCCACTGAGGAATTGAACCAGGACCACACACCTAGGAAGCAAGCTCACTAACAATTACCTTACAGCTGGTCTCTTGTAGTGGTATATAAATGTTTTAATCAGTTGTTTTCCTTCACTTATTTGCTATTGGAGAACAAGCTATTGCTATCTTGACATTATGCAAACTCAAAGAGATTCTAGTTTCAGAAGGGCATGTCGACAGTGTGTTGCTGGGACCCGCAAGAAAAGCAAAGAATAGTAACACTGTGACCTACAAAGCAGGTTGTAAGAGGTGACTAAGGTAGGGGCTTAGGAAGCTACCTAGTAAATTCTTCTTCTGTCTTCTTCTTCTAATGCTCCATATCGACCACTTGCTAAACCACTCTTTGTGATTTTATATGATCTAAGTCTAAGAGCGATTTTACATTGTGCTAGTTATGTGTCTACAAGTAGGCCAGCACATTCAATTTCTGCTATGCTTTTTATTTACTAGGTAGCTTCCCTAGGACCCTACCTCAGTTGCCTCTTACGACATGCCTTGTAGGTTACAGTGGTACTATTCTTTGCTTCCTTGCATGCCCGGTGACCCTAGTAAATAAAAATCTTTGCAGAAATCAGATGTGCTGGCCTACTTGTAGGTGCATAACTGGCACAACATACAATTTCTCTTAGGCTCGGATCACATACAAATCACAAAGAGTGGTTAACAAGTGGTCAATATGGAGCATTCGAAGCAGAAGAAGGATATGTAGGTTACTGGTAAACAGCAACTCCAGCTGGAGATTGTCATTATGTAGCTTGTTCTTTGCAAATGTCACTCTCATCACAGTCTGTCTGAGAAACTCTCTATGTATCTAATCAGTTCTTCCATCTCCTTCAACATCCTGTTCAAGGTTTTTTTTAATGTCCTCCTGTAGCCACTGTCATCTTGGTTATCCCATCCCTTGTCTTCTAGGAACCATGCCCTTCATTAATGTTCTCTCGAAACCTCTTAACGTGACCAAAATATTTCATTTTCTGGGACATGATGTTGCTTGTGAGTCAATGTTCCTCGGCATTCAGGTCTTTAAGATGTCTATACTTTTCTCTTCTCTATCTGGGGGTCTTCATTTTTGGTTGTCATGGCATTGTTCGCCCAGTAGTTTAACCATGGTCTTATTTGTTCTGGCCGCTTATCAGCTGTGGCCAAAGGTGTGCTTGCCACCAGGGCGGAGATCAAAGAGATCAATTAGAAATGGATAGGGCATACCCTCCGAAAATAATTGAACAATTTAACCAGATATGCGTAGGATTTGAACTCATGAGGGAAAAGAAGAGTGAGTGTGTGTGTTACTTTACTATAATTTCCAACTATGTTTATATTTACTTTGATCTGGAAGCTGATAGTGGATCAAATGATCTCATAGACATAAAGAGATCGAGATTCAAACGTCTCTTGTCTGAGAACATTTGCTGTAGACCAAGGAAAATACCGACACGCTTTATTGCGCAGTAAGTTTGAGTTTAATATTTGTTGTTGTTGCGTTTACTTATAAAGATGATGATAGTGCCCTCCCATTGTAGTTGCTGCTGCATCTCAAATTGCAAATATTTCAAAGCTTCAGTTACTGGCTTAGATGCATACGTTATGTCATTTATGTATATAACCTCTAAGCTAACCGCCACCCATATGGATTTATCTAGTTTTTCTCTTGGTTTTACAGTAAATAAAGAAAGTGAAAGTAGCTATTATTTCAAGCTATGAGAATGAAAGTACAAACTTCCGTTTTTTTACGTAGATATGAGTTGGTAAACGCTAACAAGACACACGGAAATGACTATTTCAATAAAGACCATCATTATTCTTTCTTATTGATACCTGTTTTTATACTTATCAACCTCAGTCACACGTTGAATAAACTTACGCTCCAAATAATCTTCTAAGTACAGCATTTTCGCCGATTGAATCCAAGTATTGTTGCTTCGCAAAATATGTGATTGACAGTCTTCCAGGCATTAACGCCGTTGACTGGTCTTCGTCGTTTATCAATATCGTTGTTTTATATTTTTTTGTTTTTCTTTGCTATATTTTTTTTGACAAAAGGAAAAATTATAACAACTGTAAAATTTAAAATTAATCGGCTTTCCTAAAATGATCTTTAATACATATTGATTATTCAAAACATTACAATAAAATAATTCAGATTTTAAATGAAAAGTATTCAATTTAAATTTAACACTAAACAATGAAACCATATTCCCAATAATACGCGCGTACGCCCATCTTCCTTCGATCGTAATGTTCTATTTAAAATATATATATATATATATATATAAAATATATATATATATATATATATATATATACACTAATCAAATATAAAACTGACAAACTTGACACTTCTTCTCAAATATAGGACAAATAAATACAATTTTATTTTTAAAAAGTTTCGTTACCTACAAGGAAATTTAAGAGACGAAGTGATAACAAAACTTTTAAACGACATATATGAGAGTGATATATATATATATATATATATATATATATATATATATATATATATATATATATATATATATACTATATATATTGTATGATATCTTAGTTCACGGCTAACAACAGATGGAAATGGGATGAAGGAAATTAAAAGAAAAACAAACACGGCTTTACAATAAATTAAACAACTAAAAACAGTAAGGAATGAAAACTGATAGGAAAACAAAGAACAGAATACTAAGAGCATGCATATTCATATTTCCAGTGGCAACGTATGGTTGGGAAGCATGGGCATTGAATAAGGCAGTATAGAAAAACATGTATGTGCTTTTGAATATAAGTGTTACAGAAGAGTCCTTCGTATATCATGGACAGAGAAGATAACAAATAGATCGATCCAGAAAGAACTCAAAATCAAAGAAAACTGGCTGATGATAAAAAAGAAAGATACATTTGGGGTGTTTTGGACATATGGAGAGACACTAAGGGATGGAGAAGACCATCATGGAAGGAGACATACCGGTAAAGAGAAAAATAGAAGGATAATGGAGAGGATGGATTTGATGTAACTGATGGTTTGAACATGACGGCTGCAGAGGCAGGACATCTGGCCTATGAGTGAGAGGAATTCCGGAGGACTGTTGGGATGGCAAAGTTTTGCTCAGGACAAGCTGTTTGATGATGATGATATATATGACAGGGTCACAAAAATGTGGTTTTACAGAAGAGTAATGAGAATTCCATGGACTGCTAAAATGACTAATGTGGAGGTATTGAATGAGGTAAAGACAGAGAAAGCTTATCGTCAATATAAGAAAAAGGTAGTCATCATTTTTCGGACATGTGATGAGAAAGTAAAGTATTTTGGGCACATAACAAGACATGACACCATGATAAAACATTTACTAGAGGGGAAAGTTGAGGGGGAGAAGAGCAAGAGGAAGACCGAGAGATAAGTGGGAGGAAACTTTAAGCAACGGACAGGTTACAGTCTGGCAGTGAGCAACACCAAGGCGAAAGACAGGATGCTGGAGATTCATTGCAGCCAACCTTCGATGTGAGACGGCACCTGATGATGATGATGAGAAAGGGATTAGTTGCATGTGTTTTTGCAGACATTGTTAGAACAAACCCTTCCTGATTGTTCTGTGTCTAGTTAAATAACGAGCGTTTGAGAAAGACACTCCCACGTGAGTCATTTTTTTTAGAATGGCTCATTGGTTGTGTTCGTAAAAACGCTCGTATTGCTAGGCTAGGCGATTGGTGTCGTAAGGACTAGGGTAAGTGGTTCGAGTCCCGTGTTTGTCTATTTGTTTTTTTGGAAGCTCTTAATACCTGTACCGTGTTTATTTGTTGATCATATTCGTTACTTCCTCTGGGGTTCTTAAAAAACTCCGTGTGTTAACATAGAGGGGAGACGAGACAGAGGAAGACACAGAGAGAAAATTTAGGATAGCCTGGTTTTATGACACGGAAAACATCTGAGATGATAGCAAACATCTGAGACAAAGATTTGTGGAGGTCCATGATCGTCTCCTGCAGTCGGAACGGCACGGCACCTAATGATGATAGTGATGACCTATCAAGCGCTTGTTAAGGTCAAAGTTCATAATCTGGAAAAGTTCACATTTCAAACGACACGGAGTAAAGAAAATTATCAGCTGTTCACGAGAACAACACATTATTATTTGTTTGTGCATACATTTTATTAATTGTGGTGCAACAGAAAGTAAATATGGCTCTATATGTGCATAATACATTACTTAAACAGATGTGTCGCGCTGTGAAACTTAGATGCTTTTCTTCACGGGTAAAATATAACGTGTCAAGTGTGCTCTTGTTAGTCTGTGTTGTCGAGTGAAAGTTTCATGTGGCATGGAAATGGGTGTCGCAGTGCGTGCTATGATGATTATTGAATTCAGGGCGCCTTGTTTGTTGATTGTTACTGTAACGAGCAGCTTATTTTTCATGAATCCTGCTTTTATTATCAGTGTGAGTGTCCGCCATACAGACAATAGACTGAGAAGTATGAGTGGTGGTTGTTGACAAAAGAAAAACAGCCACCGTTTGATGAAAGAACTAGAGATGAGTGATGAGGTCGCAGATTGCAAGATAAAATGCTGCGTTTGTGACCACATGTCATGGAAATTCAAGGTCAGCTTGGGCCAGAAATTGTCTGTGTACATACAGTAAGCAGGTGAACTACAGGAAACCCCGATCTTTTTCTTGGAGATCTGAATTACAATTATTTCTGAATTCAAAGAACTTTTAAGGCTCACCTGAATGGCAAGGGACACTAGTGATAATAAAAGTAAACCTTCACGCAAAATCAGTCAGGGATTGTCACATTAGGCGATATGACTACACCTCGCCCGAGTGGTTACCGGTGCCCAAATTTGGGGTGAAAAGAATAGAACCACTGTTACCTGCCACGCATGTCGTAAGAGCGACTAAGGAGGTTTGCTGAAATCGGATGCATGTGTCCTAAACGTGTAGAAGTCTATGCATTTAGGGCCTACCAAACTAATGTGCAACATATACACGTTCTTGGCAAAGCTCAAACATATCACAAAGAGTGATTAAAATTGGTCGTAAAGAACGAACGCAAAGAAGAAGAAGAAGACTACACCTGAATTCATAGGCAAAACACATAAAAACAAAGTACTGTAGTTTTACAAAATACACAAAAATAACAATACACAGCAATGTTTTGACCAAAAGTCCTTTATCAAGCATTGGAAAATTTAAATACACACAATAACTACAGTACTTTGTTTTACTGTTTTGTCATTGCTACATAGTTTTACTGCAGTCTTCCCTTATATTAGCTTGTCATTTATAATGAACGAGCTGATAGATTGGCTGGCATGGTTACAACATCAGAGAGAAGTGCAATGGACCGAAATGACATTGAGTCCTTCCCAACAGGAGTTTCAGGGTTGTGAATCCCACTCGCTGACCAGATTGAGAGAGATGAATGTCGATATTGGTACAGCCCAACTAAGGAGGACATACCAAATATGCAAAGAGATTGATAAATCAATATAGAACTGGCATGTTGCTCCGCTGGATGCTGCTGATTTGTTGAGGCGGAGATGAGAGCACAGATGGACGTCTCCAGAGTACTGTGATGATAGTCCTATGATAACTGATTAGCTTGGCCAGTAGTCGAAAAGTGGGGCAAGCGGACAGAAAAGATTGTTGGGGTGTGCATGCCTCAGTGTACATATGAATTGTGTTTTGAGAATTGTTGTTATTGAAATTACACTTTTAAAACAAAAGGAAAACCTTTGTAAAAACACAAATTATTTATTAATTTTTCTAGTTGTCTGTATAGCTTCTCTTCATCTTCTGTGGTCAACCGCTATGGCTTCAGCGGTAGTCAAATCGCCTGGTATGGTGCTTCTGGCCGCTTTTTGTGTGAATTGTTTTCCTTATTATCAGTGTCCCTCCACCACACAGACTTGCCTTCTCTGACTTTAGAGGTAGTCGGTGTAGCAGCATATAATGTACACAACTCAGACAGGTCTGTACATTTGCTGCGAGTTGGTCTATTCTTTATTCCTAATTAAAGGATAATGTTGATATAGGAAGGTATGTCTTCAGAGAAAGGTTCATGCATGGAGGCTTGACTTTTGAGAAAAATTGGCACAGGGAGATCTGGCTTGTGGGGAATATTGGCATAGGGAAGTTTGACTTTTGAGGAAATTGGTGCATGGAGATTTGACTTTTGAGGAAGGTTTATGCAGGTAGATTTGACTTTTGAGGAAGGTTTATGCAGGTAGAGTTGACATTTGAGGATGGTTCACACAGGGAGATCTGTCTTTTGAGGAAGGTTCACGCAGATAGATTTGACTTTTGAGGAAGATTCACAAGAAGGTTTGCTTGGGAAGAAGGTTCGAAGGTTTGGTTTTGAGAAAGGTTCACGGAGGAAGGTTTGACTTTTGAAGAAGGTTGTTTTTTTCTTCCCCACAGAGCAATGATTTGAAGAGAACATGTCTTTATGATTTCCACATCTCCGAAGGCGCCAAGATGGTGCCTTTTGCCGGTTGGGAGATGCCCGTCAAGTATAAATCAGGAATCAATGAAGAACATCTGCATGTAAGAAAGTAAGTGTTTTATTATATCTTTTATTTTGCAACCAAAAGATGCCAATCTGAGTACACCTGAGTCCAGTACATTCTACTTATTCTTTTTTAATATCAATGAACCATATGACTAACTTATAACTATCATTTATATTAGTTTTTTGAGTCCAAATATTTATCACCACTCTTAGTAAAGTTTGAGTTTCCCTATGTTATTCTTTCTTTCTTGAACCATTTATCTCCCACTTCAGTGCCTGCTTTGTGATTCTTTGATCATTTCTTCTCAGAGTATGCCCAACTTATCTCTATCTTCTCTTTCTTATAACTGTTAATGATTGACCAGAGATTTCTATGAGTTCATCACTTCTGAATTCATACAATTTTTACAGACATCTATTTTCAAATGCATTCAACTTACATTCTATATCTTTAGTTATTTTCCAACTCTCGCTAGCATATGTTAGGACTAAGACAAGGTTATAATTGAAAATCCATAGCTTAGTTTAAAACTATATAACTTGGAGTATAAATTATATATTGTCTTGTATATTTCAGAGCTGTAGGAATTTTTGATGTTTCGCACATGCTACAGACTCGAATTGATGGTAAAGATCGAAATCAATACATGGAGAGCATGGTTGTCGGCGATATTCAAGGTTTCTTCACTTTGTTTACTTTTTTTTCCAGTACCTTTAAAATTACCAATGTGTGTTTGTTTTATATTCTATTTTTTTCTGGTGAGAAGTCAGGTTGTGTTTTTGGCTTGACACATGGTAGGGTTGTTGCAAATCGAAGTGGAGCATACAGGAGAACTACTTCCGGTATGATGATGGAGGTTGAGGTTATTACTGCTACACCCCATTGACTCTCTGGGACTTCGTTTAGTGGGGCCATTGTTGTATTTTACTCTCAATAGATGCTTCAGAAGATCCAAAATGGTAGGTTGCGGTATGAGTGGACATCGTCTATTGAAGTTTCTAACCTCCAGATGCTTGCGAGGATCTACTGTACTGGACATGTGGGTGTTTGCAATGAGAGAGCGGATAGGCTTACATCAGCAGCATTGATTGTCAGGGAGTTGACGATAGGTAAGGGGGAGGTTCTTCTGTCTCTTCACAACTGCCTGTTGGATTAAGCCACTGGAATAGATGTTGAATCGATCCACTGGTTTAAGGAGTTTAAAGTTAACCATTGTACAAGTAGAGCAGGATGCGGAGAGGCAGAGTAAGAAATATGTTTAACCAGTGAGCTGCAGGAACCAACAGTATGCTTACCCTTTGATATCTCTTGTTACTGTTTCATATCTTTTCCATAATTGTTCAATTTACTCATTCTTATTTTTAACATCAGCCAGTTTACTTTTGTTTTGAGTTCTTTCTGGATAGATCTATTTGTTCTATTCTCTGTCCATGATATATGGAGGACTCTTCTGCAACACTTATTTTCAAAAGTACATATATGTTTTTCCACTGTCTTGTTAAATGTCCAGGCTTTACACCCATATCTTCTTTTTCAAATGCTCCATATCAACCACTTGTTAATCACTCTTTGTGATTTTATGTGATCCAAGCCTAAGAGTCAATGTACATTGGGTCACTTATGCGCCTACAAGTAGGCCAGCACATCCGATTTCTGCTAAGCTTTTTATTTACTAGGGTAGCTTCCTAGGCCCTTACCCCAGTCACCTCTTATGACATGCTTTCTAGGTCACATTGTTACTGTTCTTAGCTTCTCTCGCTGGCCTCAACAACACATGGGCAACCACCTTAGAATTCTTTCATCCCTCCTAGTTTACTTCTTTATTTATCTGTTTTACTTTCCATGAAATATGTAAAAGATAAATACTAAATGATATAAAATATTGCTTAACAAACTTTGCATTGTTTTGTAGGTCTGAAGGACAACCAGGGAACACTGACAGTTTTTACAAATAAAAATGGAGGCATAGGTGATGATCTGATTGTGAACAATGTTAGCCTTGGATATTTGTATGTAGTGTCAAATGCAGGCTGCTCTGAGAAGGACTTTGCTTACATGAAGGTATTGCATCATAGTTATATTTAATGTCATCATCATCATCAAGGTGCGTATCCTTTATAGGATGTTGCTCTCTTTGCAGTACATCTGAAATTCACTGTCTCTAGCCAGTTCACCCACTTCGTCGATGGTCATATCCATGGTTTCTTTAATATCCTGCAGCCATCTTCTTCTTGATCTGTGTCCGGGGACTTTACCCTCTAATATTGTTCTCTCCAGGCCATCGTGACGTTTGATGTGTAGATTTAATATGTAGAGAATGTTTAAATTCTTTAAAAAACATTAGGAATAGGAACTGATAGGAAAACAAAGATCAGAATACTAAAAGCATGCATAGTCTATTCCCATACCTCTGAAGTAGGAGAAGGCATGCCTGTATGGTGGGGGACACTGATACTAAGGAAAGCATACCTTCACACAAAAATTAATTGGAAGCACCACACAAGGCACCTTAACTACAACTGAATTCATAGCAGGTGAATGCAAGAAGAGGAAGAAGGCTATTCCCAGTGGCAATGTATGGAACCGAAACATGGACATTTATCAAGACAGTGGAGAAACGTGTGCTTTTGAATATAAGTGTTATAGAAGAGTCCTCCATATACGTGACTGTTCCCCGATGTAAATTTAAAGATTGTGGAAACTTTTGTAGGAAATTTATTGCGATCTTTTTTTAATGAACTTTGCCTGGGTAGCGGCTTTGCAGCCTAATCTTATCAGTTTTCAACTGAAAATGGTCCTTTTACATACTCATACTGATACCTGCGTTTTATCGTCCGTTACAGATAGGACTAGAAACTCGATAAATGCACTCGATGGATTCAGAACAAGGGCAGAACTAACCTTTGCAGACCAAAGTGATACAGCAAAACCTGTATTTACATTTCTGCCTGTGTGTTGTCGGGACCAGCAAGAGGAGTAAAGAATAGTATTACTGTGACCTACAAGACATTTCGAAAGAGGAAACTAAAGTAGGGAAGCTGTCCTAGTAAATAAAATGCATAGCAGAATTCGGATGTGCTGACCTATTTGTAGGCTGTAGGCACATAACTGGCACAGCGTACAATCGCTCTTAGGCTCAGATTACATACAAATCACAAAGAGTGGTTAAACAACTGGTCGATATTGAGCGTTCGAAGAAGAAGTATTCACATTTCTCTTTTTTTTGTCTCCACTTTTCTAGTCAAGAGAAGCTGATTTCCAAAAGTCAGGAGCAGATGTGAAACTATCAACAATAGATACTGGATTGGTGGCAGTGCAAGGTAGGTAACTAGTGAACTTTGGTTAGTTAACTAATTCTTGTCAAGCCCTGTGACATACTTCAGACTTTTACAGACTCCCTATGCTTTCCTGTCTTTTAGAACCTTGAGTGCACTATTGCATCAGGTGTCAGACAAGGATTTGTCCTCTCACCCCTACTCTTTATCACATGAATGAATGAAAATCGTGGCATATCCTTTTTACAGGACGTAGCCATCAACAACAGTAAACAAGTCGTTGATTTTCTAATCACCAATAGTTTGCCATTGAACTCAAACTAAGCAGCAAAAGCATCTCTTGCTTCCTTAGCAGTTTTTGCCTCTTGAGTTTGCTCTCTACTATCTGAAGTCAGAAGTTGTTTCATAATGATATCCTTTTAGATGTGGGCCTCACCCATGTGGTGCTGGGGCCCGCAAGGGAAGCAAAAATAGTACCACTGCAACCTACAATGCATGTCGTATGAGGTGACTGATCTAGACCCTAGGGATCCTACCCTAGTAAATAAAAAGCAGCACAGAAATCGAATGTGCTGGTCTACTTGTAGGCGCATAACTGGCACAGCGTACAATCGCTCTTAGGCTCAGATCACATACAAATCACACAAAGTGGTTAATAAGTGGTTGATATGGAGCGTTCGAAGAAGATGATGTGGGTCTTGTGTTCTGAAGACTGTGGGTTCGAATCCAGACCAAACCACATGTGCAAATTTTTTCTGAGATCCCTTGGATTGTTGCTGGAGTTATGGAGTTTGTTTTGTGCAACACACTAGGCAGATGGTGGGCCATTTCCACTGAGGGGGACAGATTAACTACTCTCCATGCAGCAAAGCAAATCCTAATGACAACAAATAAAGACATTTGACTGAATAGATGTGTCATGAGGGACATAGGAAGAGAGGTTTACAGACACATGGTCAACCCTAACCCCAATCACAATATGAACCAACTTACAAGGAAAGATCAGAGCACCATTTTTAGACTTCGAACTTAATACATAACACTTAATACATACATGAACAGAATTCAACCACAACAGACTCCAGAGGGTCAGCTGTATACACATCATCGTGAAACCATTCATCGCTACTTCTTTAGGGGACAAGCATAGGGTGATGTCAGGAAGATCCTATTTCCTCCAAACTCAGATAGAATGGAACACATTATACGTCATGACTTCCATAGTGAGACTGCTTGTAGTCACTACAAAACCACCAGTCTTTCTTCACAACATCCCCTCTGACTTGAACAGTGAAAGCCCATGAGCTCCGCATGTGTTGAACCACCGACCAATCTGTATAAATAATTACATCGTCTTTGCTTCTTTAAGGGCCTGAAATGACAGCAGTATTACAACCTGGTGTTGACTTTGACCTGAAGAAACTTCCATTTATGACAACAATTGAAGGAACAGTTTTTGGTGTGGAAGGCTGTCGAGTTACTCGTTGTGGATACACGGGCGAAGACGGTGTTGAGGTGAGATAATATTATGTTGGTAGCAAAATCTCAAGTGATATGTTCTTCTTTTCTTTTGTACCTCTCTGCTTTTTTGCCATTAGGTGTACCAGGTTTAACTGATGATCGGTTACGAGATAGTGCACCTTGGTTGCTTGGTATGCTGTTGTACTGTGGAGTTTGAACCCTTTGAACCCTGGCCAACTGTACCTTAAAATCTCTTCCTGGAGCTCCTGGGCAAAAACAGTCCACAACAGAGTTATATTAAAACACGATAATTTAGCACTCTTAAGTGCTCTATAATTTATTATTGATTTACCCCATCATCTCCGTTATTCCTGCTTTATTATTTGAAGAATACTAAACTTTAAAATTTATTTGATTTAATATGTGAGCACGGCGCAAATACTCCATATTGAAGATTTTCTCCATATTGAAGATATATAGCTTGAATATCAATCGATTAAAACAATTCTATGTCATCTAAATGATCATCTAACTCTCTTTCTATATCCGTATCAGAATAATCATATTCTAAGTCTAATTTATCTTCAGATTCATTCAAAACAAGTTCAACAGCTTGCTCTGTTATACTTTTAGAATGACCATTTCCAAAAGTTATCTTTTTAACATGAAAATACTTAACTAATTATTTTATCAGTACAATAAAATAACACAACAGCGTCCACCATCTCGTAAAACGATATAGAACACATAGGTTGTGTTTTACGTCACATTTGTACACAATTTATTTTAAAATACCGAAAAATATAGAAAAAATATCCTCAAACCGATATATCTGGAGCTAGGGGTATGCAGCGCTTATATTCAATCCCGAAATATTGGGAGCCCGGGTTCTAAGGGTTAAGATGTCTGTAACTCCATCAATCCATCTTTTTCTTTTTCTGCTCCTTCCTCTTAATGATTCCATTTTCAGGTTGTACGCTCTTGCAACTGGTGTAGTCGGGTTCATTCTCACCAAGTAGCCAAACCATTTGTGTCTCTTTTTTCAATGGATCTAATAGCAGGTGTTGTTCGACTGTTCTTCTAATTTCCTCATTTCTTATATGGTCTCTTTTGTTTTATTTACCACTTTCCTCAAGCATCTCATTTCACAAGTGGTAATTTTCCTTCCTTGTTCTTTTGTTAGTGCTCATGTTTGGCTCTGGTAGCACAGTGTTGGTATGAAGATTGCATTTATAATATGTCTTTTAGTCTCTACTGGAATTGCTGGGTGTTTCAAGATTGGGGTAAGTTGGTATGTAATGTTGTTGGCTTGCTATGTGATATGTTGGTAAGGGTTATATTGCTTTAATATATTGAGAGTCTCGACATGATAGTGGTAAGAGCACTTGCTTCGTATGCACTTGGTCCTAGGATCAAATTCCACAGTAGGAGTGAAATGTTTTCAAACCGTAATGGCCCTCGGGTTAAAATTCTTGAACAATCGATGCTTTCTATACAAGCCTGTCCACTCTCTCATTGCCGTAAACATCTGCATGCCCAGGACAGTAGATCAACGAGTCTCTGGAGGTTGGAAATCTCATATCACAACCTGCCATTCTAGATATTTCAAGTATCGACTGAGACTCAGAAACAATAACTGCCCCCAGTAAATGGAGTCCCAGTGAGCCAATGGAGGGTAGTAGTAACGGCCTCAACCTCCATCCTCATACTAGAAGTAGTCGTCCTGTATATTGAAAATCTTACTGGAGCGAAAAGTTGTGGATAAGAAAAAACTATTGATATAATTGGGATAAAAACACTAAGAGATAGACAAAAAATACTTTAATAGAATTTACCACCACGGATACATTAATCATTACATTTGAGTCTCTGTTTTTCAATGGATCTAATAGCAGGTGTTGTTCCCACTGTTCTTCTAATTTTCTCATTTCTTATATGGTCTCTTTTTGTTTTATTTACTGCTTTCCTCAAGCATCTCATTTCAAAAATACATTAATCAGCGAGCCACAGGAACCATCAGTATGCATACTCCTCGATATCTGTTGGGGAGACTTGAGCACCTATGATCTGCCTGGAGAGCAGTGACGTCAGTTTAGTAACCAATCACCACCACGGAAAGAGGCAAGAAGTGTTGCCGATCCATTGCAGCCATCTTGTCATGTGTAGGTGACACCCAGTCAATCAATAACACATACTGTATCTTTATATCACTCATGTGTTGCCGGGACTCGCAAGGGGAGCAAAGAATAGTAACACTGCAAGGCATGTCATAAGAGGCGACTAAGGTAGAAATGTAGGGAAGCTACCTAGTAATTAAAAGCATAGAAGAAATTGGATGTGCTGGCCTACTTGTAGGTGCATAACTGGCAGGTGTACAATTGCTATTAGGCTCAGATCACATACAAATCATAAGAGGGTTTAACAAGTGGTCGATATAGAGCGTTTGAATAAAAAGAAAGAAGAAGACAAAAAATACTTTAGCAGAACTCACCACCATATCAAGAGGCAGGAAGTGCTCGTGATCCACTGCAGCCATCTCGTCATGTGTGGGTGGCAGCCAGTCAGTCAATAACGTATGCGGTATGTTTGTATTGAAGATATCTGTATGTTAACAAGAACACTGGGAGTGGTTGGCCAAAGACAGGCAAGCATGGCGAGCGGCAGTGAGGGCGGCTCAAAAAGAAAAGAAGAAAAACAACATCACATGTGGAGGCAAAGAGAGAGCAGAGAGAACATCCTATGTATCAGCTCCAGTTTTACCTGCAGAAACTGTGGCAAGGATTGCCACTCCAGAATAGGCCATTACAGCCACAAGAAACGTGATTCAGCGCAGAACATACTACATGACGCAAGACTTATTGTCTCCTGAGACAAAGAGGCCAATGATGATGATGATGTATGTTAACATAACATTTACTGTACTTTCTTTCTGTAACCTTTTACTGAATGTTGTAGTTTCACTTGAATGTTACTTCAGATCTCCATTCCTGCAGACAGAGCCACAAAAGTGGTGTCTGCCTTGCTGTCCTCATCCAAGGCTCAAGTCAAAATGATTGGATTAGGAGCTAGAGACAGTTTGAGGTTAGAGGCAGGTCTTTGCCTATATGGCAGTGATATAGATGAAACCACCACACCAGTAGAAGCCAATCTGACATGGCTGGTTGGTGAGTTATGAAAATTTAATGTCCATTCTTAAAACTTGAATTTGTGAAACTTATTTTTAAAATATACATTAAATAGCCAAATAAGAATATTACACACCTGGACATGCTGGAGCTCAGGGTAATGAGCGTGCTGACATTCTTGCAAACAATGCCCCGACTCAAGCGGACAGAAGTATGGACAGAGACGATATCTTCAATGCGGCACGCTCTCGATTATGTGATATGGGCAAGTCTCAGACACTGGAATGAGTTCGAGAATTAGGCGTTAAGTTTGGACATGCCAGACAGTGTCGTCTTCGGGGTAGAGAGAGAAGATATAGTAATCAACTTCTCATGGGTATGGTGAGAAAATGGACTTTGAGATGGCTGCTACAGCGGAGGACAGAGCATGAATGGGAAAAGCCCAATGTGCCATGACTTCGATCGCACAACATAACACTGAAGACATTATTCTGTGTTGCTTCCTGACAAGTTATTATTTTAAATTACTTGAAGACAGGTTTAATGAGTGACTGATTCATGCATCATTGTTTGGCATTTCCAAGTCAAAACTAGTCTTTATTCTCAAACATCAACTTTAATATATTACCTTTTATATCTTCGTCTTCAAACGCTCCATATCAACCACTTGTTAACCACTCTGATTTGTATGTGATGTGAGCCTAAGAGCAATTGTGCGTTAGTTATGTGCCTACATGTAGGCCAGCACATCCGATTTCTGCAATGATTTTTATTTACTAGGGTAGCTTCCCTAGGCCTTACATCAGTCACCTCTTATGACATTCCTTGTAGGTCACAGTGGTACTATTCTTTGCTTCCTATAGGGGCCCTGGCGCTACACAGGTGCACCTTTTATATGAGGATTATCATTATAACACTCCAGATATGTCCATAGGTGCTTCGATCCTCGTTCAACAAATTCAACATCGTCCCAAGAGGCCCAACACGTCAGTTCTGTGTTGATTAATAAATCTTTTTACAGATTTGGTATGTCGTTCTTTTCGGACTGGGCAATGTCGACATCCATCTATCTCAATCTGGCCACCGCATGGGATTCACAATTCTGAAACTCCTCTGTTCGGAAAGACTCTCTCAATGTGCATTCAGAATTTCATTTTGGTCCATTACAGTGCCCTATGATATCGTACTATATGATATATGATATCGTAAAGAACAATACTAGAGGGCAGGGTCCCAGGACGCAGAGGCAGACCAAGCAGAAGATGGCTACAAGATATTAAAGAAACCATTAATATGACCATCGCCGAAGTGGGTGAACTGGCTAGAGTGAATTTCAGATGTGCTGCAAAGAGAGCAATGTCCTATAAAGGATACACACCTTGATGATGATGATGATATTGTAGCCATGCCAGCCAATCTATCATCTCGTTCATTACACCTGACTGGTTTGTCCATGGTTGAAAATGATGATTTCTCTAATCCCAATTTGTACAACTGCCTCAATCGAGTATTGTCTTACCATTCCTGTTTCAACTTTATGAATCATACTCATGGTGTCACTGGGTAGGAAAATGCAAGAGTAGTTACGAGATGCCAACCATGTCAGCACCTCTGTTACTATCCACTCTTCCATTGTCAAATTACTTGGGGTTGGCATGAAGAAGAACTTTGGAAAGAGAACTGAAAGATTGTGGGAAACATTTGGTGGAAAGGCGGCAGACAGCAACAATGGAAATCGCTGGTGGAAGCCTTATGTGTCAAACATCGCACGAAGAAGATATATATGGATATTAGCTCGTCTGCCCATCGTGGGTGTATCGCGTTGGACAACGGGTGACAAGTCCCCTGTGAGTGCGGTTCAATTCCACGGACTGGAAGAAAAGCCACATGTTCTCCAGATTTACGATGTTCGTGGCACTGAATCGGAGGGTTACGTTGTCCATGGCGCAAGACGAAGAGCTGAAAGCTCAAGTTCTTCTGGATAAAAAAAAAAATATATATATAGATATTAGTAGCTGAAATATTTGTTGTACTAATTTTAAAGACTATTTTTTTTTCTCAGGTAAATCTCGTCGATCTTTGGCTGATTTTCCTGGGGCGAATATTATTCTTGAACAAATCAAATCCAAACCTGGCAAAAGAAGGGTTGGCTTTGTTTCTTCAGGTGCTCCAGTTAGAGGTAAGTCAGATTTTTCAATTGCTATGCTCAAAGAAAATAGTTATCAACCTGAGGTTGTGTAATCTTAAAAAATCTGGTCACTGAATGATAATCTTGACTGACAAGTAGAAAAGTTTGGCCTGGATTATTAGTGTCACCATGGTGACGGTTATATGTAGGTACATTAGAGTATATTGTGAAGTTTGTTCCTGTGATAGCAGATGATAGATACAACAATGTGATATTTTCAGGGCATTCTGTGATCTACTCTGAGGATGGGTCAAAGGTCATAGGTCAGACAACAAGTGGATGCCCCTCTCCATCTCTGAAGGTGAATATTTCAATGGGATATGTTGAAACAGCTTTTGCCAAGAATGGGACCAAGGTGAAGATTGAAGTTAGACAAAAATTAGTGGATGCAGAGGTTACTAAAATGCCCTTTGTGCCATCAAATTATTACATTCCCAAGTAAATTCACTATTTAAATCACTTTGTGCCTTTCACTATATCTTCTTCTTCACCTTTGAACTCCCAATGGAGCACAGGTCTTCAACAAACTTCTTCCAGCCCTTCCTCTCTCTTGACATCCCTTCCAATTCTTTCAACATCTTGCTTATCCTTTTAAAATGTCTCCAGCTCTGTTCTCCAGGTATTTCTGGGTCTTCCTCTACTCAGCTTTCCCTGCAGGTTCCAGAACAGTGCCTGTCTTGCAGTGCTTCTGGTCAGTCTTCTCAACGTGCGTCCTATCTATTGCCTGCTTCCTTTCACTATTTGCTGTATTGAAGTTATAAATTTGACCATTGCCAGATTTTTTTCATGTCATTATTCCTCTCCACTCTTCCTCGAGCATAAAACCTCATTTGTTCTCCCCTTTCCCAGGTCTGTTTTCTTTATGACCTCCCAGGAGAGTCTGGGTTCAATTCCACAATTCTCAGGTCAACCCAGCCTCAATTTGGTACCAGGAAAAGCGCTGGGAAGCAAAGGCAGCCAGCGTGATGTTGACCACATCATACATTGTGTGCCGATGGTCAATGGAAAATACGAGCCTAACACCGTAATCTATTGATGTTGTACCCACTTTTTCCTGATGTCTTCATTTCTCAACCGGTCTCTTCTTGTTACCCCTAGTATTCTGAGTAGACACTTCATCTTTGTCGTGACTAGTTTTCTTCTATCATTTGATATCAGCATCCAGGTTTGGCACTGATAGCATAATGTGGGGAGAAACATTTATGTTATGTACACGTTTTTAATTAACACATCTGTACAACACTGCTATATGCACAACTAATGTTTTTTGTAACATACAGCAATGCTGATTTGACAGCCTTTCATCGGGTATTCCTTGCACAATTTGTGTTCATGAACTTGTTATAGACTGTTTTTTTTTACCGATCCAGAAGCACTTGAGCTTTTGGCTCGGTGCCTGTGCATCGTAACCCTTCGGTTTGGTGCCATGAACACAGTGAATCTGGTGAACCTGTGGCTTTTATGCCAGCCTGCAGAATTGAACCCGCGCTCACAGGGAGCTTGTCACCCGTAGTCCAACGCGCTACGAACACACTGGACAGACGGGCGTTAGACTATTAAATACCTCTTGTCTGGTATGTTTCAGATCGTATGATTATGTTGATGGCTATGTTTTAGCACAGGTTGTGTGTATGTGGTGTGTATTATATGTTAAACTAGTGTCTCCAAGTTTAAGAAATTTGGAATTACATGTTGTAGAAGTAGTGCTGGATACTTGGGGGCAGAGAGGAGTGTGTTTAACCAGCTAGCCACAGGAACCATCAGTAACCATACACTTTGACATCTGTTGGAGGTGACTGAGTACCTACGGTTAAGCTCGGGGGCTGTGACATCAGTTTAGTAAACAATAGCTCCAAGTATGAGATGATTTCACCTTCATTCCATATTTCTGAATGAATTTAATGAAATTACCACCCGAGTGTTACCGGGGCCCAAATTTGGGGTGTAAAGAATAGAACCACTGTTACCTGCCACGCATGTCGTAAGAGGCAACTAAGGAGGTTTGGTTGAAATCAGATGCACATGTCCTAAGCGTGTAGAAGTATATGCGTTTAGGGGCCTACCAAACCAATGTGCAACGTATACACGTTCTTGGCAAAGATCAAACATATCACAAAGAGTGATTAAAATTGGTCGTAAGAACGAACGCAAAGAAGAAGAAGAATGAAATTACAACTTTAATATTAACTCTTTCCACGCCCATTTATTTCCTCAATTTTTAAGCAGTTAATTCAAGGAAGTAAAAAAAAAAAAAAAAAATTACGATCCAACTACTTATCAATAAATAAACATATATATATTATTATATACTAAATTGAAGTAAACTGGACAACCTAACAGAATAACAAGGTTAAAAAGTACTATAAGTAAAACAGAAGAAGTAAAACTAGAAAGACTTCTTATAAGGAAGCAACTCTATGGCGCAGTGTGCGGCTTAAAGCGTGCAACGGACTTCCGCCATGGCGCAGTGTGCGGCTTAAAGCGTGGAAAGAGTTAAAGAAGATTAGTAAACCAACAATGAACCGGGGTTGTTAGTCGCCACACGCTGATGGGGAGATCAAAGCACTTATGGACTTATTTGTTCGACATGCAGTGATGATGATCCGATAACTAAACAAAACAACTTTAATATTTACAATAAATATCTTCACCATATGTTTGAAAGTATTACGTCATGTTGAAATAATTACTTAATATTTTATAGCCAGATATATGCCTTGAATATCTTCTTCGAACGCTCCATATCAACCACTTGTTAACCACTCTGTGTGATTTGTATGTGATCTGAGCATAAGAGTGATTGTGCGTTGTGCCAGTTATGCGCCTACAAGTAGGCCAGCGCATTCAATTTCTGCAATGCTTTTTATTTACTAGGGTAGCTTCCTAGGCCCCTACATCAGTTGCCTCTTACAACATGCCTTGTAGGTTGCAGTGGTGCTATTACTTGCTCCCCTTGCAAGCCCTGACACCAAACAGGTGTCCTTGAATATGTGAATTTATTATTTATCTCTCTTGAGACTTTTAAAACCCTGTTGGGGCATATGCAAATATTCTGTAACTTGGTCTTACAAATAAAAACAAATAACTAAAAACAGTATGGAATGGAATTGACAGAAAAACAAATATAGAATACTAAGAGCATGCATATTCCCAGTAGCAACCTTATGGTTGTGAAACATGGACATTTAACAAGACTGGAAAATTATGTATGTGCTTTTGAATATAAATGTTACAGAAGAGTCCTCCATATATCATGAACAGAGAGAAGAGAAATAGATCTATCCAGAAAGAACTCAAAATCAAAACTACTGAAGTATTTTGAACATAAAAAGAGACATGAAGGGTTGGAGAAGACCGTTGTGGACAGAGATATACCGATTAATTTAGTCCTCTCCTCGTGGATGAAATAAGACCTCAACAGTTGTTCACCATTTTTTCCAGTCTCTGGCTCTTCCTAGTCCTTCCGAGACTCAAGTTAGTTTTGAACAATTTGTTTTCGGTTTCTGTAACTATGTTCTTTTTAAATAGATGGGTAGTTCACCATCGCACAACCCCAACCTGGAGGACCTGGAGGCCACATTTATTCTAACCTCTCGCCTTTGACCTGTCCGGCTTGGGTAACCCTGCCGGCATAGCTCTCCGGGTCATTGAGATATGCAAACCCCCCACCATTACAAGGTAATGACCACTTGGGGAGGGCTCGTCCAGGTTGCCGGTTGTTTTAAGCGCGAGATAGCAATAGATCTGGTTTTATTCTTATTGTCTAGTCATTGTTCCATATAATAATTCTCCTCTACTATAAAAGCTAGTCAAAGTTTTACATCATCATACAGCTTCATATTTCATTATAATTATAATAATTTTCATAACATGATCTGCAAATATACTGTTTATTTAGAACAATTTTGTAAACAGAAATGGAATTTGTTGTCACAGCTTGTTTATTTTTCCTCAAGAAAATTATAAGCATTAATGTATCTTCTTCCAACATTTTCAAACATTGGCTTGTATACTTCTAAAGTAGTTAGTGGTCAACTGGAGTCTATGTACATCTTCATATAGCTTGTCTTGGACTGACAGGGACTTCTAAAGTAGTTAGTGATCAACTGGAGTCTATGTACATCTTCATATAGCTTGTCTTGGACTGACAGGGACTTCTAAAGTAGTTAGTGGTCAACTGGAGTCTATGTACATCTTCATATAGCTTGTCTTGGACTGACAGGGACTTCTAAAGTAGTTAGTGGTCAACTGGAGTCTATGTACATCTTCATATAGCTTGTCTTGGACTGACATTGGCTTGTATACTTCTAAAGTAGTTAGTGGTCAACTGGAGTCTATGTACATCTTCATATAGCTTTCTTGGATTGAAATGGGATTCCATGTTGTGTTTCTATACATTTCATTGTTTCTTGGACTGACATTGGCTTGTATACTTCTAACGTAGTTAGTGGTCAACTGGAGTCTATGTACATTTCCATATAGCTTTTCTTGGATTGAAATGGGATTGGCCATGTGTGTTTCTTCTGTTCATTGTTTGTTAGACAGAGAAAATTGGGAGCGGTTGGCCAAAGACAGGCAAGCATGCGAGTGAGGGATTGCTCAAAAAGAAAGAAAAAATACCATCACATATGGAGGCAAAGAGAGAACATCCTATGTATCAACTCTAATCTCCCTGGTTTCCCTGCAGCAACTGTGTCAAGGATTGCCACTCCAGAATAGGACATTACAGCCATAACAGACGTTAACCTATTGTCTCCTGAGACAAAGAGGCTAATAATGATGTATGTTGGGAACTTTTGCAGGTTATGTGTCTCTTGTCAGCTTGCTGGTGCCACATGCACATATGTTAGTAGGTCTTATATTGTACTTGTTAAACAGATGTATACATGCTCAAGTTGTATGTTAACTAAATATTAACTCTGGGAACATATAAATTTATACATGTTAACTTTTGATTAACTATATCATATATACAGTATTAACTCTTTCCGCACTTTAAGCCGCACACTGCGCCATAGAGTTGCTTCCTTATAAGAAGTCTTTCTAGTTTTACTTCTACTGTTTTACTTCTACTACTTTTTAACCTTGTTATTCTATTGGGTTGTCCAGTTTTCTTTAATTTAGTATATAATAATATATATATATTTATTTATTGATGAGTAGTTGGGATCGTAATTTAAATTTTTTTTTTTTACTTCCCTTGAATTAACTGCTTAAAAATTGAGGAAATAAATGGGCGTGGAAAGAGTTAAAAATGGTATACTATTTGCTATGTTTGGTTCAAGGACTTGCTGCCATATTGTGAATAGCTTTGTGAGTTTTAGTTTAATTCCTATCTTGTCTTCTTCTTCTTTGCGTTCGTTCTTTACGACCAATTTTAATCACTCTTTGTGATACGTTTGATCTTTGCCAAGAACGTGTATACGTTGCACATTGGTTTGGTAGGCCCCTAAACGCATAGACTTCTACACATTTAGGACACATGCATCCGATTTCAGCCAAACCTCCTTAGTCGCCTCTTACGACATGCGTGGCAGGTAACAGTGGTTCTATTCTTTACACCCCAAATTTGGGCCCCGGAAACCACTCGGGCGAAATCTTGTAATAGTAAGTTATTTGTTGTTGTTGAGAGCATATGCTGCTTCTTCTTAAGCAGCCGTCTGCCTCAGATTATCAGCCACGATATACAGTTTGTCTTGGATGCTAGTGTAAGTGGGCCACCTCTTTCTTCTCCAAATCTGCATACTGGGGGCAGTTCTGTAGGATATAATTCCTATGATTTCTGCTTCCCCGTTTGTGCCAACCTCTTCCTGCAGTAAGTTTTGGCCACCCTCGTTATGGTAGGTCTGACATTCTTACTGCGTGGCTAAATCTTCGAGGCAGATTGGCGACCATAGAATCTGTTATCCCATTCTTCATTGTGAGGGGTCGTGCACCATGTTATGCGCCTTACGGCCTGGTGCATCCGTTTTCTGCAAGCATTTGTTTTGGGTTAGCTTTCCCTAGCGGACACGTGCATCCGATTTCATCCAAACCTCCTTAGTCGCCTCTTACGACATGCGTGGCAGGTAACCGTGGTTCTATTCTTTACACCCCAAATTTGGGCCCTGTAACCACCGGGCAATCCAGTCATACAAAAGTAACAGCACATTTTTAATGTAATATTAAACATCGGATATTTTACTGGGAAAATAAAAATGGATCAGACAGTTCTTAATGAAACAATTTGAAAATTGATACGAAAAATAGATATAGATATTCAAGCTTTTTTTTTGGCACGTTATGAGGAGAAAAACAGTTTAAAATTTAGTGAAAACTGGCAAACTTGATGGGAAGAGGAAAGACAAGGCAGATAAATAGTTTGGCCACATGGCATTGTCAATACAAACATGATCGGTATCGCTGGTGATTGTGTGAGGTGAACCATAACTGTCTATGCTTGCTTATCAGCATAGCACATGATGATGATGATGATGACAGTAGAAAGAGATGAAAGGGACAAAAGCAATGTCAAAGAGAAAAACTTATTTTCAGTAATTTATTCAGTAAAAAATGTTAAAAGTGATTTTTTTTAAAATAATTCTTTTACATAAGATCTTAAAGAACAAAAAACAGTTCAATTGCTCCCTTTGTTAATCCATTTATGAATAAATTAAAATATTACAAAAATTGTGATTGAATACCTCGTATGTTTACCTGTTTCAAAGCTAGCAACATGGCCATCAGTGAAGAAATATACTTTGATCATTTTTTCTCAGAGTATGCCCAACATATCTCCATCTGCTCCTTCTTATAACAGTTGTTACTAGTGGTTGACCAGAATTAGACATCCATTGGTAATAATAACGTCACAGGTCGAAAAAATAAATATCATCAGGAATAAATTAGTGAACTATATTCTTCTTCAGCGATCTCTGGTCATGCACTTAGTTTACTGTGGACCATAAACTGGGCAGTCAGCTTCAGGTCTGTCAGATTTCCTTCTTCAGCGATATCTGGTCATGAGCTTAGTTTACTGTGGACCATAAACTGGGCAGTCAGCTTCAGGTCTGTCAGGTTTCCTTCTTCAGCAATCTCTGGTCATGAGCTTAGTTCACTGTGCACCACAAAGTGGGCAGTCAGCTTCAGGTCTGTCAGGTTTAATTCTTCAGTAACCTCTGGTCATGCGCTCAGTTCACTGTGCACCAGAAAGTGGGCAGTCAGCTTCAGGTCTGTCAGGTTTAATTCTTCAGTAACCTCTGGTCATGCGCTCAGTTCACTGTGCACCACAAAGTGGGCAGTCAGCTTCAGGTCTGTCAGGTTTAATTCTTCAGTAACCTCTGGTCATGCGCTCAGTTCACTGTGGACCACAAAGTGGGCAGTCAGCTTCAGGTCTGTCAGTTTCCTTCTTATCAATCTCTGGTCATGGCTCAGTTCATGTGATCACAAACTGGGCAGTCAGCATCAGGTATTCAAGTTTCACAAAGTTTAGTCTTTAGGTCAACTGGCTGTGGCCACATGTTGCTTCTCAGTTCAGTCAGGAGAGGACAGTCTTGCAGGCTATGCTCCAGTGTCTGTTCCACCTGCAGACACTTGCAAAGAGGTGTTTGACTTGTTCCTAGTCTATCTGTCTGTTGAAGTATGTGAACAAGATGCTTCTCTATGTAATTATTATTATTGCTGTGATGTGTGGCGGATTAGCGTAAACATTCGCCTATCGGCTTGGTCTTAAGAGGGCTGTGGGTTCAATCCCACAAGTTCTTCTTTTCTTCAAAAGCTTCATATTGATCACTTGTTAACCAATCTTTGTTATTTGTATGCAATCTGAGTCTAAAAGGGATTGTTCGTTGTACCAGCCATGCGCCTACAAGTAGGCCAGCATATCTGATTTCTGCGATGCTTTTTAATTACTAGGGTAGCTTCCCAAGGCCCTACATTAGTAGCCTCTTATGACATGCTTTGTAGGTCACAGTGTTACTATTTCTTGCTCCCATTGTGAGCCCCGGAAAACACATGAGCGTGACGTTCCATATGTGAGGAAAAGAAATGGCCCTCCTACCTCCTGCATACTAGGACCTAGAAATATAAAGTGACAGGCATTTCATACTCTAAAGTCTAAAAAAAGGCTACAGGAAATTTTAAAAATTGTATTTATTGCTGCGATACTGTTCGAAGCAATCGTATTTTGATCTGGCAGAGAAGATGTCCTCTACAGAATTGATTATAAACTAAGTCCACCTACACTGCTAACAGATCTAATAAAGTCGCTAGCTGCTAATGAAATTTTCTTCAAAATTGGTATCTTAATTTTCGCTGCACATTACAATTTCAACCCATTCTCACAGCTTGAACTGCAAGATGAGTAGAGGAAGAACCTGTAGTAGTTGCCAGATGTGTAGAGAGGACCTGTCTAGTTATTAGGCATGTTGGGAGAGCCTGCATAGCTATGAGATATGTAGGTAGAGCTTGCTTAATTTGCATACCTGTATGGAGAGCCTTCATAGCTGCCAGATGTGTAGGGAGAACCTATCTAGTCATTAGGCATGTAGAGCAAGCCTGCATAGATGTAAGATGTGTAGAGAGAGTCTGAATTGCCATCAGACATGTAGGAGAACCTGCATAGCTGCCAGATGTGTTGAGAGAGCCTGCTAGATGTGTAGTGAGAGTCTACATAGCCATCAGACATGTAGGAAGCGCCTGCATAGCTGCTAGATGTGTAGGGAGAACATGCATAGCTGCCATATATGTAGAGAGAGCCTGCATAGCCATCAGACAGGTAGGGAGAGCCTGCATAGCCGCCAGATGTGTAGAGAGAGCCTGCATTGCCATCACACTTGGTGAGGGGAGCCTGCATAACTGCCAGATGTGAAGGAGAGCCTGCATAAGCTGCACACATGTGTTGAGAGAGCCTGCATAGCTGCCAGATGTGAAGGGGGAGCCTGCATAGCTGCCACATGTGTTGAGAGAGCCTGCATAGCCATCAGACATGTAGGATGAGATGACGACTTAGAAATTATTATTACGTTTCCCTGGTTTGACAGTAGATGTTTTTAATGAATTCAGGCTTATTTATGGCACCTCAAACTCATCAGGGTCTTCTACAGTCCAACTGTGTACTCACAGAGAATTTTTGACCAAGCTGGCCAGAACCCTGGAACTTCTACAGCGCATGCTCACTAGGGCAGCGTAGTATCAACATCGCTATAAGTGACTCCACAGTAGATGTTAAAATGAAGGGATCCACTCCGTCTCGTTATGGATCTTAAGCAAACACCCAGATGTTGTGTGTGTTCTTTTGTTTACATTCTCTTTCTCAGGCAATCTTGTTAAGTATTCTTGTTAAGTATTCTTATCTTTGTTTCCATATCATTTCCATTTCGCAGGTATATAGGCTAATCCATTCCTTCCTTGTTTTTCTCTCCTCCAGAATATATGAACATTCCAATTTGTGTTGATTGATAGGACCATCATCATTGCACTTCAGTGAGTAACCATGTGTGCTCTGATCTCTTTCTTACACAGGAAGATCTCAGCTGCAGTGCACGAACTCCGTAGCACCAGCGAGGGTCCACGATGTAATTTTGAAGATGGTGAAGATATTTGATGTGTTAAAATGATCTTGTCCACTCCACATATGAACTAAACATTGATATAACAAATATGCACCTCAAAAAGTTGCATACAAAATAGTTTTTAGTAATTACTATTATTAAATAAATACCCTTCATAAACTACGAATCAACTTAATAAAGCTTTGATTCAGTTAAAATATGAAATCGGCAAAGTAAATTTTTAGAAAAACATGTACTAAATTATTCTAATCTTTAGATTCTTTGGCATCATCTTTTGTGCATATTGTCTTTTCTTTCAAAACTTGGGTATTCCCTACAAGCTGCTTGCATCATGGTCAGAAACTGTGGCACTCCGGTCTAGTTGGAAAAAGCAGAGAAAAATTGATATTTATTCATTTCTTTTTCGAAAACGCTCCATATCAACCATTTGCTAAACCACTCTTTGTATGTGATCTGAGCCTAAGAGCGATTGCACATTATGCCAGTTATGCACCTACAAGTTGGCCAGCACATTCGATTTCTGTGACGCATTTTATTTACATGGGTAGCTTCCCTAGGTTGTCTCTTACAACATGCCTTGTAGGTTGCAGTGTTACTATTCTTTGCTCGTCTTGTGAGTCCCAGCAACACACGAACGATTAATTAACTAATCGTTTCTCTTTCTACTTCGTTTTCAATGGCAGAAAGAAGAGGAAAAGAAACATGAAAAATACATATTCAAGTAGCATGTCCCTTGAAAAGAACGTCGCTTTTATCACAGCCTGTCTGAAAAACTCTGTCTCTAGCAAGCTCTCCAGTGTCATGTTCCCGGTTTCTTTGATGTTCTGCTGCCACCTTTGTCTTGGTCATCCCATGCCTCGTACTCCAGGAACCATGCCTTTCAGTACAGTTCTCTCAAAGCCTCTGTGACGTTTAACATGGCAAAAATATTCCATCATCAGGGACTCGATATGCAGGTCTTGTAAAATACATACATTAACCAAAAAAATAAGATGGCATGAACAAAATGGAAAACACTAGGGAGCTAGATGGTGATATACTGTGAACCACAGGAACCATCAGCATGTATATCTTTCAATAGCTAGTGGAGGAGACTCATCATCTATGAGTCTGCCACGAATGCTAATCAGTTTAATAATTAATACCATCTGTCACTAAAGCAAATCTTATAAGAACGATTTTCTCACCAACACTATGTTACCAGGGCTAAACATGGCCAAGAGCAGCAGCTAATGAGCGGAAAATAATGATGGAGTTGAGGTGCCTTAGAAGAGCTGCATGAGTAACAATAAGAGACAATGTTAAAAATGAAGAAATCAGAAGACTGGATGTGAAACCAGTCATGTAATTCATAACAGAACAACAGCTTAAATGGTATGGACATTTGACAAGAATGCCCTGGTAACGACTACCACAGAGAGCCACACTGAAAAAATTCAAACGAGTACAGAGTGAGAAGACCACGCAAAAAACTGCATCAAGAACAGCCTTAAGAAAATGAATAAAAGCTTACAAAGTGTCTTAGATCAAGCATACACAAGATCACACCCTCTCCCCCAACAACACTTCTATAAAGAAGTAAATGATCATAAAGAAGTAGTGAGTCGCAAGTCATGGGTTCCAATCTGGACCACGCTGCACTGTTCACGAGTGTAATTTTTTCCACAAACCCCTAGGATTGTTGCTGGAGCTATGGAGTTAGTGCTTTGTGCAATACTCTCGGCAGGTGGCATGCCATTTCTGCGGAGAGGGACTGAGCCATATGGGGTAAAACCTGGTGCAAAGAAGTCAATCCTGTGGCTTTAAACTTTTTATAGACAAGAAGAAGACAGTCTGTAACTTACCTTAGCAGCCCAGTTGATCAACCACTTGGGAATGTTACCCTTTGGGTTGTCATAGTACTTCATAAAGGCTGCAAAAAAAATAATATACAGCAGTGAATTTTTGAGTTTAGATCAAGAATGAGAAGAGGTGTAGAGATGTATAAAAATAATAGTATTGATTGATTGATTGGACCATCATCACTGTACTTGGTGAATAACCACGTGTGCTCCGATCTCTTTCTTATACAGGATTTCTCAGCAACATTGCAAAATCTCCAAAGAGGGTCCACAATGTAACTTTGAAAAAATGTGCAGGAAATTTTATTTAATTTTAATGAATTTTGTGTAAGCATTGACTTTCCATGACTGTGCCTGAAATATCAGTTATATGAGGACTATCATCATAGTACTCCGGACATGTCCATAGGTGTTCCGATCTCTGCCTCAGCAAATCTTGCAGCGTCCGGTGGCCCAACACGCCAGTTCGATGTTGATTAATCAATCTCTCTGCATATTTAGTATTTATGTTCTTTTCGGGCTGCACCAATATTGACACCCATCTCTCTCAATCTGGTCAGCAAGTGGGATTCACAGCCCTGAAACTCCTCTGTTTGGAAAGACTCTCTCAATGCGTGAAGAATGTCATTTTGATCCATGCAGCTCCCTCTGATATTGTTTGTAGCCATGCCAGCCAATCTATCAACTTGTTCATTATCCCTTACTATATTAAGTGCCTGAATAAATAGCGGGTGAACGGAAAGAAAATTGCTTTCTGATGCACTCTAAAACAGCAGGTCTAGAATGATTCAAGTAATAGTGGTGAATCTACAATCCTAACCAGACTGCAAGAATACCAAGTCAAATGTGTAGCTAGACAACAAGAGCACTATACTGGTAGCCAAAGAAAAATAGTAAACCAACACAAAACTAGTGTTGTTAGTTGACCCCTGCAGAGAGACATACTGGAATCAGAGCACTTATGGACTAATTGGTTCGATGTGCAGAGATGATGATCCGACGACTAAACTAACTAGAACTGGAGTTGTTAGTTGCCACATGCTGAGAGACATACTGAGGAAATTGGAGCACTTATGGACTACTTGGTTTGATGTGCAGTGATGATGATTCAATGGCTACTAAACTAGAACTGGTGTCGTTATTCACCACACGCTGAGAGACATACTGAGGAGGAAATCGGAGCACTTATGGACTATTTAGTTCAATGTGCAGTGATGATGATCCGACAACTAAACTAAACAAGTGTCTAGAATGATTCAGCAGTGGTGAATCCACAACACTAACCAGACCGCAAGAATTTCAAATCAAATGTGGTGTAGCTAGACAAGATCACTATACTGGTAGCCAGAGAAAAATAGTAAACTAAACTAGAACTGGTGTCGTTAGTTGCCACAAGCTGAGAGACATACTGAGGAGGAGATCGGAGCACTTCTGGACTAATTGGTTCGATGTGCAGTGATGATGATCCAACGACTAAACTAAACTATGGTCTAGAAATAAAAAAAAATGAATTTAACCTTTAGTTCCAGACTTTCCATTTGAAGAAAGAGCAGCACTCTGCAAATAATCATCCACTCTAACAATGCCACTTGCTTCTGGTACAGACGGGGACACAATGGACTTGGCTAGAACTATCCAAACCTTCTGACCATTTTTCTCCATCACCTTGAGTTCTCTACCATATAAATACTATTGTTTAAGATAAGGATACTAGAACAGTCAATACAATACAACAAAATGTTGAATACAATAAAATATAGAATCTTCAAGTAGCATGTCCCTTGGGACGTTGCATGCACCACATAGCACTATCTCTTGCAAGTTCTCCAGCGCTGTGTTCAAAGTCTCTCTGATGTCCTGCTACCATCTTCATCTTGGTCATCCACCCCCTGCCCTGTACTTCAGGAACCAAGCCTTCCAGTACCGTTCTCTCCAAACCGCTGTGATGGTTAATGTGGCCAAAATATTTAATCTTCTGGGACATGAAAAATATTGGAGACAATACAATAAAATATTGAATAAAATAAAATATTAAATACAATTCAAGAAAATATTGAATACAACACAAAAAATAAAATATTGGAGACAAGACAAGACCATATTGAATAAAATAAAATATTGGAAACAATACAAGAAAATATTGAATACAATACAATATTGCATACAAGAAAATTGTGAATACAATTCAAGAAATTTTGGGATACGAATAAAATGAATGACAATGTTGGATGCAGATATATCAATGCTAACCAATGTAAGTATATAAAAGAATGGGACATGTCTCAGTGAAACAAGATATACTAATCAACTTCTCATGGGTTGAATTGGATAGGACCATCATCATTGCACTTCGGTGAGTAACCATGTGTGCTCTGATCTCTTTCTTACACAGGAAGATGTCAGCAGCAGTGTACAAATTCAGTCGCACTGGCAAGGGTCCGTGATGAAATTTAGAAGATGGTGAAAATATTTTGTAGGAATTTTACTTTTAATCTTTCCAATGAATTTTGCCCGGGCAGTGGCTTTCCGGTCTGCTCTTCTGGATTTTGAAATGCCACAGGTTCTTTCACGTGCTCAACTTGAACACAAGACTTATATTTTAGTGTCCGTCTTCGATAGGACTAGAAACTCTATTTCACCTACACTCATGGGTTGTTGAATTTCTAGGCACCACTTACATGTTCAGTAGTTTGCAATTGCTTTCTGAATGGTGAGGTCTGTTTTTATCGCTCGTAAAAATCAGCCGGAACAAATTTACATCCAAACTGCTCGCAGTGGAGTTTGAACTAGGTACTCTTAGATTGTGATCGAACTCACGACCGCTAAGCCACAGACGCTGACATCTAGACAAGAAAAATTATTCTCGAAAGGATACATCTCTGTTCCAGAGTGGAAAAGGAAAGTTGACCTCCCAGTAGACCAAATGATTGTCCTCACATTCTCTCACTTCCAATACTGCAAAAAAAGAATATTTCGTTCAAATTCAACAATTTTGTAACAATGTTTGGGTTTGGCGACGGATTAGAGCGTGGATCCCATGCAGGAGACCCGTGTCCAATCCACGGTCAGGCATAGGAATTTTTTCTGTTGTGGGCATAAAAGAAAAATCCAAACCTGAACAGCTTCGCTGTGACTGCACTAGCCATGCGGTCATTAAATTCCTCAGGCTCTCGTCCCACTTTTCCTACACCACCCTAAAAAGCGGTACTACAGACAGTAGCGACAGTTTTTTTTGTGTGTGGATGTGCAAATGTAAACACCAACAAACCAGTTTTAGGAGTACCCTATTCTTCATCTAATCAACACTTGAATAGGTAGTGTGGCTACCCTTTAATCCCTAATAAATCGTTTGGCAAGGGCATGGACCTATTTTAGCTGACTATATGTGTCACCAAAACAGTGGTTTTATGTCAGGGAAGTAACACAACAAATATCACTTTAAATGGTAACCACCTAACACCAGTTCACAAAATTTGCTATCTTGGGTCCATAGCCACTACCAGCTTTTCTCTTAACCCTTTAGCTGCTAAGGACGTGTATATACATTTTTCCCATTCACTACTAAAGACGCATTAATACATCTGCTATTATCTCTCCTCTGTAGACTAAAGATATGTTAACACGTTATACATTTCTACTGTCACTGCTATAGACATATATTCACGTTTGTGACCTAGAAACAAAGAGTAGCTATTTTATAACTCTGTCTTCAGAAAGTATGTAGCAGCGAAAGGGTTAATGAAGAATTCAATGCTCGAATAGGTAGTGCGGCTAATACATTGTACAAACTATCAAAGAAAGGATGGGACAACACAAAATTAACACTGCAGATGGAGATTCAAATATATTGATCCTGTGTGTTGCCGGGGCCCGTAAGTGGAGCAAAGAATAGTAACAAGGCATGTCAGTAGGCGACTAGGTAGGGGCCTAGGAAACCCTTGGCAGTTCAAAATCAAGAAGATCAGGCTAGAAAGCCGCTGCCTGGGCAAAATTCATAAGGAAAGATTAAAATTAAAATTCCTACTAAAATATCTTCAACATCTTCAAAATTACACGGGACCTCGCTGGTGCTACGGAGATTCATGCACTGAAGAGATCGGAGCACACAAGGTTACTCACGCAGTGCAAGTGAGTCTTTTTTATGTATAAGAAAGAGTTTCCCAAAAAAAAATTTATAAAAAAAATTATTAAATAAATTAAAAATATATATATATTTATATATATATATATATATATATATATATATATATATATATATATTTATATATATATTTATATATATTTATATCTATAAAACGTAACAGAAATCGGATATGCTGGCCTACTTGTAGAGGCATAACTGGCATAACGTACAATCACTCTCAGATCACATACAAATCACAGAGAGTGGTTTAACAAGTGATCGATATGGAGCGTTTGAAGAAGAAGAAGAATAGCAGACAAATGAGAAAAAAATGAAATAAGTAAAGAACATTTTACCTTTAGCAAAACTGTCCCATTGTTTACGATACTCCAAGTCCATGTACACTTCTGCACAAACTGATGGTAAAACATCATCTAGTTCCCCATACACTTTATATTGATATAGACCTGAGGTCTGGGAATAATGATTAAAACAACTATAAAATGTGATGAGGAATCTGTACTATGGTTTGATTGATTGACTAGATCATCATTGCACTTCGGTGAGTAACCATGTGTGCTCTGATATTTCTTAGAGGAAGATCACAGCTGCAGTGCACAAACTATGTAGCACCGACGAGGTTCCCCGATGTAATTTTGAAGATATTTTTGTAGGAATTTAATTTTAATATTTTCAAATGAATTTTGCCAGGGCAGTGGCTTTCCACTCTCTTCTCGATTTTGAACTGCCAAGGGTTCTTTACATGCTGAAATTGAACACGAGACCTCCGTTTTATCGTCTGTCTCCGAGGGATCGAACTTGGTACCTTTGGCATGAGAGAAGAGCACCTAACCTCTATGCCACAGAGACTCTTTGAATATAACACTGGAAGGGTTATTCCTTATTTTTCCACTATCAGCCTCTGTATCTCTTCTTCATGTGTTATCTAGCCTACCACCTCATCTAGTTCCTTGTGGTTTCATGACAGTGATTATCTGGTAGGTATGGGTGTATGTCAGGGAGGTAACACAACAAATATCACTTTACATGGTAACCATCTAACACCAGTTCCAAAATTTTGCTATCTCGGGTCCATGGTCACTGCCAGTCTTTCTTTTTATGAAGAAATCAACGCTTGTGTAGGGAGTGCGGCTACTACTTTCGGCAAACTATCAAAGCGAGCGTGGGACAACACAAAACTGACATTGCAGACGAAGATTCAAATATATCGAGCCTGTGTAATTAGTTCTTTACTATATGGCTCAGAAACATGGACAGCCTACTTAAGACACAAGAGGAGACTTAACATCTTTCACCTTGATGTTCCGCAAGATTATGAACATCAGTGAGTACGACAAGATGACCAACTCTGAAGTACTGCAACGTGCAAACCTGCCTTCCATCATGGCATGCTCAGCAGTAGACGACTAAGATGGTTGGGGCATGTGAGAAGAATGGAAACTTATCGCATACCAAAACAAATGTTGTTCTGTGAACTTTCGGAGGAAGAGGCACCAGGGCAGACCACTGCTCAGATATAAAGATGTCTGCAAAGCCTCAATGAAAAACTTTTCTATAGGTCTCAGCACATGGGAAGGACTAGCTGATGACAGAGTTGTGTGGAAAGCCAAATTACGAAGGCGCAGTCTTTTGAGAAGAGACTTATGTATGAGCTGAGCGACAAGAGAGAAAAGCGAAAACTCAGAAGTTATCACAGTAAAACTCTTGCCAATTGACCGTCTGTAAAGAGGAACAATGCCATATAATGGGTGTGAAGCATGGACATTTAACAAGGCAATGGAAAAGCATATGTCCTCTTCTTCAAATGCTCCATATCGACCACTTGTTAAACCACTCTTTGTGATCTGTATCTGATCTGAGCTTAAGGGCGATTGTATGTTGTGCTAGTTATGCGCCTACAAGTAGGCCAGCACATCCAATTTCTTTTTTATTTACTAGGGTAGCTTCCAAAGGCCCCTACCTCACTTGCCTCTTACAACATGCCTTGTAGATCACAGTGGTAATATTCTTTGCTCCACTTGCGAGCAAGCCCAGCAACACACTGGTGAGCATATATGTGCTTTTCAATATAAGTTTTACAGAAGATTCCTCTGTATACCATGGACAGATAAGAGAATAAATAGATCTATTCAGAAGGAACTTAAAATAAGAAGAAAAAGTGGCGTATGCTACAAAAAAGAACAAGAACATTAAGGAATGTTGGGACATATAAAAAGACAAGAAGGGTTGGAGAAAATTTTTATAGAAGTGAACATCCCAGCAAAGAAGAGAAAAAGAAGACCATGGAGAAGATGGATTCAGGATGTGACTGATTATTTGAGCCCAACGGCTGCAGAAGTCTATAAGAGAGTAAAATTATGAAGGACTGTTGGTGTGGCAAAGTTCTGCTAAGGACAAACTATTGGAGGATGATAAGGTTTGTCTGGAAATCAAAGTTAGGGGTCTCATAGTCTGTGACCTGATGCCTGTCACCTTCTTCTTTGCATCTTCTGTTCCGAGTCTTTTCTGTTTTCTCTCCCACTGTCTCAAACTAATTAGCTAACTAATTAAATATTAATAATTAACTCTTTCCACGCTTTAAGCCGCACACTGTGCCACGCGGAAATCTGTTGCACGCTATTAGCCGCACACTGTGCCATAGAGTTGCTTCCCTTATAAGAAGTCTTTCTAGTTTTACTTCTACTATTTTACTTCTACTACTTTTTAACCTTGTTATTCTATTGGGTTGTCCAGTTTTCTTCAATTTAGTTTATAATAATATATATATATGTTTATTTATTGACAAGTAGTTGGGATTATTTTTGTTTTTTATTTCTTTTTTTACTTCCCTTGAATTAACTGCTCAAAAATTGAGGAAATAACTGCACGTGGAAAGAGTTAACACAAAATTAAATAAAAACTCTATAATAACTAATGATATAGAAAGTTAGCTGAATGCATTTAAAATAGATGTTTGCAAAAAATAATGAACATAAAATGGGATGAATTCAGGAGCAATGTCTGGTTAACCACTAGTAACAACTTTTATAAGATGGAGGTATGTTGGGCATACCTTGAACAGGCATTGAAAAGGAAGGCAAACAGTTCAACAAAGAGAGGATTCTCTAGGAAAACCCTGCAACAAACTTTGCTGAGAGAGGCAAGACTCAATTCCATGGAAGAGATTGAGCAAGCTGCTAAGGACAGAGCTGTATGGAGAAATTACTTGCAGGCCCTATGTAACGTATAACGTTACGAAAGGAATAAATATATATATATATATATAATAACTATATGGCCTTTGTCGTCTTCACAGACGGTCAATTGGCAAGTGTATTACTGTGACAACTTCTGAGTTTGCGCTTTTCTCTCGTCTTTCAGCTCATACATAAGTCTCTTCTCAAAAGATTCTGCACCTTTGTGTAATGTTGTTTTCCATATAACTCGATCGTCAGCTAGTTTTTCCCATTTGCTGGGACCGATAAAAAAGTTTTTCATTGAGGCTTTGCAGACATCCTTATATCTGAGCAGTGGTCTACCTTGGTGCCTCTTCTCCTCTGATAATAACTATCCAATAACTACCAAACTTCATTTTCTTCTTGACCACTGACACCAACCCCAGTTAAACATCTCTTTGTGGTCTACATGTGATTTGCGCCTTAGAGTGTGAGTTCATTGTGCCAGTTAGGTGCCTATAGACTAATAGGCAGTACATTTAATTTCTGCAGGCTTTTTTATTCGGGTTCGCCTTCCAACGAAGGGCCAGAAAAACATCACCTTAGAGAGTCTTTTCCCCATGTTCCCAATGAAGATGTTCCAAACTAAAACTAACTAATAACCAACTATCTAAAAGCCGGATCTATAGTCGAAAGATTGAATTCACTGCCCCGAGTTTTACCCCATATGGCCTGGTCCCTCTCCGCAGAAACTGCACGCCACCTGCCAAGAGTATTGCACAAACCACAAACTCTGTAGCTCCTGCAACAATCATAGAGGTCTCTGGAAAAACTGCACTCGTGAACAGAACGGCACAGTCCAGATTCTTCTTCTTCTTATGCTCTCACTAGATTGGGATTGGATTCTCTAATAAAGGCAGCGTCTGTCTCAGATTATCAACACGCCATACAGTTTATTGATACTAGTAAAGTGGCCACCTCTTTCTTCTCAAGTCTGCATACTGGGCAGTTCTGTAGGATATAATTAGTCAGATTCTAAACATGACTTCGGAAAAGGCAAAGTCTTAACCATAACCACACCAACCATCAGTAAATATCACCAATCAAAACCTGTATTCTCTATTCTCTAATAATAATCATATTACCTCATTATACAATCTATAAATAGTTACACCATGTGACTCCACAAAAAATTCCCATCCTTCAATATCAGGTACGTCTAGCTCAAGTAGGGTACATTCAAAATCAGAATCAGTAAACAAACCCAATACTTCTGTTGTCATTTCTGAAACAAATATAAAAGAAATATATTTACATAGAACAAAAGTTTGTAAAAAAAACCCCAAACTGTCATTACTGTGTGTAATACTGCTTTTCAGGGCAGTGTAGGACAGGGGGGCATGTGCCTATGGAATTTAAAGGCTGCATGGCTAGTGCCTCATCGCAATACTGTTCAGGTTAGGGTTTTCTCATGCCCCAACAGAAAAAGCTCCACTGCCTTACAGGGATTTAAATCGAGTCTCTCGAATGGGAGTCCTCGCTTTAATCCATTCCGACAGAAGATCCACGAACAAAAGTAAAAACAACAATTTAAAAAAAAAAATTTATAAAAATTCTGCAGCCTTTTCAAACTTTAGCGTATGAATTCACTTCACATTTCTAGCACCTAGTGTGCAGTAGGTAGGAGGGCCATTTCCTTTTCTCACATGTGAAACGTTGAGTGTTGGATTCAACCCACAACCCTCTTGTGCCCAAGTTGATAGGCAAACGCTTACGCATTATGTTGATTTATCCCACTTGAAAAAGTACTCCATAATAATATATAACCATCATCATGTGTCATGTAGACTGTCAGAAACAATTATGGATCCCCACAAATGTTTGTTTTGAGCATCAGCTGTTCTGATGCTGACATTTTCCATGCTATCTTCCTTTTTTTGTCGTCACACTGTTACCGGGTTGTTGCCAAGAGCCATGCTTTTCAGTCCTGTACTGCTCTAATTGCTTGGGTCATTGTTAATTTTTATTTTTGACAGAACCCTGCTATTCCATCTAACCATCTTTTATCGTGGTCTTCCTCTCATCTTCTTTATTGATGTTATTTTGCTATAAAGTTGGTAAAGTAAAAAAAATACTTTTCATACCATGTTGTGAGCAAACAAATGGTGTGTCAGTATAAACACAAATTTCTGTTTTCGCTCACCTACTATGAATTTATAAGTAGCCATGGTGGCTAATACGGCACAAATTGACTTATTTTTGCATGCAGGCTTGCTTCTATTATCACCAGTGTTCATAGTCAATTAGACGAGTCTTATTCCGATTTCAGAGATAATTGTAAGTTAGATTCCCAAGTAAAGGATCAGTTTATCCTGTAGTACAACCATATGCACACTAAAAAATCTTTGCTCAAGCTGGCTTCGAACTCTTTATTTTCCATGGCATGTAGTCACTAGCGCAGTGGGTTATCAACTTCACTATCTGCAACCACTGTAAGTAGATGTCTCGGAAGCTTCGCTCTGCTTACTATGTGGCTAGCTAGAGGACAACTGTCAGCTTTCTCCCTATGATGTAGAACATCCCTGTCCAATGCGGTGCCCACGGGCGCTCATGTCATACATTTATAGCTCCATATTTTGCTCTTCCGGTTTTAATGTTAATCAGATTTCTCAAGAAAACACAATTTTTTTTCTATCACTTCCATGAACACGATCTTCCCACTTTTGCAATCTTGTTTACTTTTGTAACCATTCTATTGTCCCTTAACTCCAGTTGTTGTTTTTTTCACTGAAGAAAGTTATTATATCTCAACTATATTAACTTCTTCTTCTACTCTCACCCGCTGTGAATTCTGGCGTTAGTCATGGCGCCTGGTATGGCGCTTCTGACTGATTTGTGTGTGAAAGTGACTGAATTACCATCTACACAGAATATACCCCACACACCTACCACACTGTAGAAAGTGCAGTCATTCATGTGAGACAGTACATCATATCTTGCTTGAATGCCCTGGACTACATAAAACTAGACAAGAACTCCTCCCACCACACCCATCTGTTCATAATACACTTTACACTAGTCTTCCACAATTACAGAACACATGCAGATTCTACAAATTGGCATTGGCTGCCCAAGAGTGAAAACTCGCAGCCCTGAGTTGAAGAAGAAGAAGTGTGTGAACGTCTGCTTTACCATTTGAATGGTATCCCTTGCCATGCAGGCGACTTTTGCCAACTTCAGAGCTACTATATTAACATTACTCTTGTTTTATTTTAGTAGTGGTATTGTAATCATCACATTGTTATATTCTGCCTCCTCTTCTCTCTCTCTTTAGCCTGTTACGCCCTTGGCGTTTAGGGCAGCAACAAACGCACACCATTCTTCCCTGTTTATGGCCTTCCTCTGTATTGTGTTCCAGCTATGATTCATTTCCTTCAGTTCTTGCTCTATCGTTCTCCTCCAGGTCGTCTTGGGTCTTCCACGCTTTCGCCTACCCTCTGGAGTCCATCTTAGTGCAGTTTTCGTGTCGGAGCCAGTCTCCATGCGCATCACATGTCCAATTCATCTCCAGCGTCGTCTTCGGATGATAGTGCCCATATTCTCTTGTTGGCATCGTGCAAGCAATTCTTGGTTTGAGATAGTAATCGGCCAGTACACGCGTAAGATTTTTCGCAGACAAGTTGAATGAAAGGTGGAGAGTCTGGACATATCCTGTTCTGTCATTCTCCAGCATTCCGATCCGTAAAGCAATGTTGACAGCACACAGCTGTTGTAGATACTAGTCTTGGTTCTGATGCTGTATTGGGCAGATTTCCAGGCGGTCTGAAGGGTCATGAATGCACTTCGTGCCTTACTCAGTCTGTTTTTAATGTCAGATCCAGAGCCTGCTTCATTGCTAATAATACTTCCAAGGTATGTGAAAGCGGTTGTATCTCTGAGGGTTTTACCTTCTAGTTTGACTGGGGTAGCTATGTTCAGAGTCATTACTTCAGTTTTCTTCTGATTTATTTTCAGCCCAACCATCTCACTATATTGGTTAAGGCGGCAGGTCTTTTCCTGGATATCTCTATGTGTATGAGATAGGAGTGCGATGTCATCTATTCCGCCTCCGTACCGGCCATAACAGACTCCGGTCTCACCTTTACAACAAATTTAAAATTGACACAACTAGCCTGTGTCACTGCAGAAAGCCAGACATGATGGCAGAGCACCTACTGCAAGACTGCCCACTGCTAGCAGGCCTGAGAAACGAAACCTGGCCAGAAAATACCGAACTAAATGAGAAGCTGTACGGAGGGACGGAGTCCCTTAAAAACAACAGCAGAATTTATGGGGAAATTTGGTACATCCGTCTAAGCGGTGATCACGAGAGAGTAATCATCACATGGCGTCCACACATCTACACAAACAGTCAGATGCGCCACAATATGTAATAACGTTGGACCACACTGATGTAACCGATATAAGACTACAATTAACTTTTAGAGTATGCCCATCTTTAGCTCATGAGTGAAAACTGAACTAGCATACAGATAACTTTATATAATATGTAACAGAGTTTAATTCCGATTTCAAGTTTTCATAAAGAAAGTAGTTATATGAACAAACTTTTACGGAGATCCCTGATCTCAGTGTAGGTAAGATCGGGTTTCTAGTCCTATGGGAGAAGGATGATAAGAGGACCTGTGTTCAATTTGAGCGTGTACAAAAAACCTTGGCAGTTCAAAATCAGCCAATCAATCCATCAAATAGTACACCAACTGTAAGAGACTGGGCACATATGGGCATATTTGAAGCGCACTGAAATCGGTTCTTTTAACTATTAGATTGATTGATAGGACCATCATCATTGCACTTTGGTGAGTAACCATGTGTGCTCCGATCTCTTTCTTACACAGGAAGATCGTAGCTACAGTGCACGAACTCCGTAGCACCGGCGAGGGACCCGATGTAATTTTGAAGATGGTGAAATTTGTAGGAATTTTATTTTAAAAATCTTTTTCTAATAAATTTTGCCAGGGCAGCAGCTTTTCAGCTTGCTTTTCTCGATTTTGAACTGCCAAGGGTTCTTTTAAGTTATCAGTTATATGAGGACTATCATCATAGCACTCTGGACATGTCCATAAGTGCTCCGATCTCCGCCTCAGCAAATCCAGCGGCGTCCAGCGACCCAATACGCCAGTTCAATGTTGATTAATCAATCTCTTTGCATATTTAGTATTTCGTTCTTTTTGGGCTGCACCAATATTGACACCCATCTCTTTCAATCTGGTCAGCGAGTGGGATTCACAGCCCTGAAACTCCTCTGTTCGGAAAGACTCTCTCAATGCGTGAAGAATGTCACTTCGATCCATGGCAGCTCCCTCTGATATTGTAGCAAAGCCAGCCAATCTATCAGCTTGTTCATTACCCCTAACTCCTGCGTGCCCAGGGACAAAAATGAAGGTGATTTCTCTGATCACTGTCTGTACCAGTACCTCCACCCAGTTGCGTCTCACCATACCTGATTCGACCTTACGAATCATGCTCATGGAGTCACTGAGTATGAAAACACGAGAGTAGTTGTAAGATGCCAACCAGTTCACCACCTCCGTAACCGCCCGAACCTCCATTGTCAAGCTACTTGTGGTTGTTGCGTAGGCCCCACTGGCCTCTCTTATTATTTTTCCTCCTGAGCGTGCTGAAAAGCCCACGCACAGCGTTGTTGGTGAATGACTGAACCATCGGTGTAAATAACCACATCTGTATCATTGATGTCATTCAAGAGAGCCTCCACCTCCACATTTAGCAGTGATAGATTATTTTGTTCGCAGTTTTTCTTAATAGATGTAATAATGGTGAAAGCAGTCTGAAATTGAGGTGGCACAGCAATCCATTCCTCTCCTGTTTCAATTCCGGAAGGATCACATATTTTCCTAAGCGTATCTTCCGCCTGACAGCCATGATCTGCCTCTCTTGGGTCTACCCCTGATTTTACTACCAATATTCTACTCTGAAGACTGCATGGTGAGGGACAACAGTAAAATGGTAAGTAGGCCTCACGCAAAAATCAGTCAGAAGCGCAATATCAGGCGTCATGACTACCGCCTGAGTTGACAGCGGGTGTTCGTAGTAGAAGAAGACTACCAATATAATTCTTTAATCCGAATCAATGGTTAGAAAGGCAGAAACAAGTTCACTATCTCCTATCAATTTTTCCTGCTTTGCATTTGCCAGAGAAGAGATGTTTGGGTTTCATGTTGAGGATAACTCTGTCTCCTTCACCCTTCTTGGCTTGATGGTTACAAGGTTTTTGGGTCTTCTTTTCCATCTTCTTTACCTTGGCAATCATTCCACAATATATATATATATATATATATATATATAGCATATCTACTTTCCTGTTAAATGAATTTACAGTAGGTAACTACTGAACGTATAGGTGGTGCCTAGAAAATCAACGACTCATTTGCTGTGATTGATCGCTACGTCCTTTAGGATATGCCACGATTTTCATTTCATCGTTTGTATGTATTGTATTACTAAAAAAATCATTGGATATAAACAAAATAACTCAACATTCTGCCAGAGGTTACGTTGTCATGACTGACACTCAAGTACACTTAATGTATTTACCTTTGTCATGAAGAACTAAAACAAACGCAGTTATTGGTCACCTGAACATATAATCCGCGAGTTTTAACGTGAGCTACGATTTATCTTGTTACCAAGGGGCTTTAGATAGTCAGTGACTAACTGTGAACAAAAGATGACAAAATGTTGTTAGAGAGCCGTCACTTGTATGTTTTGTTTTTAACTTTTACATTCAAATGGGACATTACTCTAAATTGATATTATATTACCTCCCATCTCATTGTTTTAAACATCAGCTGGTTAACATTAATATGCTATTGTTTTTAAGATTTACAGAACTGAAACTTGGATGGTTCGATCATATCTAACAATCAACGCAAACAAGTAACATCCCTTCCATGGAGAACTTAATAAAGAAAAAGGGTATAGACTCAAGAGAGGCAGATCATGGCTGAGCCAAGCGACGGATCGGAAGATACTCTTGGGACAATGTGTGAACCTTCCGGGATTGAACCAGGAGAGGAATGGATTCATGAGCCCCTCAATTTCAGAGTTATTATACTTTCATATTACTCTTACTATTTCAGATTAATCTAGATACAGCACACCAGCCCATTATGCGGTCAAGTTCCCCCTGCATCCAGTCGGCAATAGCAATCTGGTCTTTGCCTTGTCTATACACACGAATTGATTGATTGATTATACAATCGTCATTAAACTACGATGAATAACCATATGTGCCTCAATCTCTTTCTTTTACCTAAAGATCTTAACGGCAGTGCGCGAACTCCGTAGCAGCGGTGACAGTCCCCGGTATAATCTAAAAGATGGTAAAAATATTTTGAGTATTTTTTTTGTTAAAATGAATTTTGCTCGTACAACGGATTTCCAGCCGGCTCTTCTCGATTTTGAACTGCCAATTGTTCTTTTACGTACCTAACTTGAACACAGGACCTACGTTTTATCGTTCGTCTCCGATAGGATATAAACCACAATGTCGTCAGCAAAGGACACTGCTCTGCCTCTTCCATCACGTTGTTGTGCGATTGCCACAATGTATATGCTGAATAAGCTTGATGAACAAGGAGAGCATTGTAGCAAGTCTGAATATACTGTTACCGACTCCCATGACCAACCACCACATCGTAGTACGTACACCCTTCCTTGAGATAAGCGCAGCAGCTATCCTTCTTATGAATAGATGATGCACATAGCGTTTGATAAGCTGGTGCATGAGATAGTCGTAGGCCACTCTGTTGTATGTGTATTCCAAGTCCATCCCCCTCCCTACTGTACATGTTTCGTTACCTACATGCAAACCCTCAGCGACATCACATTCGAGGACCAAGGAGTTATACGCACCATGTCTTCTATCCAGATCTAATCACACAAGAATAGAACGTGATTCTCTGCATGCATATATTTTGGACGGCACAACTGCCATGCTCAAAATCTAGGCTACAAAAACAAGCTTGTTCATTGGTCAGAAATGGAGGCGTGTTACAAATAAGCTTTAGTGATTGGAGAATATTGAGGGCGTGAACCGTGGCCTGATATGAACCGGCCTGTGTGTGGGTGTGTGAAATATATTTGAAAAATAATCTATGATGTGAAATATCTGTTGATACGATATGTTATATGATATGTCTATATGATAACTATAAATAAACATGTTACACAAAACTATCGAAATAGGGGGAAACTGCAGTAAAACTTGGTAAATAGTGAAACACGTACAAACAAAGTACTATAGTTTTACAAAATACATAAACAGTGACGATAAACAGCAACGTTTCGACCAACAAGGCCTTTATCAACAAACGAACAAACAGGAGTGACAAATTAAAATGAAACACAAATGGACGACCAAATACCAACGTATCTAAGGAAAATCTGGAATAAAACGAATAACGAAATAAATGTAACACAAAAACACACATAAAACTAGAAATAGAAAAGAAACAATGAAACATCTAGTAAATATATACTTGAATACATGCAACATATACCCATATAGATTATAAAGCATGGGAAGAGAAAGTACTAAGAAGCATAAGAATGTAATACATGCAACATATACCCATAGAGATTACAAAGCATGGGAAGAGAAGTACTAAGAAGCATAAGAATGTAATACGTTGAGCCCGCGTGGTCGCAAGGTACCATACAAAGAAATCAACCGATTCTCCAGAGCAAATCGACTACGATCATCAGAGGAACATGATCGGATGGCTGTGACCTGGACATCGCAAGCTCCTGAATGGCCAGTATCATTGAAATGGGTAGCTACAGGGTCACAGAGCATTGGCGTATATCGCGCAAGTGTTGGGCGAATCGGTCACTGAGTCTCCTGCCGGTTTCCCAATATAGGCCTTGTTGCACCGCTTGCAGATAATGGCATATATAATATTACGGTACTCGCACGTGAAACTGTCTTCAACAACGAACGTGGCTTTGGAAAAGACACCGTGCGGGTCTGTATTACATAAGCACAAGTGTTGCAGCGCCGACGGCCACACTGGATGGTGCCAAAATGACTCTGGATGTTAGGCTTGAGGCGACTGTGAACCAACATATCCTTAAGGCTTCTGTCCCGTCTGTACGCCACCAAAGGATAGTGTTGAAGACTGAACGTGTCTCAGGATCAGACTGAAGAATGGAGAGATGACGGAATAAGACTTTCTTCACAAGGGAAATATGAGGGTGGAAAGTTAAGACAAGTTTCACCCTGTCAGAATTGGAAGTTCTATGCTGGTTAGAGAGAGCCTCCTGGCAAGAAATTTGCTGAACGCGCCGCATAGCAGAAGCAAGCACCTTATCCGGGTATAAGCGCTTACGAAAGAAATCCAGCATCTCGTGAGCTCTATCGAGGAAATCGTCGTCCTCGCTACAGAGGCGACGAAGGCGCAAGAGTTGAGAGAATGGTAAAGAATCACGAGAAGCCTGGGAATGGGAAGAGGTATAAAGAAGAAAACTATGTGCATCAGTAGGCTTGTAGTATACTGATGTAGTGATGGTGGATATGCTGATAGTGATAGTGATGTCAAGAAAGTTGACACAAGAGGTAGAGATGTGAGATGTAAACCGAATAGCCGGATTGAAGACATTAATGAAATTAATGAAGCGTGACAAATCGGCTTCAGGCATATCGGTAATGCCAATACAATCATCAATGTATCTATGATACACACACGGAAGAAATGTCTTCAATCCGGCTATTCGGTTTACATCTCACATCTCTACCTCTTGTGTCAACTTTCTTGACATCACTATCACTATCAGCATATCCACCATCACTACATCAGTATACTACAAGCCTACTGATGCACATAGTTTTCTTCTTTATACCTCTTCCCATTCCCAGGCTTGTCGTGATTCTTTACCATTCTCTCAACTTTGCGCCTTCGTCGCCTCTGTAGCGAGGACGACGTTTTCCCTGATAGACCCTCACGAGATGCTGGATTTCTTTCGTAAGCGCTTATACCCGGATAAGGTGCTTGCTTCTGCTATGCGGCGCGTTCAGCAAATTTCTCGCCAGGAGGCCTCTCTAACCAGCATAGAACTTCCAATTCTGACAGGGTGAAACTTGTCTTAACTTTCCACCTTCATAGTTCCCTTGTGAAGAAAGTCTTATTCCGTCATCTCTCCATTCTTCAGTCTGATCCTGATACGTTCAATCTTCCAACACTATCCTTTGGTGGCGTACAGACGGGACAGAAGCCTTAGGATATGTTGGTTCACAGTCGCCTCAAGCCTAACATCCAGAGTCATTTTGGCACCATCCAGTGTGGCTGTCGGCGCTGCAACACTTGTGCTTATGTAATACAGACCCGCACGGTGTCTTTCCAAAAGCCACGTTCGTTGTTGAAGACAGTTTCACGTGCGAGTCCGTAATATTATCTATGCCATTATCTGCAAGCGGTGCAACAAGGCCTATATTGGGAAACCGGCAGGAGACTCAGTGACCGATTCGCCCAACACTTGCGCGATATACGCCAATGCTCTGTGACCCTGTAGCTACCCATTTCAATGATACTGGCCATTCAGGAGCTTGCGATGTCCAGGTCACAGCCATCCGATCATGTTCCTCTGATGATCGTAGTCGATTTGCTCTGGAGAATCGGTTGATTTCTTTGTATGGTACCTTGCGACCACGCGGGCTCAACGTATTACATTCTTATGCTTCTTAGTACTTTCTTTTCCCATGCTTTGTAATCTCTATGGGTATATGTTGCATGTATTACATTCTTATGCTTCTTAGTACTTTCTCTTCCCATGCTTTATAATCTATATGGGTATATGTTGCATGTATTCAAGTTATATATTTACTAGATGTTTCATTGTTTCTTTCTATTTCTAGTTTTTATGTGTGTTTTTGTATTACATTTATTTCGTTATTCGTTTTTATTCCAGATTTTCCTTAGATACGTTGGTATTTGGTCGTCCATTTGTGTTTCATTTTAATTTGTCACTCCTGTTTGTTCGTTTGTTTGATAAAGGCCTTGTTGGTCGAAACGTTGCTGTTTATCGTCACTGTTTATGTATTTTGTAAAACTATAGTACTTTTGTTTGTACGTGTTACACAAAACTAACTGACTTACAGCCAACATGACCAAATTAAAAACAGATAAAGTATTAGTGTTTCTAAAATGCTTCGATATAGACATCACTTGCGCAAGATCGCCAAATGTGGTGCCTAACAACAACAGAGGAACTCGCATAGCTGAGAATCGTCGTCCGTTGAAAACCGAGATGCGCGTAAAGACAAAACACACAACACCCACGTGTCTAACCTTGATCATGTATGCCCCACCTGTGGCAGGGATTGTGTTCGATTATTGGACTCACTACACTGTCACCTCCGCAGACATCAGAGAGGTGCAGCAGCACAGCCTGAGGCTGTTGTCATCGTCGCTTGCGATGGATGGCTATTATTATTATTATAAATATCACACAATAGCTTCACTGAGAAGAACTTTGTCACCCTAACATTCCAGAATTTTACATTTTTCTCCTTTTCTGGTGCGGCATTAATCCAGGCCCCTCTCCGTAATTGTCTTCTTCAGCCTTCATATCTTTTATGTTTCAAAACGCTCATTCTTATTTATACAGGCTGGGCTCTGCGACAATGGTTGGAGTATTTGAAGACGTCTAGGCTGACAAAAATCAGCGTTATTTTTGTGCCAGGTCATGCAGGTTAAGGGGAAATGAACGTGCAGATAAACTTGCAGGTATGGCTGCTGTAAAAAGTGGGCGAGCAATGGTCCAAGCTGATATTCTGAATTCCCTAAGGGAGAGAGATAGTAAACGGATTCAAGTAATATTGGTGAATCTACAACACTAACCAGACTGCAAGAATACCAAGTCAAATGTGGTGTCGCTAGGCAAGAGCACAATACAGGTAGCAAAAAAAAAAGAATAGTAAACCAATAAAGAACTGATGTCATTAGATGCCATACGCTGAGAGACATACTGTGGAGGAGATCGGGGCACTTATGGACTAATTGGTTCAATGTGCAGTGATGATGATCCGACGACTAAATTAAAACTAATTCTTATTTGTAGCATCAGTTTCACGTGAATCTACAGTCCTGTACATGCGGGTGTTCGCGACAACGAAAGAGCGGACTGATTTGCATCGAAAGCATCGATTGGTGGGCAGTTGGTATGGATAATGGAGATTTTCTTTCATCTGTCTCTTGGCGACCTACTGTTGGATGAGGACACCAAAATTGAAGATTCAGCGATTTAAGGAGTTTGGAATTACACGCTATACAAGTAGAGCTGGATGCTTGAAGGAAAAGAGAGAGAGACTAAAATCGATGTTGAATCGATCAAGCGATTTAGGCAGTTTGGAGTTACCTGCTTGTTCAGTCGAACTGGATGCCTGAGAGGCAGAGTGAGAGGTGTGTTTAATCAACGAGCCACAGGAACCATCAGTATGTATATTCTTCGATATCTGTTGGGGGAGAATGAGCACATATGGGTCTGCCCGGAGTGCAATGACGTCAGTTTAGTAATCAATAACCAATAAAGAGAGAGAGGGGGAGAGAGGGAGTGTGGTTAACAAGAGGGCCACATGAACCATCATTGTGCATACTTTCGACATCTGTTGGGGGTAGACTGAGGACTTATAGGTCTGCCCGGAGTTATGTGCCGTCAATTCAGTAACCAATAACTTGGAGTTCTATATTTTATCTAGTCTTTTAAAAACTGATATCGCTTTAACAATTCGTAGAATAATTTCTTCCTGTTTGGTATCTCCGTATCTCCCTTGCAGTCAAAACTGCTACCTAAGTAGGTGAACTGCCCTGTTTAAAAAATAAACATCTTGTATTCCAGTGCAATATCTTCATTACCTGAGAGGTTACTGTAAGGTTAGTAAGTTACACGGAACAGACGAACTATTATTAGACATAATGGAGGAAGAAAATCAGGTTAGAATCTAACCAATAAGATGCTTCGTTACATACAACATTATGTCACGCCATTATCATGCTTTATCCGATAATTCGGTGAGTTTATTTTGTCAAGTAAAGGTATCTTAAGTACGGGTAGTTCTGTTTCATTTTCATCATGGAGTGAATTATTAAAAGACGATAATAATGGATGTGTATAAATACTGACAGCTTTCACTGAATACGCTCGATACGAACGGAATCAAGTTTGCCATTTAGTATTTACTTTTTACTACCAAGTTATGACTGTTGTTAACTTGTTGTCATACCGGATTTTATAGATATTATAAGATTGAGTTAGATAGTGTCAGTTTGAGTTAGTGAAGTAATGAGTGATGCAAGATCATATAGATGCTGTTTTGTGTATCTTCATTTTCTTCCTGTAGATTCTAGTAAACAAGTATTTTTCATATTTGTGTTTTAGTAAAACAGGCTTCGACACCTTGGCTCCACCAAATTCCAAGTTAAACGAAACTTGTTTTTGGTTACTACGCTCTACAATCTACACAGTACAGAGACGAGATCAGGGATGATTTGTCATAATGCAGTGAGCTTTAACCGCTTAAGTCACAGGTGCTAACTAACCAACTCACTGGTGGTATAGTTTACCTTGAGATGTCAACGTCGTATTCGCTACTACTACAGTACAGACTACCACTAGTCTATACAATATAATACAGACTATTGCCTCATTAGTGACAGTCAGTTACTCGTCCAGTCATTTTTTGGACATAGCAGCACATATCATATGATACTTAACTCATCTAAAGAATAATAACGAATCTCATCTATGCTTATCTTATGTTCTGTATGAATTTTGCATTGTAAAGTCCGACAACAAGTGGCAGAAATATTAACTTAAAAAAAAATTAAGAAGGAAATTGGAAACAAAAATGTCCGTCATGAAACTTCAGAGTACATTTCGTAGTGTAAGTCCAGGACGTCAAATTTCACGCCCATACATCAGAAGTTCAAAATCTGTTTGTACAGAAGATTTAAACAGTGAGTGTACAACTAGTAGACAGAATGGGTGCTTACCTACAACATTTTCCAGACGTTTTCGTACAGATGAGGCCAATAAAACTCCCAAACAGGGGAATTCCCCAGTTGAAGTTTTATCTCCTGGTGTTCATCCAGCAGTTGGCAAAAACCAAAACAAGTATTAGCCTTTCTTTTCTTGGAGATATGATCCCTATGAAAGTTGCAGAACTGAACAAATATTTAACAGATACCTCAAAAAAATTCTTAGCATCAAGCTATATGAACCGAGGAAAGATAAATAACAAGCCAGTTGGTGATAAGACTGGTAATAATGGGTCTGCTTATTCCTTGGAGAAGACAACAGCAAAAATTAATCAAAGCATTGTGTCATTTTATGACACATCTTGTGCCAAGGAGGTTCCACCTTCTCAGCGATTACATCCGTCATCAAAATTGCAAACATTTGCTAACACTACAATTGACCTTCAAGAGGACGAGCAGACTCCCGGAGACACCCACAAGCCATTGGGCCCCTTTTTCCTCTGATTCCAAACACCGAAACTAAGAAGAAAATAGCAGAGGCCAGAAGAGCAGAGAAGATAAGCAGGTTGTCACTTGAATCCCGAACAAGAGCTTTAGTACAGTCTCTAAAGTCTGCTCATTCTCAGATGTCAAAGATTACAAGATCAGAAGAACTGTGTGAGCATCTCATAGCACATCCTGAATGTGTCTGGGAAGCCTCCAATGTGAGTATACTTCTTCCTATCTTCTTCCATTGTATCTACCTCAAGAGGTCTTCAGTGTATTGCTCTTTGTGACACACTGTCTGTTGGTGATCTGTTTATATGGTCGAACCATCTAATTTGTCACTTCTTGATGTTCAGTACTGAGGTTTTACACACACTTTTTTCCTGATACCTTCACTTACAATTTTTTTTCTCCCTATCCAGAAGCACTTGAGCTTTCAGCTCTTGGCTCGGTGCCATGGACATCGTAACCCTTCGGTTCGGTACCATGAATACTGTAAATCTGGAGAACCTGTGGCTTTTCTGCCAGCCCGCGGAGTTGAACCACACTCTCAGGGAGCTTGTCACCCATCATCCAACGCGCTACGAACACGCTGGGAAGGCGGGCATATCTTCATTTATAAACCGGTCTCTTCTTGATACTCCTAACATTCTGTGTAGACAATTCATCTCTGCTGTGACTAGTACATCTTTTATATGGTAACTTTTAAATATGTGATATATAAATATATATCATCATCAAGTAGCTTGTCCCTTCCGGAACTTAGCTCCCATGACAGCAGTTCTTAAAAACTCTGTTCTGTGCAAGTTGATCGGCATCAGCTGCAATCCTTCTCAGATTATCAATGACATCTTGCACCCATTGTCTTCTAGGTCTTCCTCTCATTCTTTTTCAGGCAGAATTCCCTCCAAAATTATCTTCTTTAGACACTTATATCTTTTGTTGTGTCCAAAATTTTATGATTTTTTATAGCCAACTCTCTTTAAGGGGGGATTCGGTAGCGTGGGGATCAAGAAGCTATTTTCATTGTTTTCATGTTAATGTAAAATTTGTATAACCATTTTGAAAGATTATGACTTAGAATAGTAGAAAAAATTAGTAAAAAAAAAATGTCAAAGCGTTGCCATGCAAACAATACAAAATGGCCACCAAAACAAAATTTCAAATCGCTAAGGCTCTGAAAGTAATGAATGTAAATGAATTCTGTTTTCACTCTAAGGTGCGCAATTGTAATATCTAAAATATTACACATGCTTTTTAGGATATATTAAATATTACATTTTAAAATAAATTTTTGGGTAAAAATGTCCTCAAAATTCGGTAAAAAAAAGTTGCTTTTGGGGGATGTTTCCCAAAAATGTATTAAAAATGTAATATTTAATATATCCTAAAAGGATGTGTAATATTTTAGATATTACAATTGCTCACCTTAGAGTGAAAACAGAATTCATTTATATTCATTACTTTCAGAGCCTTAGGATTTGAAATTTTGTGTTTGGCGACCATTTTTATTTTTCCATGGCAATGCATTGACATATTTTTGAAAACTAAACTTTTTCTACTTTTTTAAATCATAATATCTCAAAATTGTAATACAAATTCTACATTAATATGAAAGCAACGAAAAAGTTTCCAGGCCTGATTCCTCCCTTAATATTAAGATGTTGCAGAACAGAAGCATTTGTTCTTTTCTTTGTCCATGATATTCTAAGTACTCTTCTGTAGCGTTTGCATTTAAAGGCATTAATGATTCTTCTTTTTTTTCAGCTTCTATCAAGCTCTTTCTTGTGTCCCTTGTAATGTCGAGTTCCTCTTCTATACGAATTTGGTTAGTTAAATATATTATAGTAACTAATATATAAAAGTAAAGAGACAAGACATTTTCAGATGGGCTGTACCTGCTGTCTTGCAGGTCGGCTGGGGCCAGCCAAAGGCTGACGGAGAGCGTACCCAGTAAACGCTGGCTAAAACCGGACACATCGCGAAGGATAAGCACCAGAGCTCCAAATGTAACTGAAGATGTGATGAAACCCACCCATGCTAAAACTGCATGAATCAGATTTCCACATGAATGAGGTTTATGGAGCAATCTGGTACATCAGTCTAAGGGTGATCGCGAGAGATGAGAGGACTGATAAAAATGACGTTCCACAAGTAACTTTGATATAGTAACTTTTTTTTTCAACAGGAAAAGGTAGTTCCATGTCTGCTGTCTTTGTCTCACTCACCGGACAAGTTGTTAAGAGGTCTTGCGTTTGAAGCTCTGTCACTACTTGGTTACTGTAAGGCTCTCAAATCTCCAGGCATTCGGATACTATCTATAGACGGAGGAGGCACAAGGTAATTATAATCCATATTATTAAGAAAGAAGGAAACTTAAAATTAAATGAAACTGGCTGATGCTACAAATAAGAAAATTGAGTTATTGTGGACATATAAAAAGACATGAAGGGTTGAAGAAGACCGCTATTGAATGTGGAATACACAAAAAGACACGAAGGGTTGAGAAGACCGATATGGAAGGTAACATCTCAGCAAAGAGGAGAAAAGGAAGACGACAGAGAAGATAGATCCAGGATGTGACTGATCAATCCATGAAATATCCAGATATTATTGCCCAGTTGCATACTGTAGTCTAGTAATCTACAAAATATTAACGTATTATTGCTCAGTTGTATACTATAGTCTAGTAATCTACAAAATATTAACGTATTATTGCTCAGTTGTATACTGTAGTCTAGTAATCTACAACATATTAACATATTATTGCTCAGTTGTATACTGTAGTCTAGTAATCTACAAAATATTAACGTATTATTGCTCAGTTGTATACTGTAGTCTAGTAATCTACAAAATATTAACGTATTATTGCTCAGTTGTATACTGTAGTCTAGTAATCTACAAAATATTAATGTATTATTGCTCAGTTGTATACTGTAGTCTAGTAATCTACAAAATATTAACGTATTATTGCTCAGTTGTATACTGTAGTCTAGTAATCTACAAAATATTAACGTATTATTGCTCAGTTGTATACTGCAGTCTAGTAATCTACAAAATATTAACGTATTGCTCAGTTGTATACTGTAGTCTAGTAATCTACAAAATATTAACGTATTATTGCCCGGTTGTATACTGTAGTCTAGTAATCTACAAAATATTAACGTATTATTGCTCAGTTGTATACTGTAGTCTAGTAATCTACAAAATATTAACGTATTATTGCTCAGTTGTATACTGTAGCGCCAGTGTGGTGCCTGGGCCCGCAAGGAAAACAAAGAATAGTACTACTGCAACGTACAAGGCATGTCATAAGAAGCAACTTATGTAGGACCTAGGAAGCTACCTAGTAAATAAAAATATTGCAGAAATTGGATGTGCTAGCCTACTTGTAAGCGCATAACAGGCACAGTGTACAATCACTCTTATGGTTAGATCACATATAAATCACACAGAGTGGTTAACAAGTGGTCGATATGGAGCGTTCAAAGAAGAAATATACTGTAGTCTTGTAATCCACAAAATATCCACATATTTATGATATATTTCAGAGGCCTGGTTGCCATTGAATTTTTGAAAGCTTTAGAGAAGCAAACTCAAAGAAAAGTTCACGAATTGTTCGACTATGTGTGTGGTGTGAGCACAGGAGCTCTCCTGGCTGCTATGGTGTGTCTGTACAAAATGCCGCTGGATCGGTGCGAAGACCTTTACAAGGATTGTGCTACGAGGATGTTTACAAGAAATCGAGTTGTCGGCACAACAAAGTTGATGTGGAATCATGGCTTCTATGATTCCCACTCTTGGGAAGAAATCTTAAAGTGAGTATGTTCTTAAAGTGAGTATGTTCTTAAAGTGAGTATGTTCTTAAAGTGAGAATGCTCTTAAAGTGAGAATGTTCTTAAAGTGAGAATGTTCTTAACTCTTAGTGGACCAGGGCAAAAGTCACGTTTTTACAAAGCCATTTTTGTATTATACATTTGTATACAGACAGCTGTCATTAGTTTTGACATCAAACTTATATATTTAATTTTATGGAACATGTACAATATATCAAAATGTTCAGAAATGAATGTTCTATTTATTTATATTAGTGAAATATTTTTGAAAAAGAAAGAGAGAAATTTTATGTGACTTTTAGTAAGAAGAAAATTTTTAAAAATATTTTTAGTGAGAATAAAATTCTTACTTACCACTCAATATGAATATATCCAACACATCTGCAAGCCATAACACATTTTCTGCTCATACTACAATCATTTTTACATATTCCAAGAAAGTTTCATCCGTTTTTATGAATAAATAACATTTTTATAATAATTTACAGTGTTTGAGTCTTGAAATGGAAAATTTTGAAATTTTGAAAAACAATAAGTCATTATGTAAATGATGTTCTTGTTCTTTTCTCTGCGGTGCTGCAGATAACACATTGACGGGTTATCAGCAGTGATTTTCTTATTATGTGATTGTTAATTTGAAGTCTGCTTATATGGTGTTCATCGTGGAATACAATAGATAACTCATGTATGAGCTGGGTCTTGAAGTGCAGCAGAGGCTTTTTTGGAGTGTTTCCTGGTCTTGTCAGGGCATGCAGAATAAATGCATTCAACTGCGCAACTTCGAAGATCCAAAAAAATTTTTTCCACCATTTCCTGGTTCGCCTTTGAAAAGTGCCATAAGTGGTGACACACTGATCGACCTTGTCACATCCATTCATGCTGAAGTTATATGATTCAACTAATGATGGCTTTCCCCTTACTTCTCCAGTACGGCTTGTTTTCTGGACCGTGGCTACTGAAGCTTCACTGGAAACAAGAATGCAAGGCTTTTTAGCTTTCTTGTCCCTAAACATAACACAGAGAAATTTATTTTCTACATGCATAAACCACTTCATCTGCATGTAGATCAATTTTGTGGTCTTGATCGCTCGGAAATCTCTGCGGTTTTATGTTTAGGGTTCCAGTGTAGTAATAGCTTCTCTCATGGAGATACTGAAGAAGTGGGAAACTTGTGTAGTATCGATCAGCGTAAATATGATGGCCTTTTCCGCAAGGTTTCAGGAGGTGTCAAAACTTTAACAGCCTGTTGGCTGGCTGGATCAGGTCTGGGCTATAAGATGTCTTGCTGCCAAAATAAATAAGTACGTTGAAAACATAGCCAGTGTTGCTGTCACAGAGCCCGAAGGTTTTAACGTGATATTTTTTGGCTTTGATGCATTGAACATCTTATGAGCTCACTCCCCTTCCATCCAATGACCATCTCATCTATAGAGAGATCCTTGAACGGATAATAGGCATTTTGAAAGTTAGACACCACTTTCTGCAGAAAGGGCTCTATTTTTGCCTTTCCCAGGGCATCTACTTCACTTGCATGGAACATGGTTTGGTAGATCGCCTTGAACCTGTTCCTCGTGAACATCTCACTGTACCATTGTGTCTGCATGTAGGGTTCAGTGGACCAGTAGTCGCTAACTTTGGGTTTGTTTACTATGCCCATTGCTATGACTACAGCAAAGAATTTATGCAGTTCTGGCAAGTTCAGTGGTGTCCAGGAGAGAAAAATTGAGTGCTTTCGTGCGTTTTCCTTGTGCACCTTGCACCGCTCTTCAGCATAGTTATTTACTGATGTCACAAGCTCTTCCAATGTTTTGTCGCTGAAGAGAGCTTTCAAGCAATGTAGAGCTGTTGAACCTTCAGGTATAATATCAGGATTGACACCAGTAATCCTATGCTGAGGTGGAACAAACCGAAAGTTGTTCTCAGTTTTGCCCTCAAATATTTCCTCGCAGTTTCCATCACTACTGACCTGTCTGTTTGGTCTACTGGATGGTGTTGTGCCTGCTGTGGGGCTCCTTCTAGTATTATTTGCAGAAACAGAAGTAGTTGGATTAGTAGTATCAGTATCAGTTAATAATACAGAACGTGATCCTCGTTTCCTTTTAGAAGCAGAGCCTTTTCCCTTACCTTTACAGACTTTACTTGAACAGCTGGGTAGACAGCAGGAAAATGCCCCCTCTTGATCACTTTCATTATTGCTGCTGGTATCAGACAAATTATTCAGAACTTCGTATTCATAATCTGAACTATCAGCACTCGACACTTCATCATCATTGTCGAACTCAGCCAAATGATGAATAAGATTTACAGCTTGCTCTACTGTATAATGCGACTTACGTGTTTCAGAAGAAGAAGCCATTTTTTTTCAATAAAAACTGAGTAAACAAAAATGTTTGCTGAGATTTTGTGTGTTTTATAACGGTTCTACTAACTGTAGCTCGAAAACGACTACACAAGCATGTACAGACGGAAATGACGAATGACCAGAGGTCAAAATAAAAAATGTGGACTGGAATATAAATTTACTACAGCGGTTCTAAAACTATGATAACCAAATGCCACTTAGCGTGGCGGAATGTAAAACGCGTCCACTTCAAACGCCACTTAGCGTGGCGCTTGGTCCACTAAGAGTTAAAGTGAGAATGCTCTTAAAGTGAGAATGCTCTTAAAGTGAGAATGTTCTTAAAGTGAGAATGTTCTTAAAGTGAGAATGCTCTTAAAGTGAGGATGCTCTTAAAGTGAGAATGTTCTTAAAGTGAGTATGTTCTTAAAGTGAGTATGTTCTTAAAGTGAGAATGTTCTTAAAGTGAGAATGTTCTTAAAGTGAGAATGTTCTTAAAGTGAGAATGTTCTTAAAGTATATTCTTAAAGTGAGTATGTTCTTAAATATTGTTTTTATTATCTCTCCATCCTAAACCAACTCCATTGGAGACAGTCCCCAAGTCTTCTCGGAGGAAGGAGGGGATGTTAAGCGAGACCTGAATGCTGATTGCATCGTAGGAAGTAGTGGATATTTTTTTTTTTTCAGATCCAGAAGCACTTGAGCTATTAGCTCTTCGGCTCGGTGCCATGGACATCGTAACCCTTCGGTTCGGTGCCACGAACACCGTAAATCTGGGGAATCTGTGGCTTTTTCTGCCATCCCGTGAAATTGAACCCGCACACACAGAGGGATAGTCACCCGTAGTCCAAGCGCGCTACGAACACGCTGGGCAGACGGGCGAAGTAGTGGATAAAACTGCATGTAAGGAGGCAGTTCCTCTCCCATGCAGACTTACAACAGGACAATTACCTCGGGTCTCTGAGGCGTAGAGGTTTAGGTGCTTACCTCTCGTTCCAAAGTTACTCGGTTCGCTCTCTCCGGGAGACTTCAGGATATTTTTCCAGAGATCCCTGATCTCAGTGTAGGTGAGATCAAATTTCTAGTCCTATCGGATATGGACAATAAAATGTAGGTCCTGAGTTCAAATTGAACACATAAAAGAACCCTCGGCAGTCCAAAATCGAGAAGGGCAAGCTAGAAAGCCGCTGCCCGGCAACAATTTATTTGAAAGATTAAAAATAAAATCCCTTCAAAATATTTTCACCATCGTTTAAATTACACCGGGGATTCTCGCTGGTGCTACGGAGTTCGTGCACTGCCGCTGAGATCTTCCTATTTAAGGAAAAAATCAGAGCACACATGGTTACTCACCGAAGTGCAATGATGATGGTCCAATCAATCAATTACCTGTTTGCTTAAAATCTGAATTGTAAAAAATAATAGCAATACTTTGAACTGGCGACAACAGCTGATAGGATCGTGGGATATTCTCTCTGGATGACCCTTATAACGTTAGGTAGAAGTGTAAAGAACCCTTTTTCATACCGTTTGGTATATTGAGAAATACTGTTAAGCCAACTATAAACTTATGGGCCTTCAGACTCGAGTAAGAATTATGGGAAATCAGACCACAACTACATCACATGACCTCGCATTCCAGATTGGTGTATGTAGATGAATTAATTTTAAAATCAACACAAAATGTTAAATCAAAGTTATATTATGCAACAAGTTAAGTTTAATGAGGAATATCAAAATTATGAATATTTTTCACCAATAAGAAACCATAGACTCACAGAATTGAGTAAAATTGGAAAAAGCTTGCAGTGTTCTATCAAACATATATAGGTTCCAGCCCCCCGCTCTGATCTAGGTTGGGGATTCCTCGGTCAGTTGTCTGGCCTAGTTATCTAGAGTTGGCTGTGGTTAAGCCCATATTATTCTTGACCAATGGTTAACACATCGGGGTCAGCAGCAGTGACAATGTGTCATGGAAATTCAGGGGTTATACAATGTAAATACGATGAGGCAAATTAACTGGTATAGCGAAACCAGTTTTCTTAATTATTAACCAATTTTCATGAGTAATATACCATTTTGTGGAGAAATGAATTTTCATTAAGATCGATCTTAAACAATTTATGGTTAATTTTTAGTAGGAAATTTGTAAATGTAAAATTAGAATTTACAATAGAAAAGCATGAACATTTTTTTAAAAATGTCCCAATTTAGATTCAAGTTTTGAATTTCCAAAACATTTTAATATCTTTCACTTGGTGGTTACCATATAGTATATCTAATAATAAAATATTCCAGTACAAAGAAATTGAACAATATTTAGTAAATAACTTACACGTCTTATTGTCTATGACCATATCGCTTGTTGCCGTGGTAAACAATTTTGTACAGTTTGGTAACTAGCTTGAAAACAATAAAATATTCTTCTTCTTTGAACACTCTATATTGACCACTTGTTAACCACTCTGTGATTTGTATGTGATCTAAGAGCGATTGTACGTTGTGCTAGTTATGTGAACATCGGATTTCTGTGACGCTTTTTATTTACTAGAGTAGCTTCACTAGGTCACTACCTCAGTAGCCTTTTACAACATGCCTTGTAGGTTGCAGTATTACTATTTTTGCTCGCTTGCGATCCCGGAAACAAACAGGCGCAATAAAAATATGACAAAATACAATTTGTTTTGGCAGTCAACCGATAACGTGGTTCGCGAATAAAGTCCTGTCTGTAAATTAAAATACTGCATCGGAGAAGGAGAATGTAAATATAAAACTTGTTGTTTAACTAGGAAAAAAAACCATGATGCTTACAGTGGTATGTCACCATTAGTAAATAGCACGAGCTAATAACTACATGTCAAATGCGCTGCCTGCGAAAAGTTACCAACAACACCAGAAAAGACAGAGTCACCAACATCAGCATGAGAAAGTTGGCACAGAACTTTGCTTGAATTACATTGAGAAACAAAGAATGAAGTGGTTTGGGAGGTAGACCACAAAAAAGATGATTAGATGGCATAGCAAAATCCTGTCAAAGAGCAAACATAACAATCACCCAAGCCACCAGAACAGCGCAAGACAAAAATAGAAAACCACGACACTGGGCAACAACCTGGTAACAGTGTGATGACAAAAGAAGAAGTAAATAGCGGCTTGGTCGCTCCCAGCGTCTTCTAGAAGGCAATCAGTTAAATTTAACATCAATATGTAACATTGATGAGAACTTTGTGAATTACGACCCTTTCACTGTAGGCGGCTAATCCATACCAGATCTTAGATACGCAGACGATACAGTATTATTATCCACCAGCAAAGAGGGTTTGGAAAACCTAATCATGATGACCAAAAAACATAGTGAAGACCATCTATATTTGAACACACAGAAAACAAAAAACATGTCAACTGACAAAGCAAAAGGCTCACCTAACATCCAAATAAACAATGAAGAACTGTAGAGAGCTATGAATACCTGGGCTCAATAATTAACAATAACGGTGACTGCTCCAAAGAGATCTCAAGAAGATTGGCAATAGCAATGAAGAAGTTAAACACAGTGAAGAACATGTGGCAAAGCACCAGCAAAATATTAAAATTACAAATATTGAGAACATGTATTTTTCCAGTGGCTACTTATGGTTGTGAATCATGGACCATTACACAAAAAAACAAGAACGAAAATCCAGTCCTTGAAACTAAATGCTACAGAAAGATCCTACGAATACCATGGACAGAAAAAGAAAGAACACTGTCCTGAAAGAACTAAATGTTACAGACAATTGGCTGATAAACAACATACTATACAGAAAAATTAGATACTTTGGTCACATCAAGCATCACGATGGCCTGGAGAGAACAATATTAGACAGGACACAGAGGCAGACCAAGAAGACGATGGCTACAATATGTTAAAGAAACCATGAATATGACCATCAACGAAGTGGGTGAACTGGCTAGAGACAGAATGAATTTCAGAAGTGCTGCAAAGAGAGCAATGTCCTATAAAGGATACGCACCTTGATGATGATGTAACATAGTTTTTCACTGTACATTATTTGTTTGTGAAGACATCAAAAATGTTTTATATCTTCTTCTTCTTCTTCTGCCAACATTCTTCACGGCCAATTTGATCATTCTTATTGTGATGTATAATTGGTCCACTGGCAAGAACGGAGTGATCTCGTCCGGGACGATTGTGCGCCCATGGTGACTAGGCCCGCCCGTCCGTTTTCAGCCAGCTTTTGATTTACTAGGGTGAGCTTTCCTAGGTACGATCCTTCGGATCTACGCCTTTTCGATCAACTTTGCCGTATATTTGGGCTTTGTGATCTACGCCAAGACAGTGAGTTACGCTGCTTTACCCGTTCTGACTGAGAAATATTTCTCGGGCTTGTCAGCTTGTCCTCGGACGGCGTCTTACTCGTATAAAACACCGTGTAAAGTATCGGCCTTCGCCAATGTTCAGGACCCGGGCTTCCTGTTTGATCCGTACATTGTCGGCCTTGCTTTACCGTACATTTTTGAGTTTGATCCGGGAAGGAACATTCTCAGCCTTTTCTAGACGCGTATCGGTGCGTGGCAATTTGCAATTTACCTCTAAAGCACTGGCATGGGGCCGAGTACAAGCACTGTAGAGGGTCGTTTCAGTGGGCACTATAAGCGTAACTGAGGATTTTGCGCTCGCCGCCATCACCCGCCCCAGTTATTCCGGGGATGTTAGTTACGACTGCATCGAACCTTGCCCAGTTGCCCCAAGGCTGGCAGTTCCGTTAGGCATCACCAACCTCAGTTCTTCCGGGGATGTTAATTTTAATCGCACAGTACCTTGCACGGTTTTCCCAGGGCGGGTAGTTTCGTAATGCACTAAACGCAACTTGTTCTTTTGCGCTCGGCAAACCTTGCCCAGTACATGTATCTGCACCAGGCTACCAATGCGGGGTCAGCTGCAATCTTCTCTCGCACCAACACGAGGGTAGACTTTCATTCATTACGGTCCTGTCTTATTTATTCTTGCCGACGGGCTGGCAATGTTTGCCCCCTCCTCAGGGCTTCGAGCTTCGCTCTACGTGGGCATACGTTTGGTCACTGGATGCACCTCTCATCCATGTCTGAGTCGTTTCGTTGCTGTTTCTTTGCGTTCAGGGACTTGGGCAATATCTTGTTGGACATCGGTCAGGAGAATTGTGCATTTTATTTGTATGTATCTTTATCGTATTTCGTAATTGCACTGCTACCACTACCAGTAGTTTCCTCTCCCGATCCCTGCCCCTCTTAGCCAGACCAGAACCAGAGTCTGTTTCCAGGGTCACCGCGTGGAGGTTAGGGGCAGGGTCTTGGTTAGCGCGCCCTCTCGCTAACCCTGGCTCATGTTACCACCATGACCTCATGAGCCTTTTGACCCTGTTTTATATCTAATTTGTTGCAGGAAAGAAATTGGTGAGAGGATGTTTGTGGATTTCTCCAGAGAAACAGACCTCCCCAAGATGGCTGCAGTGTCTTCACTAGTAAATTCCCACATGCAGACTTTTCTGTTTCGTACATATAACCACCCACCAGGTGTCAGCTCCCAGTATCCAGGCAGCTGCAAGTACAAGATCTGGGAAGTCATCCGGGCCTCGTCAGCGGCTCCAGGATATTTTGAATCTTTTATCGAGACGATCAAGTTTATGAAGTAAGTTCTTTTCATTGTTAGTTTTTCACATTATAAGTTTTTTTTAATGCAAGTTTTTTTAAATACAAGTTCTTTTTAATGCAAGTTCTTTTCAGTGCAAGTTTCTTTTAAAATGCAAGTCTTTTAGCGCACATTAAAAAAAATGCAAGTTCTTAACTTTTAGTATACACAAACTAGAGAACCGCGATAGCATAGTGATTAGTACGTCAGCTTTGTAGGATAGTGGTCTGGGGTTCAATTCCAGAGTTGAATCATGTCAACACAGCTTTAATTTGATACCAGAAAAACGCTTGGAAATAAAGGAAGCCAGTGTTTATTGTTTTGGTTTGTGATGTGGCTTGTGGGAAATTTGGGGCTGCCAGAACGGCTTCTCAGGTGGCGTGTTGTATTTTAGGAGTGCGTCTTCTTTGCGATCGGTTTCATGTGCTTGTCTAAACCGCAAGATGGGTTGCCTCTATGAAGCTCCATGTCAGGTGAAGTGCCTCGAGAGTTGCCCATAGCTTTCTTTGTAAGCTTTGTTCATGGCACCATGTTTCGTTGGTGTATGTGTGATGGACATGGCTGCAGGATGTGCTCTGGAGTCTTGTGTTTCTGTCTGACAAGAACACTGTGCATTCTGAGGAGGCTTAATTCTGTGCATGTGATGGTTGAGCCTGCAGTGACCTGTTCTGAGGCAAAAGATTGTTGTGTGCTGTTTTATGTTTAGTCTACTGATGGGATCGTGTGGGTGTTTGCTGTGGGTTTGTTGCCTCCACAACTCTTTGTATTTGTGCTTGATATTTAAGGAGTTAATATAAGCTCTTTTCCCGTCCATGTTTTGCAGGGGCTCGCAAGGCGAGCAAAGAATAGTAACACTGCGACCTACAAGGCATATCATAAGAGGCGACTGAGGTAGGGGACTAGGAAGCTACCTAGTAAATCAAAAGCGTCACAGAAATCAGATTTACTGACCTACTTGTAGGCGCATAACTGGCACAATGTACAATTCTCTTAGGCTCGGATCACATACAAATCACAAAGAGTAGTTAACAAGTGCTCGATATGGAGCGGTAGAAGAAGAATGAGGTGAGAGATTGTTGTGTACTGTTTTCTGTTTAGTCTGATGATGGGATCTTGTGGGTGTTTGCTGTGGGTTTGCTGCCTCCACGTTGAGAGCCGCTGTAGCGTAGTTGTTAGTGAACTCGCTTCTCAAGGCTGGTGGTCTGGGTTCAGCTCCGCAATGCGCATGGAATTTTTCCCGACCGCGACGGTAAACTGGGTACCAGCGCGATCTGGGAAAGTAAAGGCGGCGGCGTGATGCTGACCACATCACTCATTGTGTGCCGACGGTCAATGAAAAATACAGGCCTAACACTGTATTGGCCTATATACCACAAGGTATGAAAGGGTTCCTTTACCTTTTTGCTGCCTCCACAGTCTGATGATGGGATCTTGTGGGTGTTTGCTGCCTCCACAACTCTTTGTATTTTTGTTTGATATTTTACAAGTTAATATAAGCTCTTACCCATGTAAGCTCTTCTGTAAGCAGGATCTTTTGAATGGAATTTTGTCTTAAATTAAGTTTTACTCACAAGTAAGCTGTTTCCTACATAACCTCTTCTCTATGTAAGTTCTTATCAATTTAAGTTCTTCATTTATGTCCCTTTTGTGGATTCTCAGACTGAGATGGTATGATAGAGTTGCAAACACAGACCTGTGGATAAGAACAGGACAGAAACCCATGATGACCCAGGTTAAGAGGAGAAAATGGCGATGGGTTGGGCATACCCTGCGGAAGACAGTCTTGTGTCACTAGACAAACACTTGAGTGGAACCCGCAGGGAAAACGGAACAGAGGACATCCTAAACAGACCTGGGGGCGAAGTCTTCTTGTGGAACTGAAGGGTGCTCGACTATTCTGGGAGACCATAAAGAAAACAGCCAGAGACCGGGAAAAGTGGCGAACAACTGTTGAGGCCCTATGCTCCACGAGGAGCAGAAAGGAATAAATCAAGTCATTTATGTTCTCTCATTGTCGGCTGCTATCCATCTATCTTTGTCTTCTTGCGTTCGCCAGCTATGAATTCAGGTGTAGTCAGACTGCCTGGTGTGGCGCATCTGACTGATTTTTGCATGAAGGCCTGCATTCCTTTTTATCCGTATTCCCTGCCATATAGGCGTGCCTTCTCCGACTTCTCCGACTTCAGAGGTTTTCATAATATGAGCAAATAGGAACAAGTTGTCATTCTGCGCCTTAGAACAGGACACAATCGACTCCGCAGCCACATGTATACAAAATTCAAGATTGGCAATTCAGCCATGTGTACATGTGGACAGGCACACTGGACTGCAGAGCATATACTTCAAGACTGCCCCGAATATGATACACTGAGGTAAACTCACTGGCCTAACGAAACAATACTCGACAGAAAACTACATGGACCTCTGTGTGAGCTACAAAAGACAAGAGACAACATTGAATATATAGACAAATTTCAAGCGAACGAAAGGAAGGAAGGAAGAGGTTTAAATGTATCTTATTGTAATTCCCAGTATAAACTCTTTTTCATTAAATTGTTCTCATTCTGATGTCATGATGGCAAAGTCCCTCTTCATTCGAAACCTTTTCAGAACGTTTCCCTTTGTGTGCATGACATATGCAAATTTGTATAGAAATGCACATCTCAGGCTGCAAGTATGTCTTCTTGCTGCTGTTTGTTCGGTGTCCATATCTCTTTGTTGCAGCGAAATAATGAATATGTATAGCTATATAGCTCTCAGGATGCTGGGGGTAACAAGAAGAGACTGGTTTAGAAATGAAGACATCAGGAAAAAAGTGGGTACAAAATCAGTACTGAACTTCATCAAGAAACAACAAATTAAATGGTTCGCCACATAAGCAGATTACCAACAGACAGTGCGCCAAGAGCAATGTTACTCCAATACAGCGGATACAAAGCAATAGGCCATCCATGCAAAAGGTGAACCTCAGAGATAACAGAGGCAACGGAAAACACTTTATGAAGCGCACACAAAAGCCATTTCTAGAAATCTCTTATCTTGACGCTGTGAGGCAAAACAGGATTAGATAAAAGAAAGACGATGGCTATAAACAACTCTTGATTTTGTGGTTAAATGAGAGGGTTATTTTGTGATTAAATGAGAGGGTTATTTTGTGGTTAAATGAGAGGGTTATTTTGTGGTTAAATGAGAGGGATATTTTGTGGTTAAATGAGAGGGCTATTTTGTGGTTAAGTTTGATGAATTTGTAGCTAAATGGTTGTACAAACTGAGAGGAATGTGTGTCTAAACATATGAATAATAGTAATGTATTATTAATCCTAGGACGGAGGTATTCTAACTAACAATCCAACAGCGTTAGCGGTTCATGAGAGCAGGCTTTTGTGGCCGAATGAAAACTTTCATTGTGTGGTATCGCTCGGAACAGGCAGGTTTGAGAGCACTATGGATGTACCAGCCAAAGTCTCGTTGAAACGACGGATATCTACGATAGTTGACAGTGCTACAGACACAGAAGGTGAGCAAGAACGAATCGCTGCTTCTGTACTTTTTTATGATATGTATGATCATTATCAAATAGCTTGTCCTGAGCAGAACTTTGCCACCCCAACAGTCCTTTGGAATTTCTCTCGTAGGCCAGATGTCCCCGCCTACTTGTAGGTGCATAACTGGCATAACAAAGTTTCTGTCTCTGCCGCCATCATGTTCAAACCATCAGTTACATCCTGAATCTATCTCCGCCCGTGTGGTACAGGGCCCCACAAGGAAGCAAAGAATAGTAACATTGCGACCTACAAGGCATGTCGTAAGAGGCGACTGATGTAGGACCTAGGAAGCTATCCTAGTAAATAAAAAGCATCGCAGAAATCGGATGTGCTCGCATAACTGGCACAATGTAAAATCGCTCTTAGGCTCAGATCACAAACAAATCACACAGAGTAGTTAACAAGTGGTCGATATGGAGCGTTTGAAGAAGAATCCATCATCTCCGTGGTCTTCCTCTTCCCTCTTTGCTGAGATGCCTCCTTCCATGATGGTCTTCTTGTCCTCCGTGATATGTATATGGTTGTATAATATTTTAAAATGAAAATTGACAGGTGTTATATGTTCTTATAAGGGCATGGTGCCCGTCTGCCCAGCGTGTTCGTAGTGCGTTGGACTACGGGTGACTATCCCTCTGTGTGTGTGGGTTCAATTCCGGGATGGCAGAAAAAGCCACAGATTCCCCAGATTTACGGTGTTCGTGGCACCGAACCGAAGGTTACGATGTCCATGGCACCGAGTCAAAGAGCTGAAAAGCTCAAGTGCTTCTGGATCTAAAAAAATAAAAAAATAAGGGCATGGTTCCTGGAGTACGAGGCAGGGGATGACCAAGATGAAGGTGGCAACAGAACATCAAAGAAACCTTGAAAATGACGCTGGAGGACACAGGAAAACATGATAGAAACAGGAGTTTTCCAGGCCGGCTGTGATGTAAGCGATGTTCTGAAAGTGAAAAGCTACCCGATAATATGTCCTTATGGCAATAAAGGATGCAAGGAGATCCACCACTCATTCCTGTGCAGAATCATGAGAATATCTTGTGGAGAAGAGAGCTGTAAATGGATATTGGGTGATACAGATGAAATACTTTGTCTGGACCCGCATAGAATAGCAACACTGCGACCTATAAGGCATGTCGTAAGAGGCGACTTCTTCTTCTTCTTTGCGTTCGTTCTTTACGGCCAATTTTAATCACGCTTTGTGATATGTTTGATCTTTGCCAAGAACGTGTATACGTTGCACATTGGTTTGGTAGGCCCCTAAACACATAGACTTCTGCACGTTTAGGACATGTGCATCCGATTTCAGCCAAGCCTCCTTAGTTGCCTCTTACCACATGCGTGGCAGGTAACAGTGGTTCTATTCTTTACACCCCAAATTTGGGCCCGGTAACCACTCGGGCGAGAGGCGACTGAGTTAGGGGCCTAGGAAGCTCCCCTAGTTAATAAAAAATTGGATGTGTTGGCCTACTTCTAGGTGCATAACTGGCACAAAATACAATCACTCTTTGGCTTGGATCACATACAAATAACAGAGTGGTTAACAAGTTGTCGATATGGAGCGTTCGAAGAAGAATTTTCAGACATTATGTTATGACGTGCCTGTCACTTCTGTTTTAGGCCAGAGTGTGCAGGAGGTAGGAGGACCAATTCCTTACCTCATGTGTGGAATATTGAGTGTAGGATCGAACCCACAACCCTTTTGTGTCCGGTTCAATAAATAAACACTCTCTGTATTACGACTATTCCTCCCACACTTTGATGTTATTTATCCATTATTTGTTTCGTGTATTTTATTCATCTTAATAAACTGAATCCTATCTCGTTTTTTCAAATACAGCTGTTCACCAAACCTTGCAAGATCTACTTCCTGCCCGCACATATTTTCGTTTCAACCCATACCTGTCTGAAGAGTTCAGCCTCGATGAAATTCGTCCGGACAAAATGTCACAGATGCAGCTTGATGCACAGATGTACGCAAGACGCAACAGCTATAAGTTGACTGCAGTCTCCGAGAGACTAATGGAAAAGAGAAAACTCCAGCAAGTTGCCAGAGACACGCTTAAAGGAGTTGTTGATCAAATATAAAATATATTCAGCATGAAAGTAACACGTATGTAAGATAACGATGAAGCTTGTACCTCATTTAGTTGAGTTGTCGGATCATCATCACTGCACATCGAACCAATTAGTTCATAAATCCTCTGATCTCCACAGTATGTCTCTTGGCATGTAGTGACTAAAGACACGTTTTTAGTTTAGTCGTTGGATTATCATCAGTGCATATTGAACCATTTAGTTCAAACTGCTCCGATCTTCTCCTCAGTATGTCTCAGCGTGTGCCGACTAGCGACACTAGTTCTTTGTTTAATCGTCAGATCATCATCACTGCATACCAGACCAATTAGTCAATAAGTTCTCCGATTTCCTCTTATGTCTCTCAGCATGTGGCAACTAGTGACACCAGTTCTTTGTTTAGTTTAGTCGTCGGATCATTATCCTGCACACGAATCAATTAGTCCGTAAGTGCTCCGATCTCTTCCTCAGTATGTCTCTCAGCGTGTGGCGACTAACGACAGCAGTTCTTTGTTGGTTTACTATTCTTCTTCGGCTACCAGTATAGTGCTCGTGTCTAGCACACCACACTTGACTTGGAATTCTTGCAGTCAGGTTAGTGTTGTAGATTCACCACCATTACTTGAATCATTTACACATCCTTGCTCCCTCTTAAGGAATTTAGAATATCAGCCTAGCCCATTGCTCGCCGCTTTTTTCAGCAGACTATTGGTGCATTCATTTCCCCTTACATCTCATTGCCTATTTGAATCAATTTTGTTTGATATGTTGTTATGACACTATAAAACTTTGGGTAAAATAAACATTACAAACATGTTGAAATCATTCAGTAAGTATAAGTATATATATAAAGCAACATAAAATGCAATTTAAGAACTGGAATTTTACTCATCTGTTTTTGGCTAAAATTAGGATGTCTCTATCCTACAAGCCGTTGGGCAGCGCTATCTGAGATGTCCAAGGGCGCCTGTATGATACATCCCTGGCGCCCTATGTTATTCCGCAGGCTTTAACGTTTTTCAGAATTACAAGACAAAATATTTATTACAATTTTTAAAAAATCAGTGTTGGGCCCTTACCTGTTAGTGCCGCAGAGGATGATAACCAGTTATGTTTTAAATGTGTACAATCCAAAGCGTTGTCCTACATATGAACGAGAGCTGCTCGGAATGTTTACATTTTGTTTAGTTGCCTATTGGCTCTATACCAGTGGAGAGAGAGCTCAGGAAGAGACGCTAGCGATGGATAGGACATACACTGAGAAGACCGACCGGAAGCATCGCAAGACAGGCATTGTTTTGGAACCCGCAGGGAAAGAGGAGTAGGGGAAGGCCTAGGCAGACCTGGAGAAGAGAGTTGGAGGCGGATATAAAGAGGATAGGCAAAACATGGAAAGAATTGGAAGGGATGGCAAGAGAGAGGAAGAGATGGAAGAAGTTTGTTGAAGACCTGTGCTCCGATGGGAGTTGAAAGGTGATGATGATGCCTATTGGCTCTATGAAGGCCCCCATCTCTTGGCTGTGGTCAAGTGTGCACTACACTATGATCTTAGCCACAAGGCAGAGAAGAAGGAAAAATTGAGCGTTGGTCAAGACAATGGCCTTCTTCTAATGCTCCACAACAACCAACTGTTAACCACTCTGTGTGATTTGTATGTGATCTGAGTCTAAGAGCGATTGTACATTGTGGCAGTTATGCGCATAGGCACATCCAATTTCTGCGACGCTTTTTATTTACTAGTATAGCTTCCCTAGGTTCTACATCAGTCGCAATTTATGACATGCCTCGTAGGTTGCATTGGTGCTATTCTTTGCTTCCTTAGGGCCCCAGCACCACACAGGCGAATGGCCTTCTAAATATACGGGTTTTTTTCCTTTTCCAAAAGCTGCTTTAGAATGGTTGATTCTACCTGTTATTTCTATATTAAATTTACCATCAGATATAATCATTATACATATCTATTTGTATTGTTTTTTCTTTAATTAGAACTGTTCTCTTGACCATATTTACACTAGGAATTTTTTTTGTTTATCATCTTTGAATATATTTATTTTTGCATTTGTAGGGAGAGAATGAGATTTTGTGGGAGTCGTCTCCTTCAGTCCCTTGCAATCATCATTATCATGAAGCTAGGCAGTCTGAAGACTAGTGATAAAGTCATCTGACTGTACCCAGTCATCATTCATCTAAACATGAAGGATTGACTTGATTGCACCGGGTTTTACCCCATATGGCTCGGTACATTTCCTGCAGAAATGGCACAGCACCTGCCGAGAGTGTTCACAAAACATGAACTACATACCTCTGACAACAATCCTGGGGAAGGGAGGGGGATGGGAGTGGTGGGGTCTCTGTGGCGTACTGGTTAGGTGCTCCTCTCTCATGCCAAAGGTACCAGGTTCGCTCCTCGTGGAGCCATCTGGATATTTTTCCATATAACCCTGATCTCAGTTGTAAATAAGATCGAGTTCCTAGTCCTATCAGAGACAGATGATAAAACGTAGATCCTGTGCTCAGGTTGAAGAGCAGGCTGGAAAGTTGCTGCCCAGGCAAAGTGCATTGGAAAAGACTCGAAATAAAATACCTACAAAAATATCTTCACCATCTTCAAAATTATATTGGGGACCCTCGTCGGTGCTACAGAGTTCAAAAACTGCACCTGACATCTTCCTGTGTAAGAAAGAGATCGGAGCACACATGGTTACTCTCCAAAGTCCAATGATGATGGCCCTGTCAATCAATCAACAATCCTAGGGGGTCTCTGGAAAAAATGCACTAGTTCATAAGTACGGTTCCAACTTCAATGCAACGGGTTGCTCCGTTCCTGTGCCAATGAAAATGCATCGAAATGCTAACAACTGTGAAATGTTTCCTGTGTGAACTAATTCCAGAATGAAACAGCCGCGTCCACCACAAAAAGCAACCTGCACCGCATAAAATGCATATGGCGTCGCTAATGTAGCAACACAAAACTGTTCATCACTTGAATTGCAATTCTTGTGGAAGGGAACATCAATCATGACAAAATCCAGCTTTCTGCACTCGCAATATAACTGCATACGGCAGATTGAGCTTGTTCGTCATAACTGCTGTCCGCCATTTTCTGAATACACACAACAAACGCACGGTTGACACAGCAAAAGCATTCCATGTAACAGTCATAGTTCACAGCGTTGCTCAAGCACTAACTCAGTAGCTCGGCAACGAAACCGGAAAATACCCGACCAAACATGGCGAAAATGCACTAGCAAAGTTGTGTTCAGAATCAAACAGTTCTGACTCTGAATGGCACTCCGCATTCCGCCATTGCTGGCCAGATTTTTCCACTAGTGAACAGAATGGTGCAGTCTGGATTTCGAACCCACGAGCTTCAGAACTCAAGGCATTCAGAACCACTTAGCTACAGAGACTCCATCATCGTCATGAGGTTAGACAATCTGAAGACTGGCGATAAAAGTCCTATCGTGTTTTTAAAAAAAATCAATTAAAAAAATTTTGTTGTTGTGGGTCCCTTAATGTTTCCCATGTTAAAATAGTTCTCTATGAATCCGATGCTTAGAAAATGAATAAAAATTTCCATCACACTGAGTGTAGGATGTAGGGATATTGTAATGGATTTTTTTTTTTCTTTCGTCCGCTTTCAACTCAGGCGAAGTTCCATCTCTGAAACTGATTTTTGCGTGAAAATCTGTTTTCCAATTTCTTACAATGGCAACAGCGTGCACATTGTAAATTACTTTACACTGGCAGCCGTGTGCTCAATGTACTCGTAATTAGTATTCCTCGCCATACAGGCAGATTTTCTCCGACTTCAGAGGTACTCACGTTATCGTCCTGAGTAAGACCAGGGGACTCGAACAAATGCCGGACAGTAGGTTCGAACCCGAGCTATGAGGCGTCTCACAGCTAGCAGGCCGAGCTACTATCAACTACTCTAGGCAGTCCCCTATTGTAATGGATGATGTATGTATTGAAGAATGGAACATGTGTATAAATACTTGTACAATGATATTAACTATATTCAGGAGTATTTGTGTGTGTACTTGTACAATGTGTGATTATATTGAGTTGGAGAACCAACTATATTGAGGAGTATTTATGTGTGTGTGTGTATATATGAATTGTTATGTTAGAACTGCCATACTGCATTTAGGCTGAATTTGATCTGGTGTACAGTAGCGAACAAGAAGGTTATAAAGTTGTACAATATTCAAAGTTTTTATTTTGTAGTTTTACTATATGGTATGAAAGCTAGTTGGACGACATCTACCATCTCACTAGAAGAGATCGCCTGAGTGGTTACCGGGGCCAAATTTGGGATGTAAAGAATAGAACCACTGTTACCTGCCACGCATGTCGTAAGAGGTGACTAAGGAGGTTTGCTGAAATCGGATGCATGTGTCCTAAACGCAAGAAGTCTATATGTTTAGGGTCTACCAAACCAATGTGCAACGTATACACGTTCTTGGCAAAGATCAAACATATCACAAAGAGTGATTAAAATTGGTCGTAAAGACGAACGCAAAGAAGAAGAAGACTAGAAGAGATGTTTACAGAACACATGGCCAACCAACTCTATCCCAAATGACATCTATCATCATTTATTGACACTTATGACATTTTTGCTCAGGTCGTGCATATATCTGTTTTATAATCAGATGAACATAATCTTGTTACTTCCTGTGATCGTATTTTGCCCCTGGCATACAGGATTGCTGCAGCCATCTAACCATCTTTTCGATTATTTTTTTCTTTATGCTTCTGTTGTAGAAGACATTGCTGTACTGGGAGACCTTGTCTCTATATGGAGCCAACCACTTCATTCTTTAGCCTGACACTAACAACAAAACATAACCCTCCATAGTGCTGGAGTTCTGTTCTTTATTCAGTGTTATTGTAAATCTCCTAGAAGTCTTTACATTAGTTATTTCTGAATGCGTTGCCTCACTGTCATGTTGTCGGTTAAAAATATTAAAAATGTGTTGTCTATATTGTGCTGTCGTAGAATAGTTCTTTGGTCGCTCTTAACAATGGGCTCCACTGTGTAGGTTAGCATTTGCTTTTGTTCTAGCCCTTATCTCAGCGAGTTCCTCTTCTGGACTGATTATGTTCGCTAAATCTGAATTCTTTCAATTAGTTTATTCTTAGTGAATTGTACATGGATGTCCATTATTACTGTTTTCATTCCAGCCTGGCATTTCTTGTTTCTTGTAACCAGGGCTACTGGACTAGGTTGACGAGCTATTTGCTTTGCTAGCCGAGCTATATACTCTAACATTTTCCAGTCTATCTGCTCATGATATTATACTAAACTAATAATTGAAATGTTAAATATCACAAGTGTATTAGTAATGACAGGAGTATTTAGTATGTGTACTTGTCAATATTCATTATTCTGTTTCAGTTTAATTGATTTTATGTCATGTGTGTTACCACAGATTTTTGTTAAGGATGACCATACTGCATTAGCTGTTTATTTGAGTAGTACAGTACGAAAAGTATTGTAAATTGTATCATTTCTAGAATTCTGACTCTTGAGTTATTAACATATGCACAAAGGCTAGTGTGAGCGACACAACACTGGTGCCTGACCACCATGATGTAATGGAGAACCTGTTCCGCGTCATTCTTCTAAGTGTTCTAACTGTACATGCTACTGTGAAGAAGGCCATGTAGTTACCTAATCAGTTGTCCCTGGAGCACATATTCTTCAAGGATCTTCCATAGTTTGCACCTGTTTACCCTATCAAATGCCTTTTCTTGGTCTATAAATATAAGCTGTTTACTGATTATTTAAGTTGACATCTTATGACATTATTTTCCACAGACGCCAACATATACCATATTTTAATAATCACATGAACATAAAAATACTTGTTACTTCCTGTAATACCGCATTTTAGGCGACCAGGACTAGGGGACATGAGCCTGAGGAAAAATAGCTGCATGGCTAGTGCAGCCGCCACAAAACTTTTCAGATTATGATTTTTTTCTTTATGCCACCGACAGAAAAATAAAAAAAATAATTGGGCTACTGGGACTGAACCCTTGTCTCTCAAATGGGAGCCGCGCTCGAATCCATTTAGCCTGACACTCAACAACACAAACATAACACACTCCAAAGTGCATCGCTTTTTACACATCTTTATTCAACTATTGACTACAATCTCCTAGAATGTTCTTCTTCTTCTTTCTCGAATCCTGTATGCCTCACAGCGTCAGGTCAGGAAGAGATTTCAAACGGGCCCTAGTATGCGCTTCGTAGATAGTCTCTTTCGTCCGTCTCTGTTATCTTTTGCGTGGCGGCCTTTTGCTTTGTACCCATTGTATCGGAGCAGCATTGCTCTTTGGGGTGCACTGTCTGATGGTAATCTGCTTACGTGGCGAACCATTTAATTTGTTGTTTCTTGATGAAGTCTAGTACTGATGTTGTACCCACTTTTTCCTGATGTCTTCATTTCTCAACCGGTCTCTTCTTGTTACACCCAGCATTCTGCGTAGACACTTCATCTCTGTTGTGACTAGTTTGTTATATGCCGACAATTATTGGAAAAACATCTTTTTCACAGAATTACTCAAATAACATGATATTAAAACAAAACTCAATAAGTTAGAAAAGTTAAATTATCACAAGATGGTATTGAGCAAAAGGACAAGATTTCACAGTATGATGGACATTGAATATCTTATTGCCTGTAATCCAGTTTAAACTTGATTTATGCCTGAGTGGTTACCGGGCCCAATTTGGGGTGTAAGGAATAGAACCACGGTTACCTGCCACGCATGTCGTAAGAGGTGAATAAGGAGGTTTGGCTGAAATCGGATGCATGTGTCCGCTAGGGAATGCTAACCCGAAACAAATGCTTGCAGAAAACAGATGCACCAGGCCGTAAGGCGCATAACATGGTGCAACGACCACTCACAATAAGGGATGGGATAACGGATTCTACGGTCGTCAATCTGCCTCAGAGATTTAACCACACATTAAGAATGTCAGACCTACCATCACGAGGGTGGCCAAAACTTACTGCGAAAAGAGGTCGGCACAAACAGGGAAGCAGAAATCATAGGTATTATATCCTACAGAACTGCCCCCAGTATGCAGACTTGAGAAGAAAGAGGTGGCCCACTTACACTAGCGTCCAAGACAAACTGTATGGGTTGGCTGATAATCTGAGGCAGACGGCTGCCTTTTTAGAGAATCTGAAATCCCAATCTAGTGAGAATGCAGAAGAAGAAACTTGATTTACAGATTTGATCAATATATGTGATGAACAGCAGCGGTGATAGTACGCATCCTTGTCTTACTCCTGACCCTACATGGAACCTTTCTGATAGTCCTGTGTTTGTTTGAATGGCTGTTTATATAGAGGCTCTTACATAGATAAATTAGGCGGTCATTAACCCCATTGTTTGACAATACTTTCCACAACTTGTGTCTGTCTACATGGTCGAACGCTAATACTGGGTCAGCATATGGTCACCAAATACCAAAGTTGATAACACTGTTCTCGTGATCACGAGTTGTGGAAGTTTCTAGGCTAGCTTGGCCGGAATATTCGCAGTGTACACACAGTTGGACTACAGGAGGCCCTGATCCTTTACTTGGAGATCTAAATTACAAGTACATCTGAAGTCACTTAGGCTAGTGGTCAGGGTTCAATTCTACAATCACTACAGCCTTGTAGTTCGATTGGGGACAATCACAGGCTAGCGGAGCAAACCGTACACACAACTGGACGGCAGGCAAATCAAGTAGTCCAAAAAAGACAAGTAACCTGGGCAATGACGCTCAACAACCCAGGAGGGAAGGTTGTCTTAGGGTAGCTACCCTAAAAGAAAATATCAACCTGCTGCCTTGCAGGTCGGCTGGGAATGCCAAAGGCTGACGGAGAGCGAACCCAGTAAATGCTGGCTGAAATCGAACACATCGCCGAAAGGATAAGCACCAGAGCTTCAAATGGCGCTGAAGATGTGACGAATCACACCCGTTCTTGGTGTAGGCTGTTTATATATCACAATCGCCCGAGTGGTTACTGGGGCCCAAATTTGGGGTGTAAAGAATGGAACCACTGTTACCTGCCACGCATGTCGTAAGAGACGACTAAGGAGGTTTGGCTGAAATCGGATGCACATGTCCTAACGTGTAGAAATCGATGCGTTTAGGGACCTACCAAACCAATGTGCAACGTATACCGTTCTTGGCAAAGATCAAACATATCACAAAGAGTGATTAAAATTGGTCATAAGAAGCGAAAGCAAAGAAGAAGAATACATCACAATAAGAATGATCAAAATGGCCAAAATGGCCAAAAACAACAATGGAGAAAAAGAACTCCACACTGAGCGTGGAATATTTTTCAGACTGTAACGGAACTCAGGTTGACCTATCCTCAATTGGGTACCAGAAAACGCACTGGGAAGTAAAGATGGCCGACGTGATGTTGACCACATCATGTACCGACAGTTCAAGAAAAATACAAGCCTACCACCGCATTACCCAATATACCTCAAGGTATGAAAAAGGGTTTCTTTTACATCTGAAGTCGGGAGTAAGCTCACATGAATAGCGAGGGACACTGGTGATTTTTTTTTTTCTGATCCAGAAGCACTTGAGCTTTTCAGCTCTTGGCTCGGTGCCATGGACATCGTAACCCTTCGGTTCAGTGCCACGAACACCGTAAATCTGGGGATTTTTCTGCCATCCCACGGAATTAAACCCGCACACACAGAGGGATAATCACCCGTAGTCCAACGCGCTACGAACACGCTGGGCAGACGGGCGTGATAAAGAAATAAAGAAAGCAAACCTGCACACAAAAATCAGAAGTGCAATATTTATGCCTGAAATCGTAGTGAGCGAACGGATAAAAAAACCCAACTCCTGAAGAATCCCAGAATAAGAAGAATAGAAAAAAACGTAGATACACACTGCGTAATATTGCATATAAAGTTCCAGAACATGGATGGATAATTAAATAGTCTGTCCTAAACTCTACCCTCATACGTGACATCATCTATGCCAGTCATGTACATCATATATGTCATGTACATCATGATTGTCATATAAAAATCAACCTTCAATATCTAATTCCTCCAATAAATCATCAATGACTCTGAGATTGTCGTTGGCTTCCTCCATCTCGCTGTACGTTAGAACAAAACTGGATATGTAGTATCGAATCTCATCAATGATGTCAATGGTGTCAGTTTCTTCTCTCCCTTTGATGTTACTGGCATCCTCTAAGACCAGTTCTTTGAAATCTTCCATTTTGATGACCTAGAGAAGATTGGATTATGTTACTGGTAGATGTGGAGTTAGATTAAAAAGAGGGTATTGGACAGTTCAATAACATGATGATAGAGAGAAGGAACATGGTGAGGGATAAAAGTAGCAAAAATATGATGGAGAGAGTCAACAAGATGATGATGGAGAGTTATTGGTTAATGAACCTTCTTCTTCTTTGCGTTCGTTCTTACGACCAATTTTAATCACTCTGTGATATGTTTGATCTTTGCCAAGAACGTATACACGTTGCACATTGGTTTGGTAGGCTCCTAAGCGCATAAACTTCTACACGCTTAGGACATGTGCATCCGATTTCAGCCAAACCTCCTTAGTCGCCTCTTACAATATGCATGGTAGGTAACAGTGGTTCTATTCTTTACACCCCAAATTTGGGTCCCAGGAACCACTCGGGCGATTAATGAACCTGATATCACAGCACTCTGGGCAGACACATATGTGCTCATTCTCCCCCAACAGATTTAGAAGGGTATGCATACTGATGGCTTCTGTAGCTCGCTGGGTTGTTTTTTTTCCGATCCAGAAGCACTTGAGCTTTTCAGCTCTTTGGCTCGGTGCCATAAACATCGTAACCCTTCGGTTCGGTGCCACGAACACCGTAAATCTGGGGCTTTTTCTGCCATCCCACGGAATTGAACCTGCACACACAGAGGGATAGTCACCCGTAGTCCAACGCGCTACGAACTCGCTGGGCAGACGGGCATGGCTCGCTGGTTAAACACATTCTCTCTCTGCTTCTTAAGCAACCAGGTCTACTTGTACTATGATGGAGAGAGTTAGCAACTCTTAGTTTTCTGATCTTTGTTTTCCTATCAGTTCCATCCCTTACTGTATTTAGTTGTTTAATTATTTGTAAGGCCATGTTTGTTATTTTAATTTTCTTCATCCCATTTTCATCTTTTGTTAGCAGTGAACCGAGATCTTCAAAAATGTTTCAGTGCTTAGCCTGAGTGGTTACCGGGGCCCAAACTTGGGGTGTAAACAATAGAACCACGGTTACCTGCCACGCATGTCGTAAGAGGTGACTAAGGAGGTTTGGCTGAAATCGGATGCATGTGTCCGCTAGGGAATGCTAACCCGAAACAAATGCTTGCAGAAAACGTATGCACCAGGCCGTAAGGCGCAACGACCCCTCATAATGAGGAATGGAATAACGGATTCTACGGTAGCCAATCTGCTTCGGAGATTTAGCCACGCAGTAAGAATGTCAGACCTACCATCAAGAGGGTGGTCAAAACTTCCTGTGGGAAGAGGTCGGCACAAACGGGGAAGTAGAAATCATAGGAATTATATCCTACAGAACTGCCCCCAGTATGCAAACTTGAGAAGAGAGAGGTGGCCCACTTATACTAGCATCCAAGACAAACTGTATGGCGTGGCTGATAATCTGAGGCTGCCTTTATTAGAGAATCTGAAATCCCAATCTAGTGAGAACGCAGAAGAAGAAGAAGTTTAAGTGCTTAGTCCTATCATCGACAAGTAATTAAAAAGCAAGTCCTGTGCTCAAGTTGAGCATATAAAAGAGTCTTTGGCAGTTGAAATCAATGAGTAAGCTGGAAAGTTGCTGCCTAGACAAAAATCACCATTACGGATTAAGAAAACAATTTCTACAAACTTTCACTATCCTCAAAATTACATTTAGATCGTCGTTGGTGCTACAGAGTTTGTGTTCTACCGATGAGATCTTCCTGTGTAAGAAAGTCACAAAGCACACATTGTTTCAGTTTGCAATATCCTCATTGCACTTCGGATATGTCCATAGGTGCTCCGATCTCCTTCGTAATATCTCCACCAGCGTGAAGCGACTAACTGTACCAGTTTGATACTGATTGATGAGCCTACTCATATACCTGTTATGTTGTTTCTTTCTGGTCTATTCAATCTTTAATCCAAACTCTGGACATCTAGCAATTTGTGTAGATTGGTTTAAATGAAAATCCACTTTGAAAATAACACATTGTTACTAACCTGAAGTGTAATGTTGACAGTTAAATTAGTCAATCAATCAATCATAAACATAGTAGACATGAAAAGAAAGGATTAACTCTTAGTGGACCAAGCGCCACGCTAAGTGGCGTTGGAAGTGGACACGTTTTTACATTCCGCCACGCTAAGTGGCGTTTGGTTATCAAAACGTGAAAGCGCTTGTAAAACGTGACTTTTGCCCTGGTCCACTAAGAGTTAAGCATGAATATAAAGAAACTTCACAGGCAGCTAAACAACAGATGATCAACAGCATTTTTATACCTACTTTGTGTTACCAGAGCCAAACATGGACAATGAGCAAAGCGAAGTCACAAAAATAACTACATGTGAAATGCGTTGCTTGTGAAAAGATACCAACAACACAAGAAAAGACACCAACATCAGCATAAGAAAGAAAGTTGGCACAGAACCTTGCTTGAATTACATTGAGAAACAAAGTCACCAACATCAGCATAAGAACAGAAAGTGGCAAGAACCTGGAATTACATTGAGAAACAAAGTCACCAACATCAGCATTAGAAAGAAAGTTGGTACAGAACCTTGCTTGAATTACATTGAGAAACAAAGTCACCAACATCAGTATAAGAAAGAAAGCTGGCACAGAACCTTGCTTGAATTACACTGAGAAACAAAGTCACCAACATCAGCATAAGAAAGAAAGCTGGCACAGAACCTTGCTTGAATTACATTGAGAAACAAAGTCACCAACATCAGCATAAGAAAGAAAGCTGGCATAGAACCTTGCTTGAATTACATTGAGAAACAAAGTCACCAACATCAGCATTAGAAAGAAAGTTGGTACAGAACCTTGCTTGAATTACATTGAGAAACAAAGTCACCAACATCAGTATAAGAAAGAAAGTTGGTACAGAACTTGTTGAATTACATTGAGAAACAAAGTCACCAACATCAGCATAAGAAAGAAAGTTGGCACAGAACCTGCTTGAATTACATTGAGAAACAAAGTCACCAACATCAGCATTAGAAAGAAAGTTGGCACAGAACCTTGCTTGAATTACATTGAGAAACAAAGTCACCAACATCAGCATAAGAAAGAAAGTTGGCACAGAACCTTGCTTGAATTACATTGAGAAACAAAGTCACCAACATCAGCATTAGAAAGAAAGTTGGCACAGAACCTTGCTTGAATTACATTGAGAAACAAAGTCACTAACATCAGCATAAGAAAGAAAGTTGGCACAGAACCTTGCTTGAATTACATTGAGAAACAAAGTCACCAACATCAGCATAAGAAAGAAAGTTGGCACAGAACCTTACTTGAATTACATTGAGAAACAAAGTCACCAACATCAGCTCAGCATAAGAAAGAAAGTTGGCACAGAACCTTGCTTGAATTACATTGAGAAACAAAGTCACCAACATCAGCATAAGAAAGAAAGTTGGCACAGAACCTTGCTTGAATTACATTGAGAAACAAAGAATGAAGTGGTTTGGCCACTTAATAAGAATGCATCCAAACTCCACAGTATACAGTCTTCTACAACAGAACATCAGGAAAGAAGGCAAGAGGAAGACCATGGAAAAGATGGTTAGATGACATAGCAGAATCCTGTGAAAGAACAAAAATAACAATCACCCAAGCCACCAGAACAACGTAAGACAAAAACAGAAAACCACGACACTGGACAACAACCCGGTAGCAGTGTGACGACAAAAGAAGAAGAAGATAAAGAAAACGTTGGTAATGGTTATCTCTAAGAAACAGGAAACACCAAAATGTAATATCAAAATAAATAACACAACACTGAAACAAGTCCATCGATTCAAGTATCTGGGAACATTTCTAACATCAGATGGAAGATGTACAACAGAATTTGAAGTAGAATAGCTCAAGCAAAAACAGCTTTTATGGAAATGAAAATGACAATATGTGTGAATTCACTACCAATGACACTGTAAAAACGAGTACTCCAGTGATATATTGAACCAATACTTATGTATGGCAGCGAATCATGGACAATAAACAAGCAATCAATAAGATCATTGGAAGCCACAGAGATGTGGTTTTACAGAAGAATGCTGAAAATTCCATGGACAGCGAAGGAAACAAATGATGAGGTTTTAAATCAGGCCTGCACACAAAGAAATAGAATCTGAATAAGAATCAGATAATCAAAGTTCTTTGAGCATATAATGCGAAGAGAAGGTTTCGAATATTTGGTGACAACGGGTAAAATTCAAGGAAGGAGATATCGTGGAAGATGGAGGGAGAAGATGTTGGATGGTCTGACATCTTGGTTCGACAAAGATCTTCGTCAGAACTGATTAACTGCACCAAGAAGAGAGAGTTGTGGAGAGACCTGATCGCCTATGCCGGATGGCATGGCACTTAATTGATTGAGTAGACCTTTGACCTTTTAAACTGACCTTTGTCAAATTGTTGGCAATAAACTCAGCACAGTGGGTCTCAAGTCGTGGCAAGTGGAACAACCTTGATGTTCTGATCATGCTAACAACGTTGTATAGATCAACATAATGGATCATAGAAGCTCCACACAGACGTTTGAGACCTGGTAGTAGGAACATGTCTGCAAACATCAAGACTTCATTGACAGTGTCTGGATTCAACTGCAGAAAAAAATGTTAACAATGGAATCAATTCAAAATGCATTGTTATCAAAATTATACATAGGAACAATTATTGGTAGGAAACTGTTAGGGAATGGTATTCTAGACTTCATTGACAGTGTCTGGATTCAACTGCAGAAAAAAATGTTAACAATGGAATCAATTCAAAATGCATTGTTATCAAAATTATACATAGGAACAATTATTGGTAGGAAACTGTTAGGGAATGGTATTCTTAACTTTATGTGTCCAACGTTTCATGGGCAACTAACTTGGTTCAGTTTTATCTCTGAATGACTTATCCATCGCCTTTGCGCCTGAAGTCTTGCCTCTGATTGACTTATCCATCGTGTCTGACTATCTTACCCGTTGCCTCATTCATCGAGTCTGATTGTCTTACCTGTTGCCTCTGGTTATCTTACCCCTCACCACTGACTATCTTATCCATTGTCTGACCATCTTACTCTTTGCCTCATTCATTATCTCTGACTGTCTTACCCTTTGCCTTATCCATCTTCTCTCTGACCATCTTACCCATTGCCTGATCCATCTTCTCTCTGACCGTCTTACCCTTTGTCTCATTCATCTTTCTCTGACCGTTTTACCCTTTGCTCATCATCGCTCTGACCATCTTACCCTTGCCCACCATCATCTCTACCATCTTACCCTTTGCTCATCCATCATCTCTGACCACTCTTACCCTTTGCCTCATTCATCTGTCTGACTTCTTACCCATTACCTCATCCTCGTCTTGACCTCTTACCCCTTACCACCTTATAATTGTCTCAACCGTCTTACCCCTTGCCTCCTGACTGCCTTACCCTTTGTCTCTGCCTTATCCCTTTCTTTGTACCTTAACTCTCGCCTCTAACTGCCTTATCCTTGACTACCTCATCCCTGACTACCTTATCCCTGACTACCTTATCACTGACTACCTCATCCCTGACTACCTTATAGATGACTATCTTATCCATGACTACCTAATCCATGACTACCTTCTTCTTCTTCTTTGTGTTCGTTCTTTATGACCAATTTTAATCACTCTTTGTGATATGTTTGATCTTTGCCAAGAGCATGTATACGTTGCACATTGGTTTGGTAGGCCCCTAACGCATAGACTTCTACACATTTAGGACATGTGCATCCGATTTCAGCCAAACCTCCTCAGTCGCTCTTAGACATGCGTGGCAGTAACAGTGGTTCTATTCTTTACACCCCAAATTTGGGCCCGGTAACCACTCGGCGCATGACTACCTCTGACTCTTCATGTGGCCTAGCAAAAGAGAAAATAATCAAAAACAATATATATATATTTAACGAAACAAACAAAACAACAAACTCACTTCGCAAGAATCGGAGTATATGTATGTACAAATCTGTACAAAAATATCCAGAGAAATATCATGAAGATAAACTACAGGTACATCTCCGCTGTGTTTGTTTTCTCCAAAATGGTTCTCCAACATAGCCTTGAAGTAGTCACTTCGTCCCACAAAAAGCCTGTCCGTTAAATAGATGTGGTAAAACTCAGAAAATTTGTACATTCTTTCTTTTTTTTCCCCTTCCTTCCTTCCTTCCTCCATTTACCTTTCTTTTTTTTTCTTCCTTCCATTCTACCTTTCTTTCTTTACTTCTTCCTTCTCTCCATTCTACCTTTCTTCTTTCTTCCTTCTCCTTCCCCTCTTCCTTTCCTTCTCCATTCTACCTTCTTCTTCTTCCTCTCCATTCACCTTTCTTTCTTTCCTTCCTTCCTCCATTCTACCTTTTCTTTTCTTCCTTCCTCCATTCTACCTTCTTTCTTCTCTTCCTCCATTCTACCTTTCTTCTTTCTTCCTTCCTCCATTCTACCTTTCTTTCTTTTCTTCCTTCCTCCTACCTTTCTTTCTTTCTTCCTTCCTCCATTCTACCTTCTTTCTTTCTTTTCTTCTCTTTCTTTTTTCCTTCCTCATTCTACCTTTCTTTCTTTTCTTCCTTCCTCCATTCTACCTTTCTTTCTTTTCTTCCTTCCTCCATTCTACCTTTCTTTCTTTTCTTCCTTCCTCCATTCTACCTTTCTTTCTTTCTTCCTTCCTCCATTCTACCTTTCTTTCTTTTCTTCCTTCCTTCCTCCATTCTACCTTTCTTTCTTTTCTTCCTTCCTCCATTCTACCTTTCTTTCTTTTCTTCCTTCCTCCATTCTACCTTTCTTTCTTTCTTCCTTCCTCCATTCTACCTTTCTTTCTTTTCTTCCTTCCTCCATTCTACCTTTCTTTCTTTTCTTCCTTCCTCCATTCTACCTTTCTTTCTTTCTTCCTTCCTTCCTCCATTCTACCTTTCTTTCTTTTCTTCCTTCCTCCATTCTACCTTTCTTTCTTTCTTCCTTCCTCCATTCTACCTTTCTTTCTTCTTCCTTCCTTCCTCCATTCTACCTTTCTTTCTTTCTTCCTTCCATTCTACCTTTCTTTCTCTTCTTCTATTCTACCTTTCTTTTCTTCTTCCATTCTACCTTTTTCTTTCTTCCTTCCTCCATTCTACCTTTCTTTCTTTTCTTCCTTCCTTCCTCCATTCTACCTTTCTTTTTTTCTTCCTCTCCATTCTACATTTCTTTTCTTCCTTCCTTCCTCCATTCTACCTTTCTTTCTTTTCTTCCTTCCTTCTTTCCTTCTCATTCTTTTCTTCTTTCTTCCTTCCTTCCATTCTACATTCTTTCTTTTCTTCCTTTTCCTCCATTCTACCTTTCTTTTTTTCTTCCTTTCTCCTATTCTTTCTTTCCCTTCCTTCCATTCTTCATTTCTTTCTTTTCTCTTCCTTTCTTCCTTTCTGCCATTCTATTTTTTTCTTTTCCTTTCTTCCATTCTACCTTTTTTTTTTTCCTTTTCTTCTCTTCTTTCCACTTTTTTTTTCTTCATTCAACTTTTTTCTTCCTTCTTTATTTTCCCTTTCTTCCCTTATTTTTAAATTTCTTTTCTATCTTTCTGATCTCATCTCAGCAACCTACCTTGTGGCACATAAATCGGTGGTCTTTGATAACAAAACAAACGTCGGGGTAAGTAACTGGTATTGTCTCCGATTCAAACGGAAGTTCGCCAACAACCTGCAAACAACACAAAATAAATTGGCAATGTCAAAAAAAAATCTGCTGACAAACAAGCAACGCGTTTTGGGTTTTTGGTTACTAAACTGACGTCATTGCACTCCGGGCAGACCCATAGGTGCTCAGTCTTCCCAACAGATATCAACGAGTATGCATACTGATGGTTCCTGTGGCTCGCTGATTAAACACACCTCTCACTCTGCCTCTCAGGCATCCAGTTCGACTTGAACAACGGGTAACTCCAAACTGCTTAAATCACTTGATCGATTCAACATCGATTTTAGTGTCCTCATCCATCAGAGAGTCGCGAAGAGACCGAAGAATATCCCCTTATCCATCTTCAACTCCCCAACAATTGATGCTGTTGATGCAAGCCTGTTCGCTCTCTCATTACCGTAAACACCCGCATGCCCAGGACAGTATATCCACGTAAGCCGCTGGAGGTTAGAAACTTCTATAGACAACATCCACTCATACCGAAACCTGCCCTTCTGGATCTTATGAAGCATCGACTGAGAGTCAGATACAACAACGGCCCCAGTAAATGAAGTCCCAGAAATCCAATGGAGGGCAGTAGTAACGGCCTCAACCTCCATCAACGTTCTGTTATACAGAATCCTAATGCTAATCATGTTAATGTTTCAGTTGGCAGTGTCTTCCTTGGGATAGGGATGTCTTTGTGGTGTAGAGGTTAAGCGCTCACCTCTTGTTTGAAAGGTACTCAGTTCGATCCCTTGTGGAACAATCAAGATATTTTTCCAGAAATTCCTGATCTTAGTGTAGGTGAAATTCCCAAGCTCCTTAGTCCTATCGAGATGGAAAAGATAAAACGTTAATGTCCCATGTTCTAAGCTTGTAGAGTAACTAGTACAAAGAACTCAGGTATCAGTTAGAAGACTCAAATGAGAAGAGCAAGCTTGGGCAAGAGAGGCGCCTGGGCCCAGATGATGTCAAACAGTTCATTAGAAAAAAATTAAAAATAAAAAATGCCTACCTGAAATATTTCCATTATTTTCTAAATTACATCGGGAACTCTTGCCAGTGCTACAGAGTTCATGCACTGCCACTGTGATCTTCCTGTGTAAGAAGAGATCGGAGCACACATGGTTGCTCACAAAAGTGCAATGAAGATAGTCCTATCATTCAATCAATCCTTGGGATAAAATAAATATGAAAATAGCAGACAGTTTTAAAATAATCATATTTATAAGCTATGTTGTTGTTACTTTGTATACAGAAGCAGCCATGTGAGCCTTTTTCTCTTTGTCACAATCCAAAGCTCTGTATTGCTGTGGTGCCCGTGGGGGTGCTGGGGCCTGTAAGGGAAGCAAAGAATAGTACCACTGCAAACTACAAGGCATGTCTACAAAACTCTGTAGCACCGCGAGGTTCCCGATGTAATTTAAAAGATAATGAAAATATTTTGTAAGCATTTTATTTTTTCATCGTAAGAGGCGACTGATGTAGAACCTAGGGAAGTTACCATAGTAAATAAAAAGCATTGCAGAAATTGGATGTACTGGCCTACTTGTAGACGCATAACTGGCACAACGTACAATCGCTCTTAGGCTCAGATCACATACACATCACACAGAGTGGTTAACAAGTGGTCGATATGGAGCGTTCAAAGAAGAAGTATTGCTGTGGAGACCGTGATTTCCAGCCCTCACAGGTTTCTTTCCCAAATACAAAGAGCTACATATGGTGAATTAAATGGGAAATAGTTGCCGTTTGAACCTGTGTGGGACGTAGGGGTGTCAAGATGGAGATATCTGCACACAAAAAAACCTGCTTTAGTTCTCTATCTTCAACTTTTCGAACAAATGTGAAGATGCTGTGCCCTGACCTGCTCTTGATGTTGTTGATCCAACATTTTCTTTGTTCCCCTCATCTCCTTCCACCATCAACTGTTTTCTGTACAACAATCTAGGAAAGTGAGCCCTGCCTCATTATATGTTCGAACCAGGCAATCTTACGTCATTTCCCCACCGCCAGAAGTCAGTTTCGTCTACCTGGAAGCATATTTACTTTGTCTCTTACGTAAATATGTGTATCCTTTCCCCAAAAAACAAATTTCCCATATAACACATGATTTCTTCTTTAGCGATTTCTAGTCATGCACGTAGATTATTGTGGACCACAAACTGGGCAGTCAGTCTCAGGTCTGCCAGGCTTCCCCAAAGCTTAGTTTTTAGGTCGACTGGGTTGCTTCTCCAAAAGATAAGGAGCAGAAGGTGGCGATGGATGGTGACACACTGAGGAAACCCCCTGATAGCATAACGAGACATGCTTGTTTGATGGAACTCCCAGGACAATAGAGATAAGGGAAGACCAAGAATACTTGGAGACGGTAGTTGGAGACTAAATGCAAAAAAAACTGGAAAGAGTGGAGAGATCTGGAAAAAAATGGCTTTGGATAGGGGGGTTTGGAAGGCATGGTTACGGACCTATGTTTCCCTAGGGGTGAAGGGTGAAAAAGAAGGTTGCTTCTCAGCTCACACAGGAGAGGACAGTCGTGCAGGATAGGCTCCGGTGTCTGTTCCACCTGTTGACATTGACAGAAAGCTGTTTGACGTATTCCTAGTCAATGTAAGTATCTGCAGTGTGCGGTTAATCAAGTGCCATACCTGCCGGCGTAGACAATCGTGCCTCTCTATAACTCTCTCCTTGGTGCAGTTAATGAGTTCTGACGTTGATCTTTTGCCGAACCAAAATGTTAGAAAATATAACATCTTCTCCCTCTGTCTTCCACGATATCTCCTTCCCTGAATTTTACCTGTTGTCACCAAATGTTCTAAACCTCCTCTTCATTATATGCCCAAAGAACCTTGATTGCTTGATTCTTATTCTTTTGATAAAATTTCTTTGTGAGCAGGCCTGCAGTGTCCAGTACGTAGGTGAAATATAATGACTTTGTTCTGCTTAGGTCTTTGATTAAGTATTTTCCATAATCATTGTTTCTTCTTTGCGTTCTTTACAACCAATTTTAATCACTCTTTGTGATATGTTTGATCTTTGCCAAGAAAGTGTATACGTTGCACATTGGTTTGGCAGGCCCCTAAATGCATAGACTTCTACACATTTAGAACGTGTGCATCCGATTTCAGCCAACCTCCTCGGTCGCCTCTTACGACATGTGTGGCAGGTAACAGTGGTTCTATTCTTTACATCCTAAATTTGGGCCTCGTAACCCCTAGAGCGATCCATTGTTTGCCTTATAGTCTAGTGCAGATTTTCTCTGCATGAGGGATTTGACCTCTTGAAAAGACAATGGGTTCTTTGCTTCCTTTTTTAAAGCTGTGAATCTTAGTTATGAGAAAAGGACTTCTTACCCAAGAGGCCAGCTCTGGAGGTAAAGTCCACTGTGCAAGCTGGGCAAGGTCTTGCTTAAGAACATCATTACCATCTGCTGGGTCTACCACCAGAGTAGTGATACTAACACCTGGCTTCGTACATTCTAGAAGAAAAATGAAAGTTTTAGAGCACTTGAATTATCAGTTCACTTTACTTCTTCTTCTTCTTCTAATGCTTCATTTTTTTCAATCCAGAAGCACTTGAGCTTTCAGTTCTTTGGCTTGGTACCATGGACATCGTTACCCTTCGGTTCGGTGCCACGAATACCGTGAATCTTGGGAACCTGTGGCTTTTCTGCCAGCCCACGGAATTGAGCCCGCACTCACAGAGGGCTAGTCACCCGCAGTCCGACGCGCTACGAACACGCTGGGCAGGCGGGCTCAAGCCTTCATATGGACCACTTCTCAACCACTCTTTGTGATTTGTATGTGATCTGAGCCCAAGAGCGATTGTATGTTGTGCCAGTTAGGCGCCTACAAGTAGGTCGGCACATCCGATTTCTGCAACGCTTTTTATTTTCTAGGGCCTACATCAGTCGCCTCTTACGACATGCATTGTAGGTTGCAGTGGTACTATTCTTTGCTTCCTTGCGGGCCCCGGCACCACACGGGCGGTTGTCATATGCTGAGAGACATACTGAGGATGAGATAGGAGCACTTATGGACTAATTGGTTCAATGTGTAGTGATGATGATCTGACGAAGTCCCGATGAGTTCTCCTTTGAAGTAGAAGACTGTTGAGTTTTGATACACTAACCATACTCCTGGACATATTAATCATACTCACTGAAATAATTAACATCGTCTTCACCTTTCAACTCCCAATGGAGCACATGTCTTCAACAAACTTCTTCCAGCTCTTCCTCTCTCTTGCCATGTCTTCCATTTCTTTCCAAGTCTTACCTATCATTTTTAATATCAGTCTCCGGCTCTTTACTCCAGGTCTGTCTAGGCCTTTCCCTACTCATCTTTCCCTGCGGGTTCCAAAACAGTGCCTGTCTTGCAAACACTTCCGGTTGGTCTTCTCAATGTGTGTCAGCATCTCTTCCTCAGCTCTTTCTCCCCTGGTATCTGCTTAGTTCAATTAACATACTACTTGGCCCGTCTGCCCAGCGTATTGTACCTTGACTATGGTGACTATCCTCTGTGTGTGGGTTCAATTCTTGGATGGCAGAAAAAGCCACAGATTCCCCAGATTACGGTGTTCGTGGCACGAACCGAAAGGGTTATGAGTCCATGGCACTGAGCAAGAGCTGAAAAGCTCAAGTGCTTCTGGATCGGAAAAAAAAACAAAAAAAAAAAAGTACTACTTGACATACTTAACATATTACTTGACATACTTAACATATTACTTGACATACTTAACATATTACTTGACATACCAAACATACTACTTGACATACTTAACATATTACTTGACATACTTAACATATTACTGGACAACTTAACATACTACTTGACATACTTAACATACTACTTGACATACTTAAATATTACTTGACATACTAAACATACTACTTGACATACTTAACATATTACTTGACATACTTAACATATTACTTGACATAATAATAAACATAGTGAAAATTAATATTGTGGCATATCCTTTACAGGGCGTTGCTATCAACCACAGTAAATGAGTCAAGGATTTTCTAGGCACCACTTATACGTTCAGTAGTTTGCCGTTGCTTTCTGAACTGTGTGGTCTATTTTTACTGTTCGTAAAATCCACGGAATGAATTTGTTTTCAAACTGCCTGCCGCAGAGCTTGAACCTGGTACGCTTGGGTTGTGAGCAAGCTCACTAACTCTTATGCTACAGGCACCCACATGTTACTTGACAGACTAAAAATACGTACCCCAGGATTGGGCTTTCTTCAACCCATCTTCTATTTCTGAATCAAGTCTAACAAGGTGACATTGTCTAGCTAGCTTCAAGCAGTCATCCACAAGATCCATGGACACTTCCATGTGACCTGTAAAACAAACAAAATGGGAGCATACAGTTATCAGTTATATGATAACTATCATCATAGCACTCCAGACATATGTTATGCAATCGATGTCATGGCATATTGGGCATTCCCATTCATGCTCTGTCCTCCGCTGTAGCAGCCATCCCAAAGTCCAGGATGTTCAAAGGTGCTCTGATCCATGCTTCAATAAATCCAGCAGCGTCCAGTGGTCCAACACGCCAGTTTGATGTTGATTAATCAATCTCTTTGCATAATTTGTTATGTCGTTCTTTTCGAGCTGCACCAATATCGACACCCATCTCTCTCAATCTGGTCAGCAAGTGGGATTCATCATCATCATCATCATTAATCCTCTCCGCTCCTCGTGGAGCATAGGGCCTCAACAGTTGTTTGCCACTCTTCTCGGTCTCTGGCTGTTCTTTTTATGGTCTCCCAGGTCAATTGAGCACTCTTCAGCTCCTCAATAAGACCTCGTCTCCAAGTCTGCTTAGGCGTCCTCTTTTTCGTTTTCCCTGCGGGTTCCACTCGAGCACCTGTCTAGTGACACTCGACTGTGTCTTCCGCAAGGTATGGCCTATCCATCGCCATTTTCTCCTCTTGACCTGTGTCATCATAGGTAAGTGGGATTCACAATCCTGAAACTCTTCTGTTCGGAAAAACTCTCTCAATGAGTTAAGAATATCATTTCAGTCCATTGCAGCTCCCTCTGATATTATAGCCATGCCAGCCAATCTATCAGCTCGTTCATTACCACTGACTCCTTCGTGCCCATGGACAAAAATATAGTTATCAGTTATATGAGGACTATCATCATAGCACTCCGACATGTCCATAGGTGCTCTGATCTCTGCCTCAACAAAGCCAGCAGCGTCCAGCGGCACAACATGCCAGTTTGATGTTTATTAATCAATCTTTTCACATATTTGGTATGTCTTTCTTTTCAGGCTGTATCAATTTCTTTCAATCTGGTCAATTGTACTTCGATCCCTTTCTTACACAGGAAGATCTCTGCGCACAGGAAGATCTATGTGCACATTAAGATCTATGTGCACATTAAGATCTCTATGCACAGGAAGATCTATGTTGCTGTTGCAGTGCACAAATAAGTTTCTTCTTCCTTCTTATCTCTAATCCTGTTTTGTCTAACAGCGTCAGGATAAGAGACTTATAGAATGGGCCTTTGTGTGCGCTTCATAAATGTTGTTATTCACCGTCTCTGCTATTTCTGTTGGCTACGTTTTGCGTGGGTGACCTTTTGTCTTGCATTCCTGTGCATGAGTAGTATTGGCTTTTAAGGTGCACTGTCTGTTGGTAACCTGCGTATCTGGCCAGGCCATTTAATTTGTTGTTTCTTGATGAAGTTCAGTACTGATGTTGTTCCCACTTTTTTTGGGTGATTTTTCATTTCTAAACCGGTCTCTTCTTGATACTCCCAGCGTTCTGTGTAGATACTTCATCTCTGCCGTGACTAGTTTTCTTCTCTGTCTGTAGTAAATGGAGGACTCTTCTGTAACACTTATATTCAAAAGAACATATATGTTTTTCTACTGCCTTGTTAAATATCCATGTTTCACATCCATATGATGCAACTGATTGGCAAAACACGTAATCACAAAGTACTGTAGTTTTACAAATTACAAAAACAATGACAAAATACAGCAACGTTTCGACCAACAAGGCCATTATCAAGCAAACGAACAACAGGAATGACAAATTAAAAAAACAAACAAATGGACGACCAAATACAAATGTTTGTAATGAAAATCTGGGAATAAAACGAATAACGAAATAAATGTAACACAAAAACACACATAAAAACTAGAAATAGAACGGAAGAGAAACAATGAAAATCTAGTAAATATATAACTTGAATACATGCAACATATACCCATATAGATTACAAAGCATGGGAAGAGAAAGTACTAAGAAGCATAGAAATGTAATACGTTGAGCCCACGTGGTCACAAGGTACCATATAAAGAAATCAACCGATTCTCCAGAGCAAATCGACTGCGATCATCCGAGGAACATGATCGGATGGCTGTGACCTAGACATCGTGAGCTCCTAAATGGCCAGTATCATTGATATGGGTGGCTACAGGGGCACAGAGCATTGGCGTATGTCGCGCAAGTGTTGGGCGAATCGGTCACTGAGCCTCTTGCCTGTCTCGCCGATATAAGCCTTGTTACACTGCTTACAGATAATGGCATAGATAAGATTACGGGACTTGCATGTGAAACCATCGTCAATAAGAAACGTGGCTAAAGGAAAAGATACAGTACGCATCTGTACCACATAAGCATACGTGTTGCAACGCCGACGGCCACACTGGACAGTGCCAAAATAATAAAACATTTTTCACCAATGATCTATGGGGGTGGAAAGTTAAGATAAGTTTTACTCTGTCAGAGTTAGTAGTCCTATGCTGGCTGGTGAGGGCCTGCTGGCAAGTGATTTTCTGAACTCGATGCATAGCCGAGACAAGCACCCTCTCCGGTATATGCGCCTGCGAAAGAAATCAAGCATCTCGCGAACTTTCTCAAGAAAATCATTGTCCTCGCTACAAAGGCGATGAAGGCGCAAGAGCTGCGAGAATCGCAAAGAGTCACGACAAGCCCGGGGATGGTAAGAAGTATAAAGGAGAAACTATGTGCATCAGTAGGCTTGTAATATACTGATGTAGTGATAGTGGATAGGCGTATGATGATAGTAATGTCAAGAAAGTTGACACAAGTAGTGGAGATGTGAGAAGTAAAATGAATAGAAGGGTTGAAAACATTAATGAAATTTATGAAGCGTGACAAATCGGTTTCAGGCATATCAGTAATGCCAATACAGTCATCAATGTATCTGTGATAGACAGACGGAAGGGGGCCATCATATGTACTCCATACTAGGTGTTCAAGATAACCCATGAATAGACAAGCATAACTAGGTCCCAGTTTAGTACCCATGGCAACCCCACTCATCTATTTTGTGAATATGATGCAACTGGGAATCCCATGGAATACATTTATTGCAGCAGTCTCTGTGGATAAATGGTTACGCTACTGTCTTGTGCACCGAAGGTTACAGGTTTGAATCCTTCTTCTTCTTCTTCGAACGCTCAATATTGATCACTTATTAACCCCTCTGTGTGATTTGTATCTGATCTGAGCCTAAGAGCGATTGTACATTGTTCCAGTGATGCGCTTACAAGTAGGTCAGCACACCCAATTTCTGCGATGCTTTTTATTTACTAGGGTAGCTTCCTAGGTCCTACATCAGTCGCCTTGTAGGTCACAGTGGTACTATTCTTTGCTTCTCTTGCAAGCCCCGGCATCACACGGACGAAGGTTCGAATCCAGACCTCACCATTCGATCCACGATGCTTTTTTCCCCACAGAACCTAAGGATTGCCGCAGAAGCTATGAAGTTTGTGCAATACTCTCGACAGGTGGCATGCCATTTCTGCAGAGAGAACCGAACCATATGGGGTAAAACCCGGTGCAATGAAGTCAATCCTTCGGCTTTAGGCCCTTTAAAAATTTGTTCTAAGCTTGAATGAAGAAATAACCTGCTGACTTGCAGGTCGGCTGGAAACAGCCAAAGGCTGACGGAGATCGAACCCAGTAAACGCTGGCTGAAACCGGACACATCGTTGAAGGATACGCACCAGAGCTCCAAATGGCGTGAAGATGTGACGAAACACACACATGCTAAGGCTGCATGAATCAGGTTTCCACATGAATGGGATTTATGGGGAAATCTGGTACATCAGTGTAAGGGTGATCGTGAGAGAGAGATAGAGAGAAAGAAAATGAAGAAATAGGACATACCTGTGTAAAGATATTGTAGAACAGATCTGAAAGCCCCTTGTGACATCTGAAATGAAATAAACAACGAAGGTTCAGTTTTTTTACCAGCAAAATCATTTTGTGTCTTAAAATCATGAGATTAAGTGCCATCTCCTCATGGAAGTTAGCTGTAATAGATATGTATATTCATCATCATCAAATAGCTTGTCCAACCTGCTGCCATGCAGATCGACTGGGGACAGCCAAAGGCTGACGGAGAGTGAACCCAGTAAACACTGGTTGAAATCGGGCACATCGCTGAAGGACAAGTGCCAGAGCTCCAAATGGTACTGAAGATGTGATGTAAAAAAACGTTCTTGGCAAAGGCTGTTTATATATTACAATAAGAATGATCAAAATTACAAAAAGAATGATCACATGAGAGAGAGAGAGAGAAATAGCTTGTCCTGAGCAGAACTTTGCCACCCCAACAGTCCTCCAGAATTTCTCTCTCATAGGCCAGATGTCCTGTCTCTGCAGCCGCCATGTTCAAACCATCAGTTACATCCTGGATCCATCTTCTCCGTGGCCTTCCTTTCTCTTTGCTGGTATTCTCATGATGGTCTTCTCCAGCCCTGCATGTCTTTTTATACGTCCAAAATACCTCAATTTTCTCTTTCTTATTTGTAGCAACAGCCAGTTTTCTTTGATTTTGAGTTCTTTCTATATGTATATTACCATGGTCGTAATTTTTTTGGGGGGTCTTTCTTTCTGTAATCATGTTTTGCCTCACAGCATCACAATATGAAGAGATTTCTAGAAGACTTTTGTGTGCACTTCATAATTAGTGTTTTTCACCGCCTGTTAATTATGTGGTTCACTTTTTGCATGGGTGACCTTTTGCCTATATCCACTGTATCGGAGTAACATTGCTCTTTGAGGTGCACTGTCTGTTGGTAATCTGCTTATGTGGCCGAACCATTTAATTTGTTTTTTCTTGATGAAGTTCAGTACTGATGTTGTACCCACATTTTTCCAGGGTTGTCAGTACACTTGGGCGCTGCTGTAGAGAATGGGTCCCGGCGCTCGCCAATGCGGAGATTCTTGCACTCAGGGTCATCACTCCCATCCAGGTGACATTATTATCTACACAGATGGCTCTGTCAGACGCTGAACCAGATCATCGGGGGGTTATTCAGCACAACGAAACGGTTGCACACTTCATGAGGACTGCAGCACTTTCGAGACGACATCGAGCATGACTATGGAGATCACCGCTGCCTCCAGGGCTCTATCATGGGTGGCTGAGCAACAGGTAATCCATACGATTATCATATCAGACTCGATGAATATGCTTCAAATGACTGAATCTGAAGGTCTGCGCATGGAATGGGTGGACATCATTCGGAGATCACATCTCAAGAAAATTACTTGGCTCTACATGCTTGGATGTGCTGGGTAACAAGCATGCTCACTTTTTTCAAACAATGCCCCGACTCAAGTGGGCAGAAGTATGGACAGAGCCGATATCATCAATGCAGTACGCCGCAATTATGTGACATTGGCAAGTCTCAGA